>OY776079.1:17526624-18726624 GCA_963675205.1 Catocala nupta
ATTAAAAATTAGATGATTTTTAAAAAAAATTCTGCAGCAGGTACCGTTATATGAAGTATGTCAAAAAATCACAAATAATTAGTCCTATAACCGTCTCTGAGGATATTACGGTTTTCCTTGCAAGTTCAGAGATATTCAGATTTTTCATGCTAGCTCCATACATTTTTTTCGAAAAAACCTTATAATAAATTCATTTCTGTGCGGAGTTAGCTCAGACGACATTGTTATGTGTATAATAGCTAATAGAAGCCATATCTGTCAACAAAACGAACATCTAGCAACTTTCATTTCTATGTCTATGGAGGTCGATTTTCAGCCCACAGTGCGCCTGGGCATCGCAGCGCCGTGATTTGATCGCGGCAGTCGGATCGGTTGCCCTCTCGCTCCCGGCCGTAGTTCAGTCTATGGTCCGGAGTGAGAGGTCGTGGAACGCCGTCGCCTCCTTTTGCGAGGAAGTGATTTCCATCAAAGAGGCGGCGGAGCGGGAGAGGGAGCGTTTAAACCCTCTCCCCAACCGCAGAGCCGGGCGCTGGAGGGCGCGAGATGACCTCCAGCCACCCTGAGGTTTGACCTGGGGGTGGCGGGCTTTGTGGGCCTGCCCGCCATCCGTTCAGCACCAGGTCCGAGAGGCGGCGTGCGTGTTCCCACGCGCGCCTCTGTTTCGTGTCCGTCTCCCCCTTTAGGGGGAGACAGTAGGGCTTTTATTTTGAGTAAGTACTTATCTTGGGTAGGTCTTATTGCGTAGGGGCCTGACGTTTCATACGGCGGGCCGGAACCTCGACGGGGTCGCGACCGTATGCGAAAGTGATTCGCGCGGCCCCGTCGGTTTTGTCGAGGAACACCGTGGTAGGTTTAGTCGGTATTCCGGGACGTACATTATCTTTTTAACATCTTATTTTACCCCGGCGAGTCCGACATAATCCCTCCGCCCGCCCCCACGCAGGGATATGCGTCATAGCATTCCCCCACGTAAAAAAAGAAAAAAAAAGATGCTAAAAATATAAATTTTAATTGTTCTATCGTTAAGGAAGGAACTAGGTAAAAAAAATGAACAACTTTACTAAAATAATGTAACAATATCAACTTATTTAATAATTACCGTTTAGACAGATCTTTCGTTTCAGCATTTTTCAATTTTGCCGCATAGTGTAGACGTATGTCAATATATTTTTCAATTAAGACTTTTATTAACATTACTTTATGACCCAGATTCGGTGATTGTACTTGGCAGTGTTTGTCTATCCCGATGAAAACATTGGTATGGTTAAATTGTTTTAACACTGAAATGTACATTTTTTCCTTTATACATCCTCCAGTACGAAGATATTGTCTTATAACACTCTCCGACTTTTGACAAATCAAAAACACGTCATTTGATGCATAGAATAATCCACCGAAATCTTTTATATCTATTAATTTGTGGAACCTTAATTTTTCTTTGGCTAGCAAACAATCTTTGCAATATTCGCATTTTAAATATTTCAGCATATAACGTACTACAAAGCCAGCTATGTAACCAATAATCTGCACCATTACCTCTGTTTCATGACCGGCTGTCTGATCATCCAAAGTAGCCGCAAAAATGTCACAATTGCTTTGATATCTTTGGTTTTCCACTTCATCTATATTATTTTTCTCTTGACTATTCAATTCATCATCCGCTAATTGTAGCTCTAGACGATAGCCTACAGTGGATCTATTTATATTAGAAACATTGGATTCGTTTCCACAATTTAGAATAGGCATTTGTTCGAATTTGTCCCTCGTTTCTATGAATGTTAGTATTTTTTTATATGCAGCCATAAATTGTTGAACGTTCGGGTTGTTATTATGTCCACCGTGGCTTCTAATTGTTCCAAAAAACAGTTCTAAATGGTCTTGGCTGACTTTATACGTAATTAAAAATGACAGATACTGTGTCTCAACAACATCTCTATATAAATGTTGAACACTTTCGATGCACACTAACAACCCAATGACAACAGTGTTAGCTCGGCATTGCCAAAGAGGCACGGTTTCAGTGGTAAAAATTACCCTGGTATCATCTTTTTCTTTATAGTTCTTTTTCTTTTAATATCGATTGTCAAACATTTACATAACATTAGCATTTTGTAAAAATGAAAAACATTGTGTCACATTTTTAGGTTTTAATGGTTTCTTATAGCCGTGTCTTTTAAATTACGGGAGTTTAGTATATCAAATAGATCATTAATAAGCATTAAAAATTGGATGGTAGCATCAGAATGATCAAAGCCAGGTTATTTTAATTCTTGACAGAACTGGAGTGCTTTTGCCACACTACGACTCATCAACTGTGTGGCTAATTTGACCCTCATAATTTCATTTTTAAATTCTATATGTCTATTGGTCAGTTTGTTGGCTAAATTTAAGGCAAGTTATTGTTGTAAATTATTTAAATCACAGAGTAACTGCCACCTAATCGCGTGTTTATCGTGATTATTAATTTTTCTTTGCTTCTAGAGTATTGCGCATAAGTTTTACCATGTGACAAGCATCTAAGAATACCGCCACATTGTGGTCTGATATCGGATGTTTAAAATATGTTTTTAAATTGCCTATGTCGTTAATATTACATCCTAATAATTTCATTGTTAGAAGATTGCTTTTACACCAGACAAATGTTACAGAAACTACTTTTGCCCCTGCTGCATGACATTTAATATTAATTATATTCACTTTCATTTCTGCCTTTAATCCTGTGATGAAAAAGTACGCTACAGGTAATTTCTAGCTCTCATTTAGCGAGACCAGAAGTAATACGTAGACCTGCTGGGCAATAGGATCATTGTCAGTTGATTCCCCTAACCCCATATCAACAACACCAATGTACCGGCCACCGCACCAAATCTTTTGTTGCCTAATAGCCATTTCGTCCGCTATAAGAGTACATAAAATTTCTTTTTTACCAGATTGAACAATCTTCTGTTTTAGTCTCTCAAAAGCCTAAGCTGTATATCCCGGCTTGGTATCTACACTCCTGTACCATTTAGACAACGTATTGGGATGTGGCATACAGTTATGAAATTTATATATCTAAAGGCGGCTGGTGAATAAAAATGTAAGGTTAAAGCAAACTTTCTAGCTCCCGGAGGATATTTTGAAAAGGGTCCCTTCTTATTATTTATATTTTCAAAAACAACGCATTGAAAGTGTCTTTTACTTCTACGTGACTTAATAAATTAGTTAGAACAGACTCATCCAAGTCATTTTGTTTTCTCAAAGCAGTAATTGTACTTTTTAAAGTCGCGTTCTTTTTTTTAAGTCTCATATTGATTCTCTTCAAATTTTTTACTGTTTTGTTTTTATCAATCAACCGTCTTTTGCATACTCTGAGATCCTTCCTTAAAACAGCATTACGAGGTGTACCTAAGATTGAGTCAAAACTTAATGATGAAAATGGATATTTTATCACTGACGTGCTTCTATTTGAAAACAGCTTCTTCTACAATTACCGAGTCATCCAACTGAAATTTATAGCAATGCAGTTAGATAGCTGATAATATATTAATATTTATCTTGTGTTCAATAATAACCATTTAAAGAATAATTTACTTATAACATTACTTAGTACCTGAACAGTATTTGAAGCTGCCGGCGTTTCTTTATTTCTATCTAACTTTAAATTTAATGAAGCTTGCCTCGATGTGGATGTAGATCCTATGTTTACTGTTAAATGGGGTGTTATTGCATTCACTTCAGATTGTACTATTGACTCTTCTTGCTATAAACATAACGAAAACAATAGTTACTAAATCATTAGGCTGTATATAAAATGAACTAAATTTAACATAATATTAAAATTAAATGACAAAATATTTTACCTGTATATTCGGTACGGCTGTATTTTTTAATTTATTAAACCCTTTCATAGTGACATATATATCTTCTTCATTAAAATGCTCTGAACAAATTACGCTAGAAGTATTTGGTTGGTAAAATTCGTCATCTCTATCTCTCGCTATAATACGTCTCCATTTCTCCCTTCGAATTTCATTTTGTGGAAAGCTAAAATAAATGAATACAAATATTATATTAATAATTCAAAACAACTTATAACGACTCCATGTCATTTCATATGGACTTTGTTCCAAAGTAGTGGTGTCGATTCGCTCTCGCTTACAGGCAGCGCACGCAAGAGTGAGCGGGGCAGGTGCGTAATACATGCATTTAAATTTAAACGAAAATATTTTCTAATATATTATTTAAAGTGCCATATTCATCAAAATATAGTAAATATTTCATAACAAAACTATACTTACCGAAAGTACGACTCTCCATCCTTTTTTTGCACTTTTAGAGTATAGTTTTTGCATTTTTCACTACACACTTCGGCATCGTGAAACGTCACACTGCTAGCGCGGTCATAAAGTGACTGCGAGCGAAACTGTGCATACAACTGATTTATGCATAGTTTTGTTGGTGCCGTTTTTCGAGCGTCGATCGTGCATCTATGGTATATTTGATCGATGCTTGTGTCCATGCCTAATATGCAGTGATCGGAGTAGGTAGATTGATTTTTGGTACTTGTATCATAAATGCACACAGAAAGAATAACATGGATAAGCCATTTTCCCGGAAAGTAATTCCGGTATTTCCGGATTCAATTAAATATTGTTAATGTTGGTAGTGATATTATTCCTACTCAATTCAAAATTTAAAGGAAGGTATCAAAACTAAATTAATTCATTATTTATCTGTTGAATAATAAAAACAATCGAATTCCGATCGAAGCTTTAATTTTTATTTTTAGCCTTTTATGGCTAGAACTTTTATAGATAGACATAAATTGTTGCACTTAAATTTAAATATTTTCATAGGGGTCATGGTAATTTGCATTAAGGGTAGAATAAATGACGGGGCCCCATAGAGGGCCAATGCCTGCTAGGGTCGTGAGACTGTTCTAAGGATGCACCACGACTCTGAAACGTAAAGGGCATACGAAGGAACAGGTTGATTTTAGTCAGATTTTAGGACCAAAAAAAAGGGGTAGAATAAAGAAAAAAGATAAAAATCAAGATTGTTTATTGTTAAATATGTACATTTTACATTTATTCACATTTTTAATCTTCATCGATTACAATGTCAGCATCCTGGTAATCCTGATCTTTACAATTAAAATATATAACTATGAGTTTCTCTATATTTTCTATTTTCAACCTATTTCTTTTAACATCTAAAGTCCATTTATAAATGGAAAAAGACCGTTCTACATCTGACGATGTCAAAGGAGCAAATTTTAAAAAAGGTATTAAATTATGTGCTTCATTTTTTTCAATGGCCTCACTATATTCTCTAAGTGTGTCTAAATCTGGGTTTCGTTCCATAACACGTTCTATTTTATTTTTTATATTTTCTGAATTGCACTGATTTATAGCATCTCTGACGTTGTCAAATGCTAAAAGTGAATCTGTCAACGATAAATTATGCTTTTGCAATTCTTTTAAAGACAAATGAATTATAAAATAATTGTCTTTAATGTAATTTTAATCTTCTTTTAAATTTTCTTTTTCTATAATATTTTTTGCCTCTCGAATAGATACCGCATCAGAGCTGCTTAAACAAGATAATACTTCTTTTATTTTTTCAAAGTTTTGAGCGTAATAAAATGCTGCCTCTAACCAAGTGCCCCATCTTGTAACAACTGGTTAGGGAGGTAGCGGCAAATCTGGATATTTTTCTTTTAAAATTTTGACTCTACTTGGGGCTTTCAAAAATACCTTTTTAACATTTGCTATTAAAATGTTAACATCGTGATATTCTAACCTAATTTGCTCAGATACGCGATGAAGAGAGTGCGCCAAACATGTTACGTGCTTCATTTCAGGTAAGTATTGTTTTAAATTTCGTCCTGCAGACAGCATATATGCAACGCTATCAGTGCAGAGGACAAGAATGTTACCTACCTTCGATTCAAAAGAATCTTCCCAAAAGTTTTCCAAACATTCTAACACAAATTGCGTGATTGTTTGTCCATTAACTACAGTTAGCATTTTACATGCTACCAAATAAGGTCTAGTATATAGCGACCTAAAAAGTCTGTCGTTTCATCTAATGATATCCATAGTTTCTCATTTTTATAATTTTGCCGAATCGAATTGATTTTATTCTTAAAAAACTTGTCCAAGTAAACTTTCCGTAACTGTGATTCATCTGGCAGAGTACGATTAGTACACGTACAACAACAGGTACTACACATATATCTTTTAAAGAAATCTTGAAAAGTAGTATTTTTCATCTGAGACCACGGAATATTGCACAAAATGAGAAATTTTATAAGATCGAAATAAAATTCCTCTTCGGGCCGCTTAAACTTTCCCTGGTGTACTGCTCCTTCGATATGTCTTTTAACGTTTCCTTTATTTATGGTTTTCAAATGGCTTTCACATTTTGAACAGTATATTGTACCACTAGCGTGATCGTAAAGTAGTTCGGGATGACCGGATATCAATTTTTCTACAGTTTCAACCTTGACGTTTGCCATATCTGAACTTTGTTTTAGAGATGGAACCTCGTATATATCACCTAAAACAAAGACATGAAAAAATTACATTTTATTTAGTTTATTTAGCTTACTCCGTTTGTTTTATTTTTCGTGGATCAAATTTAGTCATTGAAATTTCACCCTCTTCCTGTCAATCCAAAATGGCTGCCGCTACAAGATGGCGGACAATTTTTTTTTTTTTACAATTCCATCAATATATATATATATCAAATGAAAGGGCTTGTTACGTAGAATATTTTGTAGAGAAGTAGATAAGGCCTATAGTAATTTATTTTACCAATACATTGCAAGAGGACACAGGGCATTCAAATTATATACGGATTCCAGTAAAATGTCGGTTAATAGTGGAGTTAGCTGAATTGCGACTACATTACTAGAATATCATAATTTTGTTTCGCACTAAGCTCACTGGTTCATACTCTATTAAAGATTTAACAATATTAAGACTCATGGTATGTTCAGCAGGTTAAGCGAACAAACACAATACTAAAAATATTCTTATAGTACATCCAAACATGCTTTATACTCCTTGTAACTATACTCAGTTCCAAAAATAACGGGTCAGTCACATAAACCCGAATATCTCCCGAACTACGTATGCCATCCTAATGAAACGAAGACTGTTCAATTGAGAATTTAATTATACAGATAAAAAATAAAATAAAACTTAGTTGCACCCACAATATTAATCTCTAAATTAAAAAAAAACTAAAGTAGTCATATTTTTCTATTTTTAAAAACAATATTTTTGTTTCATGTCATTATGGATGCTTTCCATTTCTATACTGTCACAAAAAAAAATTATCGTGAACGTCTTCCACGTGCATAATTATTATTCTGTGAGGTGAAGCATGGCAGTCACGCTAGAGGAATGTGCCAGAATCCTAACCTTTTTGGAACTTGGGCGGAGCCAGCGTGAAACAGCCAGAAACATTGGTGTATCTTTGTCGACTGTTCAGCGGGTAGTCCAGCGGTACCAAGAGACCGGATCACACCTTAGAAGACCAGGAAATGGCAGACCAAGATGCACAACGGCCAGGGAAGACAGACAACTGGTGGCTACAATGCTCCGAAATCGTTTTCAAACTGCTGTTGGTCTAAAAACTCACTTTATTCGCTTTGGAGGTGGCAATTTAAGCGCTCAAACAGTAAGAAGACGTCTTGCTGAAGCAAATTTGAAACCATTGAGGCCCGCAAATGGCCCCAAACTGGAACGGGGACATCGAATTGGAAGACAGAGATACGTGCGCGAGCACCTAAACTGGACACTAGACGATTGGTCTAGGGTAATGTTCACGGACGAGTCTAAATTCATGCTTTATAAGCATGATGGTAGGCAGTTGGTGTACAGAAGACCAGGGGAGCGCTTCCATCAAGCGTGTGTGGAGGAAAAAGTGGCGTACGGTGGAGGCTCCGTACAAGTTTGGGCTGGGATTTCTGCTGAGGCCCGCACCGAGCTGGTACTCATTCAAAATGGAACTCTAAATGCAGAGAGGTACGTGGAAGAGATCCTCAATGAACATGTAGGTCCTTTCATGGCCAGGATGGACCGGCATGGCATATTAATGCATGATAATGCGCGTCCCCATACCGCCAGAATTGTACATGACTACCTTGAAGAGGTCGGTATCGAACTCATGCAGTGGCCAGCGCGAAGCCCGGACTTAAACCCCATCGAGCACGCCTGGAACGAGCTTCAGAGATGCGTGAAAGGTCGAAACCCCCCACTAATCACGCTTCCCGAGCTCAAACAAGCACTGGTGGAGGAATGGGAAGGTATTCCTCAGCACCGGCTCCGAAATTTGGTGTACAGCATGCCTAATCGCCTGGAAGCTGTCAGAAGAGCTCGTGGAGGCAATACAAAGTATTAAATGAAGAAAGTGATGCAAAACAGCAAAAAAAACAATCATAAAAAAAATGTAATCTTAAGAAAAATATGACTACTTTAGTTTTTTTTTAATTTAGAGATTAATATTGTGGGTGCAACTAAGTTTTATTTTATTTTTTATCTGTATAATTAAATTCTCAATTGAACAGTCTTCGTTTCATTAGGATGGCATACGTAGTTCGGGAGATATTCGGGTTTATGTGACTGACCCGTTATTTTTGGAACCGAGTGTAGTAAAATATTACTTACCAAAGCTTGGTTTAAATATGTAGATCCAATTCAATAGTGAAAAATCTGAGTCCGTATATTCGAGCCAAATCGTGGTTTAGAGCAGATTCCAGAAGTCAGTATGTACACAAGCCAGGGTCAAGTAACGTTTTCACAACACAGTAACAAACAAAGATGCGCACTCTACGAACCGAAGTAAACGAGTGAGCTACCTGGCATGTCGTCGGCGGGCGTACGCATTGTTCTGATAACCGGTTATTGTACCACCCATGATCCTTTGTTCTGATTGGTCGTTGGGTTTTGTCAAATCGTGACTGTGTGCCGTTAAAAAAAATATGAAGAATAATAAAGAATAATATTGCTCATTTTATTACAACTCCTACCTTTTTTTGAGGATGGCAAATCATCAAATGACTCCTTCCACTCTGGCAGAATAAAATTCCTACATAAGTTCCGGTTTTTTTTTAATAATCCACCAATTCCGGAGGAATGTCCATATTAATATATACGTTTCGGATCAATGACCCCATTTCAATCTACCTACTCCGATCACTGCTAATATGATACACGTTAATGACGATTACCGAGCCTATTTAATCGCTAACGTAATCTTCCTAATTAACGTTGTTAACTAACAAAATCTAACCTACCTAGCAGAATACATTGAATAAATAATTAAGGTTCAGGTCACGGGAAAATAATCTGTCGAAATTTAAACAATTTATACTCAAAACCTCTCAATTTAAAATGATAACAACGACTTTTAACTTCATAACCTCAAAAAGACATATTACCTAATTACTTCTATCTCCGGACTTTTAAAATATAAGTACTGAAGTCCGAATTTACTTATATTTTATTAACAAATACGACGAGATATGTTTCAATAAGTTACGTTTCTTATGATTTTACTGGTAGGTACAAGCATGTTAGGAGAATGGCCATTGTTCTTTCTTACTGAAGGAGATCTATACATGGCAATAATCGCAGTGTTCGTGCCAATTTTGATAATTAAACTATAACAATCTTGTAAAGGTAGCTCTTCGATTGAAAATTGTAATGACTCCTTAACATATACTACCACACCATCATTCTGATTAAGGTTTACTGCGCTGTGGTATGTATTGTATCCGGAAATTAACGGGAGAGTTCTTTTTTGCTGTTTTTTTATACAACTGGCGTGGTGGCAAAGAAGCATATCTGTTGGTAAGTGGTCACCGTAGCCTATGAACGCCTGCAATACCAGAGGCATCACTTGCGCGTTACCGACCCTTTAGGAAAGGACGTGGGAAGGAGAAAGAGCAGGTAGGGAGAAAGAGGGTGATTGGGCCTCTAGCACTCTCACTCACCGAACGAAACAGAACAGTAGGAATACTGCTATTTCACGTCGATATTCTGGGTCCTTCCCCGGTCGAGCTGACCCATTTATGCTGCAATCAGCGAGGCTCTATTACGTACATTAAATAACCAACACTGAGTAAGAACAATTAGGTACATCATATATAATATTTAGTATATGTTGAAAGATATTAAAGCTATCCATATTCTTATAAATACTGGGTATATATTTTGGGTAAGCATGGTTAGTGAGTCGTGATAAACGGAAAGATATTGTCTGCAGTCCTCCACTGTACACGCTTTTGCGTCTGAGGCAGAAACATTAACTATTTCTGTAAATAAATTAATATCCATAATCTGTTATAAAAAGGGATAGATCTAATATATACAAGCGAATATGCAACGCTCTTAGGCGCCTTCATAATCAACAGAATTTATATACCTACATTCAACTGCCTGTCTAGGCAATCGGCGTACCCCGTCTTGTGGTTGCTTGGCTTTTTGAAGCGCAAGTAAGTTGCACATTTTGGTGACTCCGCTTTTCTTGTGCAGTCTTGGATGGAGTGACCGTCTTCGCCACAATGTCCGCACGTAGTGGTCGCTGTTTTGCACGTATTGGCTGCCTGTTCGTACTGCTAGCACTTGTAGCATCTGTTCACTATAGTAGAGACCCTGACCGGACAGGAGGTCCAGTTAATAAATAATCGATTCTGGGTAATGAGAGCTTTACGTATAATGGCTGATACTACAATAACGTAGTTGCAGGTCTTAGCATTTTTCTTGCCAGATTTGTGGCTAAGTTTTATCGAGGTATGACCTCGTGTGTCGAATGTATTTCTTGTCATACCAGGTAAATTTTCGGCTAGGTTCTGTTCATAAATACATTTGTACACCTCATTTTCGGCCATTGTTGCGGGAACTCCTATTATGATAATACGAGGCTTGCGCTTGTGAGGCTCCTCAACCTTAAGCCCTGATTCAGCAACTTGGACAGTCAACTTGAGCTTTTTGAGATCCTTTTTAATCTCAGTACTGATAACAACACTGCCATTTCTGATTTTGCAGACTCCTAGAACTTGTAGTTGCATAGCTTCAGGGCTAATTATTTTCTAGACCATGGTCTTTGTATCCTCGCTGGTTTTCGAATTATCATTAGGATAAATAACTAACGAGCTCAGAGTGCTAGGACGAACAAAGTTGCTGGTTCCTTTTTTTATCATATCGGCAAAGGAAGTGCTGGCTGGTACTTTCTTCACATTCGGCTCCTGAATGGCCTGCTTGATCTGCGTTGAGACTGCGCCGAGAGAAATGTGCCAAAACAGGCGGTCACAGTTAAGTTGATAAAATCAACATTTTTGTTTGATACAAATATAAAATATATACATTTACCATAACAATGAATGTGTTTACAATTACTCAGTGTAAAAAACTTTAAATAATTAATATTTACGCCTACAAAATTACGTAAATTTACACGAAAAATGCAGAAACGTAAGCTCGTGTTACATGATTTTGTGATTATAACAGTAGAAATCTATCATATTTTACAGCTTAAACGAAACATATAATTATATTACAATTTGTCCGTCCCAAATATTTAAGTTATTGGTTGACAATAAAGATACATATTTATCAAAAAAGGACTTCAAATCCTCCATACAATTTTACTATGGCGGCCGCGCGCCGATTTGATTATCGAGCTCTGTCATTCAGTCCAACCGCGTCTTACGGTCGGCGCAGACTTAAGAAGTACATAAGTTCTTGTGTTTCAGTTGCATGTTGTAATGGATTGTGAGCTTGAATGGCTCTGTGCTTGAGTGACTGATATTGAACAGCCATGTAAGCAACTCCGTTTGTAACTTTACGGCAAAAGGTTTTGAGTTTTTGTTCCGAGTTTAACTTGCCTTCAGATGTAATAACACAAACTTTATTTAGGCACTGCTCAATAGACGCCATCCAAATCTATATCTCCGGGGTTGAAGCTGTTGCTATTTTCACACTGGTCTCAGGTCTAGGTTTTTGAGGAGTCGTAGGTGGGAGAGTACAGCACGTTACAGCACGGACTGCTATCCATAGTCACTTAATATGCACATTATTGTTTATTCATTGTCTTTGTACAAACTAATTATGAATCACTGTAACATTGTTGTGCATACAACGTAAGATACATTAAAACTAGGTCAATGTTTTCAGAAAATGTATTTTTGTAATTTATTATTATTGCACGTCTCTTCGCGACTGTTAGGTACTACTAGATTATTACTAATACGTGCTATTGTGCTTCACTATATATGCCTAATTTATTTGACTACCCACAAAATAATTCCGTTTTTTATCATTCGAGTGAGGGTGTTGGAGGAATAGAAAGGCAAGGAATAGAAAGAATTCGTTGCTAAATGGTCCTGAAGATGCCTCCCGCTGAGGTGAAAACTCGTGTAAACGCATACTTTGTGCTCGAAGCGGAAGTCTGCAAGTTGAAGTACGCCCGGGTCCCACATCATGGCTGTCCCTATTCAGAGGAGTTCGGTATTGTCTACCTTTTTCTATTGCAATAGCTGGGGTGGGCAATCCGAATTTGTGGCGGGTTCCTCTCTTTCCAATAATTTGATTACTTATTGTGTAAGTAGGGTTAGTAAGTACATTTGTCGCTTATCGATATTATATTGTGTTGACTTTGAGCCCCAAGATCCACTATATTCAATTAAAATCATAAACATTTTATAATTAGTTGTTAACTAGTTACTTGCATTGTTATTAGCGTCTATGACTATCTCAGTATTTTATTTTACATCTCTAGAGGCTGACATATGTAAAACAATCATTTTCTGGCAACTTTAATATTTCGGGTTGCTATAACATTGACACAGAATTAAGTTAAAAATCGTATCGCATTTCTTTCTAATAATGTACCTATTCTAATCTAAGCAAATAAAGATGGCCTCAACACGTAAATGGAAAAGGTTAGGTATTCTATATTCATCATACTGACTACTGTCAGTCAACCTGTTAAGCTACAATATTAGATAAGTAGGTACCTACTACATAATTACTAGCTATAATATTAAACTACAACTGTACCTAAACTGTGTTATACAGTTGTGGCCATATAATTAGAACTAATTAGGAATCATTATTTCTAAGTCAGATCACTATAACAAGTTACTAGTATCTACTGTCTACTCTAGATGTACCTATACCTAATATGATTGTATGAACCTAATACAAATGTCAAGTAGGTACGAATTCTAATTTAGAGTGGGCGCAGTGGTATAATTCGTAAAGGAAACGCGATAATGCCGTTCAATTACTATTAAATATTTTTTGGTAAGGAATATACCTAAACAATTGGCGATTGTTTAGCATTGGTCGTCCTGTATATTATACTGTAGGATATACTGTTTATAAGACTATTTCTGCTACATATTGTACCTACCTTGTCACATGTAACATAATTATTGTTTCATCATTTTCTGCCGTATCCTTATCATATGATAAGGATTCATATCCATTGTCCCCGCGCGAAGAATATTGTGGCTACGATATCCACACAGCACAAAAGCAATGTTAAGGACATTGATGGCGTCTTTCATGCTGTGTCTTTTAGAGCTTAAATTAATCTCGTAGCGTAACACTGCGCTGGCCGTCCATATCATAATTGCATATTTGTCTTTCATCTATCGCTAACTCGTGCCAGCACTCCGCTCCCAACAGGTTAAAAGTCAGATCATGATTTAGTAAATTTTTTCCTTAAAATGAATTTGTTAATCACATAATTATAGTACATACCCATGATCTGCGCGCATGCCACCCAATTTGAGATTTTGTATTGCCGATACAAGATGAAATTCTTGATAACTACTAGATAATTATCTTTTCTCCAGGGCATTCGACAGTCAACATTTTGCACTATTTCTGTTTACACTTTCAACACGTAAACATTACCAATACTTGATAGGGACACTC
This sequence comes from Catocala nupta, assembly GCA_963675205.1. Classification (NCBI taxonomy): domain Eukaryota; kingdom Metazoa; phylum Arthropoda; class Insecta; order Lepidoptera; family Erebidae; genus Catocala; species Catocala nupta. The sequence goes on from OY776079.1 coordinate 17,540,565, forward strand.
ACCAATAGGTACTATTTAATTATTTCAGTAGTTCCTCTACAGTAGGTAACTATACCTACTGTAGAGGAGTAGTATCGAAGTAGGTATCGCTGCTTTTTTATGTAAGTATATTGTATGAAACAAATATGTTCAGACGTATCACATTATGTTGAAGATGGACATTCCTAAAATGCAAATAGCATTGGATTGTCGACAAAGACTCGTGGATGTGTAACGTGTTTGATGTATCTACCGGTAGAAGGGGGTGACTTTGATAATCAAAAGGTAGAATCGGGATTAAAACTACATTTTCCTAAAATATGCGAGCGGAAAAATATATATAAATATAAAAATATCGGTTTTGTATGTACTGTTGATTTTTTTAATAAAAATATTTATATTTTGATTATTTCTCGAGAAAAATAATAAAATGTCAGTGATCAACTTTAAACTATGGGGTTACTTTGATACCCCCTTTTTTATACGGTGATCGAAAGTATCCCCAAACAGGAACAAAAATTACACAAAACTAGTACTTACATGTTTTATGTACTTTTTCGCGAATTGGCATGGATCCATCCACAACGATTGAACACACAATGACAATGATATACAATGCTGCCAGCCGTAAAGTAAAAACTGAAAGGATGCGTTGAGAATTCGCACAATTTAAGTTTAAAACTAAAGCGAAGTTTTTATCAAAGTCACCCCGCGATTCAAAGTATTCTACGGTACGTCTTTAGATGATAGAAATAGAACTTTGAACACCATAATGCAAAGTCGTTTTAAGGCTGGTCTCCAGGCGATGCCCACGTGTCATATATATTAAAAATCGGGCTTCAAATTAGAACAATACATAGTTTAACCCAAACCACACAGATCATTCACGTCGGCAGCACCTCGCACATTCACGTGGACGTCGACTCAACCGACTAGGTACGATGCCCTCAGTACGCGAGCCACTCGTACTTCACTGGTTTTATTAGTAATGTACAACTTTAGATAAAACTGATGATGACGCTCGTGTCGCCATGTCAAAAAAATATTTTTACTTTATCTATATTGATACATACATAGATTCACGCCTGTTTCCCAGAGGGGTAGACAGAGACTACGGATTTCCATTAGCTACGATCTATGTTGAATATCCTAATAATATACAGAACAACCAAACCTATGTATATCTGTTCATTGTAACGTGTTTAAATCTTATAAAACATAAACCAAAAACGCTAGGTGCTCTACCTGTTTATATATTTAAACGTTGCAAAATAACAAATTATTGTTCCGTTTTAAATAGAAGTCTACATCATGCTATCAATCTCGAAGTCTGTGCAAAGGTACAAATACATTAAAACTAAAATACAGATCTAAAATAAATTTATTAATCACGATTCTTTAAAAGAAGCCAAAATTAAATATGTTTATATTGCAATACACTAAATGAATGTCTGGGTTAAATTGACCATATAATCTTGTACTTTCATGTTAGAAAAACAATCCGCAAATTATTCTTCCAACCAATAACAATTAAAATTGCTATTTACAAATAAACATATACACATATGCATAATTATATATACTTATACATAAGTACACAATAATAATTATTGCGCTGATACACGTCTCAATGTACTACCGTAGTCAGGCGTACTTAAAAACAATACATTTACATTTTATAAATTAATATAAACTTGAAATACTTCGAACTCGATTTCGATCGCAATAAAGCTTATGACAATGAAGGCAAATTACAATTTTTTAACAACTTGGAGCATAATGACTTCTCTACAACATCGATCAAATATTTTAACAATTATTCAAATCTAATCTACTATTATCTAGTATGGTCACTTAAACTAAATTGTGTATAATAAATAGAACAATGAATGACGTAGTTTATCTCTAATTGGCGTCTCTACAACCAGTGCTATACGAGTCTGTGTGACTGGCATATTCGATCAAGTTACACTCGAGTTTAACGGTTAAGGTAACTAAATAAGAAGAAAAGCAAAAGTGCTTTACATTTATAATGTACATTATCACAAAGTACTTCATAGCATATAAATAAAACAAAGTATATCTATATTATACAATATGGAATTCTACCTACAGTTATTAAATAAATACTGCATAACTATTATACATGTCACGGAAAGTTACATAGACTGCACGTTGTGAGGACTGACAATCGTCAGTGCACGAGAGTAACTACGGTAAATTCGAAGTAAACAATACTTTTAAACGAACTAAGTGCGTTACAATAGACACCTAGCATGACCAATTAGATCAGATAGTAATGGATGATGTTTAGTGAAAATACTGCCAAAGAATTAGGACTCAATCATATATCTAGGGATGTCGAAGTTCACCTCGACACCGGCCTTCCTGGCGAGGTTGACGATCTCGGACAGCTGCACGGCGAGGCGCGCGGCGTCGTCCAGGTTGTCACGTGGCACTATACGCATGCCAGAGTCTGCTATCAGTTTTCTGGCCTCGTTCACTTTGGTTCCCTGCAATCGTAATACTTATTATATATGTTTCCAGTAAAATATTAATAGGGAAATACAATTCTGATGCCCCACATACCTGAAGACGAACAATCAAAGGAATTTGAATGTTAAGATTCTTAGCGGCATTAATAATGCCCTCCGCAATGACGTCACACCTCATGATGCCACCGAAAATGTTAACCAATATGGCGGTAACTTTGGGATCCGACAGAATAATTCTGAATGCTTCCTGAAAGACAAAAACATAAAACACCAAATTAGTTTCCATCTAATAGGTTACGTAATTTGTACCGTGCAATCACATCGTACAACACACTCTATATAGATGTTATTAATTACCGATACAGCATTAGCAGTGGCACCACCTCCTACGTCGAGGAAGTTAGCGGGATCGCCACCGTGCAACTTAATGATGTCCATAGTGGCCATCGCAAGACCAGCGCCGTTAACCATGCAGCCAATAGTACCTGCGTTATAAATTAATTTTATTATTTATATTTTGTATGATATTGCCGACATTACTTCTTGTAATAGACGTATCACAAGCTCACCATCAAGGGCAATGTAGTTCAAGTCATTTTTGGCAGCTTCAATTTCTTTAGGATCTTCTTGGGAGTGGTCTCTCAAAGCAAACAACTCCTTTTGTCTACGTTCGGCATTGTCATCGAATCTGAACTTGGCGTCCAAGCAGAAAACTGTAACATATTATACAAAATACCTATATTTCATATCGTAAATGTGTTCATGTCTTTCTATTGGCAGGTATTCATTATGCTTGTACCAAACGCCACAGAAAAATATAATGACATGTTGAAGTCAATCCGACAAGCTGATTTATGCTGGCTGGCTTGATGATCGGACTGGGTGATTTAAATTCAAGAGCCTCTAAGGATCTATTGGATTGATTGGACTGATAAGCGGAGCAATGCTAGAAGTGTTGTACTTATTTTAACAATTTGCTGACGGCGAGTATAGTAAAGAATTAGTATCTTACGCTGAAAGGGCGAATTACAAATTCAGTATAACTTTTAATAAAATGCCTATGTTGAGAATAAGGGATCCCTGAAAAAGCATACTCAACTGATTTTAAATTGTATGACTATTATAATTATGTGTCAACTTCTATAGATTTGCATTTTATTAACATGTCCACAACGAACGGTGCGTCGCTTGCATAAAATTGCTCCTTGTTATGTTGACCAGGTGTACTGCCAATCTAGGGAGCGCCTTTTCATTATTACGAATATAAAAAATCAACTCAGTTTTGATTTAACTCATTAACCATCGTTAATTAGGAGAAAGGGAGGCAAAGACAAGAATATCTCCAGCACCGCGTGTTAGACATCGAGACTCACAAACGATGAGTAAAGAAGTCGGGGTCGCATACCAAAGTTGACCTGCATTACAACTAGACAGATAACAGTATTTACATGCAGATAAAACTACGCCGAATTTATATTTAGAATTGTTTATTTCGTAAGTAGTCTTTCTGAACCTATTTGATGTATGCTATATAAACATTAATACCAAACTTAACTGTATGTAATGAACATGAACAACAACATTTTATATACATGACTAAAGCAAATGAGGGTAGGTCCCTCATTTGCTATTGCGTCTGTTTAATAGTGTCTAACATAACATCGTTACACAGCCTTGAGTATTATAAACACAATCAGCAACACAATGGATATCAATCACTCTGATACAGATGAAAGATGATTGACTGGCGCACAATAACAGTTCGTTAATTGAACACGATTGTTGGCTATCAAAACAAACATAAATCACAGAACGTATAGTAATACATAACTTACATTGCCCACTAAGAGCGTCTTCCGCGTAAGGATTGATCTCAATCAAGAGTGCGTCCTTCTTGCAGAACAAATCGTACATCCTCTTGATCATGTCCGCAGCTTCCGTTGTCTGGAGGCCGATCTAAAATACAAAATAATTATTAGGAACCAGACACACATAATTATAGCATTAATTTATACATATAGGCTAAAAACCAGAATATTACCTTCTTAAGAACACGCTGAATTTGTTCGTCAGTAATTCCTGTCTTGATGTCGATAGGATCATATGTAATGGCGTCAGGGTTCTCCGCAGCGACATCTTCAATATTGACACCACCTTGGGAAGACGCGATAATCACTGGCCCCTAAAACAGGTAGGTTAATCATAAATTAATGCCAGCAACGGTAACTCCGAAGATTATTCTTTGCAAAATTGGTAATGGCATGAATGAAAATAATGTGTAACATTACATTGAAGCTCCTCTCCATCATGATGGCGACGTAGAACTCTCTGCGCGGGAACTTGCGCTCAGTGACCATGACCATGTTGCAGATGCGGCCGGCAGCGCCTGTTTGCTTCGTCACCAATAATTGGTTCAGCATCTTGCTGGCGATTTCTCCGGCAAGCTCAGGTCTATACAATAAAATCGTAAATTATGACAAGAACCCTATACCATAAAAACTAAGAATATGAAGTTAAGAAGTATAGGTATATAATATTTTCCACACATATATATATATATATATATATATATATATATATACATATTTATGGAGTACTCTTCTATGCATACCTACAAATTTCTACGTACTATTTACGAGAGAATGTATGAGTTGAGCATAAAATAATATATTTTAAGCTATTGGTAAGATTAGCTACACGTGTAGCCTGTGAACCAACCATATGCATCAGTCCTTATGTGTGCGCAAGTGTATCATGCATAAACACGCAATTGATCTCACAATAGTTTGTATGTACTTGTGGTATTGTTGCTAACATGATAACTAAGTGTTTTGTTACCGAAATTGTCTCAATACGTTCCGCATAAATAAATTGCTACTGGCCCTATGAACTTAAAAAGGGTTCAGTATTAACAAAATATTAACCTACCCTATTTTACAAGTTCAATTTTATACTTACGTGTCAACCATCTTGACACCGCCTCGGAGACCACTTTTAAAATAACCTTTTCCTCGGCCGCCAGCCAGAACCTAAATCACAAATAGATTTTAGAATTAGATTATACTAATTATGTATGTAATTAAGTATATATTTTAATACAAATTTACCTTATATAATATTTACCAACGTACCTGGGCTTTGAGTACCATATCCTTTGTGTTAAGATCTTTAGCGTACTGCACTGCCTCTTCTCGTGTTTTGGCAACATTGAATTTGGGTACAGGAATGCCATGGTCACGAAGTAGCGTGTAACTTACATATTCATGGACGTTCAAGTTACGAACTTGCTGCACATTCGGTTGCTGAGTTTTGTGTGAATTTGCTGCTGCCAAAATCTAAAACATTAATTGGAGCTGGTTAATATTTTAAGAAATACTTTCTTAATGTTTTTAACCCTTTTTCTATGACGTTATACTATTGTTTGTTTATTATCAAATTCGTTTGTAATTTTATTATATACTATAAGAACAACATATATAATGTTACAATAATAATAATATAATAATAATTTAATAACAATAAATCTTAGATTCAAAAATATGTAGATAAAATTCACTAGATGATGGCCTTTGTTTTTGTTACAAATTTTATGCAAGCTCTGAATTTAAATTAATTAACACAACGATTGAACGGTTTTGGAGTGGCAGTAAAAGCTCACAGACAGCCTGGTAAGGGTCGAGGGAAGCAATTGGTTACGGGCAGCCAAGACAGGTTTGTGAGGAACACCTAGTTTTCGACATGTTTAAGCCCCATGTGGTAGCGGAGTATATTGCCAATATCACATTACTATCTTATCACAATGTCCTGTCAGACAAACCTAAAGACTACCCGACTCGGTTATCTAAGTAAATATGTTCAAAAGAAATTTAAGAAATATATACCTACTATAGTACAGGTAGTACTATAGTAGGTATATGTTTATAGAGCATAACAATGTGCCCGTCAAAAGTGTCATCTTTGCCTGACCCTTCGAGGCGTAAGTCTAGTTATGTTACGACTTCTGACAACGTACTAACGAATCCAAAAAAGGTTAGGTACCTACGTTAAAAAGAATGTCCATAATGGCTTATAGAATACGTGCCCCTTAACATACATAAGTTGTCTAATAATTCTCAGTGTTCCTTTAGCAAGTTCGTCAAGTGATTCCATTTGATCACGTCATCAAATGGACCACCCACGTAATTCCGAATCGTTACGGTAGGGAACCGACGCGGCTTAGATTGAAGTTATGAAATCTATTCAATGGGGATGTTATCGTCTAGCAAAGTTTGATGAATGCGTAATTATGATAAAAGTATCAAAATTTGAATGAATGTTTTAAATAATTTTATTACAATGAATATAATATTTAAAATTCGGTTTTTTAAAATGGATAGGTAACAGTATGAAAATTATTTTTCTCGCAATGTTACGTAAATGTCAACAAAACTTGTGAGTATGTATAGTTATGAAATTATCATACAATCTTGTTTATCATGCACATGAGAAGCTTATCGTGAATCACAATGAAATCAGATAAGAGCTAATCAAATGCCAGTATAATGTTAGATATTTGCGTCATAGTAGATTTTGAACTGTACAACATATGGCTTATCTATTTTATACCATACAGAACCTCATGATTAGTTATCTGCTATTTACATTATGCCACACTTGCCAATTTCAATAATAAACAAATGAAATATAGATTGGATAAGTATCTCAAGTTAGTGTCAGGTAGAGTAACACCTGGTTTCTAAAGGCTAGTCAAAAATATATCTAACCTAGTAGTTGTACAAAACATAGGTGGATGGAAAAATTTCACTCAAATATACTTTCATAATATATTTCTTAATGGTATACTTTTAAATATTAATTAGGCATACACATATCCTAGAATATACATAATTATTATCTAAAAGATGATTTAAGAATACCAGGTGTAAATAGTAATGCAGTTAGCTTTACTTATTTGGACTTATTCCATTCACACTCCTATCACTGCAACACTTGTGTAGCCGGAATTTAAATTGAAAAATGAGCATTGACATTCATGAAGTACAGGAAAACAGGCTAAAAAAAGCAATTCAAACTACTTGACACAAGATCCTTTGTGGATTTATAAAATATGCAATTATTCCAAAAGTGATTTGTAAGAAAAAGACCATTCATGGTATACTTGCAAGTAGTAAAAACTGATAATAATCGTTATTTTTAACTTTATTGTTCCATAACAAAAAAAACAAATAAATAAAAGTATAATTACACTATTACTATAGCAGCTGCAAGATTTTATTGTAAGGAGTACCATTGGCAACCATTTGCTGATGAAAGTATGTCTAAAACTACTACAACACTATAACTATCACATATTGTAATTGTAATTAAAAACATGTATTGTGTCTATATATTTTCAAATATAACACTGTTTAAGATTTTACTAATAAACATTATTTATTGCCTGTCCAGTGCTTAAAAATCCTGTTAAAATTGTGTAACCAATTTAAATAACTTTTTGGTGGTGCAATTTAGCAATAAGATTTTTGCTACTAATACCTCTGATATCAATCAACAAAATCACAATTCATATCTACAATTTTATAGCAAATTGTAAGATAAGTACTTTCTTTTGATGTAAGAATTTTAGTAACATAATACACACAGCTGCTTAGTAAACCGTTAATGATTTGTTTAATTATGTAAGAGTACTTGATAATAACAAATAATAAAAGTTTCTGTGCCATAAATAATGTTAAAATAGTATAAACCACATTTATTTAAATTTACCATTTAAAGTAATACGTGCATAGATATAGCGTGTTCAAATCAAATTACTGAAATTCTGAATAAGTTTATAATTTACATGTGTTTAAGTTATTACCCACAAATAATTCACCTTTCTTTAAAAATATATTCTTCCCACACATTCAAGCTATATCTGTAAGTACGAAATCTCATATAAATCAATATAGAGATATAAACACAAAATCATAAACAAGTTAACTTTTCCATTTAAATGAAATCATAATTATGAAACATAGACTTAAATAATAAAACATATTAACCTTAATTTAATCAATAGCTACAGTTAATTAACACAATACAATAATAATTATTGTGTTGATCAATACAGGTATTGTATAATAATTCAATATAAAATACATAAGTCATTCATAGCAATCTGTAAGTTTAAAAATATGAATTTAGAGCTACATATTTTATATGTATATATGTTTAATAGTCTATTTTATTATTATTTCATGATAAGGCTTTATATAAGACAATGACCTGGCACAACAGATGGCATTGACTTTGAGAAATCTAACTGTCTATAACTGAGATAATAGATAATACTTAGATAATCTGAATTGAAAACAGTCTAGTAATACTTTAGGCAAACAAATATAACCAAAATTATTCCAATAAGAACACTATAGATACACGATTCTGGGACCACATAGAATAACAAATTAGTGTTAATTGAGTCGTTAATTTCTATGACAGTACTATACTATTACGAAACCGAAGAGAAACATGTAAATTGTTCCCTAATTTATATGTCTTATTTTTTATGTAATCAGGTAAATACGTGAAAATTACTTGAATAACTAGACATGGTAGCGATGACGTAAGGTCACAATAGCTGAAACTAACAAGGTCAAATTTATAAATAAATTTCTAAATTACTATCAAGGTCTAGCGCGGCGCAGATGACATTTGTTGAATAATTGTAAGGTTACATTTTTAATACCAATTAAAGCGCATTAATTATTTTAAAATGTCTCTAAAGAGTTAAGTTCTTTTGTGTCCTGAATAAAACGGATTTAATTAAATCTGATAAGGATTATTTTCTTGATCAATGTGTTCGTTTACAACAAATGTATTACATATTTCCGTTACCTTAGTTCCATTTTTAAGGCCTAATGTTTGGGTAATCGCAAGTGAACGAGGGAGTAAAGACGCCATTTTCCAACAACTAGTTACCACAGACTACGGAATGATAAGACTGACTGACATTTGATAACATTGTGTTGCCAGGTTTAGCTGTGAAAAATAAAGAATATGTTAGTCGATAATATTATTATAATTTATACCTTAAAGTAAAATGTAACGAATATAAAGACTAAAGATATTTTAGTAACAGAATATCAGCAAGAGTATTTTCCTGCTGCGTGCGTTTTTATACTTCTGTGTCAGTTTAATTTTGATACGTTGATTAGCCTTTTATAAAGAAAGTGGCTGTGTAACTTGGAACGCGGCATGGCATTCCCGATTGCTTGCTAGACTCACATCACGCACCTAACTGCTTTCAGAAGCACGACAAAATTATCTATATAAATAAATAAAATTGTCTGTTTGTAAAGTCAAAATGAAAGCTTTTTACTAAATGAATATGAAAGTATATTCAGTACGTAAATAAAAAAAACATTTTTAAAATTTTCTCCTTTCTGTCTATATGTTTGTTCTAATCTCTGAAACAGCTGGACCAATTTTGACAACACTTGCACTGGCAGAAAGTTGATGTTGTAAGGAGTAACTTAGGTTACCTTTATTTTATATTTTATTAATGTTAATTTCCACGCGTGCGAAGTCACGGGTAACAGTTAGTTAACAATATAAACACAGAACACCATTCTACTATAGATAATATAAGGTTTTTTTTTTTTAATATAATAGATTGTAGAGAAATCTCCGTGAAGTAAGAAACACTAATTATTTTGCTAATTATAGAATTAAGAAAATGTTTTTTTAAGAAAATACATAAATTTGCGCATTGCAACAATCTTGTTAAGTGAAATGAAACGAAATATGAGAAAACCTGTCTAATGTTATAATAATATTAATAAACCCCTCTGGGACAGTCGTTATCTCATCATGAGACTAACGCGATATCGGAGGGCACAGTACACTAGCTTTAAAACTATCACCTTCGCCTTGTGATATAAACAAAAAATGTATCAGCAGGTTAAATTAAAGCGCACAAACCGCAGGGCAGCTTGTGGCGAGCTGAATGTGAGTGGCGATACTGCGGTCCTGAATGCCTCAGAGAGTTGGTTAGGGCCTCGTCCCCGGCTTGCCGTTACTGGTTGGCTGGGGTGGAACTTCAAGAGCGCCCGTAGGACTCTCAACTCTGGCTTGCCTTGGTCGGCCGGTCAGAGGGGGGCCGCTAGAGCTATATGCTTGGGGGTGGAAGTGTCATTTTCAAGGGCATAACTACGGGGAAACCCGCTCCGGGTCTCCGTTGTCACGAGACCCGCGATGGTGAAACCGGCGCCGCACCGCTCGACACCCCTAGCCACTCGCACCGGTGTTGCCCTCTGCTGCTGGCTTGTATGCCTATAGTGGCTTATCAGGAGGCCCATCTAGTGGGTTGGCGAGTCACCGTCTGCCCATTGCATTGATGCTATTAGAGTATTCAGGGCAGACTCCGTTTTTCATCCATAGTTAGCAATATACCGGTCCACCTAACACCCATGCCTATAGCCCATATATTAGAATCCATACGTAGCAATAGTCCTATGCCTGCTGCGGCAAGTGCCGCTGTATCTTTATTTATTCGCTCAAACACGTGTGTACATACAATAAAATCGCATGCAAGATATACAGCGAGAGAATGTTCTAGACATGTTTGCCATGTACAATGGCGTGAAAATATAATTCTGAGTTAAACATAATATGCCTATGGATAAACTCGTATCAGTGATCTATTTCTATCGCTTTATCTGATAGTAACTACCTATTATGTAAATGTGTGTTAATTATAATAAAAAAATAATAAGAATTTTAAAATAATTGGAAGAATTAGTTAAAACAATAATTAGTCTATAAATGTTTACAATGTCAAAGTAATATAAAATTGTATTAAATCTCAATATATAATAGTATTAAATTTTATTTCAAATTAATCTAAACAGGACTTGATCATATGAAATCAAATTTATAATTTAGAAAGTCGCTTACATTGTAATATGCCTTTTCGACTAGAAATGACTTTAATTTTCGCTTAAATGCGTCGGTACTTAACTCCTTCCAACTTTTGGGGAACCTGTTATAACGAATTGGAGCCATGCAAATAACACTTTTGCGCATCAGTGTAGGCCTAGACGGATGCAGACAAAGTTTATCTTTATCGCGTCGATTACGGGGGAAAGTATCAGCCATACGCGGAAATCGACTTGAATTCCTTTTCACAAATAAAGCTGTTTCTAATATATAAAGGGACGGTAGTGTTAGAATCTTATGGCGTATGAAATACTGTTTGCAGAATCTCTGACGTCCAATCTTAACATTGACCTTAGGCATCGCTTTTGCGCTTTAAAAGCGATTTCCCTGTCGGTTGAATTGCCCCAAAAGACCACCCCATACCTTAAAATCGACTCTGTTAGTCCGTAATATGCTATTTGCAATGCATCTATATTAAGTCTCCACGACAGCGTATATATAGCGAATGCATTATAAATACGAATGTGAGTTTGTTTGTTACGCTTTCATGCCTTGCAATTTTACACATACAATGTCAGGGGTATCGAAAAGCACAAAGGGTAAGTACCTACCTTTCATGTAGGAAAAAGCGATTAAAGGCCCAGGTAGAGCTAATAATAGCATAAAATCAGCTTTATACTAGAAATGTTAAATGCCATGCTGATGCTACAGTTGTAAATACGACTGCTGTGCATAAAGTCTCGGGTTTAATCCCAGGTCAGGCTGTTCGATTTTACGGTCAAGAAATTCAGCCTGTAGTTAAAAAGCGAACCTGCCTGATCTCTCTCTAGTCGGGTCGGATCGCCGTCCTATCGGAGTATGAAAGTGAAGGAATAGAAAATGCAATTGTATTGGCGGACACTCTTATTTAATATATCTCATGCATCAATGGCTAGTCGTCGCCTTGACCGAAAGTTTGCCTGAAGAACTGTTAATAGACGTTTTATCCTGAATGTATTATTATATTTGATGGAAAACATAAAATAATCCATACATGCTATGGCTACAACACATTTTAGTGAATGAATTTACGCATTTTAGTGAATGAATGCCATACCAATGTGGTAATTTGTTTTACATTTTACATGTGTTTTAGCTACTAAAATATATAAATGTCAATTTTGAATGTGAAATTATTTGTGGTTAAAGCTGTAAACAAGTTCTTACTAAATAGAATCCTGTTGCTTAAGTCCTTTACGGCATATTCTTAAAATTATAATTATTGAATTTAGTGATTTTGTTTTTACGAATATTCTGATGTTTGGGTTACTCAAAGCTCAGATAGTGTTACTGATGGCCCTGGGATCTAAGGTTTAGCATGAAAGTGACCCAGCAGACTATACAGGGTGGGCAAAAAATCGTGGATCAAACGAATCAGGGTGATAGTTGGGATTATTTGTAATAAAAAATATCTCTGCGGCAGAGCTCTCACTTGATTTTCTTAGAAGTTACGACTATTTTAGTGTTTTTGAAGAAAATACCAGAAATTTGTAATAAATAGGCAATTTGAGTAAAATGGGTACCTATTTTAAAACAATAAATGTTGTTTAGTTGCTTCTAGGTAATGTAACAACACTACAAAAGTGCTTTTATGATAGTGGGTACCATGATTTATGAGTATTGGCACTTTTTTCAATTGCTTTTAAGTCTCATTAAAAATTATTTGTAACTTTAGAACCTTACTGTAATAAAAATTTACTACCAAAAAGTGAACTTGTATTAAAAAAACTTGCCTATTTAATGTTGATTAAAACGAGGTATAACACATAGCTGTTTGTAGCAAAATTATTTTATTATGTTAATTTTTTCATAGCAAGGTCTAAATAAAGTAAATCAGAGGATAGTCAAACACTAGTTTTCTGACTGTAGTGTTTTATTTCGTGAGTATTTTATTTCACTAAACAGTTAACTTGGATTCTTGGCTACGATTGACAGTGTTTACAGAAATATACGGACGGCATTGGTGGGTTTCTAACAAATCATAAACAATACGTTGACTTGCTTAAATCGATTGATATTACAGTGTCAATCACCAATTATTCATTGCTTCACATTAGCGCTTCCGAATTCCGAAAAGAAACCTCTTTCTTTATGATCCTAAGTGTGAAAACGACACAGATAGCCCTCTTATCTGTGTCCTTTTCACACTTAGGATCATAGCTCACGCGCTGGCTGCGCGGACGCCTTTTGTTTGCGTGCGGCCAGCGGGCAGCGGGCGGCGGGGCGTTAGTGACTTGCTACCTGCCTGTTGCTACACACGTGTTCTTGGCTTTTACTCTTTTTTAATAACCCGACGAACTTCGCTTTTTCTTGGATCTTCTGATCAATAATTACCCACTTGTGACCAGTGCTTGCTATACTGACTCTGTGATTTATTGCTTACCTGTGACCTGTGCCTGCCATACGGACTTTGAGTTGCCTGCCTATCGAACTTTGAAATGTCTAATGTGAGAAGAGTGGAGTACACCCAGCGAGAGTATGCAGAGATGCATTACCTCTATGGCTTTTGCGACGGAAATGTTCGGGCTGCTGCCAGAGAATATCGTCAACGTTACCCGGACCGTGACCGCTTTCCCGACTATAGGGTTTTATCCGCGTACACGGAAGGTCACTTGCCTGGTCAACATAATGCAGGAGATGATCGTAGTCGGCCTGCAATTCATGATGATGATCATGTAGAAGAACAAATATTACGTGAACTAGAAAATGACACCACTACGAGTCAGCGTCGCATATCCCGTAATTTGGGCATTTCAAGGACAGTAGTACGACGATATATACAGAGAACTGGATTACATCCTTACCACATACAACGAGTCCAAGCTTTATTTGCGACAGACTATGAAAAAAGAGTGCAGTTTTGCAGAGAAATGTTACAACGTCATAGAGATGACCCCCAATTATTTAATAAAATTTAGTGCTCTGATGAACCAAGCTTTAGAAGAACAGGAATATTCAATATTCATAATTTACATTATTATGCTGTTGTAAATCCACACATAGTAAGAAATGATCGCTTTCAACATCAGTTCAGCATCAACGTGTGGGCTGGGATAATTGAAGGAAAGCTAGTAACTTTTGAAATGCCACGAAGATTGAACGGCGCTCAGTACTTAACGTTTTTACAAAACAATTTAAATGAAATCTTGCGCCAAGCTGAAATATCGGAGGAAGTAATTGAAAACATGTGGCTGCAACACGATGGCGCTCCACCACACTACGCACGGGTAATCCGAGAACATTTAAACGCTCAGTACCCAAACTGTTGGATTGGTCGAGGTGGAACAATCCAATGGCCACCGAGATCACCGGATCTAAATCCGATAGACTTTTTTTATGGGGATACATGAAAGAGATGGTGTACGAAAAAGAGATCCAGATAGTGCAAAAATTAAGAAATAAAATCGAGGTAGCGACAAAAAGTGTCAAACGCAACAGAAACGCATTTCGTAGGTTGCGACGTAATTTTATTAGACGATGTCGTATGTGTATTGTCGCTAGAGGAAGGCATTTTAAACAATTGCTGTAAAAATATTTATTGTGTTTAATTATTTAATAAAAAATTTGCATTCTTATAGCTGTGTATTACTATCCACTGATTTACTTTATTTAGACCTTGCTATGAAAAAATAAACATAAAAAAATAATTTTGCTACAAACAGCTATGTGTTATACCTCGTTTTAATCAGCATTAAATAGGCAAGTTTTTTTAATACAAGTTCACTTTTTGGTAGTAATTTTTCTTTACGGTAAGATTCTAGTTACTAATAATTTTTAATGAGACTTAAAAGCAATTGAAAACAGTGCCAGTACTCATAAATCATGGTACCCACTATCATAAAAGCACTTTTGTAGTGTAGTTACATTCCCTAGAAGCAGCTAAAGAACATTTATTGTTTTAAAATAGGTACCCATTTTACTCAAAATGCCTATTTATTACAAATTTCTGGTATTTTCTTCAAAAGCACTAAAATAGTCGTAACTTCTAAGAAGATCCAGTGAGAGCTCTGGCGCAGAGATATTTTTATTACAAATAATCCCAACTATCACCCTGATTCGTTTGATCCACGATTTTTTGCCTACTCTGTATAACCTTAACTAAAAAAACTGTTGGGCGGCAATCAATACTACCGTTCGCGCATTGAGTTGACCCACTTTTCGTGCCTAAAGTATGCAATCCAATGCCACGTCTAGCACACTATTGATTTAGTTCATTGTTGAACGCTCCTAAAGATGACAGAAGAATATAAATATATTTCGAAAAGCCAGGAAAGGTCACACATTTACTTCATTTAATAACTTATGAACTATACAATAATTGAAACTATAGAAAGTACACCCGGTCTTAGAACAACTCAATAATCGGCATTTTAGTATTGATATGATATGACTGCGTATTCTTTCTTTTCCAAATATCTCTGAAGCTACACGATTGCTTTCATAAATTTTAATCTTCTTAGTTTTGTATCCACTTTTGTGTACCTATTTATTTATTAAATTAGTACGGTTACAATTTTATTAATTATAAATAATTTTGTTAATTATTAATTTAGGTATTTACATTATATAAATTTAAGATAGTTTTTCATAAAAAGTATTGCAAACATTCATGACAACTTTCAAGTCGTCAGCAAAAATATCACAGTCTAGGTTGACTTCCACGGGACTATTAAGTGCGGAGAGTACACGCGGCACCGGTGTAGCCCGTGCCACCGCGTGGCACGTGGGTGCAGCGAGCAGTTTGTGTCTTCTGACTCTCAAAAAATTGTTCGGTACATTAAGTTGAACCAGCTCATTATAGAGCTCTGGGGCATCAATCAGACCGCGACATACTTTTAACATGGTGCCTATTTGATCACTTATCCGACTAGTTTCAAGCATGTTGTAATCTAAAGTGCCTAACAAAAATTCGGAAGGATATAAATATGGATTATATCCTAGAGTCCGCTTGAAAACGCTTTTTGGACTTCTAAAAGCTGTTAAATTTGTTGGTTTTGGAAATCTTGAGCATTTCTAAGTACGAAACTCAATCTCTGAAATGATTCCTTGGATTCACATGGTCATGAAACGTAAGCTTCTGATTAAAGGCAACACCGAGATCTTTCATCGATTTCGATCTGACTAATAAACTGTCGTTAATTTTGTAATCCTATCCTGTCTATGTAATCCGGTGGGTATACATATATCCTATGGTTTCATTACTTAATTTACTTTCTATTAATTTAACCTACAAATTACTAAAATCTTGAACATTTATCTGTAAACCTTGTAAGTCTAATTTCTTAAATGTAGTCCAAAACTAGTCCTCTTCTACTCCCATCTTCAATGACGCTATCCCGGGGTTCGGACTGAGGTTTTGAAGGTCCAGCGTAGACGCAATCACCACTAGTACTAGAATTACTGCTCGGCTGTCCTCTCCCGTGGTTTCTTAATAAATTTATTTGTTCGGCGATCTCTGCTAAACCGTAGAAACGGACATCGGCTGCTTGTCGTAGAATCGAATACGCGACAGACTACAGAGATCCTACCGGCTGCGCCAATTAAGTAAACGACGGTAAAAGAGTTAAATTTATTTAAACAGTATTAATACAGGTAACAGTAATTGCTTAATTTTACAAATTGTTCATCTTATATACTATCCTATTAATATTGTTAATTAAGCAATCCAACCTTCTAGAAACTATATAATATTTGGATCAAACTATACTATAATTCCGGAAACAAATGAGTAACGTTTATCCTTGTCATTCGTATATAAATTGGTGATACAGTACACACACCACAAGTCGTATTTCGTTCCTTTGCACGTCTGAACAAGCGTTGCGGACGGCGGCGGCAGCAGCGGCGGCGCTTTGCAAGTCTCGACAAATGTGTTACTTGTAAAAACTTGCACATTTCATATTCAGTACAATGGTACTGAATATGGAATATGCAAGATTTTACAGGTAACAGTCGCTAAGCTTCTTAAAATATTATCTACCTACGTTGATAGGTGAAGTCAAGCCGTGCCAAGCTCCCGTGAATCCCTGGGGTCCACCTGGACCACATTGGGAACTAAGGGTCCCAGACCATGGTCCCTGAGGGCGCCCATATCGCACAGCGCTTAACAAGCTCCGTGCGCGGCAATAGTTTCTGTTATTCAGGGAGAAAACATAGGTATACCTATATATATAATATAGGTATATCCTATACGTTTGTATGGACATAGCGCTGCCTGCATTTACTCTTGACTATCAAACGTACGTATTTTATACGATCTCATAGATACTATCACTATAAGTAGTTAATATATGTATATTTCTTTACTTTCAGCTATAAGCCATATCGCGCGGCACTAACACAACAAGCTCCGTGCGCAGGTCCCCTTCCTTACGGAGACCCTCCTACCTGGGGTGTTCCCTCTCTCACCCAATGGGGGGGGCCAGTTGGGAGTCTGAAAATATTCATCCATAGCAGGCCCCCCCGTGTGGGTGGCGGCCGGGTCCATCGGACCCGACCTCCTCTCGTCCCCGGGGGAGAGCATTTCACTGCTCTCCCCTTTCGACGTTAGAAGGCGCGCGGGAACACCGCGCGCGCCCTCTATGGGTTCTTACTCACGGGTGGCAGGGTCCCCTGAGGCCTTGCCACCCAGAACCCTTAGGTGGGGGGCAGGAGAGCGATATAAGCGCGTCTCCTGCGCCCCCTCTTCCGGTTACGGAGACCCTCCAGCCCAACTTCTCCGAGATGGTCGAGGAGTTATTTCTTGACCGGGCAGAGCACGTGCCCCCGACTATGGCCCTTTAACGCGTTACCAGCCGGCGCACTGTGGGCTGAAAATCGACCTCCATAGACATAGAAATGAAAGTTGCTAGATGTTCGTTTTGTTGACGGATATGGCTTCTATTAGCTATTATACACATAACAATGTCATCTGAGCTAACTCCGTACAAAAATGAATTTATTATAAGGTTTTTTCGAAAAAAATGTATGGAGCTAGCATGAAAAATCTGAATATCTCTGAACTTGCAAGGAAAACCGTAATATCCTCAGAGATGGTTATAGGACTAATTATTTGTGATTTTTTGACATACTTCATATAACGGTACCTGCTGCAGAATTTTTTTTAAAAATCATCTTATTTTTAATTAATTTTTTTTAACATTAAACGATTTGTTTTGGTGTATAAGTAAAGAAACAACACGTTATATGCATATAATACTAAATCTTCGCCAGTTATTTGTTAAAATATCAAGAAAATTATTTTTGCCTAACATAGTATATATGTTTTAAAACAGTTAATTGGATACCATTACTGAACTTTGCATACAGGTAAACTACTGAATAATAAATTAGCCTTCTAATGAGTTCTGAATAAGAGATTAAGTGATTTGCAATGTCGCACAATGGTAACTACGGATTACACTAATTAAAATCTTACAGGTAAGTACATAAGTAACTTAAATAGTTAATTAGATAATATGTTACGAGTTCTAAGAAATATTTTCGACAACTGTCTAATGAGGTCGTTAACTAATGTTGGACTGAAATATAAAATGGTTAACATTTTGCATCATAATTTAGTTTATTCTAAGCTTTGTTACCCCTAACATATCACTGTAAAATTTTATAATGGAAAGTTTAAATACCAATTTAGACCTATTCGTTCTTCTAAAATGTAAGAGTACTTCATTTGATCATGAGGTATTGTTTAGTGAAGTTATATCCCGCCTAGACGTTTGTCTTTCCGTTGAAGATCAAGTGACTCTAAAAGAATTTTGTCGGAGATTTGTACGAGCTGCATCACAAAGGTGGCAAAAATCTCACCGAATTCTTGATACTTTTAGAAAACAATACGAAATTTGGCTGCAAGCAACTATCGATTGGCCAAGTTGTATAAATTTAGTCGCTCAAGAACCAACTGTTGCTGAGGGATCAAGATCAATCTCTCCAGAACCCTCAACATCATACTCTGTTGGTACAATGACAAAGAGGTCACGAAAACCATTCGAAGATCTGGAAAGCAAACAGAAGAAGAGAAGATCTGATGAGCATAAAACTGACAATCCCAGTGAATTGGCATATACAGCAGCAGCGCGTTTTAAGGAAGAAGGTTGTGAGGATATCGCATCTGTAATCGAATATATGCTGAAACATCCTGAAGCAGCCTCTAAAATTAAGGAAACGCTTAAGCAACCGGTGAAAACTATCTTATTTACACCAGAAAAAGCACTTGGATTACTCCTTTCATTAAAATTATCAAAGTGGCAATACATCACTTTACGAGAGTCAGCTATTCGGGAAGGTAGAAAGGATATTTATCCATCCTACTATAAAGTGCAACAAACCAAGCTGGCATGCTATCCTCCGAAGCAATCAGTGTTAGTGACCGATTCATCGGCAAGAATAACCCTTCAAGCTTTACTCGACATTACGGTCAAAAGAATCCTCCAAAGTTTTCCTAACGATGATGTGCAAAATAAGGATTTAAAATTGATATCTAAATGGGGTTTCGATGGTGCGTCAAACCAAAGCCGATACAAGCAGAAAATGGATAGCGATCAAGACGATTCAAGTATTTTCATGACTTCCTTGGTGCCACTAAAACTGACTGATGGACACAATACTTTGTGGATGAACCCAAAACCATGCTCAGCAATGTATTGTCGTCCAGTTCAATTTACTTTTGTGAAGGAAAGCGAAGCAGTAGTCATCGAACACAAACGACGAATGGATGAAGAAATTAAGGCTCTCATTCCTACAGAGTGCAATAATAGAAACAGGGTGAATCATCACCTAATGATGACAATGATCGATGGTAAAGTCTGCACGTATTTGTCTCAAGCCAGATCAAGTTCATCATGCTATTTGTGTCTGGCAAAACCGACAGAAATGAACCGTTTGAGTGTAGTAACAGCAAAGACCGTATCTTCTGATATATACGAGTTTGGATTGTCATCTCTACACGCCCGTATAAATTGTATGGAATGTTTACTACATATTTCGTATAGACTAGATTTTAAAGAGTGGGCTGCGAGAGGTAACGAGCACAAAGAAATGCTAAGTAAGAGAAAAAAGATTATTCAAGACAAATTTAAAGACGAATTACATAAATCTATTGATTGACATTGTTAAACAAGGTTCCGGAACTACTAATGACGGCAACACTGCAAGAAAGTTTTTCAAATTTCCCCATAAAACTACAGCCATTACTGGGTTGGACGAAGAACTAGTAAGAAGATTTGCTGTGATTTTACAGGCAATAATTTCCGGGGAAAAAGTAGATATAATTAAATTTAAAGATTATGCCTTCAAAACAGCAGAGAGGTACGTGGAATTATATGACTGGTACTATATGTCATCAACCGTCCACAAATTACTTATACACGGGGCAGACATAATCGAGAAGAATGATGTTGTACCCATAGGAAGTCTCTCGGAAGAAGCATCCGAGTCTCGCAATAAAGATTTTAGGAGGTTTCGGGAACATCATTCGCAGAAAAAGAGCAGGCAAGATTTGAATCATGATATCCTTAATATGTTAGTTGTTTCTTCGGATCCTTTTATAAATGTACAAAGGCCCAAGTTAGATGCCAAGAAAAAGGAGGATTTATTTCCTGAAACCCTCAATTTAATTCAGTTTCAAGAAACTGACTTTGAGTTTCTACGCAATCTAGATTCTGATTCAGAAATCGACGAGAGTGATAAGGAAAACTAGAAACTTTTTGTGCTTTTAATTAAAATTCTATTCAATGTAATTTTTCCATGATCTTTCGTTATTTAGCTTTGGTACGTAACTATGTTTTGCAATTGATTTATTTTTAAATATTTTATATTACTATTCTTGTACCTATTTATATTTTTGCATACTTTTGTACCTATGTTTTGTTTTATATAAATTTTATCAACTATTAAAAAATACCTTTTTAATTTATTTTTCTTTTTATTTAATGCCTATTATTAGCGTTAATAAAATAACTAACTTATCGATTGATCTTTACTTTGACATTATTAGAATTTAATGATTTAAAAAAATACCTTCATTTAGACATAATAATAAAATAATTAGACAGTTGTCGAAAATATTTCTTAGAACTCGTAACATGTCTAATTAACTAATTAGTTTACTTATGTACTTACCTGTAAGAATTTAATTAGTGTACTCCGTAGTTACCATTGTGCGATATTGCAAATCACTTAATCTCTTATTCAGAATTCATTAGAAGGCTAATTTAATATTCAGTGGTTTACCTGTATGCAAAGTTTAGTAATGGTATCCAATTACCTGTTTTAAAACATATATACTATGTAAGGCAAAAATAATTTTCTTGATATTTTAACAAATAACTGGCGAAGATTTAGTATTATATGCATATAACGTGTTGTTTCTTTACCTTTACAATAAAACAAATCGTTTAATGTTAAAAAAAATTAATTAAAAATTAGATGATTTTTAAAAAAATATCTGCAGCAGGTACCGTTATATGAAGTATGTCAAAAAATCACAAATAATTAGTCCTATAACCATCTCTGAGGATATTACGGTTTTCCTTGCAAGTTCAGAGATATTCAGATTTTTCATGCTAGCTCCATACATTTTTTTCGAAAAAACCTTATAATAAATTCATTTCTGTGCGGAGTTAGCTCAGACGACATTGTTATGTGTATAATAGCTAATAGAAGCCATATCTGTCAACAAAACGAACATCTAGCAACTTTCATTTCTATGTCTATGGAGGTCGATTTTCAGCCCATAGTGCGGCGGGCAGAAGCCAGGTCCGTAGCTGGTAACCGTTAGGGTTATATTGAAACACGCAGACTGATTCAACTGAGAATATATTTACAATTTTTCACCTATCTTATATCCCATTTATTAGTCATGCAAGTAACGCTAACACTAATGTGTACAATAACTATTTACACCAATCAGTGACAAGTAAACAAAAATCTAACATTTAAGAATGATTTAACTAACTCCTAAGATACAGGTCTGCGTACCTAGTTTAGGTGTAAGATCATTGTTCACCAACTTTTTGATCTTGATGTACAACGTGCTGTATTCATGTGCCTTTGTTTTGTGTCTTTTAAGTACTAATAAACAATTATTATTATTATTTCTTGGAAATCTGTTCGCGAGTATAAAAGTAGTGCCACGTATAAAAAGCAGAGGGAAGCTTCGCGCGTCACCAGTTCGAAAGTTGATATCACCGCGGCTAGACGTATGATGCTCCGTTCGATCGCCTTCGCGCGTCGCTTGGTTTCGGTGCGGCTAGTTGTACGATGCTCCGTTCGATTCCAGGTCTCTCGTATAGTTATATGTTGCCTGTGCGTATATACATACGCCACATCACTCCCGCCTAAGCGAAGCGTACGTTTTGTTTCACCGCGCGGCCGGATCTGGTGACGTACGAATTTCGCGGTGAAGGTGATGACTGTGATGAGGCTGTCCGCATTGGTGTGGGTGATGTGTCCGGGACTGGCGTGTTTATTAATGTTGTGTATTCTGCCGAGTCTTCCTCGTTGAGTAGATGGGCTGGCTTCAATCTGTCGATTGAAATTCTTGCGGTGCGAAGCGGAAGTTGCACTGTGAAGTGCTTGCCGTCGGTACTGCGTTGAAGTACTTGATATCGTCCGTCGTATGGTGGTTCAAGAGGTCTGCGCACGATGTCGTTGCACACAAACACATGCGTACATGTCCCGAGGTCTTTGTGTATAAATGTGTTTGACCTTGACGCTTGCCTTGTTGATGTTGGTGATAAAGACGACATTGTTTCAGTCAGCTGACGGACAAATTGCGCATCTTCATTTTTCGGCTTGGTAGGCGCGAAGAAATCAGATGGGACGCGTAACGTAGATCCGTATGTCATCAGAGCCGGGCTGACGGTTGAGTCTTCACGTAGGGCGGTGCGAAGTCCTAGTAATACTGTAGGTAATTCATTGATCCATCTGTTATCGGTTGCTCTTGCCATCAGTGCCGCTTTCAGAGATCGATGCCATCGTTCGATTTTCCATTAGCTTGCGGGTGAAATGCAGTAGTACGTATTCGAGTGACGCCTATTTTCTTCATTAAAGCTTGAAATAAAGACGATTCGAACTGTCTCCCTTGGTCTGTAGTAAGTCGTAGAGGACATCCAAACCGCGATATCCTTCCCTCGTACACGGCCTTCGCGACCGTTTGGGCGGTAACGTCACGAGTAGGTATTACCTCTGGCCAGTTAGTGCAGCGATCAATCATAGTAACTAAGTATCTATAGTCATCTGATGGTGGGAGTGGCCCAACTATGTCCACGTTCAGGTGTTCAAAACGAGATGATTGTTGAAACTCACCGAGCGGGCTAATGACGATGAACTTTCGTTCGTTGACAGCTGATGCACGCCTTGGCCCATATACCTACGTCTTTGTTTATAGATGGCCAGAAAAACTTTGTCGTCATTATTCTTCTTGTTGTACGAACGCCGGGGTGACTTAGTTCGTGTTGTGCTTTGAAGGCTGCGACACGATAAGGCAATGGTAGTTATGGTCAAATGTTCGCTGTCGATGTTTCGCACCAAATAGGCCGTTTGACTCCCGGTAGGTTTACGCGGGAAAACTTCAGTCTGGAGTTATTCATGCAATCACGTAGCTCGGCGTCCGTTTCTTGTTCTTGAGATAACTTATCGTAGTCCATCGTTGCGTTGAGTCGTTCGATTTCTGCGATACGTGATAACGCGTCAGCGGCTTCGTTCTTATCACCGTGAATGTATTTGATGTTAGTGCAGTATTGGCTTATGAAATGCAATTGTCGTTCTCGACGCGGTGTGTCACTGCTACTCGGCGTTCTTGTTAGAGCGTACGTCAATGGTTTGTGATTCGTACATATGGTGAGTTCGTTGCCATCTATCAGTCGGCGTAGGTTTTTAACAGCTGTATACATTGCTAGAAGTTCGCGATCGTATACACTGTATCTTCTCTGCGTCTCGCTCATTGTTTTTGAGTAAAAGGCGAGTGATTTCCACACGTTGTCTATTTTTTGTTGTAGGACTGCGCCGAGGCTAGTGTCAGACGCGTCGGTGAATAAGCATAACGGAGCGTTAGGTATCGGGTGCGATAATATGGTAGCCTCGAGAATGCTTTGTCGGCATTGTTCGAAGGCTGTTTCAGCTTCATGTGTCCATTGTATAGGTGTTTTGTCGTTTTTCTTGCTATTGTGTAGATACTTGTTTAGTAAGTAAATTTTGGTATTCGGCTTGATGGGGTAGGCAGCTACGGTAGAAGTTGATCATGCCTAAAATTCATGTGATTCAAATGAAAACAATCATGAAATAAACTCAGTGTTGGTGCATTATACCCTAACTAGAATTATTTTAAGAATATTAAGGTTTTTGAACCGTTGATACAAAATATTTTATTTGAAAAGTGGACTTTGGATCGCATTTAACGCCTCTAGTATCCAGTAGCTAAAACGCTAGACATTAATGTCAGGGTTGCTATGACACAAAAACAATAATATTATACGTATATTAATAACAACGCTATCTATCAGTGAGTAGGAAAACTGAATTTAACATTTACTGACATTGATGGCACAGGATGACACTATCAAAAATGTTGCCAGTGCATGAAATTTAAATCAGTACAAATTGGAGAAACTACAGTGAAAAGGAACGCATAATTCGTCCGATTAAAAATAAAAATAGGCTACAGTGATAAGTCGACAACATCTTTTAGTGGAAATAGTATCACATATATATAATCTTCACCGTAGTACATAATACGACCGCAAATTTCACTATTCAAAGTACCTGCCGGCTGACCAAGCGGTTTACCAGTTTGGCTTCTCAAGTAAGGAGGTGAGGAATCCTAGAAAACGAAGGATTTTTTAGGAATATTGTTTTTGGATTTTAGTATCGATTTATCATCATGAACTTCCTTGAGAATATTACTTTCCGTCGTACACGCAGACAATCAGAACCAAGTAACGATGATAGTGATATTATATCACAAACATTGAATTATACTTCAAGTAGTATGCCGGATATATCAGAAGATGACGATTACAACCAAATAAAAATATTGAAAGACGAGATTGAAACTTTAAAGGCACAATTAAATAGTGCACATCATGAGGTTGAGTTATTGGTATTGGAAAATAATAATTTAAAGTTAAGCAATGAAGAATTATTTAAGAAAAATAACCCTTTTCAAAAAATCGTCAGTAGCCTAGTAAACCAGAAACAAACAACACCAATAAAAACATCATCTAATATAAAAACAAAATCCAAACAAACACAAACTATAAATATAACGAAGAAGATCATCGGGGAAGATATTACTACTTTAGATGTCTGTACAAAAATTAATATCGCCGAAAATGCATGCACTTCGGGAAAAAAAGATCTTGTATTGCAGACAACAAATACCAGCAGGAAAACATCACCGTCCTTACGGACTCCGCCCACGTCAGAGCCATCGACTAAACATAAAATAGCTTTATTGAGTGGTGAAACATCTAATAGACTGTATAGTACGGCTGAAAAAACTTATCTAAATAATTTTGAATTCTCTCATTATCGTAAACCCAAATGTGGAATAGAACTTATCTTCGATAATATTGATGCAAAAGTCCGAGAGTTTACAGAGTGTGACTACTGTATTTTTTATATTGGTGAGGAAGATTTTCGAACAACTCATAATTATATTGAACTCGTCACTTTTATTCGTGAAAAATTACTACCATTAAATCACACCAATTTCATTATTTGTTTATCTACTATTAAATACATGGAAAAACAATATTATGTATAACAGTCGTATAGATACCTTTAATAACCTACTTTATATGGATGTACAGACATATAATTATGCGTATATATTAGATTCTAATTTAAATCTGTCATATACGTATAACACCTATAACAAACGACATACTCGTAGCACACTGAATAATAAGGGATTAAATATTATTGTATCAGACTTGGAACAATTAGTCATAAAATTGTGTAGCCTAGATAAAGTGTTTTCCGATGTTGATTGTGCCCAAAATAATGAATCTGACTCACTTAATCAACCAGAATTGTTATCAAATTCCCAGTTTTTTCTATAATAGCATTAATATGCTTCATCAAAATATAGCTGGATTGATGAACAAATCGGATATCCTAACAATTAAATTGGAGGAACTTTCTAATAATGGGACTAGTATCGACGTTATATGTTTAACAGAACATTTTATTGAAACAGGCTATGAACGTCTATTACATATACCAAACTTCTGTCCAGCTGCTTTCTTCTCGAGAAATAAAAAACGTGGAGGAACTTGTATTCTAGTTAGGTCTAATCTGCAATACAAAGAAATACCAGAAGTTGCAAAACAGTCAATATCCGGTATTTTTGAGTGTTGTGCTGTTGAACTGATTTCCCATAAATTAGTTATTATTTGCATATATAGAGTACCTACCCAAACATACTCACACATTGTTTTATGAAAAACTAGAAAATATACTTCATAAACTGTCGAAATCCAAACAAAAATATAATATTAGCAGGGGATTTCAATACTGATGTCATAAAAAGAAACAAAATCACTTTAGAATTTGAATGTTTTCTATTACAATTTAATCTAAAACTAGCACTCTATAAACCTACAAGATTGTGTAGTAAAACATGTATAGATAACTTTGCATATAGCTACAGAAAAGAATACAAGGCTGAAATAGTCGATTTGATTCTGTCAGACCACACGGCACAAATACTCAAAGTCCCCACAAAGAGAACTTGTAAACTTAAGTGTTGGAAAATATACAAGCAGGTAATTTGCAGTGACAATTTACATAAATTTAAATCCTATTTGAAAAGTCTGTCTTTTATACATGTTTATAAAGCCAATGATGCAAATCAATGTTACGATAGTTTTATGGAAGATTTTGTATTGCTATATAATCTATGTTTTCCACAAAAAATAGTCACCCTAAAAAGTAATAAGAAAACTAAATGGATATCCCATGGGATAAAATTATGCAGTCAAAAGCAAAGGAAGCTACTTTGGGGGTATAGACACAACCC
The DNA here is from genome assembly GCA_963675205.1 of Catocala nupta. Classification (NCBI taxonomy): domain Eukaryota; kingdom Metazoa; phylum Arthropoda; class Insecta; order Lepidoptera; family Erebidae; genus Catocala; species Catocala nupta. The sequence goes on from OY776079.1 coordinate 17,568,018, forward strand.
GACATCGCATAATGAAATAGTGCTAAAAAAATACTCTACCCTTTATAAAAAAAATATAAAACTAACCCAGAAAGCTCAAAATAACCACTATATTAATACCTCCCAAAATAAATCCAAAGCTGCCTGGAAAATGATTAATAATTCAAAAATATGTTTGCCGCAAGAACAAATAATGTGTATAAACAGAGACAATTTATATTTTTCTAGCCCTAATGACATTGCTAATGAATTAAATAACTATTTTATTGATATAATTGAAAATAACCTTCAAACTGACAAATATCCGCTTAATTCTAAGTTTCAAAATTTAACATCACAATCATTATTTATGACTCCCGTTTCAGCATTTGACATAAATAGAATTATCGATGATTTAAAAAATACGAATACTGTTGGTTATGATGGTGTGTCTACAAAAGTAATAAAATATGTGAAAGAGATCATATCGCCTCCATTAGCACATATTGTCAATATTTGTATATATGACGGTATTTTTCCAAATAGCCTAAAAAAAGTAATAATTAAGCCATTATTTAAACAAAATGACAAAACTGATGCAAAAAACTATAGACCAATCGCTAAGATTACTATATTATCTAAAATTTTTGAAAATTTATTTTTAATTCGCTTTACACTTATTTTGAGAAATATAATTTATTTTGTGTGGAACAAAAAGGATTTCGAAAGAAATGTGGCATAAATATGGCTCTATATGATTTACTTTCCACTGTCATGTCATGTGTTGATAATAAAAATCCTGTTTGTGCTATCTTCACTGACATGAGTAAAGCCTTTGACCACGTAGATCATACACTACTTATACAGAAATTACATGCTTATGGTATAAGAGGTAATATCCTCGACCTCCTAGAATCATACCTAAGCAATAGATACCAGTGCACTGAAATTATTAGATTATGTCCTAAAACTAAAATAGAAACCACTTTCATATCGAAACCAAGACTTCTAAGGTATGGCGTCCCCCAGGGTAGTGTGCTTGGACCGTTACTTTTCCTAATATATATCAACGACCTCCCAAAGATGACACAACAAAGAATGGTTCTCTTTGCCGATGATAGCACAGCTATAATAGAATGCACAAATCCCAATAATTATGAAAACGAGATAAATGACTCACTGACAAAAATAATAGATTGGCAGATTGTAACAATTTAGTAATAAATTTAGATAAAACTAAAATCATGCAATTCCATCAACGTCGGGCAAATCCCCCTATAAACTTGACTTATAAAAATTACAATATAGAAACAGTTAATACTGCTAAGTTCTTAGGTATAATGGTAGACAATAAATTAACATGGAAATCACAAATAGAACACCTATGTCACAGACTGAGTAAATCTGCATACGCACTCTATCAATTATCAAAAAAAGTAAATATCAGCACGTTACTGATAGCTTATCATGGATTAGTGGCTTCAGTGCTAAGGTACGGAATTATTCTTTGGGGACAATCAACTGACAGGGAACTTATATTTAGGATGCAAAAACGCTGTATAAGATCTATCTGTGGGTTAAAGACTACTGGTAGCTGTGTATCATCCTTCAAATCACTAAAAATACTACCACTACCGGCATTGTATATTTTAGAATCTGCAGTATATATAAAAAGCAACACCCACTTGTTCGAGAAAATGTCTGACATAAAAAGAATGCCAATACGTGCTCAATATTTGACACAGTTGTGTAATATAAAATGCAAGACATCTTTAATGCAAAAAAGTTTTTTTGGCATTGCACCAAAAATCTACAATAAAATACCTGACAATATCAAAAATATGCCTCTAGTAAAATTTAAAAAAACTCTCACATTACTAATTGACAAATGTTACTATAAAATTGAAAACTTTTTAAATGATAATTTAATACCAAAGAAGATTTAATCAATTAATAAATCTACAATAAAATACCTGACAATATCAAAAATATGCCTTTAGTAAAATTTAAAAAAGCTCTTACATTATTACTAATTGACAAATGTTACTATAAAATTGAAGACTTTTTAAATGATAATTTAATACCAAAGAAGATTTAAAGTATTGTAATTTAATGTAAATTAATTATTTAATTCAATTCCAATATGTTAATAATTTCTTATAATATAAAATTCAAAACTACGCATGTGAAAGATTAAAATATTAGGAAGAGCTAAAAATAATAGTCGTACTAAGGGGAAAAGTACTTATTTATATAAAAGTTCAGGTAAGTGAATTAGCTAATATATATATTTATTTATTTATTTGTAAAGGAAATACACAAATTTTTAGTAAGCAGTTTATTATAGTAATTTATTTTATAGACATAGGAATATTATATACTTGTATTGTACCATTAATTAGTTGAAGTATACACATAAATCACATAACAGAAATATATTAGCAATTATTTACTAAAAATACATATGAGTTAACCAGCAAGGCAAGGTTACTTATCTTATCTTATCTTATCTTGATCCGGGGGCCAGTCATTGTAGACCGGCGACACTTCGACCCAGTGGGATCTTTTGTGTCGGCCCCGAGGTTTATCCTTGAGCTATCTCCCTATGAATGTACTGCATCAGTCGCAGCGTACACCTCAGAGGGAGAAGCCTGAAGTCTTCAGGGTTCGGATATGCCAATCCCATCAGACCCATCCTTAGTCCGGCCAACGCGTCACATTCACACAGTAGGTGTGATATGGACTCGTCCTGTTCACCACAGGCTCTGCAGATCGAATTGTTTGACAATCTCAATCTGCACAGGAAGTCATTGGTGCCAAAATGACCAGTAAACGCTCCTGTGAGTAGGCGTATTTGGCCCTTGTTGTACCCGCAGAACTTCCGGGTAAAGCCCGTGGCTCTGTTTGCAATGAATTTCTTGGAGTGTTCCAGACCCCTAAGGGCCATCCACTCCAGCCTGTGTTTATCATTGCCATGTGCATTCAAAGCTGCCTTGACGGTACTCTCAGAGAGACCTACGAATGGCTCGGGGCCCACAAATTGTTGCTCCGAGCCCTTTTTGGTTAATACATCAGCCTCCTCATTACCCTGCACCCCTGCATGCCCCGGAACCCACACCAGCCTGACTGTGTTTTTCCTGCCAAGTTTGTTAAGGGCTTTAACACAGTTCAAGACTAGTGCTGAGTCCACCCTACAGGAGTTCAGAGCCTTAAGTGCAGCTTGACTGTCACTGAGTATATAAACAATCTTGTCAGTGACATTGTTGTTAATATTCTCCTGCGCACAGGCAATTATAGCATAGGTTTCCGCCTGGAAGACCGTTGCATATTTGCCCATGCTTTGGTTCACCTTGCAGTCGTTGGCATAAATACCAGCGCCTGATCCTGTTTCCATTTTGGAACCATCGGTGTACCAGATGAGACAACCCTTGTCAGGGGATCGTAGACCTCGTCTCCATTCGTCCCTTGTGGGGACCTTTATTTTAAAATTCTTTTTGAATATGTGCATTGGTTGCATTTTGTCACATCCCATGCTCATAATCTCTTTAAGATCCTTCGAGATCTCCAGTTTTGTGTGTCGAGTTACTGGCATGTTGACGCTCCACAGCCCATGTATAGATAGTCTATGTAGCGCCTTCATCGCCTCTAACTCCACAACAATGTGTAGCGGCGTTAGGTCCAGCAGGATCTCTAACGCAGCCGTTGGCGTAGTAGGGAACGCCCCTGTTATAGCCATGCAGGCTAATCGCTGCACCTTCGACAGCGCTTTCCTGCATGTTGCTAGTTTGGTTCTTGGCCACCAGACAACGCTTCCATATGTGATTATGGATCTTATCATCATCGTGTATAGCCACTTGATGACCTTGGGCTTCAGGCCCCAGGTCTTCCCATAAGTAGAACGAATCATACCGAAGACCCGCTGGGCCTTCATTATGACTTTGTCTACATGAGGTTTCCACGTTAGCTTGTTATCTACGGTCATGCCTAGATACTTCACCTCCGTGGACCATTGTAGCTGTGTACCATACATGGATAGAGTTCCCAAGCCAGTCGGATCTCTCATCCTAGTAAACGGCACGACAGTAGTTTTCCCTGGGTTGATCGATAAATGGTTACTACTGCACCATTTTTCTACCATACTCAGGGCCCTCTGCATGAGACTGGATACTGTGCTCGGAAATTTTCCATTGACAAATATCACCAAGTCATCCGCATATCCGACCGTTAAGTACGGACCTTTGTTGAGTTGTTCTAAGAGTGAATTAACCACCAAGCACCATAAGAGCGGTGAGAGTACTCCACCCTGAGGGCAGCCTTTGGTGGTCATTGCAGTCATTTCATCCCCTAACAACTCAGACCTAATAATTCTTCCTCTGAGCATACAATCGATCCACTTGCAAATGGTTGGCTCTATGCCGTGATTTGCTGATGCCACACTAATGGCATCAAAGGTGGTCCGATCGAAAGCTCCCTCAATATCCAGGAATGCAGCAATGCATACTTCCCGGTTATCTAATGCATGTTCTGCCTTATTTACCACAAAATGCAGTGCCGTCTCAGTGGATTTTCCCGACTGGTAGGCACATTGTAGCCCGTGGAGGGGAAATTTTCTCAATGCTCCCTCCCTGATATGTCTATCTACTAACTTCTCCAGGGCTTTCAAGAAGAACGACTCAAGGCTAATAGGTCGGTATGCCTTGGCTTCTTCGTAGTCTTCTTTGCCCGGCTTCGGTATGTAGATGACTTTAACTCGCCTCCATATCTTTGGAATGTATCCAAAAGCTATGCAGGCTCTGTATAGTCTGCACAAATGCGGAACCAAGAGTGCAGCTCCCTGTTGTAGGATAATGGGATAAACCATGTCTGGACCAGGTGACTTGAACGGTTGAAAACCATTTAGAGCCCAGCCGACCTTCCCTTCATCCACTACCTTCCTTGCAGTGTCCCAATCTGCTTTGGTTGTACGGTATCCTAGTTCAACCAGGCTAATCGGGTCCTCCTGCTCCTTTTCTATTATCTTACAGTCCGGAAAGTGTGTGTTTAGCATCATTGCTAGTGTCTCCTTACCGGACCCTGTTCGCTGCCCATTGCCATCTCTGATAGTTGTCAATGGGTGTGCTCTGACAGTCGAGATAGCTTTGGAGAGTCTCATTCCTTCAGGAATAGTACTGATGTTTTCACAGTGGGCTCTCCAAGCCTTCCGTTTGGCTTTCCGCACAGCTTTGTTGTAGTTGGTCAAACAGCGAGCGTAACCGCTATAGTCCCTGCTGGTCCTAGCACTGTTAAACGCTCTTCTGGCTTCAAGCCTCAGCTTGACCAACTCTGGCGTCCACCACGGTACCCTCTTGGGCCTAACTTCCCTTTCAGGGCAGTTACTTGTCCAGGCCGTATTTACAGTCTGGACCAATTTGTCTGCTGTAAACTCTATGTCTAATATAGAATTAAGCTTACCCTTAGAATCCTCCAAATCTATACTGAGGTCACTCCTGAAGGAGTTCCAGTCCGTATTTCTGGGATTCCTTCTACGTGCTATAGGAGCTGGAACCAGCGTCCTATACTTAAAGCATATGTAATTATGATCTGACAAGGTAATCTCATCAGACACATGCCACTCGACAATCTTAGTGCTAGCCCTGTTGGTGGCTAACGTGATGACAATTACCTCTGCTCGCCTACTACAGTTGACGAACGTTGGCCTGTTTCCCTTGTTTAGAATTTGTAAAGAGGTACTTACCACATACTCCAGTAGCTTTTCCCCTCTTACATTCACATCCGTGCTCCCCCAGACTGTGTGGTGTGCGTTGGCATCGCACCCCAGGATCATGTCCAGGTTCTCCCGGCTGCCATATTCAACAAGGTCCTTTATCTGTCCAGATACAGTTTCCTTGTCCGTATAGTCGAAGTATGCAGAGGTCAGGATTACAATATCCCGCCCTCCGCTCCCTCGCACATCTATCTTAACTGTCGTAAGATCCCTAGAACAAAAATTGTATAAGGGCATTGCATTTATGCCATTTCTGACATACACACATGTCCTTATATCATTAGTGGAACAGTTATGATAAATTACACCTCCTGTCCCACCCAAACCTCTGATCTTTCCCTCTTTAACATAAGGTTTCTGGATCAGGGCAATATCATATTCCTTCATCCGCAGGTGGCGGGCCAGAACGGCCATCGCCCCGATGCAGTGATGAAGGTTTATTTGTACGCACCTTAGTCCCGCCATTCGGTCTGCCTATGGTGGCGTCTACGGTGGCAGGCACTGCTGGCCGCCCCCCTCACTCCCTTCCTCCATCAGCGCCCTCGCAGCCTCCGGCGACGACAGATCTAGACAATCTATATGTCCGATTATGTCGTCGGTCTTCGGAGACACGCATGGCGACGACGTGTAGAGAGCCGTACCTGGTTCAATCACCACTGGGTTCACGGGCTCCTCCCCGTCCCCCACCTGTGGTGCCGTCACCGCATGGGCCTCCTCCTCCACGCTGGCACCCACTGTCACCTTCTGCACGTTCAGATCCTCAAGGATCTTGAACGTGCTTTTGTCCATGCCAGCATGGAGACAGAAGCCGCCTGCTTTTATGGCCGCAGCCGACACGCTGTCCACCAGGACAATGCGCCTGGTGTGCGTCTCCTCGACCTGCGTGCTCAGCACCTTCCACTCGCAGGTCCTCAGAGAGGGGTTGAGGCGCTGCAGCATGGTCAGCACCCTGGAGGCATCTAGGCACCAGGTATTCCTGGTCTTCCAGGCCATCTTTATTGGCCTTGGAAGCTCCTTGGCGCTGACCACTCTGAGCTTCACGTCCCCAACGGTTTTACCGCTGAGGCCGCGAAGCCACTCTGCGGCTCTCTCACCCTCACACGTCACGTGCAGAGCTCCACCAAGCAGTGCACCGACACTAATGGCCGGCAGAGGATCCGGTGTGGCCTCCAGCTGGTCCCAAATGGCAACCCTTATGGGTTCCACCAGCTCTGCATTAAGCAGAGCGTCAGGGAAGTTGTCGGCAACAACGGCCATTTTAACCCCCGTCAGCGCCTCCCTGTAGGAGTCACCTTGGGTCTTGGCACGTTTATTGCCATCTGCCTGAGCAACAGCATCGTCGCTCACTTCCCTGACCCTTTTTGACGAGACTGCATCGGGTGCCAGCGCCAACTGCCGCTGCAGCTCACGCCGCTTGCGGTTGGCACACCCACTGCGCCTCTTCCTGCCCCGGGTATGGTCTGTGGAGTGTGCAGCCAAGTTTGGCTCCCCCTTAGGGTGTGCCTCGCCCGTCTGCTCCTTCCTGGCCTCCCCGATCCTGGAGGGCTGACACCCACTCCCAGAGGGTGTCCCGCTGGGATCCCCCTTCGGGTATTCCCTGCATGTCAGACCCCCTCTGTGGCTGCCACGCCCTCTAAATTGGTAGCCCTTTCCAGGGTTACCCCCTCTCCATTTCTTAACGCTGCCCGTGTGAGCACCACTCCCTTGGCTCATGCTCGGACGGCCACTGGGGCCATCACGAGCTTGCAGCTTGGGTATGTAGGTGCTCCCACGTGCAGCTCCTACACTATTGCTGACCTCTCCCCCTAAGGGTCCAGAGGTCCTTTGTTGCTCGCCCTTATCGGTCAAGCCCTTGGTTTTTTTTGTGACAGAGTCCATTTGGTCTATCTTACTTTTCACCTGCTGGCTCCCCACCCACCATGGAGCCCTCAACGTTGGGGATGCCTTGTTCAGGCACCAGGGCTACCAGCTAGGTATAGCACCCCTAAGTGAGCTGTCCCCGAGACGTACAGCACTAGTCGCTCCACCCCAAACCACTGAGGTGGGAGACGAGCACTGCCGGCTGGAGACCTCTTCACCCAAGGGCACTCGCCTGGCGGCCGCATGAGCGGACGCCGCAGCCGATTGATCGCAGCTGGCTAGACTACGACCTCCCGTGTGAGAGGAAATCCGGTCCAAAGGGGTGTGTTGCAGATCAGCAGCACTACCATCGCCACATCACCACTCAACCCCCAGGACTCCTTCATCCCTCCGTACGGGTCCCCGCGCACGGCACAAACACGCGGGAGGTCATTACTATCCATCGTCTGTCGTTCGACGATGGACCCGCCGGAACATGACCTCTCCATCCCAGGCAGTGGTCGACTGGTGGTTTTAGTTGCGTCTATTTCATAGGGAACTAGACCAATAACAGGGGGCAACCATGTGAAGGATTCCCCACCAGACTTGTCTTAGGGATCAACACGACTGTTGCGCTTTCCCCTAAGACCATTGGCACCTTACTCGTCTTGAAGAGTCGAGCAAAGTGGGTTTGCATCTATACTAAACAAGCAGCCAATCCAGTGAAGCTAGAAAGCAGAGAAAGCAAGCTAGGCAGTGCAACTATTAAAGCATAAATACAAACCCCCCCCTTGGTTACTTAACTTAGGTCCGTTCGATGTGACTGCTCCGGTGCGAATGTGCCGAGTACGGCGGAGCAACGGCTTTTATAGTTGGTGGTAAACAAGTGACGTCACATCGCATGATTTTAATACAGACTTGCATTTTAACATAAAACTATTATAAAGATAGAGTAAATATGTTGAAATTAATTAGTTCAATTACATACTCGGTCTTACAATGACATAATTAGTAAATAAGTCACATTAAACCGTTAAATATGATGTTATAGAAAACAACAATGAAAGAACACAGTTTAAACTTAGGTTATAAACGTATTTCGTAATTGTATTTATAATTTTTTGATAAGAAACTGTTGTCTCACATGTAGACAAGGTTATAATTATTATAGGGGTGTTGTTCTTTGTGTCCAATTAATGATAAAGATTGAAATAATCTATCACATGCATGCATGTTTTTTCTATAAATATTTGTATGTCAAAATTGACAAGACATAGCGCACTATTTAATTCTTAAGATCCATCTAAAATGTTAATACCTATGTTTCACAAATAAATTGATTTTGATTTTTTGATTTTGATTTTAATTTGCCGAACTCACATTTATCGATGTTTAGAGTGACGCCGTAGTTGTCGAGTCGTTCGAGAACTTTTTGTAAGTGACGCTTGTGATCCTCTGGGTTTTCTGAGTGCACTAGTAAATCATCGACGAAACAGAATATGTTACGAAACGTGGAAATGTTTGGCCGGAATTGCGTAAGCCGAACGTCATACAGTTGAACTCGAAGAGGCCGAAGGGGGTTATTATGTCAGTCTTCGCAGCATTTTCTTTTTCAATAGGTATCCAGAAGTACGCCATTTTGAGATCTAGTTTAGAAAATATTTTTTCCCATGTAGCTGGTACGTAAAATCTTGAATTCTCGGAATAGGGTAGCGATCGGGTACTGTAACGGCGTTAAATCTTCTATAGTCGCCACACACGCGTAGCGAACCATCCTTTTTCTTAACGACGTGAAGCGGGCTGACCCATGGACTGTTTGACGGTTTACAGATTCCCATCTCCATCATCTTCTCAAATTCTAACTTCGCATCTTTGTATTTATCGGGCGGCAGAGGGCGCGGCCTTGAATAGATTGGTTGGCCTGTTGTTTCTATGCGATGAGTTACGTTGTGCTTAGTCGGAGTTTTGAGTGACATGGGTCGCAGTACGACGATTCTTTCAAGATGTCGTCATAGGGGTGATGGTGGCTGATAACGTATACGGCTTCCTCGGTGCTATGTATTTTGATGTGTGTGTGAACGCTAAGGTCGGTAATGCGGTCGATGAGTTTTCTTTGATGTAGATCGACAAGTAATTTGTGCTTCACTAAGAAATCTGCGCCTAGTATTGATGTTTTCACGTCGGCCACGGTAAATGTCCATTTAAAGCTTCTGCGTAGACCTAGGTCGAGTTCGAGTGTGCGCTCACCGTAGGTACGTATCTCTATACCGTTCGCAGCAAACAGTTTGTAGGTACTTTCAATCGGCTTCACGTATTTCTTATTTCTTGCGGCTAATACGGATATGTCGGCACCCGTGTCGAATAGAAACTTCTCTCTGTTGTTAAGATCGATAACGAAGAGGTGGTAGCTTGGTTTGCTAAAATCCACGCCCGCCATAGTCGATGTGTTGTCTAGTTTTCCTGCTTCTTTTTTGCGCACGGTGATTCGCATCTACGGGCTTCATCTCCATAGCGCAGGTGGTAATAACACAGCCAGTCGGGATCGCCGGGATTGCGGTTTGAGTCGCCACGGTATCTCGAGTTCGGTCGCGATCGGTTGTTGCTATGCGAACGAGTGGCGCCATAGCGATACGACGCATGTTGTTGATTGGTTCGAATCTCGGCGATCTCCAGCGTTAGTTTTTCTATTTGTTTATATTGTTACGGCTAATGCCCTCTGTCGGCACTGTGGGGAAGTGTCGGCGCTTTCTAATAATAATTTATTACAGCACCATCTATTGACATCTTACGAAACTACGTATTTGTCGGTACGAGTTCAGCGGAGAGAGCGCTGGCACATTCTCGAATCATCGCGCTGTTGCGTGCCGTGTATGACGTTTTCTGGAAAATTCCAGAAGTGCTTTACCCGCGTATAAATAGAGCGCACGCGCACCGCCGAGTCAGTTTACTATCGTAAGCGGTCAAGTGTTCATCGAAGCGAACAGAAGCGATAATACTACGGAGTTTGAAGCAGTTACAGTGGAAAAGTGTAGTATAGTGTTTGTTGTGTATTAAAGTTAATTGTGTGCTAGAATAAAACGTGTTTTAGTCGGTAATATTGTTTTGTATTCTTATCCGTCGAACCCAGCACGTAACAAATTGGTGTCAGAAGTGAGATAAGAATATGCCAGTACTACCGAAGGAGGAAGTGGAAGGGGTGCGTACCAGGAACCAGCGCCAGCAAGATGTGGACCAGAGGCGCTTTGGAGACGCCCCCTCGCGGACGTCAGGTGGATCACGTGACACCGCGGCTGCAGCGGAACCATCTAGTGCAGCTCACTCGCCGGTGAATCCCGACCTCGCGACTCTGATGGCGTTTATGCAGGAGCAGGCACGCCGCCAGGAGGAGCAGGCACGCCGCCAGGAGGAGCAGACACGCCGCCAGGAGGAGCACGCACGCCGCCTCGAGGAACAGCTGCAACGCGATAAGGAGGAGGGTATGCGTCGCCAGGAGGAGCAGGCTCGCCGCCAGGAGGAGTAGGCACGCCACCTTGAGGAGCAGCTGCAACGCGATAAGGAGGAGGGTATGCGCCGCCAGGAGGAGCAGTTGATGATGTTAAAAGACCTCAGCGCAACGGTTGGCAAGGAGATGAAGGAGGTCCAACGCCACGAAAGTCGCATCGCCGAGGTGGAGAAAACGATACGCGGGATCAAGGCTAGAGACGGCATAGTGACACCTGCGGTTGTAGCGCCTTCACCACGAGGTTTTAAAGTCCCACCATTCGGCGGCTCATCGTCATGGTCAGCCTATAAGATCCAGTTCGAGGCAGTCATGAAATCGAACGGGTGGACGCAAGAACAGGCTCTTACTGCTCTCACCTTGGGGCTTCGCGACCAGGCCTTGACCGTGTTAGAAGCGCTTGGTCAAGACGTCACGTACGAGAAGCTGTTGGAGGCATTGGAAGCGAGATATGGCGACGCACACCTGGAACACGTGTTTCGCGACCAGCTGAGAGACCGATCTCAACGTGTTGGTGAAACCTTGCAGCAGTGGGCCCTGGAGGTGGAGAAACTGGTTCGAAAGGCGTACCAGTCCTCACCTGCGCTCATCGGCGGGAACCTCGTTCAAGCTTTCACCGACGGGGCCGCAGTGAGACTCGGACACTTCAAAAATCTGAAGGATGCCCTAGCCCACGCTCTGCAGGTGGAAGCAGTGCGACGGGACGATCGCGCTCACCGTATCAGGGAAGTGTCGACTTCACCCCGGTGCTATAGCTGCGGCGAAAAAGGCCACTTTAGGTTGAGCTGCCCGAAGCGAAGGAGTCCACGCACCAGAAACCAGTCGCCGGTAGGAGGAAAACCTGATGTGTCTGCCGTGCAACAACAGCAGGGAAACGAGTAGACGCCAGGACTACGGTGCGGGTGCTGGCTGGTGATAGGAGAGCCCCAAGAATCTCGATCTCACAATCGTGTGACGGGAACAGCCTGACTATAGAAGGCGAAATTAACAGAACGCCGTGCAAGTTGACATTGGACACTGGAGCTTCTCGAACAGTCGTCAGTTTCCGACTAGCAAGACGGTTTCTTGGGGACTACTACGGGAACCATGAATGTGTACATCTTAGAACAGCTACCGGTCAGCACATAACCGTCCGAGGTGAGAGGGAGGTGGACATGAAACTAGGTAATAAAATTTACCGCAACAACGTCATCGTGGCTGATATAGTAGACGACTGCATCTTGGGTTTAGACTTCTTGCGGAAGCATCACTGTGAGATCGACGTTAATCAAGGAGTATTGAAGTGTGGCTCAGAAGAAGTATTCATGGAGGGCGCATCATCGGGAATAGTATACTGCCTAAAGAAAGTAGTACTTCGTCCGAGGTCGGAAACGATCATACCGGTTTGCCTACCAAGGAATTCTGATTAGGCAAATCGATGTGTAATTATAGAAGGGTTGGACAATGATGCTCCATGGAAGATTGCACGCACTCTGGCAAAGGATACCAACGTTACATCGGTACGCGCACTGAACCCAAGCGACAAGGAGCTGGTACTCAAGAAGGGCATGATATTGAGCACCTGTGAAGGAGCAGTTTGGATGCGTAGATGTCATGAACAGCCCATCAACACCAAAGTTCAAGGGGCATGGTACGACGTGTCTTCTCTCTTGAAGGACTGCCGGAATAACATGTCGAGAGAAGAAAAGAACAAGGCTGAGACGATGTTAAAACGGTTTGCCGACATCTTCTTGACCAGTGATGCTGACATAAGCAAGATTGCCCCTTTTTTTTTTTTTGTTACCCAGGAAAAAATGCTTGATGCACTACCCGCCGGCTAGGGGACGGCACCGGCGGGGCGTGTGGGACTCACCAGCCTAGTGCTGGTATACCCACTAAAAAAACCTGGGGTGTTCCCTCTCTCACCCAATGGGGGGGGGGGGGGGCAGTTGGGAGTCTAAAAAGATTCATCCATAGCAGGCCCCCCCAAGCAAGATTGCCCTAGTTCAACACAATATAAACACAGGCAATGAGGTACCGATCCGCCAGCGACCAAGACGTGCGCCAGTGGCACGAGAACGTGAGGTTGACGCTATGATCAAGGGTATGGTAAAAGAAGGTCTTCGTCTAGTCCATGGTGTTCACCAGTGGTTTTGGTGAAGAAGAAGGATGGCAGTATGCGCTTTTGTGTGGACTATCGTCGGCTAAACGACATCACAAAGAAATCCGTTGCCAAGGATTGACGACACTCTTCATACACTAACGGGGATGAAGTGGTTTTCTACTCTAGACCTAAAAAGTGGCTACTAGCAGGTCGAGATTCACCCTCGAGATAAGGAAAAGACAGCATTCTCCACAGGCAAAGGATTGTGGCAATTCAATGTCATGCCCTTTGGATTGTGTAATGCCCCTGCCACTTTTGAGAGATTGATGGAACGAGTACTTACTGGATTGATTGGAGGCGCCTGCCTGGTCTACTTGGACGATATTTTGAAATTAAACACTTTATACGGATTTTATACGGGGAGACTAAGAGGAACCGTGAACATGGCTGCTGTAAAGCAACCGAAACGTCGGGGCAAAGTGTAAACTTAAATACAAATAGATTTAATTAGAAAAAATATATAGCTTAAATAGTAGTAAAATTCAATAATAGTAGTGTTAGAGTTTTCAAAATTATGTAATAACAGTGTTTAAAGTAAAATAAACAACGCGATAAAATCCGTATAAAGTGTTTAATTTCAATGTATAACATTTGCGTAAACATTAGACAATATTGGACGATATTATCATAGTAGGACGCACCTTTGAGGATCACTTTCGCAACCTGGAACGCGTGCTCTCGAAGATTCGAGGAGCCAACCTGAAGTTAAGTCCAAAGAAATACGCGTTGTTCAGGCGACAAGTGAAGTTCTTAGGACATGTGGTCTCCGAATAAGGCATCCAGACGGACCCGGATAAGATCATTGCTGTCAAGGACTGGCCAGTTCCGGAGAACAAGACACAAGTCAGGGCATTTCTTGGTTTGTGCTCCTACTATCGACGGTTTGTAAGGAACTTTGCTGATATCGCCCGGCCCCTGCATAAGCTTACCGAGGATAAGATAAAGTTCTGCTGGAATGAGAGCTGTGACGTCGCATTTCAGAAGCTGAAGGAACATCTATGTTATTCACCGATTCTAGGCTATCCTGACAATGAACATGAATTTGTAGTAGATACAGATGCCAGTAACACCGGCATTGGTGACGTGTTATCTCAACGTAAAAGAGAGCATGAGGTTGTAATAGCGTATTTAAGCAAAGCCCTATCCAAACCTGAAAGGAACTACTTTGTCACGCGAAGGGAACTCCTAGCTGTCGTAAAGACATTGCAGCACTTCAGCAAATATTTGTTGGGGCGGAAATTAAACCTGCGAACTGACAACGCTGCATTGAAATGGCTACTAGAGTTTAAAGACCCAGAAGGACAGGTAGCAAGATAGATTGAACAACTACAGGAATTGGCAGTGGCAAGTCACATGGTAATGCAGATGCCCTGTCGCGTAGACCGTGTCCCGACCAGTGTAAGCACTGCGCCAGGCAAGAGGCCAAGCAGGAAGGACTAGTGAGGATATTGAGGACGGATCTTAGCGAAGACTGGAAGGAAACTCTGCAGAGAACGCAACAAGAGGAAAAAGACATAAGACCCATCCTCGAATGGAAGAAAACAAGTGCTTCGAGACCTCACTGGAGTGAAGTTGCGGCAATGAGCTCATGGGAAAGTTTGGTTATCCAGGATGGAGTTCTGTGCCGTAAATGGGAGAATGCTCGAGGTGACAAGTGTCACCTGCAAATGGTCGTGCCAAAGCTCAAGGTACCGGAAGTTTTACAATTCTAGCATAATGGGAGTTCGGGAGGTCACATGGGAGTTAAGAGAACTCTGATTAAGATCCGGGAACGTTTTTATTGGATCCACTGTCGAGAAGACGTTGAGGATTGGTGCCGCAAATGCACGAGTTGTGCTGCCGTGAAGGGACCACACACTCGCAGCAGGGGTGCATTAAAGGTGTACAATGTTGGAGCCCCGTGGGAACGTATAGCATTAGATGTTGCCGGACCGTTTCCTGAAAGCCAAAGTGGGAACAAGTACTTCCTGGTGGTCATGGATTACTTCACAAAATGGCCGGAAGTGTTCGCAATTCCTAATCAAGAGGCATCTACGGTGGCCGACAAGCTAGTCCATGAAGTCTTTTGTCGTTTCGGGGTGCCCTTAGAGATCCACAGTGACCAAAGTCGGAACTTCGAGTCTGAAGAATTTAAGGAGACATGTCGTGTGATGGGTACCCACAAAACGAGGACGACTGCTTATTATCCGCAATCAGACGGCATGGTTGAACGATTTAACCAGTCTCTGGAAAGATACCTGGCGAAAGTCGTAGAAAGCAAACAAAGGGATTGGGACAAACACATTCAACCGTTTCTCCTGTCATACCGTAGTGCCGTTCACGAAAGCACATCAATAACACCTGCTTTCGCTAACTTCGGAAGAGAACTACGATTACCTGCAGACTTGATGACCGGTATCCCACCTGAATCTCCACGCAGCATAACAGATTATGCGAATGATTTGCGCAACAGGATGAATGATGTATACGAGCACATCAGACAGACCGGTCAGCAGATGTCTGAGAGGATGAAGACCCGTTACGATCGGAAGGCGAACAATAAAGGCTTCGAGGAAGGATCGCTGGTGTGGTTACATAATCCGGTACGCAGCAAAGGAAAATCTCCTAAGTTGCAGGCAAAATGGGATGGACCCTATCGCATAGTCACAAAGATGAATGACGTCACCTACCGGATCCAGAAAGGACCACGAAGTACACCAAAGATCGTTCATGTGGATCGATTGGCACGCTACTACGGATCCAACAATGTTCGGGACGAACATGTCTAAGAGGGGAGCAGTGTTACGGCTAATGCCCTCTGTCGACACTGTGGGGAAGAGTCGGCCGTTTCTAATAATAATTTATTACAGCATCATCTATTGACATCTTACGGAACTACGTATTTGTCGGTACGAGTTCAGTGGAGAGAGCGCTGGCACATTCTCGAATCATCGCGCTGTTGCGTGCCGTGTGTGACGTTTTCTGGAAAACTCCAGAAGTGCTTTACCCGCGTATAAATAGAGCGCACGCGCACCGCCGAGTCAGTTTACTATCGTAAGCGGTCAAGTGTTCATCGAAGCGAACAGAAGCGATAATACTACGGAGTTTGAAGCAGTTACAGTGGAAAAGTGTAGTATAGTGTTTGTTGTGTATTAAAGTTAATTGTGTGCTAGAATAAAACGTGTTTTAGTCGGTAATATTGTTTTGTATTCTTATCCGTCGAACCCAGCACGTAACAATATAATAGATCGAACTGTAGATTTTCTGTAGTTGGGTGAGTTGGGCAATGTAAACACGACGGGCTTGATGTGTGCGCCGGCCCTACGCCGGCGGTTGTAGTGTGGACTGCGACTGTTGCGGGTTCGAAATGTTCAACCATTTTGTCGGCCATCACAGCTTAACATTCTAGCGACGATTCGGTGTTCACGGAGAGTACGGCGCGGACTTGTGCGCGTAATTGGTTAAGCCACATAAATTTTAGAGCTTCGTCGGTTAGTAATTTACCGCTCAAATCGCGCATCTTACGTAATAACTGGCTAGGTTTCATGTCGCCCAGTTCTAGGCCGCTGAGTAATTTCTGTAGCTGACGATGGTCTGATTTTTGGTACGTCGATATCAGTCTGTTCTTTAGCGTAATGTACTTGTTGGTCGATGGCGGGTTTAATATGATGTCGCCGATTTGTTCGAGGTCGCTACAGCCTAGCAACGTGACGACGAGGTTGAATTTCTGTTCTTCTCCCATTTTGCTGGTGGAATGGTGGTAGACGTGCAGGCAGTGAGATTATAGCGACATCACCGTGGAGAGGGGTTGTTACTTGCTTGTCAGTGAATTCTTCAGCTTTTTCTTGTGCCATGACGATAAGGTAGCGTATTTGTACGTCTAGATTTGGCCGAAAACCAACAGATGTTGGGTGTCGGTTCAGTGAACCGATATTACAACAGCACTAGAACGATGAGAGGTCAGGGGTCACCAATTTAACGCGTTACCAGCCGGCGGGCAGAAGCCAGGTCCGTAGCTGGTAACCGTTAGGGTTATATTGAAACACGCAGACTGATTCAACTGAGAATATATTTATAATTTTTCACCTATCTTATATCCCATTTATTAGTCATGCAAGTAACGCTAACACTAATGTGTACAATAATTATTTACACCAATCAGTGACAAGTAAACAAAAATCTAACATTTACGAATTTCTTGGAAATCTGTTCGCGAGTATAAAAGTAGTGCTACGTATAAAAAGCAGAGGGAAGCTTCGCGCGTCACCAGTTCGAAAGTTGATATTGTCGCGGCTAGACGTATGATGCTCCCTTCGATCGCCTTCGCGCATCGCTTGGTTTCGACGCGGCTAGTTGTACGATGCTCCGTTCGATTCCAGGTTTCTCGTAAAGTTATATGTTGCCTGTGCATACGCCACAGCCCCATCTAACATCGGGAGGCGGACCTCAGTGCATCCCCGGTTACAGATGCAGAAATGGGGGCGGCTGTCTTGGGAATCCGCTTCAAGACGACCGCCCCTTTACCTGATGGTGTGCAGGCGCGAGCTCTCGCGCTAGTCCTCGATCACCTGGATGTCCGCCTTAGGGAACTTCTCGACGTGAGCCTAGTGGCGGGACGATTCCCTGAGTGCTGGAAGGAGGGGAAGTTGGTACTGCTGGCCAAGCCGGGTCGGCCTCCAGAGCCGGCCGCAGCGTACAGGCCCATAGTGCTGCTGGACGAGGCGGGGAAAATATTTGAGAAAACTCTCGCCACCCGCATCATCCGGCACCTGAGGACGGTCGGTCTCGACCTGTCGGACGCTCAATTCGGATTCCGGGAAGGACGTTCTACAGTCGGGGCCATTTTGCGCCCGAAGTCCGCGGCCGAGGAGGCGGACGCCGGCGGCTGTGTTCTGTTGGCGGTGTCTTTAGATATCGCCATTGCGTTTACTCGTCTGTCATACAGCTGTGTCATCAGTTACGCTAACGACACCCTCGTCACATCCCGTAGGGGTACCTTTGAGGAGGTGGCTCGTTTGGCCACCGTGGGGGTTTCCCAGGTGGTCCGGCGTATCGAGGCACTGGGTTTACGGGTGGCTTTGAGCATAACGGAGCTTCTGGTCTTTCATAGACACCGTCGCAGCTCCGAAGCTTCTCGGCATTGCGTCCGCCATTGGGCGGCTGTTACCAAATTTGGGCGTGCCCTGTGCTAGTTGCCGGCGACTCTACACGGGGGTTATCCGCACGATGGCGCTTTACGGCGCACCGGTCTTGGCAGACTTCCTAACCGCTTAGTGCAGGACTCTCTTGCGGAGACCGCAGCGAGTCATAGCGGTTAGGGTCATACCGAGGTTACCGCACGGTGTCAGCTTATGTTGGCCGGGACACCCCAGTGGAATTAGTGCTTAAGTGCTCGCCGGAGTGTTCACAGTGAGTGATGAGGTGCGGGAGGAGACGGGTTGTCGTCCCCACCCGGCAGTGATTAAGACCACGCGTGATCGAGCCCACCAGGGCATGATTGGTAAGTAGAAGGCGTGGCTGGAGGGGCCACTGGCCGGTTTTAGGAACGTTGGGGCCCTCCAGCCGGTATTGGAGCGATGGGCAGGGCGGCAGCATGGGATCCTTACCTTCCAGCTAGTGCAGGTGTTATCAGGGCACGGTTGCTTTGGCAAATACCTGCACACGGTCGCTAGGAGGGAACCGAGTCCCATCTCACCACTCACTATCACCACTGCGAGTGCGAAGAGGACACGGCGCAGCACACGCTCAAGCAATGTCCCGCTTGGGCGGAGCAGTGCCGTGAACTCATAGAGGTTGTGGGAGGAGACCTCTCGCTGCCGGCCGTGATCAAGGCCGTGATGAAGTGGGCAGCGGTCGGATCCTTCTGCAAGGACGGCGGAGCGGATCCGTGAGGCAAGTATTCTTGCGGATCCGAGCCAAACACTGTGGATCGAAAATCGTCTTCCGTGGACTTAGAGATTTTAAATTTCAAATGTCATTTTTTTTGCTGGATATAGCTTTAGTTACCCATTACTATGCCCAAATATATCATCCGAGATAATTTAGCCCAAAAATGGATGATTTAAATTTTTTTACGAAAAATTTGTTTGGAGATTTCATGAAAAATCCATTTATCTCGAGAACCGCAAGGTTAAACGTAATATCCTTCCAGATGGCTATAGTGCTATTTATTTATGATTTTTTGACATACTCCACATAACGGTCACAGCTGCGGCATTTTTTTTAAAAATGTAGAAAATTTATTTTTTATTTTAATACTTCATGTATTTTCAAAAGATAACAAATTCTGATTTCTAACCTATTTGGCATTTATGCAATAGCAAAATAAAAATATTTTTTACGATTTGGTAATTAAATAAGTAATTATTAACTAATGAGCCTAATTATTGTCATAACATGAATTGCATTATCACAACTTACGGAATCTTATCTTATTCTGGCTTGTGAGTAATGAGTTATTAATGAGTTCTATGAAATATTATTAATAAACTCTCGCTAATGAGGGTAGTTAATTAACTTAAACTTAAAATTACTAATCACAAATAGTTTTAATGGGCAGTAAATTGCAATAAATAGACGGAAATTAGATAATCGTCTGTTTTCACATAAATATTTGTATTATGGAAGTAAATTAATAAAAAGATTTTAAATCGTTCTGGAAAGCCACAAATAGGTTAAATAAAAGAACTGGGCTCCCTGTGTGTATCGACGGGGCAAGTGATCCAAAAGAGATTGCGAATATCTTTATGAATCACTTTAGTGTAAAATCGCAGCTGGGGCCGTCGTCATGGGTGCTCGATGTTGGGACTGGAATCGAGCTTAAAACAAGGTTCAGCGCCAAAGATATTGAAAAAACAATATCATCAATGTCTAGAGGAAAGTCACCCGGCCACGATGGCCTCAGCATTGAGCACCTGCGATACGCGGGTCCCCATCTGCCCAGAACATTGTCTATGTTATTCGCATTGTGCATGAGTCATGCATATCTGCCTCTCGAGATGTTGAGAACGGAGGTAGTACCTGTAGTTAAGAATAAAACTGGCGATATAGCCGATAAAAGTAACTATAGGCCTATATCTTTGGCGACAATTATCTCGAAGATATTTGACGGTCTGCTTAACACGCAATTAAATAAATATATAAGACCACATGACAACCAATTCGGGTTTAGGCCCGGTTTGTCTACGGATAGTGCTATTCTGTGTCTTAAGCAGACTGTCAAATATTATACGGATCGGAAAACGCCCGTATACGCTGCATTTCTAGACCTCTCGAGAGCTTTTGATCTGGTTTCATATGAAATACTATGGAAAAAGCTAGATGATGCTAAACTACCAAGAGAATTTATTAATATCGTCAAGTTCTGGTATAGAAACCAGGTCAATAGTGTCAGATGGGCAGGTGTCAGATCTGACGCCTATGGGTTGGAGTGCGGGGTGAGACAAGGAGGGTTGACATCGCCCGCGCTCTTCAACCTGTATGTGAGGGAGCTGATTGAGGAGCTCAGCAGCACCAGGGCGGGCTGCTATATAGATGGAGTTTGCGTAAATAATATAAGCTATGCGGACGACATGGTGCTGCTGAGTGCGTCGCCCTGTGGCCTCAGCAAGCTGTTGGGGATTTGTGAAGGGTATGCATTACAGCATGGACTTGTGTACAATGTGAAAAAGAGTGAAGTTATGGTCTTTGAGGCCGGCAGCAGTAGTGTACCTATTGAGATGCCTACCATTAAACTGAACGATGTTCCTCTACAGAGAGTAAACCAATTTAAATATCTAGGGCACAATCTGACTGCCGACCTTAGGGATGATAATGATATTGAACGGGAGCGAAGGGCGCTGTCTGTACGTGCTAACATGATAGCTCGCAGGTTTGCGCGCTGTTCGAGTGAAGTCAAAGTCGCATTATTCCGTGCATATTGTACTTCATTCTACGCGTGCAGCCTGTGGACTCATTTTACACTAAAGGCATACAGTGCCCTTAGAGTTCAATATAACAACGCGTTTAGGGTGCTGATGGGGCTGCCACGTTTCTGTAGTGCTTCAGGGATGTTTGCAGAAGCCCGCGTAGATTGCTTTTATACAGTAATGCGTAAGAGATGCGCATCCCTGGTTCGGAGGGTGCGTGGCAGCACCAACATCATCCTAAAAATGATCTCAAGCCGGCTGGATTGCGCGATCGTTAACCGGTGCTGCAAAATTTCTGCTGGACCTGCAGCATAGTGTAAGATGTGTCTTAGTTTTTCCCATTTTATTATTTTTATTTTATTTATTTGTTCATTGTTTGTGTATAATTTAGATAACTAACATAGTTATAAGTGAAATTGTTACTAACACTATGAGTTAATGTTACTTGAATAAATAATTTTATTATTATTATATAATAAAACATAAAGTGGCGTTTCACTTTTATCTTTATAATTGTAAATAAGATAAAAATTACAAAAAAGGGAAAGGTAAATACATATATTTAAAAATGATATAATAAAATAAAAATAACATAAACAAGTACACAAACGAAATCAATGCTTAACATTTAGAGAATTAATAAAATATATTTTTTGACACCAATAAAGTTAGTAACAAAAAAACTTAATGTAATGTTAGTAACTAATTCAAAATAACTTACATTTACACATAAAAAGCAACAGCACAACAATATGAAACTTAATGTTTAGTAACTGGAATCCGATGAAAACGGCGAATGAACATATATATGTTCATTCGTCGTTTTCATCGGATTCTAGTTTGGAATCAGGATCCAGATTAGATAAGTCTAAAAACTCGAACTGAGTTTCGGGAAACTGAATCAAGTCTAAGGCTTCAGGGAAGAAGTAGGACCTCTTTTTCACATCAAACTTAGGCCTTTCTGCAGTGATCAAGGGATCGGAAGAAAGCAGAAGCATATTAAGCATTAGAATTTTGTCGGCTCTTTTTCCGCGAATAGTGTTCCCGGAACCACCTAAAATCTTTGTTGCGAGCCTCGGATGCTTCTTCTGATAGACTTCCGATTGGCACAATATCATTGCTGGCAACTATGTTCGCTCCATGTAGCAGTAATTTATGCACAGTCGATGACATATAAGACCAGTCGTATAGTTGCACATACTTTTCTGCTGTTTTGCGGGCATAGTCCCTAAATTTGATAACATCAATTTGCTCTCCTGATGTTGTCACCTGCAAAATAACTGCAAATCGCCGGACAAGTTCTTCATCCAACCCAGTGATCGTGGCAGTTTTATAGGGGAACTCGAAAAACCTTCTAGCTGTGTTGCCATCACTAGTGGACCCTGAGCCTTGTTTGACGACATCAATTAAAAGATTGAGCTCTTCTTTAAATTTGTCCCGGATTACCTTTTTTCGTGCTTCTAACATTTACTTGTGCTCATCACATCTCGCAGCCCACTTTTTAAAATCAAGTCGATATGAAATATGTAAAAGACATTCCATAGTATTAATTCGAGCATGTAACAACGATAATCCAAATTCCAGTACACCAGCAGACAAAGTTTTTGATGCTAAAGTGTCTAATCGATTCATTTCCGTAGGCTTAGCCAAACACAGGTAGCACGATGCATTTGATCTAGCTTCGGAAAGATACGTACAAACTTTAGCATCGATCACTGTCATCATCAGTTGATGACTTACCTTATTTTTATTGCACTCAGTAGGGATAAGGGCTTTTATTTCGTCATCCATTTCCCGTTTGTAGTTGACGACCACTGTCTCGCTCTCCTTAATAAAAGTGAACTGCACTGGACGACAATATGACGCTGAACATGGTTTTGGATTCGTCCATAAAGTTTCATTGCCATCAGTAATCTTCAGTGGTACTAAAGAAGTCATGAAGATACTGGAATCATCTTGGTCATTTTCCATTTTCTGCTTATAACGACTTTGGTTAGAAGCTCCGTCAAATCCCCACGTCGATATTAAAGTAAGTTCCTTATCTTGGGCATCGTTAGGAAAACTTTTAAGGATCCTCTGCACCGTGATATCAAGAAGGGATTAAAGCGTAATCCTAGCTGATAAATCGGTCACAGTTACTGATTACTTTGGAGGATAGCACTGCTGTTTGGCTTGTTGCACTTTATAATAAGACGGATAAATATTCGTAGCACCTTCCGAAATGGCTGTCTCTCGCAAAGTTATGTATTGCCACTTAGTCAGCTTTAATGAAATAAGCAACCCAGTGCTTTTTCCGGTGTAAATGCAACAGGACGAACCGGTTTTTTCAACAATTCACTAATTTGTGCAGAAGCTTCCGAATTTTTTAGCATATATTCAATGACGGATGCGATATCCTCACGACCATTTTCTTTTAAAAGTTTGGCAGCGGAAAATGCCAATTCATTAGGATCTTCGCTCTTGTGGTCATCAGATCTTCTCTTTTTCTGCTTATTTCCCAAGTCTTTAAACAGTTTTCGAGATTTCTTTGTCATTGTTCCAACAGAGGATGATGTTCACGGTTCTTGAGATATTATATTTTCTTCTGTTCCCTCGTCACTTGGTTATTGACACAGTTGAGCAGATTGAATGCAGTTTGGCCAATCTATATTTGCTTGAAGACAGTCTTCGTACTGTTTTCTAAATGTGTTCATATTCCGATGAGATTTCTGCCACCTTTGTGAAGCAGCTCGTATGGATCTTCGACAAAATTCTTTGACAGTTACACGATCTTCATCAGAAAGGCTATTGCTTAGATGAGTTAACACTGCCTCGAACAAGACTTGATAATCAAATGAAGTACTTTCATTCTTAAGAATAACAAATAAGTCTAAGTTGGTAACTAAACTTTCCATTATGATTACAAAATGAACTCGAGATATAAGCAGTTAGGAAGTTTTAAATAAACTGAAGAATAAATTAATAATGCATCAATGTTATGACAATTATTAGGCTCATTAGTTAATTATTACTTACTTAATTACCAATTCGTAAATAATATTTTTATTTTGCTATTGCATAAATGCCACATAGGTTTAAAATCAGAATTTGTTATCTTTACATGAAGTGTTAAAAATAAAAAAATAATAGATTATTTTCGACATATTTAAAAAAAATGCCGCAGCTGTGACCGTTTTGTGGAGTATGCCAAAAAATCATAAATAAATAGCACTATAGCCATCTGGAAGGATATTACGGTTAACCTTGTGGTTCTGGAGATAAATGGATTTTTCATAAACTCTCCATACAAATTTTCGTAAAAACATTTAAATCATCTTTTTTGGGCTAAATTATCTCGGATGATAGTAATAATGTAATGGGTAACTAAAGCTATATCCAGCAAAAAAATTACAGTTGAAATTTAAAATCTCTAAGTCCACGGAAGACGTTTTCGATCCACAGTGCGTCGCCGGCGAACAGGGCGGCGCGGGCGCGCGTTTGAGCGCCTCATGCCGCCATAATAAAGGCCGCGGGCGGGAGAACGGGGATCTCCGGCCCGTCAGCCATTGAGTCGGTCTGACGCCCTCTGTAGTGCCGGGGCGTCGCCCAGTCGTAGTCTGTTGGGTGGGTTGCTAAGGTAGTCTCTTTTCCAGCGGCCCATCCACTATACAAGGCAGCGAGTAGGCACACCGTGGGGCTTTGGTTCGTAGGCCCGAAGTACGGGAGAGCTTGACATAACCCTCTCGCCTCCCTTTGTGGCAAGAGGGTATGCATCAGACGTAGTTCCCCAAGCAAAAATAAAAAAAAATAGACGGATCAGCGGTTCCGCACAAAAAGATTTTATTTCGGTTTCTGCGTGTTTTCACTTCTACCCATTCACCATTAGTATGGCCTGTCGGTGTTGACACAAATTCAGCGATTTGATTTTTAATCTTTGCCGTTTCGTCAATCGTTCCTAGACTTAGTTGGGTGGCTTTAGTCTTAGTCATGTATGTCCATACATTACGTAGCTTACCAATCTATATTCCATTCTCTTTGTGCGTGGTATTCACGGGGCTTGTGACCATTGTTACATGTGTAGCATAAGATATAAAATTTATAGCTGAAAGTAAAGAAATATACATATAACTACTTATAGTGATAGTATCTATGAGATCGTATAAAATACGTACGTTTGGTAGTCAAGAGTAAATGCGGGCAGAGCTATGTCCATACAAACGTATAGGATATACCTATATTATATATCAGGTATAACTATGTTTTCTCCCTGAATAACAGACACTAGAGCATAAAATCAGTGGCGTAGCGTGAGTGTTAGCCGCCCGAGGCGAAAGAAATTTTTGACGCCCTCTTATTTAGGTATTTTAATTTAAGACTATATTATAAAGTAATTCTAAATAACTTTTCGGCAAAGACAGTCATCTTTAATGTATTATTATTTATTGTGCCGTCTACTCTACGCCACTGCATAAAATATTTAACATCTACCAATGCCATGTTGCTGTTTTGCTTCTTTCATAATATAATTATTATTGTAGTGGTATTTTTAACTTCCAATAAATAAACTGGTTTAGTTATAAAGAAAGAAACAGGGCAAGGAGCGAGTTGCTGATTATATAATTTTTCCGGACTACGTTCAAGCTCTAGTCTCTCTTTGGGACATTGAGATTTCACTCGAGCCCAGCGTGAAACAAACACATCCTTTAAAAAACACATCTAAAATTTTTTTGTTGGTCACATTTTCTTATAAGCTACTTTTCTGTCATAATGAATGTGTAGTTCTGTTATAATTAATTTCATTTTCTGTGCCAATACTTACGATATTTAAAATAATAAAATAACTTACGTTAATATAATCATAATTTATTAAATAACAATAATTTACATATAAGAAATCTATGGACTGACATAAAATGTACATTAAGATTATATTAAAAGAAATCTCTTGTTAATTGATTCTTTACAGAGGTAACAAAGCCCGTCATTTTTCAATATCAGATAATGCCCAGTTGTCGTAGCTGAAACAGAAAGAAAACATTAAATCAACAATACAACAACAGAATAAATGTACGAAGTAATTTGATTTGATTTGAATGTCATAGAATTAATATAAACTAACTTTAGATTAGCGATCAAAAAGAGAAAAGGCATATTATGCGATATCAAAGTTAGAGATAAATAGACGTTCCCAGTTTTGTATACGATAGAGACCTCCAAGAACCTGGTGTTATCCCTTAATTCGTAATTTTTCCAATAATTTACGTCTTTTTAAAGAAGAAAATTAATTAATACTGCTGCTTTATTAATGTTTAATACTTTTATCAATAAATTTGCGCCTTTGGAAGACGGTGTAAAATCCAACTACATTTTTGTACTAATTAAACGCAGCTCTACCTGTCTTGCAGACATATAGAGATACAATAGCATTCTGGTTTTGGTCCCGTCTTAGTTACTCTACAGCCGATGTATTTGGTAGTATATATTAAACCTATGTGCAATACAATAAAATGGACACTCACGAATCCTTGTCTTTCCTTTTCCTTTTGCAGTACCAATTTTGTTTGCATGTCATCAAATTTCACAATGGCTGATAATACTTTAGCTAATGTTACGGAATGCATGCCTGAGCCTGTGAGATATTCATAAAGTATGTTTCGTAAATATTCGAGTTCTGTGTTTTCTTGCAATGAATGCAAGTGCCTCAAACTCACAAGCGCTTCGTCCAGTCTTCTTTCAAGTTTTTCATTGGATAATCTTAATTTCTCATTTTTCTCTTGCATTTGTGTCATATTACCATTAACAGACTTATTCATCTGTTCTAAATCTGTTAATCTTTTTTCTAATGTACTATTAACATGCAGTAAATTATTATACTTCTCCTTGAAAACAGAATTGTCTACTGCATTGTCATTCAAAGTTTTTACTTCAGGTTTAGGGCAATTTTGGGTTTGTAATTGGTCTTTAAGTTCCAAGTTTTCTTCAATTAGTAAAGAATTTTCTCTCAATAGATAATCAATTTTCTCTTTGCCTGACTGGATTTCTTTTTTCAACTCTAATAAATCAGTTGAGGCATCATTATTGTCTGACGAATGTTCACTTGTTGCTATTAATTCTCTAAGTTTGTCATTTAATACACTGTTTTCTTTAGATATTTTCGTCAAGTAGGTTTGAAGTCCTTCTATATCTGATCTAAAACGTCTGTTTTCTTCTTTTAACACATCATATTCAGTTTTCAATGATTGATATTTGTTCAACAATTCATTATTCACGTTATCGTTGTTTTGTTGTGGTGTAGCAGCGTCTTGGAGGTCTATAACTTTTTTACAGATAACTTCATCAACTGAATTTTGTCCTCCAACATTTAAACTACTCTCTATGTGTTGTTCGTCCTCTAATTTGTCGGTTTGACAAATTTGGTCGGCAGAGGTTTTAATTGAATTACTCTCTAATTTTTCAATTATTTCGTTTAAACGATCTTTTTCAGAAACAATTTCCGAATGTGATTTGCGCACATCGTTTATTTCTGTTTCCAAATTTTTGTAGCTATCAGCTATATTTTCTGCCTGACTTTTCAAAGATATATTTTCAAGGGTTAAGTTTTTATTATCTTCTTGAAGGTTGTTTATACAAGCAATTTTATCATTAAGTGTTTTTGCTCCATCTATTAAGCATGCATTTTCACGCTTTACGGTGCTAACTTCTTGTAAAACACGATTTAATTGCTTTTTCAATGATTCTAATTCTGTGTTTGCTAAATTATTCTCAATTTCCACACGTTTGATATTTTCCATCAAGCTTTGTTTTTCTTTTTCCAACAAACTTATTTTCTCAAGAGAATCTAAATACTGCTTCTTTTCAAATTCCGTTGCTATTTGTAAATTCTGGAAATTATTTTCAAATTCGTTGATTTTATATGATAGGTTCTCATTTTCTTCTTTGACACTATTTAACTCATTTGTAGCCGTCTCAAACTTATTAGTAATATTTTTGATTCGTTCATCCATAATACCTTTCTCTAATTTAAATTCACTAATTGTAGATTTTAAATTATTATTTTCATCTTGTACTAAATTTATTTGTTGAGACAATGTTTCGAATTGTTTCAAACATGATTTTAATTCATCTTGCAATTTTGTATTTTCCATTTTTAATTCATTATGTTTTGAATTTGAATTTGCATCACTTTGTAAAACATTATTTAAAGAATAATTTATTTGTTCAACAAGAGATCCGAATGCTTGGTTGTTTATTATTTGCAACGATTTTGCGTCATTAGATATTAACTTAGTTATATTTTTTATATCCCTAATATCACTAGCAAGTTTCAAACAATTCGATTTCAATTTACTCGTTTTAATTAACTTTTCTTGTAAAGACGTATTCTCCGATTTTAAATCAGAGACAAGCTTACGAAATTCGATATTTTGTGTTTGTAGTAACTCATGGTTAACAAGAAGCTTTTCAATTTCAGATTGTAATTTAATCAATTCGTCTCTTTCTTCTTGAATTTCAGATTCTAATTTTGCATATTTATCTTTCCATTCACTTAGTTCTTCGAAAAGATCATCTTTTTTAGAATCTTCAATTTCCAGTGCTTTCATTGCCTTTTCCCGTTTATGTAACTCGCTTTCTAAGTTACCTATCTGTGAGCTTTTCTTTGCATTTTCTTCACTTAATTGTGTATTTCTATTTTCTAAGTACGCATTTCTATCAATCATGGCTAACTTTTCTGCAGTTTCTTGTTTCATTTGTAATTGAAGACATTTGTATCCTTCATCTGATTTAGATTTTAACTGTTCTAAATTTTGACATTTCTTAGTAATCTCCTCTAGTCGTGACTCCATATCTGAAATTTTTGACTTAGCTGTAGTGAGTTCGGTGCTATCGTGCATAAGTTTTATTTTTTCTGCTTCTAATAAAGATAAATTCTTTTTGTAGTCATTTACTACTATATTAAGAGATTGAATCTCTTTCTTGCTAACGTCTAAATTATCTTTTAGCGATCTTATTTCTGCTTCTTTACTCTCTAATTCTTTATGTATACTCAATTTGTTTTCTGCTAGGGAAATTGCGTATTCTTCTTCTCGTTTACTGAATATTTCTATTTTGCGGCGTAACTCTGCTACTTCTTCTTGTGCTTTTTCATAATCAACTTCAAGCGTCGATTGTTCTCTAGTTTTATTGAATTCATACACATTTATTTTATTTTGTAGTTCCTCATTAAAGTTGCTTAACTCTTGTATTTTATGTTTTGCTTCTGTAAATTGTTCCGCGGTGAGTTTAGATTGTTCAATTTCTTTGTTTTTACTTTCAAGTTCATTTGACAGTATTTGTAGCTCTGTATTGATTTGTGCATTCTTTTCTTTACTTGTTTTTAATGAATCTTTGTACTTATTCAGTAATTGTTCCATTTTTTCAATTTTATTATTCAGTGCAAATATTTCTGTCACTGATTCTTCATTAATTTGCTTTACCTCATTGTCATTGGAAAGATTTATTAACTGTACATCGCCATCACCTTCACTAGATTTATGTTTGTTTTCATTTTTATCGTTACTGCCACAAATATCTGAATTACTTTGTAATAATTGAACCTTTGTATTTAAAGCCTCAATTTTCATATTTCGTTCTTCAATTTCGATACGCAGAGCCTTTTCTAAATGTGCCTATAAATAAAATAATTGTAATCAAATTAAGTGAAAAGCTTACTAAGATTTTTAAAAATACTTGGAAATGTTGACATCAATGTGCAATATAGTTAACTTAATAGCAAAAATATTTATGGGCTATATCACTCAATCTCATATTATGGACATTACCTTTGCACTTTGTTCTAAAGAGCATTGTTCACGGAGTTCTGATATTCTTCTTAAAGCTTTGTCTTGTGTTTCAACCAACACACTCTGAAATAATAACAAAAATGTTAAATATCTTTTATTTATGTTATTTATGCAACAAATTGTACATTTTGTTATAAAATCGTCATACCCTTGCTTTAGCATTTTCTCTCTCGAGGAGTTTATAGTGGCGAGCCAAATCACCATACTGAGTTCTATATTTAGTGTATCTTTCTTGCGTACGTCGATATGCGGCATACAGTTGTTCTTTCGTTACTCGATCCAGACTGACAGTCCCACTGGAGAATCCTCTTTCTTCAGCTTCACTGGCCGATACTTCCATATCAGACTAAAATATATAACAACTCATAATTAGCTAATAACAATTAATGGTAATTATTTTTAAACATTATGCGACGAGACCATTTTTCAATTTTAATGCCGTTTCTCAAGAAGAAAATATTCTTGTAAACGGTACTAAACTGGTAACAAAAATCAATCTAGCTATCCAATTTTTGGATCAAAGCTAAATAAAAACAGAAGTAGGCAATCTGAAAAGCTAAAATTCCGTATTTCAGGAAAAGATTACGTTTCTTGAAAATGAAATGTGTACCATAAAACAATGACACAGATATACACTAAAGATGATAAACCACTACATCTTAATTATGAGACCATGGCCTTAGAGTTCCAAGAGCGAATGGATCGGCAACATAACGTAATAATTGTCGGTATACCCGAACTAAATAATAAAAACCCGGTAATGAGACGTGACTATGACATTGAAAAAGTTTTAAGCACAATTAAAATGTTTTATAAGGAATGTCCTACTCCAATAAGATGTATGCAGCCGGGTAAGTATTGAGCAGATAAGAATAGACAGCTTAAAGTTTGTTTTGAACAGAAAGACACCTTTATGCACATCCTTCGGAACAAATCGAACTATGCTAGTGAAAGTGTGCGCATATTTGCTAATCAAACAGCCATGTAAATAAAATATATTAAGGAACTACGGGCAGAACTATTGCTTCGTAAGGACCAAGGTGAGTCTGATCTAATAATTAAGTACGTGAAAGGCACACCTAAACATATTAAAATAAATCAAAAACCTACAACCAAACGATGTCGGTGCGGTGTAATGACAACTCGCCAAAAGATAACATCACTTACGACATTACAGATAATTACACAAGTCTGTGCACATCTGCCTCATTATTAAAACTTTTATACGCCTATTTTCGGAGCTTAAATAAAACGGGTAAACTAGATGAATTGAAATGCATACTAAAGTCTTTTAAGCGACCAGTGCAAATCACCTTACTGACTGAGACTTAGATTAAATCTAAAAACGAAGCGGAACTACTTGAAATCTGCAACTTTATACATATTTATAACATTAGAACAAATGGCATAGGAAGGGGAGTATCCATATACATACACAAAAATATAAAATATAGTAATAAGATTTACTGAAAAATGAGCGCACATCTACAGAATATCTGAATATGATACATGAGTCGCTGAACAGTATGCCACGCGTCAGACTGAACGCTCAAACAGTATTATCGATCACGTATACACAAATATTTGGGATACAAACATACATATGGCTATAATTGACTCAACATTATCAGATCACAAAAAAATATAATTATGTAGGACTAAAAAAGTTTAAGCAGCCATTTAAACAACAAGTCCTATATCAAGCCATAGACTATGGAAAACTGACTGAAAATATAAATAACATAAACTTTATAAATATATAAAAATAAACTATAGTATTATTGAAGAATGTCTACAGCAAGACTGACATTCAAACCGCACATTGATTACATAAGATCTAAGCTAATGCCATTAACTGGATCTTTGCGCAATATGGCTAAATGCATACCACCTCGAATAAAGCACACGATTTATAATAGCCTAGTTAAGCCACATCTTGAATACCTTATACAAGCTTGGGGGCAAGCAGCTAAGACAAACTTACGTGATTTACAAATAACACAAAATAAATAAATTAATGTTCTTTTCAATTAGGACTACTTAACGCACTTACAATAAAACTAAACTACTAATTTTACAGAACTGATATACACTGACGGACTCATAAACTGCATCAACGTTCAAGACGCCTTTGAAATAAATATTTTAACCAAGTATTCAAACTTTTTATACAAATTTAAATTAAAACCCATAGTTTGGTTTGTAAACTTTATAACAGCGTAATATCATATCTTTAAGTGTATGTTTGTATACTGGAAAGAACCATTAAATTTTATTAAACAAAAACGGTAAATGTAACAAAAATTGCTTTTGAATGGTTTACTGAAAATTGGTTTTTACAATAAAAAAAGTTGAAGCTTAGTTTTTTTTTCTAATAAGGTGTATTGCTTCCACGTGCCCTTATTACAGATTCTTATCGGTTCCACATAGATCTGATTAGGGTTATTAAACGGTCTTGCAGAATATTGTTGCATTCTTGTGAAATCGCTGTTCTTAGAGCTGCCACTATTGTGGGCACAGGATTTCTCGCATATACATCTTTTTTTTAAACTGTCCCAAACATGCTTAATATTTCTTTCTAATTATTCATGGTACGTATCCCAACCTCTTCGCAATATTGTCGAACTTATCCAGCGGCGTGGGGTCGAGCATTATCTTGCATTAGAGTAAAATTTTCGCCCATTAATCCCATGTAAGGTACCACGTGAGCTTCTAAAACCTCTGTTAAATAGCGTTGTGCCGTCAAACCACCTCTTCAACCGTTTTGACGAACCATGTCGATGAACACAAGTTCCAAGCCCGATCATCGAAATGCCACATACACGAACCGCCTCCAAAAGGAACACGCTCCTCAATGCAATTTTGAGCATATCTCTCCCCACGTCGACGATAGTCTCTTCTGCGACCGTCTGCACCATTTAAACATGTCCTACACTCATCGGTGAACAATATGGAGACAATATGGATACCATTGCTCTTCATTCCAATTAAGATGTTCACGAGTAAATCTTAAACGAGCTTGTCTGTGAGCTGCAGACAGCTTTGGACCATTTGCTGGTTTAAAAGGGATGATTGCCGCTTCCTTAAGCCTCCTTCTTATTGTTCGTGCACTCACGTTTACTCCACGCACTTCATTCAGTTCTGTTTTGATGTTTATTGACGTGAGGAAACGATTTCGTGGGGAAGTTGAAAGAGTAAATCGGTCGTCACGACGGGTGGTTGCTCGAGTTCTGCTGATACTGGGTCTCCTTTTGTAAGAACCTGTCTCTACAAACCTTCGGCATACTCTAGAAACCGTAGACTGGTTTAAATTTAAATTTCTAGCAATCGTTCGTTGATCCAAGCCTTCCCGCACCAATGCCACAATTTGAGCGGCTTGTTCGGAAGAAGTATCCATATATACGGTTACAAAACTTTTGTTAAGTTTAAAAGACTAATAATCAATACTATTAGTAACAATAATTTAAATAACAAATGAAAAATAAAAACAAAATAAATTAATTTCAAACTTTACTCTAATAAAGTAATAACATACGAATTTGAGACTATGCAATTTCCCGGCTATAATTTTATCTTTTACTGCAGTTCTATTTTAAAATGTTGTTTTTTTTATGATTATTGGACAGTTTCGACATTTTCATTTAGTTTAATCGAAAAAGTTTACATACTTATCAAAAATATTAATTCGAAAGTAATCCTAAACTTTGATGCAGTTTATGAGT
This sequence comes from Catocala nupta, assembly GCA_963675205.1. Lineage (NCBI taxonomy): Eukaryota > Metazoa > Arthropoda > Insecta > Lepidoptera > Erebidae > Catocala > Catocala nupta. The sequence continues at coordinate 17,601,648 of OY776079.1, forward strand.
CCGTCAGTGTACATACTGTTACGGCTAGTGCCATCTGACGGCACTGTGGAGAAGACTCGGCAGTCCCTTCTAATAATTTATTACAGCACCGTCTATTGACATCTTACGGAACTACGTCGTTGTCGGTACGAGTACAGTAGAGAGAACGCTGGCACATTCTCGACTCATCGTACTGTTACATACCGGGTATGGCTTTTCTAGAAAAATCCAGAAACGCTTTACCCGCGTATAAATAGAGCGCACGCGCACCGCCGAGTCAGTTTACATTCGTAAGCGGTCAAGTATTCATCGAAGCGAACGGAAGAGAAAATACTACGGAGTTTGAAGCAGTTACAGTGGAAAAGTGTAGTATAGTGTTTGTTGTGTTTTAAATTTAATTGTGTGCTAGAATAAAACGTTTTAGTCGGTAATATTGTTTTATATATTATCCGTCGAACCCAGCACGTAACAATACCTACAATACATGCTTATTAATTAGTAAAATATTAACGAAATCAACTCATACTAATATTACATTCAAACACAAATCACACAGATATCACACAAGAAATATAAATAATATAGAACTACCTCGCATTGAAAACATTGTATGGTATAAAGGAAAATTACAGTATGAGGGAGCTCAGTTATATAATATCTAAATTACCTAAAGACGTAAAACATTCTTTATCTATTATTAGTTTTAAAAGTAAATTACATAGGTACATTTTTTAATTATTTTTTTATAGGTATGGGAATGCATTGACGCCTACCTCTTCGCGGGGGCAGACGGAGGGGTTATGTCGGACTCACCGGGGTAAAAGAATGATGGAATAAGAATAAGGTACCTCCCGGAATACAGACTAAACCTACTACGGTGTTCCTCGACAAAACCACTAGCGACGGGGCCGCGCGAATCACTTTCGCATGCGGTCGCGACCCCACCGAGGTTTCAGCCCGCCGCGTGAAACGGCAGGCCACTACACAATAAGACCTACCCAATATAGGCACTACTCATTTAAAAGCCCTACTGTCTCCCCGTAAAGGGGAGACGGAGACGACACAGAGGCGCGCGTTGGAACACGCACGCCGCCTTTTGGACCTGGTGCTGAACGGATGGCGGGCAGGCCCAGAAAGCCCACCACCCTCAGGTCAAACCTCAGGGTGGCTGGAGGTCATCTCGCGCCCTCCGGCGCCCGGCTCTGCGGTTGGGGAGAGGGTTTGCGTTTAAGCACTCCCTCTCCCGCTCCGCCGCCTCCTTGATGGAAATCACTTCTTCACAGAAGGAGGCGACGGCGTTCCACGACCTCTCACTCCGGACCATAGACTGAACTACGACTGGGAGCGAGAGGGCAACCGATCCGACTGCCGCGATCAACTCACGGCGCTGCGGCGCAAACCGCCAAAGTGTGCAGCGCCGTGTCCTCAACAACGTCGCGGCAGTCGCCGCAGTGGTGACAACCGGGCGTCTCTTGCCGGCGTATACGACACAGGAACTGGCCAAAACAACCGTGGCCAGTCAATACCTGTGTCAGCCGGAAGGTGAGGGCACCATGCCGCCTCTCCAGCCACTCCTTAAACACGGGACTTACCGCCACCATCGTGGCATGCCCGAGATTAAATATGTACTTATTGAACTAACTTAACTTGAACCTAAATTCGACTAATCAAATATAAAATATTAATATGTACTTGTAATGTTATAAATATAATTGTCTAAATTTTCTCATATTTTAAGTGAACTATGTAATGTTCTTTTAAGAAATAAACTCTTTAAACCGAAATTCTATTGAATATTCTATCAAATTGTTGATTAAAGTAGTCTATATCACTGAATCAACTATCTTATTTATTTTTTTGATTTACTCAAATAATATCCAATAATATTGATAATATCTATAAAATAGTAGTTTTAAGACAACAACAGTTGACAATCTCGTAGATTCCGTGCTATCGCAAGGTTTGATTCTTGGGGTCGAAAAATGTAGCACTGCATATTTTTGTTAAAAATATTAATAAAGGCACGGAATTTGAAATAGTGCCCCATGACGACAAGAGGATCGCTTCCGATGGGTCTCGGTACCTAAAATCGGCTAGGGAACGAGGATGTAATCCACCTCGACCTTCCTCTTTTAAAGATATACAAAAGTCAGTGATCAGATATTATGCTTGTATCTATTTAATGTATTATAATAGGAGCAACTCACCTGTAAATGATACATTGATGGAGTCTCGTAGCTTGGTAATCTGAATGATACATCACTAGCAAAGGAGCTGTTTGAAAGTCTCCTTTGCCTTTGATTATCCTGCAAAACGAACAATGTATTCATTAATATATTATCCATATTTAAATATAACACTTACAGGATAGGCTTGCCTAGTGTAAAACCACAAGGTAATACTCAATATTGTTAGAATGACTAGCAATCAAAGTAGGTCTATGATGAAAATGTCTATCCGAAACTTGGGGCGAACGAATTATTAAGAATGTCATATGTATCTACCGCAAAAGTTTATTTGGTTATTTTCAAAGTGACATTTCTACGTTGTTCAGATCGCTTCACTGTAGGGTTTACGCCTCATTTACGGAGACGCGGGGCGTCGCGCGTTGCGATGGGCGGCGTGGCCCGCACTAAATTCAAACATATTACGTTTTTATAAACATACGTTTACGGGGAAGCGATTTTAAACGCCTTTGATTAAAATGGAGCGTTTTTTGTGGCGGATCCTACGGATGGCATCGCCGCGTCGCAAGCAGCAACGCATGCGGCGGTAATTCTCGATAAAGTGTTGCCCGCGGCGGAACCTCCTGCCAGTGTTATTTGGAAATTGCAGACGTAAGTCACTGTTGCAGTGGAGTACGACATAATCGCCTTTTTTTAGAAGTAAATTCTATGTTAAAAATTGAACTATATAATATAATAAATGCGCCGCAGAGATAGCCGCCGCATACGACACAGCGATAGCCGCCGCGTGCTTCGCTACACGCTTGGCGATTCGCCGCGAGCGCAGCGGCGGACACCTTCACGCTACCCACCTCGCATCTCTATAAACAACATCGTATATTGCCCTATGTTTGTGTTTACGCGTGCGATGATGTGTGCCGCTGCACGCGCCGCAGCTCCGTAAACAGAAAAAACGTCCGAGGCGCCGCGAGACGCCTCGCCACACGTAACGCGCAACGCCCCGCGTCTCAGTAAATGAGGCCTTAGGATTATCAAAGCGTTACCAGTGTTTCATGTAACCATACTAACAATAGGCTCGAAACTTCGGCTTTAATGTTTCATAGTAGGTTGTAATGTTTACTGTTGTAGAAATACAAGAAAAAGCGTAGGTACTTACCAATATATTATTATCGTGAGTAGACATACTGTAGTCTATTGATTCTGAGGGTGATTGTAGTGGTTGTATTAAAGAAACATCTTGGAATGTATTTTGACTGCTTAGCGACGACTGCATCTTGGCAGGGCGTGACTGTTGTTGTGCATCTGAAATGGCATATGTGGTAATAATTATGCTATTATATTTATTTACATTTCAAAGCCTCACCATTTGGCTATAATATACCACAAACGAGAACTAAGATTTAATGGTCGTTGTTTACACTATGCAAGCAAGGGCATAATTGCCACTGCGCCGAGTAATGTGGGTTTGATCCATACACAGGTAAATAAAACTAATCTACGAATCGTTGTTCTGGGTCTGGGTGTTCTTTGCGGTCGTTATATACGACACAGGATATTACTAGTATGTAGATGTTCTTAGAGCACAAGTTATCTTTTTTAGAAAAAGATAGAAAATGAGAAGATGAGTGAACCCTGATTTATTAAAGACACACTTAATGGAACAAATACTTATAAGCTTTCAGCCATTCAAGATAGCGTTGCGACTTTGATCACAACGCTACGTCATCGGTTCCGTGAATCATTAGCATCAGCATATTTATTTATTTTACTTCTATTGCAATCGTTAAGACTAACAGGTCCGACCGTTAGGGTCCCATTCCGGTACGCCCCCGGCCGCGAACCACCCACAGTGAAAAATTTGTTATTCCGCTACGCCGAGACGCTCCCATTGTAAAACAACCGGAGAAGATACTTGAGCAAATACTATTGAAAACTAGTGTTTTTGAATGGGGGGGCGTAGCGGAATAACGAATTTTTCACTATGGGTGCGTCCCGGCCGCGGCCGGGGGCGTACCGGAATGGGACCCTAACGGCCAGACCCAGACTAACATGATAAAATGTAAAACTTTTATATTTTTGCATTACATGATTTAGATATGTATAATACAAACGGTACTTGAGGCAATCATGTAGTATTTAAGTACGAAGCAGACTACCGTGCGTGTGAGCGCGTCAATAACTTCAAATGGGAAATGAATAAATAGTATGATTGTGTTATTTCCCGATCGTATTACATATACCTACGTTTTTTTAAATCATACCATGTCATCCTATTTTAGATAATTATATGGTTATCCTTATAATATAATATGCGAAATTGTGTTGGTATGTTCTCTCTACATGACATCATTTTGATTTGCATAGTGCAAGTTCAAGGAATCTGCTCACTACCCCGTCTCATACCATGACCGTGCTAGGAACGTATCAGACACGATACGCCCTGCTATATGAACTGCTGGTCGGTAACGGAACGGTCTAGTGGACATAGTCTTATTCATTTCCTTACAGAGAATATTTTTTTGCCTGACACGTTCCTAGCACGGTCATCGTATGAGCAGGGGTCTTATCTTATCTTATCTTGATCCGGGGGCCAGTCATTGTAGACCGGCGACACTTCGACCCAGTGGGATCTTTTGTGTCGGCCCCGAGGTTTATCATTGAGCTATCTCCCTATGAATGTACTGCATCAGTCGCAGCGTACACCTCAGAGGGAGAAGCCTGAAGTCTTCAGGGTTCGGATATGCCAATCCCATCAGACCCATCCTTAGTCCGGCCAACGCGTCACATTCACACAGTAGGTGTGATATGGACTCGTCCTGTTCACCACAGGCTCTGCAGATCGAATTGTTTGACAATCTCAATCTGCACAGGAAGTCATTGGTGCCAAAATGACCAGTAAACGCTCCTGTGAGTAGGCGTATTTGGCCCTTGTTGTACCCGCAGAACTTCCGGGTAAAGCCCGTGGCTCTGTTTGCAATGAATTTCTTGGAGTGTTCCAGACCCCTAAGGGCCATCCACTCCAGCCTGTGTTTATCATTGCCATGTGCATTGAAAGCTGCCTTGAAGGTACTCTCAGAGAGACCTACGAATGGCTCGGGGCCCACAAATTGTTGCTCCGAGCCCTTGATGAGCAGGGGTAGTGGGCACTCCTTTATAAAGATCGAATCGATATCCCGATTAATACGTTCCTTTGTCATAATTATAGTTTTTAAAACCAGAGCGTGGCCACTGGTAAAATCTAAACTTCAAACCTATTTATTTGGGTGATTTTGGGTACAATAGTTCTTAAGCTATTACAGCTAACACATTTTTATTGCAAAGTCAGGTGTCTCTTTCTTATAATAACATTTAAAGTCAAATGACATGCAGGACAATATGATTGATTATCCAGATAAAGTAATAATAAAAATTAAAAAAACTAATTATAATTGACAATAAATTACGATAATTAATAATAAATTACAATATTTAATAATAAATTACAATAATTAATAATAGGTTACAATAGTTAATAATAAATTACATTAATTAATCAAATAAGAAAAGAAGAAAAGAGATTTAAAATTGCTATATTAGATCATAAAAGATTATCATTTAATATATAAATATATATGTATATATTCAATATCTAGTATAATAATAATAATAACTATGTGTTTAACGATAGTTCGATATTATATTATTGACTCACATAGTTTCGACGTGTGTTATTACGTTACGTCGCTATAATAACTTTCAGCGTGCATTAGTTGGTTTACGTGTAAACATGTAGAAAAAAAGCGCAGCATTTCTGTCTTCTATTAACCTTAAGAGGGTGACGGTCGGCCTCGATCAAGCTTGTGAATTTAGGGCAAGCCGTCATGGATCGGGTAGGTTCAAAGGTACGATGTAAGATCCGCAAAAACCCCTATCATAATCAATGTAAAGCATATGTACAAGGAAGTATAATCAATATAATTATGTAACATTTGATTAATCAGTAAGATTTTATGTTTTTAAAAACATAACTCCCGCACTAGGAATGAGTCCTGTACCGCGGGGGAGTTTTACAAACATTCACACAACAGATACAAAGAACATCCAGACTCAGGACAACTATTTGAGTGAATCTATTACATGTTTTTAAACTTTTCAATTTGTTTTTGGCTGTCCCTAGTGTTTCATAATTTTGTATATTCAAACTATAGTAGGTTGATTACTTTTAACAACGCTAACAATAAATTAAATAAATAAGAAATAATGTTATAAATATTACAGAAGCTTTTCATAAATTTTCTAGTATTTTTACAAAGGACCACTTCGAGCTCCCATATAATTATTGACTGTCCCAACAGCTATGTGTCATCATAAGAAATCGTACTGTGGTTTAAAAATATCGTATGAACGTTTTATGATTAATACTTGTATCAGTAAAAGTAAGGTCCATAAATTACAAATATCGTGGAAACAGATCGGTAATGATAGTGATTTTTGCCTATTACATCGTAATAACGTGTCCAAAAAAGATCAGGGCAGGTTACGTCCCCTGAATTACCCATTATAACGTACAAATGTTCTAATTGTCGCGTAATCGAACCTACGCCACATTTTATTTACACATCGTTCGGCCATTTCGTACGTAGCTCTAACAGAGGCAAGGTGTTTTAATTGTTAGTCCGCTGGGTGACACCATATTTTCATAAGTTGTTTGACCTTTTCATGTATTTTGAAGCATAATGCAATAGAAATAAGTTCTTATAAGATTCGTCAATTTACTGATTTGTAATTTTTTAGATAATATAGTAGTCAAAAATATTTTCTGTGAAATGTCTCTTGAGTCACCTGTCCCCTGGGATACTTTTTGGGTGACCCAAGAGACAATCTAGTGACTCAGTAGACTATTGGGTAATTAACCCAATAGTCTACTGACTATTGACTTCTATTTAAATATCTCAATTTAGTTTGTGTTATATTTACTGTCGTTTAGTGATGAATGCTAGGCAGAATTATTTAAGTAAGTTTTAAACACACGATTAACTGATATTTAACAGAATTCTATCAAGATTGTTTTTCCAAACGAATACATTTTTCTTGCTAGGCGTATTTGCTTATATATGATTTATTTCAGCTAAAATGTCACCACTAACCGCTACTCAAAAGCAAAGATGATATAAAGGGAAATCGAGGAAAGGTCCAGAAAAATACGAAGAAAGAAAAGAGAAAATTATCATGCTAAGAAAATATTAGTGACGACTCTAAAAGAAAAAAAATATGCTAGAGTAATCTGGAAACTACGAAAGAGAAATTTACGACAAAAGAAGAAAAATAACAGGAAATAAACGATTCACCTCGTGATTCGCCAATAATTCCACCGTTGCTAAAAGATACACCACATAGAAAAGGAAGGAAAATAGTAAAAAGAAATCGATCCAAGTTATACAAAGAAAATTTTAAACTGAAAGAGAAAGTAGAAAAGCTCATGCAGAAATGCGAAAAATATAGAAAACGTTACCAAAGAGCGGAAAAAAATAATATACCAGAAAATAAATCGAAGTCAAACCAAACTGTCCCAACGATTGTTGTGATTACTATTCCATTTAATGAAGGGAAACGCATAAAAACGTAGATTTTTGTAGCTAATTAGATAGAAAATGAATGAGAGAAGAAACCCTGAACATATTTTTTCTTTAAAGATCTTTTATATGAGAAACAGAAGTAATAATTGTTTTTATTAATAGTGACACAAGAGACATCTTATAGAACAATTTTTCAATAACGATGTGATATTTCGTGCAATCAAACACAGTGAATAAACATCCTTATATTTTTCTTGAAATTACAGTGATTTAGAAATTAATTTACCGAGATTTTATATAACAAAATACTTGTTACCCAGGGGACACACTTTAAGACCAATTTCTATTCTTCACCCTACAAATGGCAAAAATATACTTTCAAGTGCTCGGCACTACCTAAAATATAAATTGTATAATGCATTTTCAGCAATGCAAATATTGCCAAGGTGGCCTAGGTTGATAGTTTGGAAGAGTTACTTTGTACTGAACGAGAGCTGCCTGCAATATAGTTTTTTGAACAATAGTCATTTTCTCATCACACAATTCATTGTCAGAAAATAAGGCCAATCCTTCTAACTCATCGGATAAGTACCACAAATGAACCTATAATATACTCCTTGCCACTACACCAATTACTTAATATGATTTTAATCTCTTCCAGAGATGTAAGTCATTAATTGGTGCAACTGCTACCAATGGCGCTACGATCCAGATCTAGGTATAAATAAGTGCACTAAAGTTTTATAATTTGTCTTCCCTTATCTTTTGTGCGTATGAAATAGTTTATTAGCGCTTGCTTTAACGTTGAAGAAAAACATTGTGAGGCAACCTGCATGTCTAAGAGTTGTCCATAGATATTGTAAGATGCGCCTTTTTTGGCACCAGTGTTAAGAGGCAATAGTGTCAAAACTCATAGCCGGCAATTGATTTGTGACGTTCCACTGTGTTAAAGTGCCATATTTTCTACTGTTCCTGCAGACAGTTTGGGTATATATAGCAACTAGATGTGCCCGCGGTTTCACTCGCGTTTGTGGTTACTGCGCCGGCCCCGTGGGTCGTAGCGTTATGTTATATAGCATATAGCCTTCCTCGATAAATAGGTTATCCAACGCTAAAAGAATTTTCAATTCGAACCTGTAGTTCCTGACATTAGCGCGTTCAACCAAACAAACAAAGAAAAGTATTCAGCTTTATATTATTAGTATAGATTTTTCGCAACCATTGCCAGAGACAAGAATCTGTAGCCGGTCTACTTTCTTATTAACCATTATATATTATAAGGCAATCTCTTTCTATCCCAATGTATTACTAATGGATTAGACAGGTTGAAAGTTTCTTTGAAATTCGCACTATATTCTGTCCTGGCTCATTTTCTGGCCCAGCGTATTGTGCTTCGTTAAATTGGGAGTGAAGCAGGATTATTCTCAACACAGTGAGAGAAGTTAGGTTTGTCTTGTAGAAATACCAGATCTTTTGAATTCTATGACTTCTTGAATGAGTATACCTATATGCTTCTAGTTTTTGTTTTAGTTAATATGAGTGATAACTTAACAGAACTTGCCGAAGACAAGCAGGTTAAGGCTCGGGCACCCAAGTAGAAAAATTTAAATTTTCTTATTACTGTATAATTTTGGCACTTATTCAGTCTAGTTATTATATTTTATATGTAAAACATTATATGCTACATATGTACACTGTATATATTTCAGCAGATTATATTGATTTAACACTAGTAACTGATTTTAAATAAATCAAGATAAAGCGTATTTTACAAAAAAAAACAACAATAGCACTCGTTTGGGCACCCTCTTCCTTTACATATAGCCAGCTGAAATTTTACAACATTAATATATACTATAGATACATGTTACAAATTAAAGGGTAGACAAAGGAAACAAACAAAAAAATATTTTTGGGCCTCCATACTGTGCCTGTCTCTTAGATGTTTATACTAGGCTGATTTATATACTAAGTGGGACTGGATTAAACAAGCCCATGCAATAGACATTATAAGCTCAAATTGTCTACCAGCTGAGTCCTATAAGGTAGACAGTGACTGAAAACCTAAATGCAGATTAATGGCTGAGTTGGATGCTCACTTTTAAAAGAGATTGGCTGGGTTGGGTAATGTACATGAGAGACCTATTTCCTGTAGTGGGGCACACCAAATGGCTAATGGGACTTAAAAATTTCACCCTACAAGGTAGTTACCAGTTTACACCCATGCCATGGCTTCACTCATGTATTCATTGCCCAATATGGAAGTGAAAGTATCCTATATTATGTTGTCTAACTTTCTTTGCAATAGTTACAAGTTACTAAATATATTAAACTCTATTTCACCTCATTAGTGGATTAATAGATTATGTTTATTTAAAATAATATACTAAACAATGCTAATATGTATGTTTACTTATTATTCGGTATATTACCACAAAATTTTATCATTTTATGCAGATGAAAACATAATGGTAGCTATGTAAACATATAAAACATATAAAAGTCAATAGAAATTATCATAAACCATAATAATACTAATACCAATTTATTAAAAATAACATCATTGCACATGTTAGCTCTCTATGGCGCAGGGGAGTTTACCTACAATGGGGAGTTCAATGATTAAAATCAAAGTTTAATAGTGTAAACAAATAAATAATTACTGTGAGTGCAAACTCATATGGAGTGTTATCAGTTTTAATTAGAAAGCTTACCTTGGTAGAAATAGCAATAATATGGCTGAGAGCAAATAGAAGTTGTATTTGGTTGGACAAGACAACTAATGCATTATCTAATTACTAATTACTGTCCTATTTAGAGATAGGTACTATGTATAAGTTTTGTTATATAAGTTTTGTTTCTCCGATACTTAGATAAATTTTATAAATAGTTATTTTCTACATATTATGCATGTGGTGTTTACTTACATGAGTTATGCACTTAGATTAAGCATAATATTATGTTCTGTTTTGTAATGTATGTTTTAGTGTAATAACTGCTGGTAAACCAATAAATAAATAAATTATTGTTAGTTACTAGCAAACTCATTTATATTAAGAAGTAAGAGTTAATAGGCTAGGAGTAAACCAAGGTCTGATATAAATATGTACAAATTTTTACACAACTGCATCGGTATGGAATAGACATATGATATGACCTACCATTGTAGGTTAGCAGTCAAACCTCTTCTTGTTCCTAGTCATTACTAGAAACAAGAAGAGATCTGGTTGTATGTGCACAGGTAAACTGCTGTTTAGAATAACTTGTGTAATAAAAATATTTATTTTAATAAAATCAGAATTGTTCAATCGGATTAGTTATCTATCCTTGATTGAGTTCTAATGTAATAGTTATAAATTTCACTTACCATTATCTCCTATGGAGAATAGATCACTGTTTGTAATGTCAGATATACTACTGGATGCAGATGTCACAGCAGCCTGTAAGTAGGTGAACCATATTTTAGAATTCAGAACTGTATTACCAATATGATCTGACTGTCATAATATACAAAAAGAGACACAACCATACTAAATAAAATACAGAACTGCAGTAAAATAATTAAGATGGGTTCTTAATCAACATTAGAGACAAAAATCAATAAATACATATAATAATTAGATTTATCAAATGTATAAGATAAATTAATTCAATAGAAGGTCATAGATATATCGATATGAGTAAATGTCTCTTAATGTTACGATAATCGTAAGTACCTGGGCAGCCTGAGCAAATTGCTGAATCCTTTGAGGCGATGATTTCACCTCCTCTGCCAATTTATCTTTAAGTTTTTTGAACATTTTCACTTTTACTTTACACCATGATATAGATATCAATAAGATCACATTAACAAAAATAGGTGATACAGAATTTTGGTATTGTTGTTGTTCACAGTTTCACTTGAAGCAATTATAGATGTACTTGTCAAAGAGCATAGCACTACGATAATTTTATTATCACGTAGAGAAGATACAAGTAAATAACATTATCATTCGTGTCAGTAATTGCGTCAATTTAAGAAAAAATAAGCCATCGATAAAATCTTGAGTATCATAAACTGACTACTGATACACTCATACAATTTCAATTATAGTTTTTTATGTTGAGCTCTGTTTCATAAAATATGAAAACGTCATCTGACATTTCTGACCACAGAACACTTATACTTAGAGAGTTTCTGACTGACATAATATTCAATTACAAGTGTTCAAGTCGCCGCCTGTGATAAAATAGCGCGCTACGGACTTCAAACAATATTCTATAACAATGTTTTACCTGAGTAAAGACCAACGTTGTTTTTCGTTGTACTACTAAAATTTGTTGAGTATGTAGATCAAAATGTCTTCAATAAAAAAAAGGCTAACAAAAATACATAGTGCGCTGTGCTATCATGCTTCTTATTTTGTTCAAGTTTAAGCATATAATATGCATTCCAAAAAATGGTCATACCAGTAATTGCTTAGGGAAGGGTGGATTTTAAGAATCTATTAGGCACGGAACATTTCTTAAGTAGCATGTGAAAAATCATATGAAATGATTTTTCATATGTAGCGCATGCTACTTTCGTTCACAATAGCTGCTAAAATCGTATCATATGAAATCATGTTGTCACGGGAACCGAAAACACAGACACAGCTAGCGTGAATGAAACCGCGCGAAGTAGCGTATTTAGATCCAGGGGTGCCAAAAAGAGATAGCTATATTCTGTTTGGTGCTATTTTTTGTAGTAATGTAGCAAAGTTCTCAATGTTCTCATTATTTTGGATTCGAGTTGAGCGCGACGTATGCTATTATAGTATAAATGTCTCGGTGGTACATACAGTAAGCGAAAACGACTCTTATTGGGTTTTGCCGCTAAAAAATTCTCAGTACAGTTTCAGACTCCATGCGAGTCTGAAACTGTACTCAGTAGGCAATAGGTTCGGTCCTCACGTTTATGTGCTCTGGCCTTTCTGAATATATTGAGATAGGAGTGAACATTTGCCACTAACTTGCCCGGTTTTCATTTTGCCATTTTTGTCAATCTCGTTATTTATTCCACAATATAGAAAGAATTGTATTCGAACAACGCTAAATATCCTAATTAATGTATGATGTGATCCTATGGTTCATTATGACGTCTATAAAACGATAGACGCCATAAATACCTTATAATGTAAAATAACAAATTCCTTTTTAGTATATTATTAATTTGAATAATAGAAGTGTATAGAATAAGGTGATTATTATTATTATTTATTCTATTCTATTCTATCACATACACAACACCATCTAGCCCAAACTAAGCAGAGCTTGTACTAAGGGTACTAGACAATGGATAAACATACCTACATATCTATATACATCTTTTTTGTAAATATATACATATTATACATAGAAACAACCAGACCAAGACAAACATCCATGTTCATGCACACAAATGTTTGACTTGTGCGGGAATTTAACACGTGACCTCAGGCGTGGCAATCGGTTACACTAACTACTACGCCATCGAGGCCGCCGCCTAATAATTGACCAAAAAAAATACGATAACAATACCTTGGCTTACACGACTCCCTTAAACCATTCGGATTTTTACTTGATATTCTAATAGCGTGACACTTAATAGCATTATCAGATAACTTCTATTATATTCTAAAACTATTAGAGACGTTAGCAGATGGGCCAGCTGCCCTCCTCTCTTTAAATACGCCAATGCCAAAGCCGTGTTGTTACATTTTATAAAAAGACAAAGGCGTCTGCATGATAAAATTACTCTTGAGTTTGTGTGTTTCTCTAACCTAAATAATAACAGGACAATTTATTAGACATGTTGGGGAATGCTCTCTGTAATGAAAGATTATTCTGAGTTAGTTTATTTACAAAATGATAACGTTAGATACCAAAAGCTGATTGTCAGGTAGTTTACGATAGAGATACGGCGATACGTAGTAGGTGCCATTAGGAATTATAAAACAGCACTCCATTCTAGGGTAGTATTTACTGTAGTTAGTTCATATTATTTTTGTACCAATGCTCATTAATTATTAATAAAGGTCAGTCTATGACCTTAACTTGCACTTGTGTACTCTGCGTTAATTGAAAGTTTATGGAAAGAATTTTAGATTTACAACCCGGATACACAAGGTTATAAAGTGTATTTTTAGCACCTTACACAGGTTCTAAACAAAACAGTACAAAGTTACACAGAATTTTATTATTTAAACTAAATTATTAACAAAACAACAAATTATGGAACAATTAGCCAATTTAATGTGAACACAAATTACATATATCAGATTACAAGTTGCCATAACTTGTAATCTGAAATACTTATGTAATTTGTTGTAAAAGCACTTGACAACGATCTTACCGATTGAAGCTAACGAAACAAAATAGCCAAGGCAATGTGCCGACCACGAACACGTCTTTATATAGGAAATGCTCGGTATTGCTACAAAATAAAATCCGTTGGTCTTGATTATCCTTATACGGCCTCTCCTGACCATGCACCGTCCTCGGGCACGTTTTCAGCGTCGACACCGATTGCAGGAGAAGCAGTCAAAGGCCCAGCTACCTCATGATCTGCCTCGTTGCCAGAATCAGGATCTGTTAATGAATTAAACTGAATTAGGACCGAAACGTGATTACAGCTTTGCCTAGTCTTTCATACTTCACGCATACAAGACCCTCTGTCATGGGATCAAACTATCTGAACGATCTGTGACCACTTTATAAAATATCACACACATGGCACATCCACATACATCATCTTAGTCATATTACGGCGATAGCAGTTGAGTTCACAACTACGAGCTATCATCGCTATACGTTTAGCGATGTGTCCGTCAAGCTGAAGCCCTATACATGTTGAGAAACATGTCTGCCAGACCAAAGTTTGATACACATTATAAATGTGTCTGCCAGGCCGAAGCCCAATACATATTAACAAACATGTCTGCCAGACCGAAGTCTGATACACATTATAAATGTGTCTGGCAGGCCGAAGCCCAATGCTTGTAGACTACTCGTCATGCATGCCTCTCACGCATTCGCTGAAACTCACGAGCAATTCATCTTAAAATATCTGCATCACAAAGCAAACATGAAAGTGTCTAAATATCTTACTCACTTTCAAAAAACGCTGCACAGCTTACGGGACACCATTCTCCCTTCCAAGGCACCATATATTAGGCTGCCGCTTGTGTGGTTTTGCCACGAGCATCGCTTAACAATTGCAGCTCGTATCTGTCACTCGGTAAGACTTTTATGATCCGGTAATGTCCTTGCATCCCAGAATCGAGTTTACCAGTTGACTGTGTAAATTTTATGACAAACACTAAGTCATTAAGTGAGAATACTCTTGGAGGGCGTCCGTGTCGGTTTACGGTTGTCGGTCGGCATCTTGATTGTCCTGATTCTGTTTCAGGAGATCCGAGGCTCGATTTCTGCAAATTTCGCGCCACGCTTCACGATTGAGGTGGCTATCTTCTTGCGCTATATCGCGGATTAACGCACGGATTATAGGAGTTGTCACGTCCGTGCCAATCAACAGATTTAATGCAGACAACTGTGTGGTTTTCTGCTTTGTTACATTTAGTACAAGTTGAATTTTACAAAGAGAATCGGACCAAGAAGAATTCTTATAGTAGCTTTCGATGCGAATCATATTTAAAACAGTTCGCACATAACGTTCAGCTTGACTGTTAGCACGATGCATTTCCGGCGTTATGTAATGAACATCGCAGCCCAACTCAGACATCCACTTAGTGAAGCTAGAAGTTTCAAACATGCGACCTCGATCGCAGACTAATAGTTTGGGTAAGCGGAACAAAGAAATCGCATTGTTAAAATTGCGTTCAATGAGTGGTATCTTGGCGGTAAATTGCATACAGTAAACAAAATTTTGTAAACACATCCACCAGCACAAAACAAATTTATATCCGTTCGACTCGGGGAGTAATGGACCTAGTACATCGACATGCCCCGTGTTAAATGGAATTTCGGGCTTTTCCCATGACGTAATGGGTTGATGTGGAGCTCTAGGAAATCGTTTCTTTGTAAGGCATATTAAGCAGTGTGACGTGTACTTTGTCACAAACTGTTTAAGACCACGAAACCAGAAATACTTGAGTATAAGAGCTAGTTTTGTCAGCTCCTATGTGCTGATGTTCGTCATGAAATATGCGAAGCAAACTAAGACGGTGCCCTTTAGGGATATAACATAATAATCGTGGTTCTCGTCCTATCGGGGAATAATACAAAAGGCCTTTCTGACAGACATAGCCATAGCAATAGCGTCTCGAATCTAGTTGTCCGTCTGACAGTTTTTGTAAAATGTCTTGGGTTTCGCTGTCAGCAGCTTGGACCAATTGAGCCCAGCTTAAAGGTTTCTCAATGTGATTCACCCATGCAACCGCAAACGGTTGATTTCGGCTTAGGTAATCGGCATGAGACAACATGACGCCCTTACGGTACTCTATGGTAAAATTAAAATCCTGTAGATAGATCCACCAGCGCGCAACGCGGGGAAGCAGGTCCTTTTTGCGTTCGGTAGCCTTCAGAGCGTTGCAATCAGTAACAATTTTAAAATTGATGCCTATTAAATAATGTCTGTAATGCTGCAACGCCCTGACGACTGCCAACGTTTCTAACTCATACGAGTGGTACCTGCATTCCGCACCCTGAGTGACCTTGTTAAAGTAACCAACCACGCGTTTTCTATCTTTACTATGTGTTTGCATCAATACCGCCCCATAGCCTGCACTGCTTGCATCAGTGTGCAGCTCGATGCTCAATTGTGGATCGAAAACTGCAAGTATTGGTTCGTTTGTCAGCTGACTTATCAATTCTTGTCGAGTCTGCTCTTGTTCAATGCCTCATTCCCATTTTGCATCCTTTTTGAGAAGCTTAGAAATGCTTGCAGTTTTCATCGCATAATTTTTTATGTATCTATGAAAGTAGCCTGCCAGGCCTAAAAACTGTCGGATCTGTCGAACGTTTATTGGTACCGGCGTATTGACTAAAGCTTCGATTTTTCGAGGGCTCGGTCTAACCTGTCCGTGACTTATCACCCGACCTAAGTATTCTACCCGAGTGGTCAAGAATGAACACTTTTTAAGGTTAATCGAGAACCCGGCATCGGTCAGCGTCTGCAGCACTTATCGCAAGAGTTTTATGCCCTCATATTTTATAGTCGGGCTCATGAGGAGCACATCGTCTATATAGACTAACACGCTGCCCGAGTCAATGAACCTTTGAAGTGTATCATTTATAACGCGTTGGTACACTGTTGGAGAATTACATAACCCAAATGGCATCTTCAAAAACTCGTAATGTCCTTCGGGTGTTACAAACCCTGTTAAGTGCGTGGATTACTTCTCAATAGGAATTTGATAAAATCCAGATGCCATATCTAGATTAGTAAAGAATTTTGAACCCTCAAGACGATGTATGTGGTCATCGATAAGTGGAAGTGGATACCTATCCTTAATCGTTATCCTATTAAGTGCTCGGAAATCAATGCACATACGATCCGAACCGTCTTTCTTTTTTACTAAAATAATAGGGCTCGCGTATTCGGATTTGGATACCCTAATAATTTCCTTGTCTAGCAGATCCGAAATAATGTCGCGAACTTTTAGCTTTTCTTGGTACGACAACCTAACCTATTATAAAATCAGGGGTGGCAGATTAAAACAATTTATAGATAGGTTTCCGTTTATATTTAAAATATATTCTCACTTACAGTCACAATCTAGCGAGGCGTCCGTCTTGTTCAACGTTCCGAACAAGAATGCCCTGCGGCGCTTACCCAACTTATTTATTACAATTCGTTATCAGTACTTATTTGTAACAAAAGCAAGGTTAATTGAAATAAATACGAAGTAAATAGTGCAATATTTTCCATATGAATTTAGAACATTTTTACAATTCTTAAACATACATATTTTAACTTCACTTGTAGAATTGTAGTCAAATTCATGTAATTTGACTACTACTATTTGCTGCTATTATTAATTCCACAGATTATAAAAATAAAGAATAGATTTAAATAAGCATAAATAAATTAAAATAACATTCTAAGTGTAAATAAATACGGATAGTACCAGCATATAATTTATGGTCAATCTCTAATTCTAACATTCGGCCTTTCCTGACAATAAGTTTGTCCTCAAACTTAACAACATATAAGTGACTATATAAGTATATAACCGTGTCTATATTTATTTAGTCGCAATATCTCTAATTTCGTTAATATCAAAAACACCCATGGATCTGTCAACACGGTTTCAAGTGTTTTTGTCACCTCTTACAACCTTATTTTGGTTGAAAATACCCATGGATCTGTCAACATGGTCCCTCCATATTTTCAACACCGGTCATTGAAATATTGATTGATCTATCAAAATCAAACATTTCAAATGCCACTTCACACTTTCAAATTCATAACATACATGGAAAGATTGAAAATATCCATGGTTCTGTCAACACGGCGCCAATATTTTCAATCTCCATATTTTGGCTAGGAAAATGCCGATTGACCCGTCAAAATCGAACATTTTAATGCCACTATATTCACCTTTATAATACCTCACATTATGAGCTTACTTCTATTTACCTAATTTATACAGATTGAGAATATCCATGGATCTATCAACATGGTAATCAATATTCCCAATCTTTCTTCATCAAAAATGTTGATTGATCTGTCAAAATCAAACATTTTTAATGCCCTTCCTGGCCATTTTACTATTTAATTCCCAGTCAGCCCTGACTTAGCACTAATTCAAAAAATAAAAATAAACAATTTTAATACATTTTCAATTGATTTTACTATCATCAGCTACATTCGATTATATTATAAGCTCTTAATTTTATTATTAACTTAAAGAAATACATTCCAAGATAAGTATTATAACATATTGCTTAATATCTAATTTACTCCTCTAAATTAGCCTAAATATTACTGTAACAATATTAAATTCTTAAATGCTTCAATAACAATTCCTTTAAGCAATAATTACTGTATACCTATACCCTACCGGTCCTTGTCATACATATTATATATTTACAATATTAAATGTTATTTTGGATGTTATTACACATACATAATTATATTCAGCAAGTTTATTATAATCAATAATTAAGTATTTCTATATTCATGGGTGTCACTTTAATATACCGAACTATTGTGATTCGTAATCACTGGTACTACTAGTGTCCTCCTTATCATTTGTCTCAACATTATAGATGGATATCCAAGGTTTGATGCGGTCAGCTGCCCAAACATTACAATAGTTCTTATGCGTTATATTTGTACCGGGTATACTCGACACCTCATACCTATCGTTTTCTAGGACCTTCGTAACCCGGAGAGGTCCAGTATACTTTGGTAGCAATTTCTTACTATTGCCGTCGTTATTAGGAGCTGGTTCTAAAATTTTCACTAAGTCACCTAAGTTGTACTGTCTAGCTTTAATTTTAGTTTTATCGTACCTAGTTTTCTGAGCCTGTTGGTTTTTATTTATATGTTCACTTATCTGACCCCTTATTTGTTCTACATTTCCTAGCTGTCGTGTCTCATTCAAAATAGAATTAAACATATTATCGCCTCTGCTAACCATAGGCATGGCAAAAAGAGCTTCAGCCGGTGTTTTCCCTATTCCTTTGTTAAGGGTATTGTTTAGACCCCATTGCAGTTTACCTAGCGCTCGATCCCAGTGTTTCTCACCTAGTTTATCTGTATAAGCAGTAAGAGCATCTAATACAGTTCTGTTGTACCTCTCCACCTGCCTATTGGCACGGGGAGAGGCTACTGCGTTAAGAATATGATTTATCTTAGAATCATCACAATAGTGCTTAAATTCATGTGAAGTGAAGGACGTGCCTTGATCAGAAATTAATCTGTTAGGATAGCCAAACATGCAGAAAGTATGGTCCAGAGCACGGATAGTAGGCGTCGACTTTAGACCTCGTAATGGTGTCAATATACAAAATTTGGTAAAACCGTCAACCAAGACGAGAAGATAAGAATTTCCATTAGTACTTCTAACAAACGGTCCCAAATGATCAATATGGACAGTGTCAAAGGGCTTGTTAACCTTATGTATCGGATGTAGAAGGCCCTCCTTCGGTCCAGTTGGTTCCTTACTATATGCGCACTCCAAACAAGAACGTACATATTTCTTTATAAATCGTTTCATTTTTGGAAACCAAAAGTCCTTACTAATTTTGTCGAGTGTTTTATCAACACTGAAGTGACCAATCTTATCATGATTGAGTTTACACAAGTGAAAGCGAGCCATTTTGGGTACAACCCATTTGAGCTCGTCTCCAATTTTCCGAAATAGTTTATTATTTTTGAGAACATAGTTTTTCTTAATATCTGTATACTCATTATCTTCTAAAAAATTTCTGATTCGTAGCAACTCGTTATCTTGTAATTGTAAAGTCAATAGCCAATCTTCTGGAGTTATTCTGAAAACAGTTGGCACCGTTTCGTGGCCAGCATCCGGTTCATAAGGCAATGGATTCCTACTTAAGGCACCGATATGTGACATCGTATGCCCTGGTTTATATTGTATATCGAAATCAAATTCCTGCACCGCTATCCACCAACGTGCTATCCGTGGTATAAGATCACGTTTACTGAATGTGGCTCTTAAAGCGGAACAGTCTGTTATTAAAGTAAACCTAGTACCCAACAAATAAACTCTAAATCGCTGCAGCGACGCTACAAAGGCTAATGTTTCAAGTTCATATGCGTGATAGTTTTGTTCATCTGGCGAAGTTTTCCTACTAAAATATGCAATTGGTCTCATTATGTCTATGCCATGTTCCTTCTGTAGTAGGATGCCGCCTAAACCGTATTTACTAGCGTCTGTGTGCAAATAGGTTTCATTCTTAGGATCATATATACCTAAAACTGGTCTTTGTATCAACGCTTCTTTAAGTTTCACAAACGACGTCTGCTGTTCGATATCCCAACACCACGACGCGCCCTTCCTAGTCAAGTCAGTTAGAGGTCTAGCGATGCTCGCAAAATTCCGTATGAATTTTCTAAAATAGCTAGCCAGCCCAATAAACTGTCTAACTTCATGCACGTTACATGGTGCCGGAAATCGATCAACTGCGCTAATCTTATCTTTTCCAGGTCTAATTCCGTGCTCACCTATTTCGTAACCGAGATATTCTAACTCTTCTTGGCAAAAATTACACTTTTGTACATTCAAAGTTAATTTAGCTTTTCGAAGTAGTTTGAACGTGTTCTCTAATCTATTGAATTCCTCATTAAAATCTTTTCCGGGTATAAGAATGTCATCCATGTAAGCCAGGGCGGCATTGAATCTTGAATTACCTAGAACTTGGTTGATTGTTCTTTGAAATACCGCCGGAGAATTAACCAAACCAAAAAGCATTTTTTTGAATTGATATAATCCGTCTGGAGTTATGAAAGCCGTGAGATATTTGCAATCATTGTTTAACCGTACTTGATAATAGCCGCTAGCTAAATCCAATGAAGTAAAGTATTTGTTGCCGTTAAGCATGTCTAACTGGTCGTCTATCCTCGGCATTGGAAAATGATCCTTCCTAGTTTTCCGATTTAACACTCTGAAATCGACACATAGACGATACCCTCCCATCTTCTTTTTGACGATGATAATAGGACTCGCATATGTAGAATTTGATTCTTCTGCAATATCATTATCAATAAGTTCTTGGACCATTTCTCTAACTTTTTCTCGCTCAGAATGACTTAAACGGTAAGGTCTGTAGACTATAGGAGTAGTATCATCCAGTTCGATATTCATTTCAGTTACATCGGTGCATCCTAACTCGGACAAAGTTTGTGCAAAACAATCTCGATATGTGTTAATTAGGTTCAACACGCTTTGTCTTTGTTGTGACGTTAAACTAGGATTATTTTTTACTTCGTCTATAGTAAATGGTGTCAGAGGGTCACTGTTAATTTGACGACAGGCTAGATTTGTTCTATTGATGGCAGGATCTGATGTAAAAATCCGTTCCCCTCGCGATAACACAGAATTATTACGAAAGAATATAGGCATTTCTGATTGATTACAGATTGCAACTTGACATTTCCCCTCATTAATATTGTAAACGCCGCCCATAATACAATAGTTTGCATTGTCCACACTTCTGACACTATTTTTTATATAAACGTCACAATTAGATTTATTACCATCCACACATTCGATATAATCGAGTTGGTCCGCAACAACCGTATCTGCCTGTATTTTTAAAACGATTATATGATTTTTATGGTCATCAAGGCTTATATTTCATAAATCATCAAGAAAAGATCCTTTCAGAATTTCTAGTCTGTTATGCGTTTTTATGACTGTTACATCTGTACGTTCTGTAAAATCTTGACCAACTAACAAGGGTTCACTTAGCAAGGAAGGCTCAATAATGTAAGCGTCAATATCTGCCGTGACTTCACCGATACGCAAACTCAACCTTGTTCTACCCAGTGGAACGGATAATCCGTTACCGAAACCACGAATATTTGGAACATCATTTTTATTTTATTTTATTTTATTTTATTTATTAAGGATCTCCAACAAAGAAAATACACTGCAATTTACACTGTTGTTTTCAAAATGTACAAAAAATGTGTACTCCTTCAATTATAGGAGACCACAGCATGCAATTAAAATATAATTTCAAACTAAGTTAAGACCTACAATTTAAACAATATCAAATATATTAAACTAAAACAAAACGTTTACAATTAAACAAAAAAAAAATAATATAATATGTATAGAAAATAAGAATTAAGCAGTATAATTAAGCATAATAATTAAATATATTAGAAAGTAGGTATTTTAGGAACTACGAACATTCTTTTAAACATTTTTTGTAGTTTGTCAGGGACTCACATATGTCAATTTTATGTGTTCTTGACAAGAGGTTATATTGCCTACAGAGCCTTGGTACAGCTGCATAATGACCTAGATTCGTTTTAGATGTTGGTATGTCTAACAAACTATATGTATTTTTCCTAGGTAAGCGAGTGGGTATGTTTATTTGTAAAGTACTCAATAACTGGCTACAGTCTACGGACCCATTAAGCAATTCATGTAAGAAAATACAATCTAGATATTCCCTGCGACTCTCAAGCGTTTTGATATTGTAATTTTGCAACCTGTCGGTATAGCTAACGTATTTTTTGGCTATATGATCGGCATAGCACAAGTGATACAGAAAACGCTTTTGGACACTTTCTAAACGTTTTTTATAAACTTCGTAGTGTGGATTCCATACTATAGAACAGTACTCTAGTATCGGACGAACTAACGTGTTGAAAAGTAAAATCTTCGGAGATGGTTTCTTGAAGTCTTTAGTATTACGAATAACAAAGCCCAGTGCCCTAAAGCCTCGCGCGACAACATCAAGTATATGAACATCAAATCTCAAGTTATGGTCTATTAGCACGCCTAAATCACGAACCACGTTAACCTTTTGGACTTGATGTCCATCTATGTAGTAAGCATTATTAGTTAATAGTTTATTTCTTGTAAACTGGATATAGAAACATTTATTTATATTTAATACCATTTTGTTTTTGTTACACCAATTTGTTAGATTATCGAGGTCATTTTGAAGTTTTTTTGAGTCATCAGCGCTTCGAATAGGCATCACTATCTTGAGGTCGTCGGCAAATAAAAAAATTTTTGAGTTATGGAAACAATTGACAATATCGTTAATAAAGACGTTAAAGAGGATTGGCCCAAGATGCGATCCCTGCGGTATACCGGAAGTTGCTACGAAGTCGGATGAGTAATAGCCATTAATTACTACTTTTGATATTCTATTGTATAAGTATGATTCTAGCAATTTGACCAAAGCTCCGTCTATACCGAGGTCGTGTAATTTCGCAATCAGGCGGTAGTGGTCCACTTTATCGAATGCTTTACAAAAATCCGTGTAAATAGCGTCCACTGGTATTCGTTTGTCGAGGCATTCTGATAACGTGGATGTGAAGCATAACAAATTTGTATTTGTGGACCTAGATTTGAAGAAACCGTGTTGGTTTTCCGTTATATTTTGTTTCAAGTACCATACTAACTGTTTGCTGATAAGTTTCTCGAATATTTTTCCAAATGAGACAAGAATTGAAATTGGTCTATAATTTACAATTTGATGCTTTTCACCGGATTTGAATATAGGGATTACTAATGCTTCTTTCCACCGCATTGGGAACGTCCCTTCTAGAACAGATTGATTAAAAATGATTACAAGAGGGTTAACTAATGCCTTCGCACAGCGCTTTATAAAAACTGGAGGGATACCATCACTGCCTGCCCCTTTTGTCTCATCCAGCGATTTGAGACTGGTATATATTTCTTTGTGGTGAAATGTTTGTGTCCGTATCATTGATTTTGTGTTACACGTAATTTGGTTATAACTACATGATGGTGCATTAAAAACCGCTTCGAAGTTTTCCTTAAACAAATTACAGATGTCTATCCCATTTGTAGCTACTTTATTATTAAGATACATTTGTGCTGGATATGTACTACTTGTTTTCCTCTTTCCTTTTATAAATGACCAAAAAATCTTGGGATTATTTTTTATACCACTTTCTATTTTGGAAATATATGACTTGTAGCATGAAGCCCTTAGTGTATTACAGTCGTCCCGCAACCTTTCAAAATTTAACAAGTCCAAAGGATTGTTGTACTTTTTATAACGAACGTGATATTTATGTTTTTCCCTATATAATCGTATGAGGTCCCGCGTATACCACGGTGGATATTTTCTCACACTTGTCTTTTTTAATGGAATAGTTAGAAGTATAATGCGTTGTAAAATATCATAGAAAATATCGATCATATCATTAACATTTTGTTCTATAGGCAATGAATATTTATTAACTATGTCCTGACGAATCAGTGTACAATCGCTTCCAAAGTCCACATAGCATTGTAAACTAATATTATCATTTATGAGTGCAGTTTTATAATATTTGGAATCTGATCTAGATTTCTGTGTAAATAAAGTTTTCTTATCCGATTTGGAATAGTTATTTGATTGATTATTATTGTCTTTAGACCTATAACAATCGTTTGCTTTGTGTCCAATCCGTTGGCAATTGTCACATCGGATTATTGGCTTAGAACACTTATTAAGCGTGTGACCTGGTTCTCTACAATTATAACAAATAACTTCATTTGTGCCTCTACTACGACATTGAACTGCCCGATGACCAGTTTTAAGGCATTTAAAACATTTGATATCGTTTGGTGTGGAATTGGATGTAGATTGTTTCATAAATCGAGAACTATTAGCTTCTCTACATAAATCTTTAAGAAATTTGAATAAATCTTCTGGATCTCGACACCTAGCCGACGACGCACTAGCCCTAATGGTCCTGTCTTTTATTATTTTGCGGGGACCCTACCGTGTGGTGAGGATACTACCGCAAGGGCGTTACGAACTGCAACTCCTGACTGGCTCCTATGGGAAGTCGACCCAAGCAGCGGCTGAGTACATGATTCCGTGCCGCGGAGAGTGGACTCCTGATGTACCTGCTGCTTACTTTAATGGTGAGTTGTTTTGCTTTTAATTAGGATGGTATGATATGTTTGTTGTGTCACTGTCCTATTAATGCTGGTTGAGAGTACGCTTCACGTCGTGCCTCTTCTCTTAACCGCTGGCGCTGGTTCAAGTTACTGCTTCACGTGGTGCCTCTAGCTTGAACTAGCTATGTGCTAAGCAATGCTTCACGTCGTGCCTCTTGCTTGGCTGCTTTCCTTTGTTTATTACTAAGTCATGCTTCACGTCGTGCCTCTGTCTTGGTATGACACTCTGCGCTAAGAATATGCTTCACGAAGTGCCTCTATCTTAGCTTGTATTTTCTTTTTCACTAAGTAATGCTTCACGTCGTGCCTCTTACTTAGGTGATTTTCTGTGTTTATTATTAAGATATGCTTCACGTCATACTTCTATCTTAGCCTATATTTCTCACTAAGCTAGTGCTTCACGTAGTGCCTCTGGCTTAGTGTTTTCGTCTTTTCTTACTTTTGTATACCTAATGTTTATGCTTGCATATACCTATTTTGTATGTGTACTGTTACATAGACGCAGACCCAGATAGCGAGGAGTCTACCGTTGCTGCTCATAACAATGACTCGCAATCTGAAGCCACGGAGCCATCTACGAGCGACGGGCAGCAGCTTTCCACGTCCGGGACACAAGGCGTCGCAACGCAAAACATCTTGGACGCGAGCGCAACTATGGAGCTGCCTGCTAACGTCGTGTACGAGCCGCAAGAGGTCCAGCCGGTGACAGGAGTCACCAATGCCGAGGATGGGAGCTCTCCCAGCCAGGAGCCACAGCTTCTCGAGTCTAACTCGGGAGTGTCCCTGCCAATCCTGGAGACTGAGCTGCAGAGTTAAAGGAGCCCGAGGACGGACTCCTGTCAGGAGAGGCCGTATTGGAGGTCACATCCCTTTGGTATCACAGAGGGTATAAAACCAGCGCGCACCGAACGTCGCGTCTCTTTCCGCCGCCAGCCATCGTGGAGACAACATCTTGCCCGTATCTAATATTTTTCAGTGTCAATTCTATTTTTTAGCTTTTACGTGTAATTTATTAATTAAGAAATTAAAGTGTTGCTTATATTTTTATAATCAACTTTGTTTTTTTTAGTCAAATTAGTATTTTGTACACAAGAATATATTATAAAAAAGAGTAGCGTTATGGAGTTTCGCAAAAGATCAATACGTCAATTAAGTCGAATACACTGAGCATAGTATCTGAGTATTTTTGTTCATCACTAATGCCAAAATGGCAACTTTTGATTATTGAATTTGTTGATCTGTCATCTGCGTGTTACGATGCGAATTTATGTTTTCCCTGCAATAAAAATCAATGACCGCTCTCTTAATCAACACTAAATACAAAGCGACAATCTGTCATTGACCGAATTTGGTAACACATTTGTACTTCCAGAAATCTTGTGTTGTTTGTGTTTTCAGTTGGTGCGTCAAACAGGTACATATGTTTATTTTGCTTTTGGGTGTAAAATACATACTCGTTAATCACATACATATTATAAGCTAAAATATATAATATATAATATTGAGTTATGATTACCACCAAAACGCTAAGATGAAGCTAAAAAATAAAATTCCGAAACGACTTCAACACTTAATTTGCTACAATTTGGCTATAGTATTACTTTGTCAACCTGTGGAACTATTGCGGCGTCTTTCAGCGAAGCCAGTACGTACGCCTAGCTAGCCAGAAACTAGCCATAAAATCTGATATAAATTAAATAAAAACATTATATTCAAATTGTACCTAATAACTGTCATTTATACTTTCATATAAAAATGTAAATGTGAGTCATAGATTAAAAGTAACTATTCAAGATAATCTGAAATATATTATACCTAATAAACAAATGAAAAGTGAAATCATCAATCATCTGCCCCATAGCAGTTAGGTAGTCGGCTAAATTTGTTGGACAGCTGATGAAACTCACAGGCACAGGCTAAACAGACCATAATCTAATATAATTCCTGAATTGTGCTGTCTGATATCAGCCAATGCAAAGCCCCTAAAAGCAATGCACAATGCTTTTGCCACTGTGTATTATGGCTATTGAAGGATTACAAATTGTCATGCTATTTTGAAAATATATTTTTGAATTTAATATCTTAGTTTGTGATAGAATGTTTTTTTTTTAATATAAGACTGGTCATAATATTTGATTCTCTAAGATCATAAACAAATGAATATGCAGAAATATCTTTGAAAATGACTAAGTTATTGTATATACACTATAAGTGTACGGCTCATTATGGTAATCTGTAACCAAAGATACTTTTGGTTAGTGTTCACTGTTTATGATTATAATGATTATCATCATGAATTCCCAGTTGTGTGAGATGAAAGTTTCTGTTAGGTTATAGAGGGATACAGGTACATAATTGGTAGTTCTAGAAGATTATTTTACATCTGTTCATCTGTTGTAATGTTGATGGAATGCCTACAAACTAAAAAACCTTCTTGGCGTTACTAAATAAACCGTAATTGCTCCAAGCAATTAGGGTTTATTTTAGTAAAGACAAAAAGTTTATACCCTGAAGTTTTATGGTGACCTATGAATAATATATTACTGGTTTATTAAGATTTTAAGATTTCTTTTTTAGGATAATATTGTGTGAAAATGAGTGGAGATAATCAGGGAAATGGAGCAGAGGTAATTGAAAAGGTTGTAAATAAAGATGACCCTATGGGAGACCTGGAACAGGCTGGTCCAGTGGTGAATAGCCCTGAAAATTTGAGTTCTGGTCAAAATGAAGAATCTAACAATAAAAGGTATTTGAAAATTGCTTGTCATTCAATTTTACTTTATGTGTTAGAAGGCTTGGTGTTTAAATTTCTGGCATTCTCTGTAGACACACATCTATATTTGAGAAACATACATATATAGTCTCACGCCTGTATTCCCAAAGTGTTAGGCAGAGGTGTATGACACACCCACATTTCGCCAACTACATTTTTGGTCCAACGTAATAGGGGGTGAACCTATTGCCGTCTAGCGGGCACATTTCCAGACTCTGTGCTGCAACTGATTACTGAGAATTTCCTAGCAGAAAAATCCAAAAACGCTTTGCCCTATACGGGAATCGAACCCGGGACCTCACGATCCGCAGTCGTATACACTACCAGGGCCACTCGAGCTAGACCGAAAAAACTAGTGGCAATGCTTTGTTTGTTCAATGTACCTCACGAATTTATTAACAAGATCCAATGTACCTCAATTATTATGATAGAAATTACAATAAATCGCCTCACCCATCCAGCGGGGCCCGTGGTTGTATTACGCTCGGAATACATAAAAATAATACTGATTGTAACTTGTGCCAATGTACCTCCCGATTCATGTATTAACAACTCCCAGGGATCTTTAACAAAACAGGAGAAATTCAGCAAGAAAATCTTGTCTGCCTGGCAGGGTCCTTTGTAACTTGAATTCATATGTGCAAAAAAAATCACACCGTTGTTATGCATTACTAATGGTACATTGGCACAAGTTACAATCAGTATTATTTTTATGTATTCCTAGCGTAATACAACCGCGGACCTTGCTGGATGATGAGGTGATTTATTGTAATTCCTATCATAATAATTGAGGTACATTGGATCTTGATAATAAATTCGTGAGGTACTTTGAACAAACAAAGCATTGTCACTAGTTTTTTCGTTCTAGCTCAAGTGGCCTCGCTAGATCGATACACATAAACTTATTTACCAAACCTTTTAAATATTGAACTACATTCATAGTTAGTAATAATTTGTAATGGTTAATAATGAATAGGCAGGCCAATAGACAAGTTACAAGGCGAGGTGGTTTTAAAAGAGGAGGCTGGAGAGGATTCAATCAAGACAGATCTTGGGCGCCCCCTTATCCTTGTCCTTCTCTTCCACGACCTCTTCCGGCTCCTCGGAATTATAACATGGCACATTGTGGCATGGGATTCATGTGGGGAAGAGGCTTTGGACCAGCTGGGCCACCCATTCAAAAACCAGCTTCAGATAATATGCCATTAAGATTCCTGATGCGTAAGTTAATTTTTAAATATATTCATATAATTAAAGATTTTTTATTTACTTTTGTTACAGTTTTTTATCTATTATTGTAAATGGTAATAAATCTGTTCTCCACTAACTAAATGGATGTTAAGTTATATATAACTCATATGGTTCAATATCTTTTTAGTTAGCGGATGGCAGAAATATGCTTTATATGTGATATTTTTGAGTGTTAAAATAAGCTTTTGCTTATAATGTTTTGTAGGTTGTGGTGTTCCTAAGGACAAGTTGAAAAATCTTCCCAGGGACTTCTTGCAACTTATTCATCCTGAACATTGCAGTCTCTGTGATGTGCAACTTGAAAATTTTGATATGTGTGAGTATATCTTAAGGATCATCAATCAAGTAATAGCATATTTTTTGTACAATGTATTTATTTATTACTTTTAATAAAGTAAATTTTTGATCATAAAAATAGTTATGAATAACTTCTTGATTTGAAATTTATTAATGTCTCAGTATTGAAATCTAAAAAGTTGTGGGCTATGAAGACATTTTTAAGGAACAGATATTTTGTCCAAAGACTGTTAAACTAATAAAACTATTAAAATACAAATCTTATTAATCACGAGATTATATTTATTCTTTAATATAAGTCCCCCACATACCATAAGAATGTTGTATATGTATATAGTAATTGTGTTTTTTTTATAACTTAGGCCATTTATAAAATTCTTCATTTATCTTTAAAATAATTAATATAATATATGTTTTTAAGTAGTTGTATGTGAACATGATTTGTATAAAATGGTTTTGTGAACCAGTGCACCAAATGTCAAGTCATATTAAAATGTATCAACCTTTGTCGGAAATTACTACTACATACATAATTTGGCATGGCATGACATTTGGCTACTACCTTCTACTTCTTCCCAGAATTAAGCAAGTAGGTAAAACAATGGTCTGAAAAGCGGCGGTGGCCTAATAGATAAGGCAATCCACACCTTACACTACCAATGTTGACTTTCTTCTAACACAAGCATTCTAGCTCAGCACGAAAGGGTTAACATGATTACTAGTAATTTGTAATACAAATGGCTATAGATATTAATAAAATAAATTATTTCCCTTTCACGAGATTTATAACCACAATGTTGATGAATCAGTTATAAATCCTTTACATAGTTTTGTTTTCCATTACACAGCAGATATGTTCTTTATACTTTCGAGTTAGGGCAGAAGCAGTTTTGGATTCATATTTCGTCAGATATTTTTATAAATTACAATAAAATTCCTATCAGGAAAACTCAATGACCCTTTCTCGTATTCGGCACTTTACGGAACGGAACCGCCGTGAAAGTTACCTAACCACAGTTATTAGCGATGTGAAATTACGACGACTAAATAAATTCGATTATTCGAATACTCTATGACCACTTTCAAATAATGATAAATTTTTTGTCACTGGCTGCAGTTCAAATTGTAATCAAATATTCGAAATTCGATTAGATGATATCGCGATTGATATGCTTAATAATAATTCTGTACTTCCATTAAAGCAGTTTATAGCTCATGGGTTTAGTCGACATGGTTATTAGTTATTTATTAGTAAAGCAAACAAGTAGTATTTTTTTATTAGAAGACCTCTATAAACATACAAGCGCCTGGTTACAAGATCAATGTGATTGTTAGCTGCCAAATAGAGAAGCCACGATTGTTTATCATCATGGGCCTCAGACAGATTTTTATAGAAGGTTCACCTAAACCTTACGCTGTCCTTACACAGGCATCGGCAATCCTTAAGGTAATTTATGTATCACTCTACTCTCTAAGTTCTTTTAAAGCTAGAACGGTTGACAATACAAAACGTATGAAAAACCAAGACGTCCGAGATAACTACGTCAGAGCAGACGTCAACACTAGCCGAAGAGTACATTAAGACATACATCATGAGCTACTCTATACCCCATGATATAAACAGTTTCAAATCAGTCCACCTCAGCTTAATTTCATTATATTCAATACATTTTAGTGTCAATATTGATAATATTGATTTCAATGTGTGCTACACATAATTTGTAATTCTGTAGTCGCATTTTTGAAATATGTTAGTTTTACTCCGTCAAGAGTATCAACTAAACTCGCTTCTGTGGTTTAAATTATAGTATATTAGTTCCTCATTTGTTTGTAGTAATATTAAAAGCAGACATATTCTCTTAACATCATGGCAGCATAATGCCATCAAAGGAGTGTACTATTATTATTTCATTTCTCACGGGTAGCAAAATGTGATCCTTTAAGTAGGTAGGTATCTGAGCTGCTTGCGTTTTTCTATATTGTTTTTAAATTTCTTTGCAGCTCGCGCACATTATATATCAAAATACCATTTCAAGCAACAAAAGAAATGGATTTTCCAACAATATCAACCACTCGAAGGGGGATATCAGCGTCCAAAAAAAGAGGTAACAAGACAATTTGGCAATGTAACGTTTCAATAGGTGCCTTACTATTAGTTCACATAATTTCAGTATACTGTTCATAACGAGCAGGCCTTGGCGATCGTTTAGTGCCAAATATTTTTAGATTGAGGTGTATGTTGTGCACAAGAAACTAGATAGGTACCTACAACTAATAATAAAATCAGCTAAACAGAACATAGATTAAGGATATTTTTTATTACGTTCGCAAGAACTTGACAAAGTTATACATACTATATGACTATGTCTCGTTCTCTCGAACGAAATAATAATGGCTATAAAAACAATATTCATTGTGCTCTAGTTTCTTGCTTTTTATTAGTAAATATTAAATAATATATTCGCTTGTGACGCTGCCTACATAATAATTAGGTAGGCCTTATGTAATGTCGACAGCAAACATCAAGCGAAGATTATGTGAACGTCCGTCTTGTCAGAATAGAAACTTACATTGTATCAAATTGTCTGCCTATACGTTAATCTTAACGTGGGTTTCTCACTTAAAATATTTTCCAAAAGCAGAAGATATACGACCTAAGATATAAATAACATAATATTAGGTAGGTATGTTTCGATTGTATGATCTACTAGAGATTTAAATTTGTCAGAAGCTCTATGTACCTATAGCAGTTATGTCAAATATATTTATTTGGTATAGTCATCAAATTTACGTAAACTTATTAGGTATATCCTGACCAAAAATTTGACGACACAGTAGTATGCAAATATCATTCATGTTTTGCATACCGGGACGGTGATTTTTATCGACGCCCTCTTTTTTTTAGGAATATGAATTTAAAAGACTATAATTTTCAATAATTCTATAGAATTTTTGCCAAGGACCGTTTTCTATGTTGTGTATTGCAGTCCAAATATTTACAAGATATTATTATTTATTGTTAATTTTTCGCCGCCCGGGGCGGACCGCCCTTGCCGCTCCCACTACGCTACGTCAATTATTATCCACAACCATTGCTACTTTAGGAAATAAGCAGACGAGGACTTTGTACAAATATAATTATCTCGTTTTATCGTCAACAATCATAGAAAGTAACGTTAATACTGCAATATTTTTACAATTTAATATTAATAGTTGGTGAAAAAGTACACCGTATAATCTTGTTGAAAGCAAACTCCGATTTCTGTAATATACATTTGTATACATTGTTATATATAGACTAGCTCATGAATCGCGAGATTGCGCTTCCGCCTCGATAATACCAATTGTGTATTAGATAGTTTTTGGCCTGTTGTAGTTGAGCGACATATAGGCAGTCATAATATCTACTCACGGCTACATCAGGTTCTCAGAATTAGAATATAAAATATAATAATTCCTGCGATGTAGGTAAAGTCTACTTCCTTCTTTTATTTATGTCAGGATTGAAGTTTTGCTTTACGATGACAAGTGATGATGGTTGAAATGTGATAGGTATATGATTATAGGCATAAAAGGTATTTATTGCGGATTTATGGATAAATAATAGTAAAAATAATAAAAAAAAAAATAGGATTTAACTAACGGAACTGTAAATAATCGTGTCATTTGCTTACACTAACATTCTACGAAGTTCCGATGATGACTACATCTGTCTTACACTAAGTAGGTATATACCTAGGTAGATTTTGTAAAAACCAAACAATTTTCTTAATGAAAATCAAGGTAACCAGCCTACATAATTAACTAAAATGAATGTTAAGAAAGGTAAATGGAATAAAAAAAATTAATCGGATATATAATTTATAAGATGATTCGAGGTTATATTGCCAACACAATCAAGACATTATCGTATTATACAGACTTAATAAAAAAACGTTAAATTCAAATAAGGCAATAATCATAACGAGTATTTTGGTCTATATAATATCTTTTAACTTCCAGCCTCCGCTCAAGTCGCGGGACATTTACTGCGAGCTGTGTGACGTGCAGATCACATCTAAGGTTCACGCGGATTCGCACTATTCTGGGAAGCCGCATCGTTCGTAAGTATGACAAACATTTTCAGACCGGCAACCTGACGGATCCTTACCGCTTTATCCTTCTGTGAGATAACTTCCTCGCGATGCGACTGGGATTCTCTCCTGAGAGACGATAGCTCGCTCTGTTCACGGCTAGGCACGTGACGTAGAAACGGCACCGACTATATTTTTATGTTTGATAGGATTTTAAATATGACACTGAGTTCGCGATGCTGCACTGACTGGCAAAACCCGTTGCGTGCCTAGTTTCGGTATAAGGCAAGCAATATAGTCTGTGAACAGCGAATGATATGACATCCTGTTCTATCTTAATTCTTCAATTTCTATCGTAGATGGGCTCACCAAAACATATGTAGGTACTAAGACATGCTAATGCTAGATTGCATATATTAGACTATTTGGTATAATATGTTCTAAATTGATCATAACAGTATGTAAGCCGGGCGTTTGGGCATATATGTATGTACCGCAAGAAGTATGAATGATATTATAAGAAGACAATTCAAGCGTATGTTGCGCCGTGTCCTCGAAGTGGTCGCAGTGTCAGCAGACGAGAATGAATGAACTCATAGCTCGTATTTTAGCCAAAGCGATGCGCCAAAGGATCCTTGCCTAGCGCTCCGACACTGACAGGCAATAGGTACTACGTAAAACTACTCCTAAAATATAGGTACATGTGGAAGGGTTAATAAACGCTTAGTTTGTACAATGGTGCTTCAAGTATATAGAAATATTTTTAAATAATAGACAGAGCTGTTGTTTATAGCTGTTATATGTGAATAACATTTATTTTGTCACAGAATTGTTGATGGACGCAAGGTGCCAAAGAATGCGCGTCTACAGAAAAAAGGAATGGAGTATCGTGTGTAAGTAATCTTCGTAAAAGTTATGGTTGTATATCATTTGGATATCTGATTATTCTGATATAAACTTAAATAATTATATGTTTTAGGGAGCTACTTATACGTCGCGAACGTAAGCACCTTAAACCCATCGTGGAGGAGCCAAAAACTGAACAGACGGCTATACAGCCGGAGTTATTCTGTGAGATATGCAAGGTACCATTGTACATTGAAACATTATTATCTTTTTTCCCAAGTCTTTGATTGCCTCAGTACCTACTCATGTGGCATAAGTTAACGCTTATCTTCATGGCCTTTTTTTTTTTTTTTTTTTTTTTGATTCCCAGGAAAAAATGCTTGATGCACTACCCGCCGGCTAGGGGACGGCACCGGCGGGGCGTGTGGGACTCACCAGCCTAGTGCTGGGATACCCACTAAAAAAACCTGGGGTGTTCCCTCTCCCACCCAATGGGGGGGCCAGTTGGGAGTCTAAAAAGATTCATCCATAGCAGGCCCCCCCGTGTGGGTGCCGGCCGGGTCGGCCGGCCCGGGGGAGAGCATTTCACAACTCTCCCCTTTCGACGTTAGAAGGCGCGCGGGAACACTGCGCGCGCCCTCTATGGGTTCTTACTCACGGGTGGCAGGGTCCCCTGAGGCCTTGCCACCCAGAACCCTTAGGTGGGGGGCAGGAGAGCGACGTAAGCGCGTCTCCTGCGCCCCCTCCTCCGGCGGCGGATGTCCGGGGCGTAAGGATCTTCCTCACGCCCCCGCTCCGCCGCCTCCTTCTGCGAGATGACAGCCTCGCAGAAGGACCTCATTGCGCCCCAGCACCTGTCGTCGCCGACCATCATGGATACGACGGTCGGCAACGAGAGGTCGGGGCCAATCACGGCGACCAGGGCACAGCGCTCCTCGGCCCACGCCGGACACTCCTCCAGCGTGTGCTGCGCCGTGTCCCGGTCGCACTTATCTTCATGGCCTATCTTAACCCTTAATTCACCACCCTGAGTCCCCGGGACTCACCACTGTTTTTAAATGACGAAAATGATGTGTATTTTTTGACGTTTGGAGTTGTGCGATCTAATACTTTACTAAAGTGAGCCGTGGGACTTGGGGGTAAGCGGTCATGCGCGCAAGCCATATGCAAAGGTGAGTTATGATCAAGTGTGAGTCCTGGGACTCATGGTGGTGTTTGTGATACATAAATCATCATCGCGCTGTTGCGTGCCGTGTGTGACGTTTTCTGGAAAACTCCAGAAGCGCTTTACCCGCGTATAAATAGAGCGCACGCGCACCGCTGAGTCAGTTTACTATCGTAAGCGGTCAAGTGTTCATCGAAGCGAACGGGAGCGACAATACTACGGAGTTTGAAGCAGTTACAGTGGAAAAGTGTAGTGTAGTGTTTGTTGTGTGTTAAAGTTAATTGTGTACTAGAATAAAACGTGTTTTAGTCAGTAATATTGTTTTGTATTTTTATTCGTCGAACCCAGCACGTAACAATATTTTGTTGACTTTTTTATTTATGTTTTTATTTGATTTTGAATTTTTATTATATAAGCTAAACGCAAAAAAATATAATTAATAAAACATTCAGGCACTTCTGCCCAAAACAATAAATTATTTAAGAAGAGAATATAGGGCGAAGATGAAGTAATTAGCAGCGGTCATTCAACAGATTTGTTCCTGACCCGCACTGTGACGACAAAGACGCCGATTTTCTTGTGCTTGCTCTTTTGATTTATACTTCAGTTTTTAATCCAGTCGTGAAAGTATTTTACCACTATTCACCTTATTCGTGGCACGAGGATGGAAATAATCACAGCTAAAGTACAAAAATGTGTAAATCTTTAGTATGTTTACCAATTGCACTTTTAAAAATTTAATATTGTGTCATTGCTAGTTTTAGTTCTTTTTATATTCTTTATTATATTTTTCCCAAGAAAATATTATCTTTTTTAGTTTTATCGAAATAATATTTGTTTTTTTTTTTTTTGGGTTAATCCTTATACTTGATTTTCATAGACTGCATTATATTAATATTATAAGGTGTAAGTAAACTTAAAAAATGCATTTTCATTTAAGTTTATTATAAAATATTAGTTTGAATATAATATTTAGACTATTAGTAACATTAAAAAATAAATAAGAAAGATAAATAAAAATTTTGTATGTGTTTATTTCAAAAATCTAAATATAATTTCTTGGGACTCATGGTATGATTTTAATAGGGGTGGTGGATTAAGGGTTAAGACTGCGCCGAGCGTAAGGCGTGGTTGGACTGAATGACAGAGCTCGATGTTCAAATCGGCGCGCGGCCGCTATAGTAAAATTGTATGGAGGATTTGAAGTACTTTTTTGACAAATATGTATCTGTATTGTCAACCAATAACTTAAATATTTGGGACGGGAAAATTATTATATAACTATTTATGTTTCGTTTAAGCTGTAAAATAGAATAGATTTCTACTGTTATAATCTAAAAATCACTTAACACAAGCTTAGGTTTTTGAATTTTTCATGCAAATTTACGTAATTTTGTTTTAGTTTTTTACACGGAGTAATTGTAAACGCATTCATTGTTATGGTAAATGTATATTTTATATTTGTATTAAACAAAAAGTGTTGGATTTTATTAACTTAACTGTGACCGCCTGCTTTGGCATATTTCGCTCGGCGCAGTCTTAAGGTTGCGAGCTCGATTTCATATTCAGGCAAAGTGTTATACGGGTTTTATGTTAGGCAATTCTCACTCTTCAATACCAGCATGGATTCTGGTAATGTTAGTTACTGCAAGAGCTACCTACCTAAACTAGAACTTGATGAATTCTTTGTTCAACTTATTGTTCTCAATAATTTCGAGTGTAAGTCGGTTGAGAAAGCGTGGGTAGATACATACCTATACATGTTGGGATCGGCACATTCGGTTCGAGCAATAAAGCCGACCAAGATAACTTGTATTTCATACAGTCCGCTTGATTGGCAAAACTCTTTCAGCAGAAGATGATTCTTTGGCTGTTCTGGTTAACGTTGAATCGTCGACTTTAATGTACATGTATTTAGGTCGATATTGTCGAATGTAAAATTTTCAAACCTTTTACATATAAACTCGTAATTATTATTCAATTATTCTTCCTGGCAAAAGTATAACAGCCTCTGACGTTATTAACAAAAAAATTCAGGCGGTTTCTGTAGAGTATAAGAGGTAGAGCACAGCGGAATCTACATGTAAAACTAAGATTTCGCAAATCAAGTTCTCCAACTGTAAAAATACCTTTGCTCTATTGAATAACGCAGCCTTCTGTTGTGTTCCTGCAGTGATTAAGATTTCTATGCTCCTTGGATGATGGTGTGCCATCAGCAGAGAAACCAGTGACATCTTTGCTTCTTGCGTCATAGCAAATTCTGTTTAGCGAGTACAGGATTACCGCTGGTGTTACCAGCTTCCATAGGTTACAGTAACGGTTTACCATCAAGTGGCCGCTTACCACCATGTACTTGCTGCATTACTGATCAAAAAAGAAAAAAAAACAAGCGTATGCTGCCGCAGTCATATAAAAATGCCACCATGTTTAAAAAACACCAAGCAGTTTAGAACATATAATGGTCACCAGTCCAAACATTCGATTTCTTAAATGATATTTATTATTTCAGACTTCGGTCACGTGCTCTGAGCAAATGAGGATGCATTTGAACGGCAGGAAGCATCTGAATAAGGAGAAGCAACATATATTGAAAATGATGAGAGGCGAAGCTCCCAGTAATGGTAAGATATCATGTGCGTCATATATTTTTGAGAGACGATGGGGATTTTAAAAGATATTTTGAGAGATATAGTATACGCTCATACTTGGAGCTGCTGTTGCTGTTACCCTAAGCTCTATACCCCAAATAAGACTGCTAATAAACACAACAAATGACCTTAAGTTGTTTTTGTGGTAAGTAGGGATTCAAGGGCTGTCGGTGTGGTGAACAGCATGAGTATAGCGGTCTTTGGAAATAGTAAGGCCAGCGCAGCACAACTTAATTTTACTGAAAATTTCGCTACTTGCACGTTAGCGTCAGAATTGCTGGTCGCCTATAGCAAGCGGCTCTGAAAGTATATTCAAGAATTGCTATCCAATTGCTTATATTTGCTACATTCCTTCAATAATTGCTACATACAATACATTCAGAGAAATATGAATATTTTTTTGATCAGTCATTCTGACGTCAGGATGGATGGTGGCCTCCATGTTCAGCTTGAAGGACGCAAAATTTCTTAAACATTTTTGGCAATAATTGCTTACTAATTGCTACTTTCACGAATTTAAGTTTGAGCTTCATACGTACATTAGGTAAAATAATACAGTATTTATTAAAATTTGTACGAGGAAGTACCTAAATATTTAGAAAGGCAACAGATTTTTTTACTACATTCTTGTTCAAATCTTGCAGGTGTTCACTTCTACTTATTGTTTGGCGAGTATTTTATAATACGTAGGTACTTAGATACCTCGATAACACAATATTTACTAGTATCAGTATGTATAATAGCTGGGTAGTAAAAAAATCTGTTGCCTTTCTAAATATTTAGGTACTTCCTCGTACAAATTTTAATAAATACTGTATTATTTTACCTAATGTACGTATGAAGCTCAAACTTAAATTCGTGAAAGTAGCGATTAGTAAAACAATTATTGACATAAAAATCTTTAAGAAATTCTGCCTCCTTCAAGCTGAACACGGAGGCCACCATCCATCCTGACGTCAGAATGGCTGGTCAAAAAAATATTCATATTTCTCTGAATGTATTATTGAAGAAATGTAGCAAATATAAGCAATTGGATAGCAATTCTTGAATATACTTTCAAAGCCGCTTGCCATAGGCCATTCTGACGCTAACTCTTGCACGGCTCTATGGGTCAATGTAATAATAACTTATATCGGCGGCGGTATACCTCTCTGTCCCAATAGAACAAACTAAGTCAGATTGCCAGCACTGGCAATATTTACATATAAGTTTTTTATGTGAAAGAATTCACATTAAATTCCGCCTTTAATGTAAAACTAAACTAAATTTCTTGAGCAGCTTGTATTTTATTTTTATTAAAGCAATATATTTTTTTAGACAAGGAGAAACCAGAAGAATCTAATGCTGACAAAGGTAATTCATACTCACTTTGTATCATGAAAGTAGCTGTCAGTTTCTTTCATAAAGTTTTATATTTTTAACGGCGAAACCTTTTGGATCGCGTCGGATGCAGTCTGGTAGGCTAAGATAGGACACAGGCTCCTGTTTAATGAAAAGCCATGAATAACATAAATATCTTTTCCACATGGCATTTTTAAAATAAAATTAAAAAGTTGTAAATATTATATGAAAATAAGTGCTACGTATTTTGGTTTAGAAGAATGTTTGAAAGGGTGTCAAATATATTCGGTCTTTTTTAGGTTATGATCCTGAAAGCCAGGACGACGACGACGATGATGATGAAGATGACGAAGATAAATATGATTGGGGCAATGGTAGTGAGGCTTGGGATGATCCACAATAAGTCATTAAGAAATTGATACTAAGGTAATCTATAATTAACTGAGATAAGCGATAACCTATCAAGTCTTGGAATGCTAGACGTAATTTAAAATCTATTATGACTTTTTCTTTTTTAAAAAAGACAAATCCCGCACCCGTTGAAAATCCTGAGTAGAATAGAATAATTTTATTTCGTAACACTCGTCTACACGTTCAGCAAGTTTTACTTTGCATGAAGATGGTACCTACATAACTTGTTGTTCTACATGTTTTACCAAGTAAGCAGTACGAAAAAAAATTCTCTCTAAAAATATGAATTTAAATGTATATTACTATCAATAAAATTATAATAATTAATACGTAAACAAATATTTTCAAATCATTAATAATTAGGATTATGTCAAGATTATAATTATAAAAATAAGTCAAATTCACAATTTCAATACTGCATTCATTTTGACGCAATTAATAAAGATGAGAATAAATAATATAAAAATTAGTATTTATCATTACAATTCATAATAATGTCAAGATATCAATATATAAAATTAAATGTCACAATTATAAAGGCATAAAATATTATGTGCTTAGGTTGCTATCAGTTAGGTATTCTGATATGCTATAGTAATGTTACGGCTAGTGCCATCTGTCGGCACTGTGGGAAAGACACGGCAGTCCCTTCTAATAATTTATTACAGCACCATCTATTGACATCTTACGGAACTACGTAGTTGTCGGTATGAGTAGAGTAGAGAGAACGCTGGCACATTCTCGAATCATCGTACTGTTGCATACCGGGTATGGCTTTTCTAGAAAACTCCAAAAACGCTTTATCCGCGTATAAATAGAGCGCACGCGCACCGCCGAGTCAGTTTACAATCGTAAGCGGTCAAGTATTCATCGAAGCGAACCGAAGCGAAAATACTACGGAGCTTGAAGCAGTTACAGTGAAAAAGTGTAGTATAGTGTTGTTGTGTTCTAAATTTAATTGTGTGCTAGAATAAAACGTTTTTGTCGGTAATTTTGTTTTATATTCTTATCCGTCGAACCCAGCACGTAACAGTACCATTTACTGACTAAATACACTTTTAGTTCTTGTTTAAAATCAGTAATATTTATTTGTTTAATAAGCTGTTTTGGCAATTTATTATATATAACTAGCGGACCCGACAGACGTTTTCCAGTAAACACGAAAAAAACCAAATCTAAATGATTCTCGAATCCACTTGAACACACACAAAAAATTTCATCGAAATCGGTCCAGCCGTTTAGAAGAAGTTTAATTACAAACACACGCACAGAAGATTTATATATAGATATAAAGATATTGTTACGCGCTAGGTTCGAGGGATAAGAATGTACAACAATATTACCGACTAAAATGTTTTATTCTAGCACACAATTAAATTTACAACACAAGAACACTATACTACACTTTTGCACTGTAACTACTACAAGCTCCGTAGTATTTTCGCTTCCATTCGCTTCGATAATTACTTGACCGCTTACGATTGTAAACTCACTCGGCGAGCGCTGGCCTTCCCCTTTTATACGCGGTTAAAGCGTATCCGAAGTCTTCTAGAAACGTCATCCATGGTATATAACAGTACGAGGATTCGAGAAAATGCCAGCGTTCTCTCTACTCTTCTCGTACCGACGAAGTAGTTCCGTAAGACGTAAATAGATGGCGCTGTAATAAATTAGTGCGACGGAACTGCCGAGTCTTACCCACGATGTCGAGAGATGGCACTGGGTATAACAATATAATGGGTGCCATACAAATAATACTTATGTTCATTAGCGCTGTACTCGACTTCACTACACATAATCGGTCATTATCTCGTCTGTTTCGGTTGTTTACAGTGGAAAGTTTATTAAACAGATGAGGATTGGTTTTCACAAAGATAACTACTTCATATACATATAGTAAAGAAAGAGTTAATATATGATGTTTAATAAAATATGGCTTACAGCTATCATCTGATTGGAGGCTAAACATCGCCCTTATACACTTTTATTGACATATAAAAATCTGATCTTTATTTGTAGGGTTACCCCAAAATAGCAAACCATATCTTAATATCGAATCTGTCGTTCTATGATATGCCATGATAAGTGAATCAACGTTAATGGTGTGTGCAAGTTTAGAGAGAGCGTAGACGTTAGAACTTAGTCGCGTGCTCAATTGATCTGTGTGATCTTTCCAATTGAGTTTTTGTCAATAGTTATACCTAAAAATGTTGTTGAATTAACTTGACTGATAACTTTCCCTTGTTAACATATCTTTATATCTGGTGAAGTTAAACGTTGACTAAAAACTTTACTTTTGTTTTATTTAAGTTCACATTAAGATTATTGTTATTCATCTATATTACTATTTTTGTAATGGTGTCAGTAATATATCTTTCAAAAGTATATTTAGTTATTGCATTAATTGTCGCGAGGGACTTTACAAACATTTAAACAACGGACAAAAAGAACACCCAGTCTCGGAACAACGATTTGTGGATCATACATTTTTTTTCCCGTGTGGGATTCGAACCCATAACACTCGGCGTAGTGGCAGTGGCGAGGCAAACACTTAAACGTGCCATCCTTGCAGTCAGCCGCCGGTGCGCTATCCTGATTTAAACCAGTTAGTTGTAATGCAGGTAACTCTAGGTACATAATATTGTCTTCTGTTTACGCGAATGTCACGGGGAGACTAGTAGTCTCCCCGTGACCATGGCTGCTGAAAAGCAACCGAAACGTCGGGGAAAGTGTAAACCAAAAATAAATAGATTTAATAGTTTAAATAATTTTATTAGCTTATAAATTAGTCAAATAAAATCAATAGTAGTAGTGTAATATTTTCAAAATTTTGTAAT
Organism: Catocala nupta; assembly: GCA_963675205.1. Lineage (NCBI taxonomy): Eukaryota > Metazoa > Arthropoda > Insecta > Lepidoptera > Erebidae > Catocala > Catocala nupta. The sequence continues at coordinate 17,644,601 of OY776079.1, forward strand.
ACAGTGGTAAATAAACAACGCGATAAAATCCGTATATAGTAGTTTAATTTCAATGAACTCTAGGTACTCGAATCACTGATGCTGTCATACTCTACCCTTCTTTCGAGCCTGCCTATAATTGAGGCTACCCACTAGCATTCTTTGGCTGCTTGTCCACTATTAGATTATTTGAATGTATTGACTACAGTATACATAAGTACGTGTGCTGCATCGCGAACTATGGAAAATCGGTATCGCGTTGTGCATAATAATACTATTAATGAAATGGTATTGGAAAACTCCAATATCATTCGAATACAATTATAGGGATCGCGGATGAATACTGTAACTGAAACAAACCTTACTAATATTATAAATGCGAATGTGAGTTTGTTTGTTACGCTTTCAAGCCTCAACTACTCGACCGATCGATAAAATTTTGCATTCATAAATGTTGTCAAGGGTACACGAAAGGTCATAGATACTTATCATCCAAGAAATTTATTGAGAAAATCTACATTAACGCAAGCTAAGCCGCGGGCAAAATCTAGCCAATTATATTTTCAACTATATAATATGTAACTTTTATAGTAAAATATAAAAAATCTGGTGCCCAGACTATATTGTTAATAAAAACTGCACTTGTGATAATAATGTGAACAAATTTTATTGTATTTTACTATATAAGAGTTAGATAAATTACATAAATTAAAATATAATGAGTAGCGTAATATATAACGAAAGCGCTTACTTAAAAAGAGATAACTTTTTAACTTTCGCATTACATTTTATACATAACGGGTATTAACACGATCATGTATAATGTTTACCTTTCAATATTTGACCTTTCGACCAGGTTACACCGGCTGTGGTCACAAAGTGACTCAGCTTGTGACTATCGTAAACACTGCATGATCGCGTTAATACCCGTTACGTATTATATATAGATAGCTATCAATCGATAAACTGCGCTTTAAAGGTCATAGCACACATATGAACTCGGAAACGGATCGGCACCGTATCAACTCAAGCCGTGCAGTATTCTTTGCATAAAATTCACTACTGCAACGCACACTACGATCGGAATCGTAACGTAATCGCCTCGCCTCGGGACAAGCTTGCAGTCCTCGCGCTTACGGCTCGTCGTCCCCGCGCTTACGCGCCGTGCAATACTGTTGCCGAACGTGCTGTCATTAACAAGATAACTAACAGTCGTGTTGCGCGCGTATTTTATTGAATTTGTAGGTTAGATTTCAAACAAAAATAACGGGATCATTTAAGAAGTTAGAAAATATCCATATCATTTATATGATATGGATATTTTATATTATATTTACTTATGTGAGCGCGGCGTCGCCTAGCCGTAGCCGAGTCGACGTACCGGAGCTGTTGATCCGCTTTGGTTACGTTAAGCCTGCAATACATGTTGGCCAAGTGTAGGCCAACGCGAGCGAAGGCAAACTGATACAAGGCAAGTAGGTACTACCGTCTACACGTTCGGCAAGTTTGAAGAAAACCAATGCAAACGGCCAATGTAGATGAGCTTTGTGGAGCTGTTACACGTTGGGCGCTGTCAGAATTTATTGAGCATTTAAACAATATGGACGTTAAAAATTATTGCAACTGCTGGTATTTAATTAATTATGGCACTTCAACGACTTATTCACGATTAATGAGCGCATATAGTAGATAGTAGTAGTAGTAGACTTGTAAAAATAATACATTTTGTACGTATAACGGCGATGTTCGCCAAGCGCGAAATGGCCTATTGGCCAAGCGCAGACCAACGCCTTTGATTTGTCGTGCTCCGAAGTGACACAAGTGGTCGCAAGCGACTGCGAGTTGTTACAAGCTACGCAAATTAAGCTCTATACACGTTGGCGCTTGCCTTCACTCGGCCAACTAGGCCAGTGATACCAAGCACTGGCAAGGGAAAGCAAATACAACGTCTATACGTTGGTATTGGCTGTCATTCGGCAACGTTGGGCCAACATGTATTGCCGGCTTTAGGTTGACACCAGTTGAATGAGCGACTGGCCCAGCCCCGCTACGGGGTGAGGACAGTAGAGGCTGTCCGTCCAGTACTAAGAGAATGGGCGGACAGACGGCGCGGACCGCTCACCTACCGGCTTACTCAGGTGCTCTCCGGACACGGGTGTTTCGGAGAGTACCTCTGCAAGATAGCCGGTAGGGAGCCGACAACCAGATGTCACCATTGTGAGGTGTGTGACCGGGACACGGCGCAGCACACGCTGGAGGAGTGCCCGGCGTGGGCCGCGGAGCGCTGTGCCCTGGTCACCGTGATTGGCCCCGACCTTTCGTTGCCGACCGTCATATCCAAGATGGTCGGCGACGACAGGTGCTGGGGCGCAATGAGTTCCTTCTGCGAGACTGTCATCTCGCAGAAGGAGGCGGCGGAGCGGGGGCGTGAGGACGATCCTTACGCCCCGGACGTCCGCCGCCGGAGGAGGGGGCGCAGGAGACGCGCTTATGTCGCTCTCCTGCCCCCCACCTAGGGGCTCCGGGTGGCGGGGCCTCAGGGGACCCTGCCACCTGTAAACTAAAAGCCCCGAGAGGGCGCGCGCGGTGTTCCCGCGCGCCTTTCTGATGTCGAAAGGGGAGAGCAGTCAGGCTCTCCCCTGGGGACGAGAGGTGGTTGGGTCCGAAAAAAATGACCCGGCCGGCACCCACACGGGGGGGCCTGCTATGGTTGAATCTTTTAAGTTCCCAACTGGCCCCCCCATTGGGTGAGAGAGGGAACACCCCAGGTTTTTTAGTGGGTATACCAGCGCGTCTTCTTGCTGGGAGTCCCACACGCCCCGCCGGTGCCGTCCCCTAGCCGGCGGGTAGTGCATGAAGCATTTTTCCTGGGTATCAAAAAAAAAAAAAAAAGTTGACACCAGTTGGACGGCGAGGCGAAAGGCGATACGGTGACGTTCCCTTTCCGAGATGATACCTGTGCTATGACCTTAAATCTTTTGCAAGAGATGTCAGAGACTATTAGAAAAACGTCCCGTTTGGAAAGTATTTGTCTTTGCGTTAAAAAATAACTGCATCTTTTCTGTAAAACATGATTGGTCACAAATAACAAATAAAGTACCTATTCTTAAAATAAAATGCCTTATATTAATTTAATGGTTGTGTATTCTTTACTAAATGTTATACTATATATTAACTCTCCTTGTTTATATTTTTTCAGATATCGTGTACTAAGTTGAGATGGTAGTCGCTTCACGTTTTTGGATTTCTCAATGATTGTCGTGCCACTGGTGTCCTGTAACAATAATATTTAATTAGTATATATTTATAAAGTTTATTCAATTATATAATATCTCAACATAATTATATACAGATTACAATAATTCTTCATTAGTGAAAGAAGCTTTATGATTTTTAACATCATCGTATTGGTAATTTTCTTTTAGTGCACATAAGCATACAATTTTAAGTTTGTACTATAGGTATATTCGTAGTTTATCTGTGTAGAAATAAAATTTGAAATACAGATGTCACTTGTATAATTAATCTATCTCGTAAATCTCTTTCACAAATAAAATTATATTAAGAATTTATCAGAATTTTTATTTAAATCCTTATAATATAAATGCGAATGTGAGTTGTTTGTTTGTGACGCTTTCATGCCTTAACTACTCGACCGATCATCATGAAATTACCCATACACTTTGTCAGGGGGACAGAACAGTAAATAGGGTAGGTACTTGTCATCCCGAAAAGAAGTACTATTACTAATTTAACCTAGCCTATATTTACGCGAGCGAAGCCGCGGGCACAATCTAGAATAATATAAATACCAATCTTTAATAAGGTAAGTACTTATAAGAGAGTTATTCAGATTGATTTCTCAAATACAACAAATGGATTTATATGTACCTACTTTGGTATTTTATAGTCACCATGTGTTTTTCCAAATGTGGATTATATATTGAGTAGACGTTTACAGTCATTATTAGCAACAGGAACGTCTTCTTCGACGTTGACCACAGCAACACCAAATCGCCACTGCCACTAGCCCCACCAGCAAAATTATAAAAGCTATTTGAATTTTCGGATCATTTACGTTGACTATACTACTGCCCGGTCCGGCTTTTGCGCCTTTAGAACCGCCGCCGCTTTTCTTAAGGCTAGATGAACTTCTTTTTGTCATTTTTGAGACTGATCTTGATGCATCTATTTGACCCATTTTATATTATTCTTTTTACAACTATATCCATTTCTGTCCTGGTCCTGTATGAATATGATCAGTTTCCTTTTAAATCTCCAATACTGTTATGTCATATTTGTAAATTTTCTGATATGCAATAAATATTTATTCTATTGATTTATGTACTGTATCGTTACATTTTTTCGACTGAGATTTTAGACAATTATCTGACAATATGGCACTTGTGTCAAATTCACAGCAGAAGGAAATTAGAATATTTTGTCTATTTATCACATAGGATAACTGACCTTCGTCGCGACAAGTATCTAGGATAATTATAACAATGGTAAATACCTACGTAACAGAATTTTGAAAATCTTAGTTTTCACCAATAGCTACGTATGAGTTATAATATGATGATATCTTAATTGTGGTTAGGTATTAATTTATCTCCTGGAGATTTATGGCAATATATTTATAGGTTTATTGAAATTGAACTACTTTATACGGCTTTCATCATGATTTATATTCAAAAGCGCTACTACTACTACATTTGGTAGTTTTACCTGGAAAGCTTGCCGAGAGTTTTGAGAATTGGTAGTGTGGCGTATGTATATACGCACAGGCAACATATAACTTTACGAGAAACCTGGAATCGAACGGAGCATCGTACAACTAGCCGCGCCGAAACCAAGCGACGCGCAAAGGCGATCGAACGGAGCATCATACGTCTAGCCGCGACGATATCAACTTTCCAACTGGTGACGCGCGAAACTTCCCTCTGCTTTTTATGCGTGGCACTATTTTTATACTCGCGAACAGTCGCGTAAGGACCGCCGCGCTGGACGCACACACGCATAAGGATTTCCAAGAAATCATTCGTAAATGTTAGATTTTTGTTTAAATTATTGCTGATTGGTGTAAATTATTGTACACATTAGTGTTAGCGTTACTTGCATGACTAATAAATAGGATATAAAATAGGTGAAAAATTGTACATATATTCTCAGTTGAATCAGTCTACGTGTTTCAATATAACCCTAACGATTACCAGCTACTGACCTGGCTTCTGCCCGCCGGCTGGTAACGCGTTAAAGTAGTATTATAAATTTCGATGTGCTCTTTCCGAATTTCCACTTTGCCACTTCGTATCTCTGGCGCTCGGTCCGCCATATTGGAAAAATGACGCCTGTAAAAATGACGAATGTAGCAGTTTTTGGACAATGTCTCCTTTTCAACTCATTTTACGATAAAAAGATCTTATACAAAATTAAACTAGAGAAAAATTCCTACAATTTATGAACCAACACTCTTTTTGTAAAATCTATAGTTTTGGCGTACGAGCGCCGTATACATTTATTCATCAACACCAATTTCGTATATTTACGTAAACTATACTATCTCGAGTGCCGCCAGATTGTGAGTACAAATTTATGATTTTGATATGCAACGGTGAGTGCATAATAGCTGAAACTTCGAACAGCATTGCTTCGGTGCATTAACAGTAAAATCCGAAACATGATAATGTACCTACCTATCTATTAATCGCCGATCCATACTTTTGAAACAAAAACGGCTACTTCGACTTCGACCTGTAATGAAGATACGAAAGATTTCGGCCTTGCCGCGGCAATTATAGAATGTGCGAGCGACAATGCTTTTTCTTCAATTTCTCAAGAGACACACGTAGATTTCGAAGACGGTGACCTCAGAAAGTATGAATATTTTGTTTTATGAGCCCTGATGTACCTTACTAGACCGCACTTGATCTTAAATGTCTTACTACACGTGTGGCAGTAGAGTTGGGAGATGTATGTATAAGTGCTATAAACTCTGCTGTTATCTGAGCAACGCACAAAAAACAATGGTCTTTAAATGAGAATGTTCGGTGCCTGGATCGCAATTGTGGTTGAAGGATCGTGATATCGCTTCCTCTACGCAATGATGCAGCGTTTAAATCCTTATTATTATATTGTTTTAGACATACATCGTTAACTACTATCGAATTTATTCCCTCCAAAAGTTTACCCTTCTCGTCCTTTCTTTTAATACTTGACTTACGAAAAGTCTTCAATCCTTTGCCTTCACTTTTTTGTAATGGATTCTCACAAATAAAACAATTTATCGCGGTAGAAATCATGACTAGAACCGCTAACGATACTTTAAAACGATAGACGTATTCTGATAACTAATATAATATAACTAACTAAGACAAAATACTTCCATTGAGTGCTGTAGGCAGATCTATTTTCGTATTTGTTTTTCCTTTTATAAAAGACAACTCCTGCACTAGGAATAATTCCTGTGTCGTGAGGACAAACATTCATACAACGGACACAAAATACACCCAGACTCGAAACAACTATTAAAATTTGTGGATCACACAAATTTTTGTCATGTGTGGGGAACGAACCCACAACACTCGTCGCAGTGGCAGTAGCGAGGCGATGACTTAAACCACTACGCCATATGTTCGTCAGAAGGTCAGATGTTTCGTGTAAGGGAGGGAGAGTGACCCGACAAAGGCGACGCATTCCTATATACCTACCTGCAATTAGTACATAGTCAGTGAGGCCAGATCATGGTTAAAATTTTCCCTTCCAAAGGAATACGAAAAACACCTGTTGTTGAGGATGAATAAAAGTTTACTGCGATCGTACGCCAAAACTATAGATTTTACAAAAAGAGTGTTATTTCATAAATTGTTGGCATTTTCCTCTAGTTTAATTTCGTTTAAGATCTTTTTATCGTAAAATGAGTTGAAAAGGAGACATTGATGATTGCTATCAAGCGCCAATATGGCGGCGCGAGCAGCAGAGATACGAGGTGGCAAAGTGGAAATTCGGAAAGAGCACATCGAAATCTATAATAGGTACTACCAATTTTCAAAACTCTCGGAAACCTTTCCAGGTGACAAGTTTATTTCGGACCAAATGACTGTACTAATAGACGTACACGAAAACTTCTAAGGACTTATCAGTATACGACGAGCCGTGCATTTCGGTACTTTCATAACAAGTCCACTGACCGTTAAATTAATCATGCATTTTATTTTATTAAGTAAACGTTAAGATAATACAGTGATGCTATAAAAACCTTATGGATTTCTTAAAGCATATTAAAAAACTGCTTACCTATATGCATTTGTAAATAACTTTTTGTGTTTAATTGTTTTGTATCGCTTATCAAGTGAGATAGTAGGCGTGAAATTATTGTAAAGTGATAGAAATTGAGATTTATTTACATTCCAAAACCATTTGTGCGATGAAGAATGTGAAGCTATAATGCTATGTAATATTGTCTTCTATTTACGCGAATGTTATTCATTGAAATTAAACTACTATATACGGATTTTATCGCGTTGTTTATTTAGCACTGTATTACAAAATTTTGAAAATATTACACTACTACTACTATTGATTTTATTTTACTAATTTATAAGCTAATAAAATTATTTAAACTATTAAATCTATTTATTTTTGGTTTACACTTTTCCCGTCGTTTCGGTTGCTTTCCAGCAGCCATTCCTATAGGAAAAAGACCCATGCTAATAGGTACTTAAACGGTGAATCTCACCACCATCCTAAACAGTTAGCTACCGTGGGAATGTCTTTGTTGTGCGCCGCTGTCACAGATCCCGAGAAAAGCCAGCCACAGTCAAGCGCCAGCCTGCTATACTGCCTTATGTAAGGGGTGTCACTGACAAGATTGGCTACATCTTGAAGCGAGCTTCTATCAACGCATACTTCAAGCCGCCAACGAAGATAAGTAAATTTTTACCATCCGTCAAGTGCCAATTACCTTTACAAGATGCAGGGGTCTATAAAATAGATTGTGACTGCGGACTCTCATACATTGGTCAAACCAAGAGAAGCATAGGCACCCGCATAAAAGAACACATAGCTGACGTAAAACACAAACGCTCGTTGAAGTCTGCTGTGTGTGAAAATATACAACAGGGGACCAACCACTACCTGAGATTTGACAAACCACAGATTCTCGCTAAAGAACACCGATTCCTACCAAGGATGCTTCGCGAGGCTATTGAAATCAAAAAACATCCCAATTTCAATAGAGAAGATGGTTGGAATGTACCACCAGCTTGGGATTCAGTAGGTACTTCAAATAGTCAAACCCAAGAAGAAACAAACCACAGCTAGATTTCATGATACTTTGAGCTCATTCTGCGTAAATAGAAACACCAATAATTAAATTATGTTCGGGTACTTTGAAATAACTACACTGGAACATTGAGACAACTACCATCTTAGTCTCCCCGTGACCATGGCTGCTGGAAAGCAACCGAAATGTCGGGGAAAGTGTAAACCAAAAATAAATAGATTTAATAGTTTAAATAATTTTATTAGCTTATAAATTAGTAAAATAAAATCAATAGTAGTAGTAGTGTAATATTTTCAAAATTTTGTAATACAGTGCTAAATAAACAACGCGATAAAATCCGTATATAGTAGTTTAATTTCTATTATGCTATGGTTAGGACAACTTACTCCCATCATATCAATAGGTATGACGAAACTGAACTATCATGAGACTTTGGTACTTATATTACAAGGAAGCGCGATGTGGCCGGGTTGTCGTGCAGCGTCGGTACACAGGCCCGGTTCTTATATTCAGAAAAGGACTCGTTTGAGCTACGGGTAGTTACATTTTGAGATATTCGTCAGAGTATGGGTCAAAAATTAACTAGGTATCCGTAGGTAAAACGACTCGTTTCTTGATTAAAGGAAATGGGCCTTGGATAAAATAATATTTAGTTAAAAGTTAATCATTATGTTATAAGATCATGTGCATAATAGATCAAGAAAGCATAGATAGGTATTAGTCGCATGAATTTATGAGGGTGATGCCCGAGCTTAATTTTTAGGTTTTAGGTATAGGCCAAAGCAATTAAATTGTAGCTAAATTCTTGTGAATGCTCACATAATTTTCTTATGAATTAGGAGCATCCGTGTCAATCGTGCGCATACACTACCAGTGTAAAGGTTTTGTGGTTATGTTGGTACCTACAAGATGCGTAAAAAAGACAGACAGTGCTGGATGCAATTGTGCCGAGCTGAATAAAGCAAGAACCGTACTCTACCATTCACCTTACAGTATTTACATACTGTCCAATTAGTAGATAATCTTCAGTTTGCTGTATCTTTCATTAAATAAGTAGACATCCCGTCTCCACTAGTTGACTACATTTTCGTTAACAATGTTGAGTCTTAATAGCCGTAACTACTACGTTTACGGCAACAGTAGCACAATGACAGTTGCATAGATATTGCATAAAATCCGTATTGATGAGACTTCACTTGACCGTATAGCAGAGTAAAACTAAGGGGTTCACATATTCGCTACAGCACAGCAGCTCATTACCAGGCATGGGATCCGCTCGTTCAATGATTACCAGCGTTTGTCATTTCAGTGTTCCGCAGTTAAACCTTGGGTTCACCAGATTTTGCTAGTCCGTGATGATCATCAGGCTACTAGTAGATAATGAACAAAAACAAATAAATTTGAGATTACATTTATTTAAGATACTTCACATTAAATTATATATTACTGACTATACTTCATATTAAATTGAAAAATTTACTGCTTCATTTGAATATTCTCAACATACCAACTAGGTAAAATTACGTGAGCCTCGTCGTCAGTTTTGGTTACAGTAAACCTCTGGTGGTCATCGATCTCAAATTTGAGTGTCAGTGGTTTTGTGGAAATAGGAATTTCCTCGCTTGCTGCCCTGATAGAGTTGAACGAGTCTTTGACAAACGATAAAAAGCTGTCTAAATAGTTGATAGTGGTTTGTGGAGTCCATTTACCCTGAAAAGAAACAGAGAGAGAGGGAGCTATAAAGTACATAATAAATTTGATCGAATTTTTTTGCGATAAGATGAACTCGCTGTTTAATGTTGCTATTGCTACAATCGCTAACGTGTTTTGCGATTTATATTATTTTTCTCAGTTTTGAACAAATATGAAACTATTGGGTGTCGACTGATCTAAAAATAAATTTATAATGAAGGCTTTAAGAATAATTTGTTGGTTTTATTGGCCCTAGCTGGCGATAACTGGTTTATTTAGAATAAAACGATGTCTACTAAAGAAATGTCTAAATCAGTAATTTAATTTATTTTCGCATAACACACAACTGTCTTACAAATTTATAGATGAGAGGCTCAAAAAAAAACTTATTTTTTTTTGCGTTATAATATAATGTTTATTTTGGAGGACAAGTCAATAGGGTCAAACAAATAAAAAGAAGTGTATATAAAGATCTATTAATTTTAGTATAAAATGCTTCTGAATATCTTCAGGATCATAATATTATAGCAATGGTGTTAATAAAGCGAAGTGGTGTTGACTACCGGCAAGTTTTTCTATTTAACTCATTGATATACAAAAATCCTAGATACACAATCAGCGTCAAAAAACGTCCTCACCAAATGAGCACCCACACGAACATTTGGGTGTTCATTTAATTTAGTACCGTTCGATCGCTACAAAAGTTAACATGCCACAGTGCTCGTTTAAAATTGTAAAATCAGGACACTAGAAAAGGACGGTGTTTCATATTTTCGGTAAGTAATAATGTTATTATTATAATTATATTATAATACTGATTATTGCGTCAAGGAATCAACGTAAAATATTATTTTTGTTCATTTCGTAACAAAGAGCGACCATATAACACGGCTCGTTTAAATAAACACTTACTAAACGCATTTTAATCATACTATTGTATTTCTACTCGATTAGTCCGGGTTACATGTTGGCTTTGTTCTAACATTAAAAAGACGCTGTTGCTTTTTAAAAATAAATATATTTTATTTGGTTTAAAATGATAATGCGATTGTATATATTATTTATTACTAGATTTGTTTTATTACAAACCATAATAGTATTCATTTAAATCTTTTTAAATGGTCCTTACGGTGTCCTTATAGTAGGATATTTATAAAATGTATCATACTTATGTTGGATTTCAGCTTTTCTCGAGATCCCGTGCGATGTGCAAAATGGATATCCTATCCTATAATCACAAGCAAGCACAGCAACAACAACACTTATCATATTTTTTGGGAGTCAGCTTATATTCTTCAAAGTGCCATATTAACAAGTAACAATCATGTAAATAATACTATTAAATCTATTATCGAGAGATATATCAAAATAAGATTATATAACAAAGAAAGATACGGAAAAATTTAAATTCGTTAAAAGGAAGATTATACAATAAACTCAATTTATTTCAAGGAAATTAAAAACCTGATTATGTCGTATCTTTTCAAGTTTGAAATCTTCATTTATATTTATATATATTACTTTCTCATTTTATTGTTTTATGTTACTTTAATTTGTAAGTACAATCAGTCGCGTAATGTTCAAACACGTATAGCTAATTCCAAAGTCAGGCAGCCACGTAAGTATATGAACAACAATAAAACATACTCGTAATATATTAAAAACATGCTATTTTACAAATGTATTACTTGTCTATTTTGTTAAATAAGTACTACTGTTATGTCTGATAAAATAATAAAATATTTTCTACCATCTGTTTAAGAGCTGCCATATATAAATTGTAATGGCAATACATTATTTTCATTTTATTGAACATCATAAGACACAACCATGGTAAAATACCTACAGGTAAAGTAAATATGTGTTTATATCACATTCACATGAATTTTATAAATTCCACATAATTACGTCAGATTATTAACTTATATTTGTAAAAACAATATTCGACTCCATCCATTCCTTATTCTATCGGCGATCTCTGCTCGTAATTTTATTACTTTTTTAAATAGTTTTGTATATTCAACGTTAAGTTAAGGCGGTAAGGTTTAATTTGCATTAATGAAGTTTTATATAGTTAATATAACTACTTTTAAGCAACTAGGGATAGTTTTACATTCGTATGGCATTGTGTATCTAGGTTTTTTATACATCAATGATTTAACTATGTAAATATTTTAGTGCCGAATATGATTAAAATGACTGTAGCTTATTCGTTAATGTTTGTTGACAAGCTTAAAGCCTGAAAATCATCAGCTGAAATATGTAAATCGGAAGAATGGCATCGAAAACCCTAAACTACTTGACTGATTGATATATCATTGTTAGTTTAAGCTTATTACAGCTTAAAAGCGATGATGAAAGTAGAATTTTAGATTGAGCAACCAGATTAAGCCGCCGAATGGCTACATATCCAATTCAAACAAACCTTGCAAAAATAGAAAATTACTATGGTTTAAAATTTATCACAGTACTGATATGCCTCTTTTGTTTCATTCACTCTCAGTAGATTGTTCATGCAAGCTCTTCGGCTTACTATGCTTTTAATCAGGGCATTATTTTAAACGTATTTGCTTTGGGCAAATCACGTTCGCCAAGTTTAAAATGGGGCGCAGAAAATAATTGATGATTTCAATTAGGCAGGCTGAAAAAGGACAACACAGTTTCGTTAATATACATAATAGCAATAAAAAAATACAAAAAATATTTTAGTTACTTTCGTTAGTTTTAATTGTTAATGATTATGGGTGTAGAAAGCAAAATATGTAAATGAAGATGGTGGCATGCAAAAATATTATTATAAAGTATTTTAAAACCGTTAATGAATTGTAATTGACGTGGATAACAATGATGTGTCTGCTGTGCATGCGATCTCGGGAACGCGCAAAGGTAGTGGCTTTTACTGTTGACTGCAACTTTAATCCTTCAATATTTCGATTTGCTTAAAATTCGAATATTTCGGTTGTTATAACGATTTTGCAATTATTTAACTAGTTATAAGATAATAATCTGTATTTATAAAATAATTCCTGTACTAGAAAAATTCTTGTGTTGCGGGGGCGTTTCCAAACATTCAAACAGCGAATACAAAGAGCACATAGACTTGGTAGTTAACACTAATTTTTCCCGTGTTTCGATCGAGCCCTTGGCGCAGTGGATGTGGCGAGGCGATCACTTAAGCCACTATGCCATCAGCATGGACGACTACATAGTCAAGAGGGAATAATGTACATATAAATTAATACCAATAGGTACCTATAAAATAACACCCACAATATGATGCTTCATTTTACTAAAACAGACAATCTAGCTGATTAAAAAGACTTATATTTAATCAGCATAAAAAGACTTATTATTAACACTGACGTAAAAAAGAATGGACTTCGGATCCGCGCTCATAAGTGTCCGAACCAAAAGAGTATCAAAACGCAAAAAGAGTATGAATTTCGCGCCAGTCTTCATTCAGTCGCCCAACTGACTACGCGTCCAAAATGGCGTACTGCATAATAAAAACGTGCAAAAACTACTTCACTAAAGTGAGAAAAGACGACGGTGTGTCATATTTCCAGTAAGTAAACTATTGTTTTATAATTTTAAAGTATTACTTTGCTTAGAAACACAGTATTTTATTTAAATGTGAATTAATTCTAAAAACACATCACGAAGCTAATCAAAATGAACAAATGATATATATCTGCCCTCGTCTCACACGTTGCGCGCCATAGACAAAAAGAGACCAACGATACGTTAATTAATTTGGTCGGATTTCAATGAGCGATTGACTGATTTGGAACAAAGATTGTATAGAGTAGAGTGGGATAAAATTAATTTTATAAAAAAAATGCGATTTTTAGTATTTTTTTCTATTGTTATATTTATGGTATATTATGATTATTTCAGTTTTCCTCGAGATCCTATACGTTGCTCATTATGGAAAAACATTATAGCCCAATCGCGTCGAGAGGAACATTTTAATCCGAAAGATTCCCACCGTGTTTGCTCGGATCATTTTACAAAATCGGATATATACATAACTAGCAAAGGCTTAAAAAGACTAAAAAAACTTATAATTTGGTTGGTTATAATTTGGTTGGGAATTTGTTTTCTTTTTCGTTTTTCGATCCATGTTTCTTAGGGAAAGTTGTTATGTCTATGCCATATATACTTATGCAAATATTTTGTCAAACTAGGATAAGCTGTTGGACCTCCATAAATAAATAAATAAATAAATAAATAAAATATCAGTGTCATACTAATATTTTTACTCTTTATATAGACAAAAAAATGAAAATAAAAGCTACTCCATTCGTTCCGTCACTGTTGTGAGCGCCGCTTGAAGCTACGTAAGGTGATAATAGTGCGCCACCCAGTCGAAGCTGCGTAAGGTGATAAATTGTTGCAAGCAAAAATCAGCAGTAATGTAATGACACACGATTTAATTTAAAATGTTTTATTTTCATATAAATCTACACTTGTACTTATGTGTATATAGTCTAACTCAGGACACTTTTCTTCGTTCATTTTGTATGAGACCCGAGGTCCATTCTTTTTTACGTCAGTGATTATTAATATTTATTATCGGAAGAAATGAAATGTAGTTTAAAACGAAAAATGTAAAAAATTACTAAAGAAACTGTGATACAAGTAATGCCTAGCTGGTCGATCGTGACGTACCGGGTTCGATACCTGGGCCTGGCAAACTTATATGTGTGTTTTGTTAGGAAACCCCCATGGAGTCATGTCAGTCAGCATGGAGTCTAAAATGTGCCCGGTAGACGGCTCGTCAACTACATGGTATTAAGTCTTTCTGGGATATACTTGTAGTGTATATGCATGAGTGTATGTATACATCCTAACTAATATAATAAATATGAATATGAGTTTGTTTGTTATGCTTTCACGCCTTAACTACTCGACCGATCATCATTAAACTTGCATAATTATATGTTGTCAGGGGAACAGAGAAGGACATAGGGTTTTTAGGCTTTCATCCAGGAAAAGGTACTGTTACTTATCTAACCTACATTTACGCGAGCGAAGTCGAGGGCAGAATTTAGTATATGTATAAAGGAAAAATGTGTTTCTCAACACTCTCACTATTTTTTTATTTATATAATTTAATGTGCAATGTGATTGGTTTACTATAATTCAACATGTAATTTTAATTAGAATTATCAAATATCTTTTTTAATATCTCACAATAGATATTTCTCTGACTATGTTTAGCATTATGAAGAGAAAATTAATAAGCCCCTTCATTCTTTGTAGGGTTCCTGCCTACTGATAGTGTTGTGGGTGTGATCAGAATTATAAGCAATAGAAGTCTATGTTTCAATATCCAATAGTGGAAGCTTTATTTTGTTCTAGTGATTGAATATGAGCCTAATTTCTGTTTTACAGTATTTCATGAAAATTTATTTAACATTACACATTAATATCACATCCACAACAGTCTAAAGTAATATTTAATTTGTAATTATTAGTGGAGTCATGATATTGCATTAAATTTATAAAAACTGGGATATATACCTTACAAAACCTCACTATGCCAGCAGTGTCAAACCATTCAACACGTTTAATGATGCCATCTTCATTTCGGTACCCAACTAGCAGGCCTTTAAGGCCAGCCAAGTAGCACTGGCACCAACATCTGAGCAGTTTGTATTTCCTAAAACCATAGAAAATATATAAGAAATTACAATATTATTTATTAGACAATTAGCATGGGACTATATCTATATTCATCAAAGTTAAGTTCCTCTTTAGTTTATGTTTATGTTAAAAATTTCAGTACTATTTATTACTTGTATAAAGATATTTGTGGTATTTTTACTTACTTAAAATTAAGCAATTGTAATCGATGATGCATTTCTTTGGTTGTTTTTAGTTCAACATAGCAATTTTGTCTCAAAAATTCTAAATTAGTTTCCACATCATCTGTTTTAGGAATATCAATTATTGGACCATTTGTTGCCAACATCCCATCAATTTGGGCCCCATAAAACAACTTGTGCTTGCCCAGCTGAGCATAGTAATACAATGAGAATTCTTCATTTTCTAAAACAGGTTTTTCAATATCTGGTTGGCCATTTGGTGAATCTGGAAAATATAATTATAATAATTATTTATTTATTTCTCTCTTCACAAAGGAAAACAAACATAAATATATTAAGCTTTTCACCATGTACATAAAATATAATATATATATTGAAATAAATAAAATATGTACAGTTGAATTTATATAATATCATTCCGATTCTATCGTCCAGACATGATACTTTTATCATTATGTCTCAATATGGTTAACTGGTAAGGTAAGCAACAAGTTAATAGGTTTCGTTGCATTTTTCTCTGATAATGATTGTATATTTTTTAATCTCTCGTGTGTTGTGTGAACACCAAGGCCTTCCTTTCACTTTTTAAATCAGACGCTCAATGGGTTAAGGCTGAATTATCTATATAAAAACAAACATAACTGTACATCAATTGTAGAGAATTGTACCCTTAATAGCTTTTCTAAATCTGAAATAAAATCGAACAGAAGTAATAACAGAAAATTTTATGTACCTGATAACATGTACTGTTCAAATTTATAGCCCCAAGCACAAAACTTGTCTTGTTCTCTACATGATTTCCTGCGTAATACCTCTTGCGGTGACTCCATAGAGCAGAAATAAATACAGTTGTTTAATAAACTGGCCACAATAGTCACAGGTGTGCAATTATAAACATTACACATTACACTGATAAGGGTTCTGCGATAACAGATAAATATTATGTCTTCATTAATCAAAGATTTTAATTTGTCTTTTTGATCCAAAATAAATTTAAGCAACAATGTTATTTTCTCATCATTGTCATCTGTTGTACGTTTTACTGCTTTGTCTATGTTGTGATTCAGATCAAAGTGTAGATGTCCTTGAGGTATAGAATTTAAAAACTTAAGTTGGGATAAATCGTTATAATATTCACGCAATACATCCACGCTCATATAACCTACTATCACAGGTTTGTATAATTTTAAAGGCCCGTCTGTTCGGTTACTTTCATCCTTCTGAGAAGTTGGTGGTGGTGGCGGTGGTGGTAGAAGATTACTTTTTAATCTATCGCGATGCATGATCACTTCTTTAAGTTGTTTTGAATTTCGACAATAACAAAACTGTAGCAATGATACAAGATCAAAATAAATAAATACTAAGCTGTATTCAAGTCACTCCTCAAACTCGTCAACAAAACAGTAATCAATACTCGTCACAGGTACATAGCAGGGAAGGGGGGATAGCGGTAGTTAGCCCCTAAAGTATAGACTAGACTTTAGTCTATACTAGAGTAATAAAAGGAGAGGTAGGGTTTGAGTATTTATGATAGGGTCTCTGTGTGTGAGGGCCTATGGTGACGGCCGAGGGGGTACAAAACCCGAGTCCAAAACATTGTGACGTAGTGTTGCTATATTAATAGTTTAGGATAAGTATGTCGTCAAGCAATGTTGCCAAATCTATAGCTTATACAATAGTAGTACCAATAAAATCGTGATCAATGACTTAACAAGCCGGATATCAAATAAAAAAGGGCAGTAATTATATCATGAACTTTTAATAGATATGATGTACTTTGAATATATCACGCAAAATAATTTAACAAATAAGCATAATAATATAGTAATTTTATAACCTACAGTTAACATATTATGGACTACGGGCTACTCTAGATTTTGTAGCAAGAAATAAATAGAATTTGAAATTCTGGAACAAATACATAGTAGGTACCCACTATGCCTCATTTCCAACTCGACAGAATTTTAACCTGTCAGATTTGCAACTCGACAGACTGTCGTGACTCTTGATATTATGTACACACAGCGACGCATCAACCTAGACTGTTTGGACACTTTGGACTTTGAACTATTAGAAGTTGAACGCTGCGAATCGTACGAGAGAGTGCGTTATATTTTTCTTACGCTTTATCCTTACCATTACATCGATACCACTATTCACTGTCCCTTTCCGACAATTCTCTATTTTGTATGTAGCGTAGTTATGCGTATATAGGGTGTCTAACTTGATGTGTAGCCGTGTGTACAATTGAATACACATTGTCTAATACATTTCAAATATATTTTACTTTATAAATAAATATAAAGGAAGTTAAATATATTTATGCCTCAAGATGCATAAACAAGAGTAATATATTTATTTACATGCATTTGCTTGTAAATTCAAATAACTGCTGAATTTTATATATTCCTAATATTTAAACGCATTTAATGCATTACTAAATTAGTAGGATTAAAACTTTATGAATAACAGATTGGAAATTCCTTTCTTTCTGTTCTTATTGGAGGTATGTGATATTTAAAATAATTTAATGCAACAATGTACCCAACATTGTAATATAATAAAAAATAATAACTTACTGCATATCGATAATTACTTGCTGGTACATAAACGACGTTTACGTTTTATTTTTTGTACACACGGCTACACATCAAGTTAGACACCCTATATACGCATAACTACGCTACATACAAAATAGAGAATTGTCGGAAAGGGACAGTGCATAGTGGTGTAGACCCATCATGGTACACTAAAACGCCCGCGGCCCGTTTAACGTGAATGAGACAAAATAACAAAAATATAACGTACTCTCTCGCACGATTCGCAGCGTTCAACTTCTAATAGTTCAAAGTTTAAACAGTCTAGGTTGATGAGTCGCTGTATGTACATTATTAAGGCAAACTATTTATACAGAGTGAGTCTTCATAAAGAGCACATATGAACATGAGTGAAACTAGACATCACTTTATCGGTAGGAAAAATAATAAAAAATATCTAAAGAAAATATTCTTCTATTTATACCTATTTACATATTTTTTTTAGTAGTTATGGACCTTGTACCAAGAAAACCTTATAACTTTTGAACCAGGTGGTTTATCGTGTTGAAACAAAGACAATAATAATAGTGAAAGTGTAGGCAATACCGACGTAATACTATACACAACCCAGCCGGTGACATAAAAATAAGGAACATTTTACAGCAGAACTGATACCGAACTGATACAGTATTTTTTTAAACATTGTTTAAAATCTTAACAAAACGTCCACATTACCCGTAGTTATTATTGATCAACGTTAATCGGTATCTAATAAGCTTTAAAACAACATAAAAACCACATCTGTATCCCAAACAAAACACGTTTTATAAGGGGCTAAACAAAGACCTTGCCTAGTGACACCACGTGCATCTTTGTTCGAACATTACATTATCTATCACAGGTAGTTTGGGTGTCATTGTAGCTGGATGAGGCATGAGGTGCAGGGTGTAAGGATAAGCTGAGCCCAGTCTACAAAAAGGATCAGTAGCCTCGAATCATTCGCCGCTGTTACTTGTGTATTGTTCTTTTGCGATGCCCCGTTTGAATGATTTTCCACCGGCGCATATCACCGATATGCATTTTTATTATGGACTGTGTAATGGAAGTGCAAGAGGTGCTCGTACAGCTTACTTAGCTACGTTTCCAACGAGACGACCAGTACCATCTGCTCGTAACTTTCAAGATGTTCATAGGAGATTGGCTGCTACTGGACTTGGATCAAGTAAAGATCGTCGCGAGACAAGTGCCACGATCGATGTCTCTAGTGAAGAAGCTGTACTATGTGATTAGTTTGCTGATTCAAATATCAGTACAAGACGATTAGAAATGCGTCATGGCATATCGCAAACTTCTGCGTGGCGCATTTTATAGAAAGAAGGGCCACATCCCTATCACTATCAACGACTGCAACATTTGCATAAAGGGGCTGACGTAATCCCAAGGTGAGTCATGTCCGTATGGATTCAGAGACAAACCAGATGTAATGTGTATGTTTATAAAACAAATCTTTGAATGGATGAAGCCCAATTTACAAGAGATGGTATAGCAAACTGTAGAAATTTACATTTTTGGAGTCCTAAAGGAGAGAACCCGAAGCTAAAACGAGCTTCCATTTTTCAAATGAAAGGAGACGTTCCATATTGGGCCTGCACTATGTACAGTGCATAGAAAAACTGGAAATAAATCAGGGATTATCAGAAATGTGCTGTTGCATTTATTTAAATCAGAAATAATGTGTATATAACGAAAATCTAAATCCGTACGATTTTTAATATGACCACACTGACAGATAAGTGGCATGTCGTTCAATAACTGCGTAGGCGCATTGCTGATGCTGCTATTATTGTTTTTTTATTCTACTTTATTATTTAACTAAAATGACAATAAAATAAAATCTTAATTCGTTTCATTATAATCTCATATTTTCGTGTTGTTCATGTGGCGAGAGCGAGAGTAGCTCAATGCCGCTGAGAGACTTTAGCACTTAGATGCATACGCAAAATATCGTTTCTGAACGAATGAACCCTGTACTGTTGACGGTTAAAGTCGTTGAATTTGAAGTTGATGTTGAACTATTCAGGAGCATAGATTACAATTAGTAGTGTTCCAATCCGCTATAATAAGATAGCACGCTACGGACTAGAAACTATATTTTTTTAGCGCGCTATTTTATAAGCTATGTTATAGCGCGCTGCGTAGGCACGCTAGTAGCGTCACAAAATATGGTAGCATGGAGCCTTGGAGAATATAACCTTTAACTGTGGAGCGTGTTTTGTAAAAATATTTAATCTAATATGTAATAGGCAAAAAAAATTCAATGAACTCGCCTTCATACTTTTGAGACTTAGGACTGTCTATAATTTATTGACTGTGACTACTGAATAATAATAATGATATGTTCGATAATAATAAAGTAATTATAGGCGATTTAAAAGTTCATTATTACATAAATCACATGAGCCGGCCGCAATAGTACAGTAACGTAAACAAAGATAATACGTCATACAGCGAGCGGTAGCATGCGGCGACTAAATACTTAAATAGCTTAGCGTATCTAGCGCGCTAGACGCTAGACGTCGCTCGCCGCTCGCGCTGGCGAGTCATCGCGCAGCGCGCTTGTCGTTTTACCACGCTATGCATAACAGACTAGGCATTTATAGCGCGACGCTATTTCTAGCGCCGAGATTGAAACGATTTAGCGCGCGCTATGCGTTGAGTAAATATAGCGTGCTACGTTATGACGCTACGTGCTATATTAACCATCACTAATTACAATACTATATTCAGGAGTTTCGCGCTTCTTGAATTTGGTCAGTGTTTTGAGCTTTATTTTACGACACCGCTTATATTTGGATTCCGTTTGATTTCTTCTATGTTGACCTGGCTTTCGTTTTAAGGATTCTGATTCTCATTGTGATTTGGACATTGTTGTGTATGTTTCATCAATTCATCTTCAGGTATGTAACAATATTGTATTTTCTAGTTGCTTTGCCCAAATAGCGTTATGTATAGTATTGTATGTTTTGTTTTATTTTATACAATTATGATGTATCAGCAGGAATTCGTATTGTATCTCTTGGAATGCCCATCCCCATATTTGTTTTTCTCGTATGGATCTAGTTTTCGTGTTGATGCATTTTAAAGCATTTGTGTGCTATCATAAATAGATGGAACAATTTTTTCTTTTTATAATTTCGCATTTATTGTTACTAAAATAGCTTTTTAATAACCTTACGTGTTTTTCTTCATTGCAGTTTTATTTTGGCAATGATGAATTGCGTATATTGCACTTCTGATATAGCAGAAGTGGACCAACATTATGTTGTCAGCAATTTGGGTCCTGAAATAGTTTTTGTCTTCGAACAGAACTTCCTTAGCCATCAGGTAAGAATAATTATATAATCCATCTAATCACATAATTGCTACAATATTTGTGTTGGACAGATGATAATTTGATTTTGGTTTGTTGTAGGATGGTGAAGTGAATGATGGAGTGTTATGTTCACAATGTTTTGACCGCACCATTGTGGCAATATCTACTATTAGACATTCTCTAGGCATGAGCATAATCTCCAGCAACGCCATGACACAATAATTGTGTGTGTCAGGTGTCGCATTTCATTATTTGGAAGGAGAGCTCACTCTCTTCCAGAAGGTCTGGCAAGAGATTTCATAGCAGAAAACATTGCTCCAAGAGAGGTATTTTGATTCTTTTATTTAAAAAATAATAAGCTGATATGATATGATTGATTATCAAAAAATTTAGAAATTCTTTCACTGTTGCAACTGACACATACAAATTTATTGAATTTAAAAATTATTCTTGATTTAATTGTGTTTTTCTTGTTAGCAATATACACATATTGAATGCGTGTGGTGTCTATGGTCTCTTACCAGTCTTACCCAAACACGCAGACACAGTATACCTGTACCAGAAGGATCTGAGAGGGACGAAATTATGGCTAGGATATATCCTAGACAGGTATTGTGTCTACTTATTTCACTAATAAAATTCAAATAAGTGCAAGTAATTATAAATCAACACCTAATATTCTTTTGTATAGCTCCGATTCCACCCGGAGGACTGTTTTGCTATGCTTGTATCAGCGTGAAGAAATGTGCAGTGATCAGCAAATGTGAATGAAATGCAACAAAGACCAGGTCCTATAATTATGCTGCATCAAAATGCTTTGTGTGCATGCTGTAGAACACCACTACACCAAAGGCGGACACATATTTTGCCTAGCAGCGCTCTGAGGGATGAAGTAGCAGCAAGATTCCTCCCAATGTGGTAATGATTTTAGTATTTCTTGGTGTACCATATCAGACTGAGTATTGACTATATGTAACTGCATTGTGCGTTCATATATGTACAACATCAGCAATTAAAGTATACCTCGGTGTGCATTTGCAGCACATGTATTTTGGTTTTTGGTCCTTTCAATTGGTATCAATGTGAATGATTGCATTAATATCAAATTCAATTGATATTAATGCTAATATTATAAAGAAGAAAGATTTATTTTTTGTTTGTAACAATAAAGAAGACCCTTCTCGTCCCTCGGCTACTTTCTTGAAGTGCGAAAGACACATTTATTTTTACCATATTAGTAACTATATTGAAGCTCACAAGACATGTGAATATAGTACTCTTCTTATTTTGTTTCAGTTACCAGAACATGCATTTTTGTGTCCCAATTGCTGGGCATTGACACAGGAAAATGTACAGCTGGGGGAACAAGTTGAAGCAAGAGTGGAACCTCATTCCTTTCAGCCAACAATGAGCCTTGATGGTTTGCACTTGATTGTGTGGTATACAATAAAGTGCATCATGTTTTGTTCCAGGATGTACACACATTGAAAGAAACAGGGTGCCCCTATATTTGAAAAAGGCAATATTTAAGTCACAAATTTGTTTGTGACAGACTGCCCGAGTATGCAATGAGCATAAGACAATTTTTAATTGGGAATTTCTCGACCAGCACCAATTTTCCAACACCTTCACTAAAAATGAAATTGAATCAATGCTTATGCTTAGTGCCCAGGAAGTAGATAAAATGCAATTTGATTTTAATAATGTCGACAGTATTGACAAGGCTTTTTTAAAATACTGGACAGGTGTTGGGAAAGATAATTTTAAGTGTTTTCCATCAAATAAGCTTTAACATGCAAAAACTCAAAAGCTGGCTTGGGAATATACTTAATTAAAGCTCTCATGAACGTATTGCCTCTCTGTTATGCCTAAGTAAGTCCTCAATAACACGATCAATTGAAGCAGCCAAAGAAGCATTACTAAACTTGTTTGTGCCTCTTCATTTGGGTATAAACCATATAACAAGAGAGGAATTAATAAATAGGAATTTGTTAACCTTTTGACCGCCGTAGTCATCTATAGACAAGCCAAAAAGTGCCCAGCACGCCACGGTCGCGACTGCACGACAGACTTTTACACGTAAATAAATCTTATAAAACAACATTGATATTTTTATTTCTTCTGCTTATTACTTTCTTTATCTTATCCTACTTTACATTAGTTGAACCTCTTTCTTTATATTTCATCAGTTTCAACATAAGATAGTAAACACTAATACCCATTATAAAGTTTAAAAAACATGGTGTCGTCCTATCACGACGCATAGTGATGTGATAACAGCCAATATAACAAGAATATCGACTTCGACGGTAACCTTCGTTATATTTAATTTCTTTTAGTTTTCTACATTATGTAAATAAAACTTAATGTTGAAGTTTTAGAATGGTTGATAAATCATGAAAATTTTATAATAACGAACTATCTGTTCGCCAAATATTGGTGTCAGTTGATTATCGATAAATCGTTAACTAATGGCTAATGGCCATCTCTATCACAGTCTCATTTTGTCTGTGCCTGGAACGCCACAGTCTTCTAGTCGCGACAATCCCATGACTTCACACGCAGAAAATTTTCAAATAGAGCTGAACCTTTATAATTGTTTTTTAATAATGGACGACAATAATATTATGAGTACTGAAGAATTAATAATAATTGCTTTGAACACGTGCAACATGACGCTTGGTTTTCTTGGAAGTGATGGTCTTCAACCAAGCATACTGGGTACCTATCGTATTATCAGTCGTAAACCAACTTTGAAAAAACGGTCGGTCTTGCTTTTGTTACAATACAAAACAAGTACTGGCATAGCAAAAAACGTCAGACTAAGTTATCAGACTATATGTGTAAAGATTATTATTCAGCATTATTGTGGTCTGTTAATTGAAATTTGGGTACCTACATGAAGACACCATTTTTTGTAAGTATACGCTATAGAGAGTTTCTTGAAACAGATTCGTCTCCCTTAAGGTGCAATTCCATGTATCGCGGCCAAATCCAGCCGTGCGTGTACGGCAGACACGTCACGGTGCCGGACGTGCGCGGCTGATGCGACAATAAAATTTTCAAACTGAGGCCGCCAAACTTTTTCTTATTTTTGAGATATCTTTCAATTATGAAAACACGTAGTTGTATGGTGTAACGCTTCATTTTTAGTAACCCTAAACTCTCAACAATCGAATTATTTGTTTTCTACGGTTACCTGGTTACCAACAATTTACTGCAGAAGTGGTTCCAAATTCAAATCTTGCATTAATTCTGGGACGCCCGGCAAAGCCCGGCCTTGACTTTGACTTTTAAATCCTAAGTCTGAAATTTCGTATATTGATAAAATAGAAATACATTTGATGATTATCAGCTTTCGTATTTTCGTCTTATTCTGAAAAGTATATAGTAATAAATGGAGCAGAGATATCGTCAGTGGATACCTACATTGTGGTAAATTAAGGCATTATTACTGGTTGTTCTTTCAAAGAAATTTAAAATTTATTTTTTGTAACTGCTGGTACTGTATAGAAAACCTGAAACCATAAAGATAAAATAGCTATTATTACTTATTTCGATATTATTAATAAATATCAGTTGCACACATCTAGTGCAAAGGCGAGTAAATTTTAAAAATCCGTGCCAACTACGCCACTGTCGTCATATGGTGACAAAAAAGTACATCAATATTGTACATAGTGTTGTGATGGTATTGACTTAATTTTATCGATTGTTTTGTTAATCGTGGATTTAAATTATGAAGAACGTCGAAACTGTGATATAAATCAGAATGATTTCTGTCATAAAGGACAAAGCGGTATGAAATAAAACTCCTGTGTTACATATTTCCGGTATAGTAACCGTTTATAGTACATGTTAAAAAACAAATAGTTAGTCTATCATCGTCTTCATTTCTTCATTCAGTAATATCTGCTTATTAATTCATCAAACGAATATTTAAAATTCTTGTTTGTGTGAGATGCCTGCATATCAGACACACATAATTATTATGCTTTCCCTGAAGTACTATTATATGTATTGGACTCAAAAAATGTTGTACCAAAATAATTAGGTAAGTAGGTACTGACAAAATGAAAATGGTAAGACATTGTGACATAAGTAATATTAACACAATACCCATACAAATCACTCCCTGCAAGTCACCCTGAAACATCACTAATTGTGACGACTTCGTATAATACAGGTAAAACTAAGGAATACTTATATAAGTAGTTTATTACCTAATGTTTGTATATCCTATAGCCCGTAAGAGGAGACCTATAATTGACTTTTTGTTAAATACGTAGTAACTGATCAGTCTGCCAAAAAAATTAATAAAAATAAAAAGAATAATCAAATAACCTTAAATATAATTCTGTACTATTTCTATATTTTCTAATATCGTACATACAGAACTACAAAAATCAGATTACCATTATCTGACAAAGTGAAAGAAAATGTCAGACTGACAGTAGCTGTCATTTCCACCTTGACTCTCATGTCCGACCGCCATGATTATTTTTGTTTGTTGGGTTGCGATCCTACGCTAAGTTATTTTGAATTTACAGAGGAATGATATAGAATTATGGAAAAGTAACAATTGAAATGGGTCACTATGTGGGTTAGCTATATTTCAATTAGGTGTACAATGTGCTGGCCCAAGCTCAATACATTTCTAAAACATCTCCTTTGCAATAAAGTTTTGAACAGCTCTTATTGATAATAATATGTTGACTGGTCCAATAATATTCCCAAGAACATTGTCTCTAGATTTCTTCAACTTTTAAGGCATGATCTCCCATTAATTTTGGAAGATGTACTCCTAGAAACTCGTCGCAAAAAGTTTCTGCAAATAGACGGATGTCCTGCACCATATGCAAGAATCGTACGTAATTATTTAAATGACAGCTATCCCAATAGATGGATTGGTCGACAAGGGCCTGTCGGGTGGCCTGCGCGATCACCTGATTTGACAGTCCTTGATTACTTTCTATGGCGGACAATGAAGCAGAGAACTTATAACTCTCCCATCAATATTGAGGCAGAACTGCTGGAGAAGATTTTAAACTGTGCTAGTGCAATAGAAAATGATCCAGCAATGATAAGACGAGTAACGCAACAGATTTTGCTAAAAAAGTACTATGTGTTTGCAACAACGCGGTAGTCATTTTGAAATCTTGTTACAATAACAGTTTTTTGTAAGTTGATGAAACTAAATAAACGTCCTGATTTCTATTTGATATTTTGTATTTATTACTTTCGGACCTTTAGAAAAAATAAAATGCACTTTTAGCCTAAATGTATGTTTAGTAATTTATGACAAAGGGTTAGGACCTAAGTATCAAACTACCTGAGATTAGATAATGCAATGTTCGAACAAAAAGTAACGTGGTGGCAAGGTCTTTGTTTAGCCTTTCTTATAAAGTGTTTTGTTTGGGATAGGTATAGGTAGATGTGATTTTTTAGATACCGATTAACGTCGATTAATAATAAATACGAGCAATGGGGACGATTTGTTGAGTTTATAAACAATGTTTAGAAAAATACTGTACGGAAATCTGTTTTGACGTAAAATGTTCCTAATTTTTACGTCATTGGCATTTTTTTTTGGGTGTGAATATTATTGCGTCGGTATTGCCTACTCATTCACTATTATTATGGTTTTTTGTTTCAACACGATTAACCACCTGGTTCAAAAGTTACAAGGTTTTCTTGGTACAAGGTCCTTAACTACTGAAATAAATATAAATAGGTATAAATCAAAGCATATTTTATTAAGATTTTTAAAATTATTTTCCTGCTGGTAAGATAATGACTAGTTTTACTCATTTTCATATGTATATAATTAAAGTTTCATATGCGATGAATTTTTGTAATAGCAATAATTAGCGCTAAATGGTGCGATATACGAGTCGTACTCGCTCACCGAGGGTTAGATTAGGTGGTACCTTATAAAAAAATGCATTACATAGAAACTGACATAAATAGTTTGAAGCATGGTGATATACCCCAGGATATGGATCCTCAAGAGGCGAGGTGTCTCATATAATGGAAGACTAGGGAGCGAGTATATTGCCGTCTATCAGGCATAGTCCCAAACTTGCGCTTCTGCTGCCGAGATGTTTATGACGGCAAATATACTCGATTCGGGAGGCTAATTCGCTGCGTCAACGACGCGCTACGTCTTATAGTCAATTATTTAGGCAAATTCATTGATTAGCACTGCATGATTACCGACCGCAAAACTAAGTTTTACCTATAGTATTGTAATCTATGCTAAGTTTGTTTGTAGTCGTTATTTGTTGATTTCTCTCAAATTGTGCTAGTCGAGAGTAATCATTACTTAAATATATGAACTTCTAATAATATTAATCATTTCTCTTCTCAAACTTTTAATATAAATGTGAAGAGGAAAGAGATTTTCTTTTTCCTTTTAGTCACATCTAAATCTACAGCATAGAAAATAACCTTTCATGGTAGCACATTCGACCTGATAATTCTAATATAATTATATTTTAAATACTACCGGACCCTGATTACAAAAAATAGAAAAAAGCAAGCATTATTTATAATTATTCCTAATGTTAGATCAAGTTAGCGTGTTAGGTCTCGCCATTAGGCTCTTCCATTTTTACCATTTGGTACCTTTTTTTTTTTTTTTTTTTTTTACGTGGGGGAATGCTATGACGCATATCTCTCCGCGGGGGCGGGCGGAGGGATTATGTCGGACTCGCCGGGGTAAAGAAAGATGTTGAAAATATAATGTACCTCCCGGGATACCGACTAAACCTACCACGGTGTTCCTCGACACAACCACTATCGACGGGGCCGCGCGAATCGCTTTCGCATGCGGTCGCGACCCCGCCAAGGTTACGGCCCGCCGTATGAAACGGCAGGCCACTACACGAAAGACCTACCCAAAATAGGCACTACGTCATAAAAAACCCTACTGTCTCCCCTAGAGGGGAGACGGACTCGACACAGAGGCGCGCGTGGGAACACGCACGCCGCCTCTCGGACCTGGTGCTGAACGGATGGCGGGCAGGCCCATAAAGCCCGCCACCCCCAGGTCAAACCTCAGGGTGGCTGGAGGTCATCGCGCGCCCTCCGGCGCCCGGCTCTGCGGTTGGGAGGAGGGTTTAAACGCTCCCTCTCCCGCTCCGCCGCCTCCTTGATGGAAATTACTTCCTCACAAAAGGAGGCGACGGCGTTCCACGACCTCTCACTCCGGACCATAGACTGAACTACGGCCGGGAGCGAGAGGGCAACCGATCCGACTGCCGCGATCAAATCACGGCGCTGCGATGCCCAGGCGGGGCAAACCGCCAAAGTGTGCAGCGCCGTGTCCTCAACAACGTCGCGGCAGTCGCCGCAGTGGTGACAACCGGGCGTCTCTTGCCGGCGTATACGACACAGGAACTGGTCAAAACAACCATGGCCAGTCAGAACCTGTGTCAGCCGGAAGGTGAGGGCGCCATGCCGCCTCTCCAGCCACTCCTCAAATACGGGCCTTACCGCCACAATCGTGGCGTGCCCGACCATTTGGTACCTACGGAATACTAATAAGTTGTAATTGCGTGATGCGGCTTACGAAGCCGGAGCGGGTCACTAGTAATAGAATAAAACATGGCCTGTGTATTTTCTTTGGACTGATCTGCTCGAAATCACGATGCCATGCCACATTCTTCGTTTTTATCATAGTTGGGTTAGTCACTAGTCGTAACTACTAGGTACTTAAATTAATATAACAGCTAATGAATTACTTTTATTTGAAAGAGGATAATAATTATAGTAATCTTTCAAATTAAATATAATTTGGAGTTGGATAAAAACAATAGTGGTAACTATTAGGATTACATTCACAGGAATATTTTTATAATTGAATTATCATAAAATTGCTAATCAGGTCTTTTTCCATTATAAATGCTGGTTTAGTCATTGTTATTTTAAACCTCTGTTGTCGCACTTTATCCCTCGTTTAACATAATAAACCTTTAATATATGTATTTGACTCATCATAATTACAATAATAATTCTCAAGGCTTTTGTATAAAATATTAAACAAGATTAGATTTTTTCATATAACTATAAATGAGTCAATTGGGTAGAATCAAGACAATAAAAAAAAGAGTTGTGTCTGACGCCAAGACCCAATGCTTTTGTATTGTTCCCTGTGTATCGATCATAAAACCTAATTTTTGTAAATAATGAATGATCATAAATAAAAAAATCACAAGTAAAATAGAACATAATTTTATTTGTGTAGAGATATTCTTTAAACAAAAATTTGAAGCATAACCTATTATATAATTGAATAATACTATTGCATTAAGATATATATTCGAAACTTGTAGACCATACTCAATCATTGGGTTACTGTACAGTCTATATAGTTCAATGGTTTGGATGAATATCTTTAAGTCATGATGGTACACAGCATATTAAAATAATGATGTGCACCTATGTGTGCCAATAACATCAGATTTTATAGTCTACATCAATGCTTATGATTACATTCAGAGTAATTAAACTAAAGATAATCAAGAGTATTCCAACAAAACAAATAAAGGTACCAGCAATCATGAATATTTTAAAATAATGCCGGTGTGATAAAACCACATTAAGAAAAAACAAAGAGTATATTACCTTTAAAATAAAGAGTGGTATGGATTGTGTATCAACATGTGAAGGCATTTGTGTAAAAAAATTATGTGGGTTTGTACTTGAAATAATGAGTAACATTTCATTATTGTAAATAATTAAATTTAAATTAAAGGCTAAATACAATATGAAGCAAATTGTTTTATCTTCACAGAATGACTCAAAACTATAAAGTAAATGTATAGTATTTCTAACCATTTATTTAAGTAGATTGTAGAACCTCAAATAGTTACACATTAGACACTAAAGGCCACAGTTGCCCGATTTGCATAATTAATATCTACATTGTGATGTGAAAGGTAAAACATATACTTAAACAGGTATTTAAATAAGCAGCCACACTTAAATCTTTGGAATGTATGTTAATAAAGTTAATTTTAAAATAACAATTAGGTTTGGAATACTGTCCAGAAAAGCTATACTGAGATTTGCTTGAAATGCTTCTGAAAGTAATGCTTATTTTATTAATTCAGATTTCTTTGCATCGAATAATGTTGTCTGAATAATGCACATAATTTTTCTGAACACACCGCTAATACGACACCTTATAATTATGTAAGGATTACTAACACACTACATTGTGTAAAAAAGCAATATTGTCCATAATTATACAAATCTATGACTAATTTTAATGTTTTGGCTATACTTGAGATCCGTTACTGTATATCGGGCAGGTCTTCTTCTTCGCCTGAGCTACTATCATCCTTTTCATTTTCATCACCATAGTCAGCCATACCCAACTTATCTAAACACACATTGTTCATTTCGTCCAAATCATCACTTTCATCTTCGTCTTGCCAACGGTTAAAATCAATTTTGAGCCAGTGAGGTTTCTTTTTGTCGCTAGTTAGAGATGGCCAGAAAGGCGCGTTTGTTTTAACTTTTGTTAGAATAACCTCGATCAACCTCCCTTTATTTGTGTACGAACTCTTCTCTGGATCAATTTCAGAAAACAAAGGTATTACAACTCCAAATAACTTTTGATCTGGCTTACATATTCCTTCAAATGTAACAGCTCTTCTCTCAATTTTAACGTCTGGTTTTTCACATTCCACATTTAACGTCAAGAACACAGTAGAACTTCTTTGAGCCCATGAAACCGATGGTGGTATAGCGATTAAATGGGACGTCATTTCAACTGAAATTTTAATAAAATATTATAAGTGTCTAAATATACAAAACTTACATATATAATACAGCTTATATAAATCGTACTTACAAGTTTTATTTGCAGGACAAATAAATTATACAATTCACTAGACAACACAAACACAAGATAGCAACCAGCCAGAGCCTTTTAGATTCAGACCTGACAATTGACTCTCTGGTTTGAGTGATTTGACAATTTACTAACTGACATAAAGTAGTATATTTTTATAACGTCTGTAACAAGGTCTTTTGAAATATTAAAGAGCTTTAGTTATTTCAAAATTAATTCGGTAATGCAGGAGAGGTCAACGTTATTGCCGGCTATTCTCGCTTACAAATGCTGCTGTATGCATGCTAGTTGGGATATAAGAACCGTTTAAATTGTTTAAACTACGTTTCTATGCTTACCTAAGCCATCCGCAGACCCAAAAGTTGAGTTAGCATACAATCTTAGTTATAACATAATGATACAAAATATATTCTGCCTATAGAAAATGGCAAAAATCATTATTTTTCGAAATTAATATAATTTTCAGACAGATTCTTTCGGTAGTCATTCTTTTACTGTAAGCATCCTATAGATAATTGTATAAATTTATTTATATATTATGATAATCAGTCTATTTTTTGTATGGTTTAATACCAATAGGAAAATTGATAGACTGGCAACATTAGCCGACTAGTTATTGGGCTAAGTTTAGTAACAACCCCGCCAGCAGATCCAGAAAAGTCAATTTCACAATAAGTGACTTTTTTGTCTTTTAGTGTTACAAATATCATATCGTTTAATAATATAAAGTAAAATAAGATTATTCGAATCTCCAACTCGTGTAAGTTCAATTATTTTCAAATTATACAACTAAATTTGAGTAAACAAAATGAATGTAGCGGATATTGATATTGAGTTATGGCTCTGACGGTTTTTATTATTCAACTCAATGGATGTAGCGGAATTTTAATTCACTTTATTAAAAATATACAGAATGTACACACGGCTACACATCAAGTTAGACACCCTATATACGCATAACTACGCTACATAGAATTGTCGGAAAGGGACAGTGCATAGTGGCGTCGATGTATGTGTACGTCGTCGGTAAAGATAGAGCGTAACAAAAATATAACGCACTCACTCGCACGATTCGCAGCGTTCAACTTCTAATAATTCAAAGTCCAAACAGTCTAGGTTGATGCGTGGTTGTGCGTACCAAGAGTGGCAAATAACTAATTTGAAAATAATATAGAATATGTGATCATTAAAAAAATATATTAACATAAAGTATTTTCGTTTTCTTCTAGTGAGAAAAACTGAAGGATTTCATGTTCTTCAAAATTATCGTTTTTCACTTCTGTCTTTAAAATATTTTAATCTGTCTATAGTCCTCCAATCTGCTCCGTAGTGTTTCTTTAAAAGATTTGCAACAGCATGTATTTGCTTGATATTTACTTTATTGCCTCTGCGAAATTGCGGGTGCCAAATCCGAGACTTTCTTTCCCCGTTTCGTTACATATTTAAGTTGCCCAATTTCATTCCGATAGTTATCTTCTCCTTGCACACTAACGTTTGTCTACCCCTGCGCAGCATAAAACGTTTTGATAAGTTGAACTTGAAATGCCAATTTCCTGGCGTTTTTAGGTGTATCGTCACTTTCTTCTTTCAATCACGCACTTCGACGCTATCATCTCCTAATTGATAAACAGTTGCATGTTCCTTGAATATATCCACATAAACTATCTTTTAATGGCGATCCAAATCCAAAATTATACTTCCTGTTAAAAATGTCACGGAAAAATGATTGTTTAACTTTAAACTGTGTTTCTTGAAATTGCTCTTGGTACATTTTCCACAGCTTTACGATGTTAAGTTCTGGTGATAAGTACAGTCTAATAGACGATTTGGATCTACAATAATGCGGTTCTGCAGCTTCTAAGGTTTCTATAAATTGCTCCACCATTCTTCGTTTTTCATTATATCGTGCTCCTTTATTGTTGCCACCGCGGTTTTCCTTTGCTGTGCTCACTCCATCTTTGAAAGACCTTTTTAAAATGCCTGTAACTCTATCTTTACCTCTATCTTTATCTTTACAGAGGGATAGGCAGAGACTACAGATTTCCATTTGCTACGATCCTGACACAGTTTTCTGGCTTCATTCACTTTCATAACATTCCTCATACACGCTCGCCGGTTTAAGGTGCTTGGCCTTTATCCACGTCTCCGATCTGATCAAGAAACGTTCGCCTATGTCTTTCCCTTGTGACTGTTCCATTCACACTAGCCTTATAAGCTTCCTTAGTCAGTCTTTTCTCGTCCATTCTTTCTACATGCCCAAACCAGCTTAACATATCCTTTTCTATTCTCGTCACTATATCCTCTTTTATACCGCATCTCACTCTAATCACACTATTCCTTATATATATATATATATATATATATATATATATATATATATATATATATCTTTCAGAGTCACACCACATATATTTCTGAGCGCTCTCATATCTACAGCATTTATTCTGCTCTCATGCTTCTTTTGCCATAACCAACTTTCACTTCCATGCATAAGTGTAGGTACTAGTAGTCCTCCATGAACAGCCAAAGGTGCCTTTTCGGATACATTTCGACTGTTCATAAAAGCGCATAGAGCGCCATTCACTTTATTGCCAGCAATCGTTTATCTTTCAATATCTCCCTCATGTGTACCATCCCTTGTAAACAAAGTACCCAAATATACAAACTCTTTCATTTGCTCCACTTGTTCTCCATCAATCATAATATTGCACATCGTCATGCACTCCTCCTTTTCAAATACCATTACTTTCGTCTAGGGTTGCCATCCGTCCGGGTTTCCCCGGATTTGTCCTAGTTTAGAGGGCATCCGGGGAGCGTCCGGGCGGGGCTTCATTTGTAGTCCGGGTTTTAAAATTTAAAGTCTCGG
Source organism: Catocala nupta (assembly GCA_963675205.1). Lineage (NCBI taxonomy): Eukaryota > Metazoa > Arthropoda > Insecta > Lepidoptera > Erebidae > Catocala > Catocala nupta. The sequence goes on from OY776079.1 coordinate 17,679,025, forward strand.
GTCGCCCGCGCACTGTGTCCGCACGCCGCGATCAACCGACGAACCGACACGCTAAATTCACCGTTGCTCCGCCCCTCCCGTCGCAGTTGCCACGATGCGCATTTCGACATCGCCGCCCGCACTTCGCAGTGACACTGGCAGTGTCATAGATAAGACACTATATACTGAGAAGCAGGACGGTTATGAGTGTAGACGTCTTTACAGTTGAAGAGTATGAACTCATAGATCATCTGTTGTTATTTTAGTTATGCTTCTATTTCTTTAGTCTTTATTCTGAGTCCTATTGCGTATTAAGCGCCTACGACACATGAATAGTGACTGTAAGTTGTCAAGTTATACTATTGCTATTGAATTATTGTCAGGCGTATGCTACTTAAAAATTGAATAGACTTTTAAATAGATTTGAAAGGTTTTAATTTAAATATAAGTAGGTCTGGTTTATAGTAGATAACACGTACATTTATCTCAGATAGGAATCATCCATTAAATTTGTGGATTTCAACCGAAAGCGTGGCCGTGCTAGGATGGATACGCTGTAGCACGGCCACTGACAATTGTCTATAAGTCATGAAAAAATGTGGTACTCTTATTTCTCTTTTTAGTACCAAAAGGTACATACACGTACAGTATACTGCCATAGCCATAACCTTATTTGGCATCGTGGCCGGGCCAGAACGGAACACACGCGGCCGCAATAGGGTACAGACTTATTTTTGAAGTATCTCAGTTAGATTCTATAGTGCTAATGAAGCACTAAAATATACACAAAACTTTTATTCAATAGATAAGAGCCATAAAAATGCATAGAAATTTTGCATTTTCAAATTTTGCCTGTTATTTGATGAAAACGCTGGACGCAGTGGACGCCTTAGTGCTCTGTGGTCATGACGTCAGTTGGCTGTGTAAACAAATGCAGTGATAGTTTGTATGTTATGTTAATTGATTATATTAAAAAAATGTTATTATTCTACTTATCGTTGGTGTGCTGTTCATGAATGCAAAAATAAAAATAATAAAAAGCCTATAGAGATTAAAAGTACGCTGATCAGTTGACACTGTTGACAGTTGACACTTCTTAGTTTACACAGTCGTATGACGTAATAACATGGCGACTAATATACTGGTGTTATGAAACAGATTAAAAAGCTGAAAACTTAGAATTGAACTTTTAAATTTATTTTGCTATTTTACAAACTAAAATTAACGTTTTCCGACTGCTTTTTGCCTAAGCTATCTCAATAATATATTTTTAGATATTTTCTCATATAGAGTAAAATACCTTATTCTTTACTTTGCTAGCGATCGGCTGAACAAGTGCACGCGTGATTGTAAGATTGCAACAATTGTAAGACTGAATACCAAAATGGTCTTAGTACTTTTAGATTTTTGTTTCAAAATTTTATTGAATTTTGTTAGGTTTCATATTTTAATAAGGTTTTGTTTTCTTAACAGAGTTTATTGATAATTTGTGTTTTATTTTAAGAATAAAAAGTTCTAACTGATTATTAAAACAGAATCTTATTACAGTTTGTTACAAACTGTAATAAGATTCTGTTTTGTTAAGTAGGTACACTTAAAATAATGATATAAGATAACTAAATTTAATTATAAGGTCTGAAAAGAAATACATAGATGTTACAAGGATGTTTTTTTAATTTCAATAGCCTCGCAAAGCATCCTTGGTAGGAATCGGTGTTCTTTTGCGAGTATATGTAGTTTGTCAAATCGTAGGTAGTGGTTGGTCCTCTGTTGCACATGTTCACACACAGCAGACTTCAACGAGCGTTGGTGTTTAACATCAGCTATATGTTCTTGTTGATGTTTATGTTCGGGTACTTTGAAATAACTAGCTACACTTCAGAACGTTGGGACAACTACCATCTTAGTCTCCCCATGAACATGGCTGCTGTAAAGCAACCGCAACGTCGGGGCAAAGTGTAAACTTAAATATAAATAGTTTTAATTAGAAAATATATAGCTTAAATAGTAGTAAAGTTCAATAATAGTAGTGTTGGAGTTTTCAAAATTATGTAATAACAGTGTTTAAAGTAAAATAAACAACGCGACAAAATCCGTATAAAGTGTTTAATTTCAATGTATAACATTCGCGTAAACATAAGACAATATTATGTATGTAATATTTTTGAACGATGCACTGTCAAGTCACAAATCGGCCAGCGACAAACTAGCCAGCATGAACACGATCAACTATTCACATGTCATATCATAATACGAAACAAAACCTGGCAGTTATTTGAACTGCCTGGAACTTGACAGGTTTAATAAAAGATTATAATAGGGCCCCTGATCCGTACATCCCATACCCTTTCGAAATCCCGTTTGTGCATCCCATATTTTCTCGTCGGTTACTTTCACAATCCTTTCAATTAGCACTTTCGCATACAATTTACCGACGACGCTGAGCAAGCTAATGCCTCTATAGCTTTTGCAATCTTGCTGTGAGCCTTTTCCTTTGTATAAAGGTACTATGACGGCCTTGCACCAATTACTAGGTACACGGCCGGTATTCCAGCACAAGTTAAAAAGGCGGCACAACTGATTTACTATGAGTCCCTGTCCAGCTGTCAGCATTTCGACTGTAATCCTATCATAACCACCAGACTTTCCTAATTTCATGCTTTTCAATGATTTCATTATTTTATCTATACTAATAGGGCTTTCATCATTCCTATCATTATCATTCATTTCAAAACTTTGCCCATGTCATTCCTCTCTTACAAATAAACTTTCAAAATATTCCTTCCGATTCAGTACGCTCTTTTCTTCATTCAGTACACTTCCATTCTTGTCTCTGATCGATTTCAGCTCTGTGGTTATGGTTTTACCTCGAACAGAGTGAATGGATTTCCAGAAAACTTTGCGTTAGTCCGGAAATCTTCAGATAATCTTCTATCAAACTCGTCTTTCATTTCCTCTTTTATCCTTTTAATCACATCTTTCACTATCTTCTTCATTCCTATAAACTTATTCCTAGCTTTATTTACATCCTCATTCGTTGCTCTTTGTATTGTTTCATTGGCTCTGACAGATAGCCAGTCCAACCATGCATGCTTCTTCTCACGTACTACCCCTCGCACATCTTTATCCCCCCACGCATTCTTAGATATTATCATTTTCCTCTTCTTGCTCACACCGCATACTTCTGACGCTACAACAACCACTTCATACTTAAATTACTGCCACAATTCTTCTGTATCATCAATGTCACAAAATCTTTCAAATCTTTCCCTCAATTTATTTTTATACTCGTCTTTCAATACTTTATCATGCAATTTTTTTACTTTTATTCGTTCTTGGGCACTTGTTCGGGTTATAATATAATATATTCGGGAATATGGTGTCGCCATTCTTTGAAGAGGCCCCGTATCCGGCTCTTAACCAAAAAATGGTCGGTATGAACATCAATACCTCTATATACCCGAGTGTCTAAGACATTCTTTCTCAATCTTTCATCCACTACAACAAAGTCAATCATACTACTTCTCACATTCTTTACTTCCCTTGTATACTGGTGGATTCTTTTGTGGGCAAACATAGTGTTTGTCACACAAAGACTCCACTCCAAACACAGCTCAAGCAACCTTTTTCCATTCTCATTCACACTTTCGTCTCCATACTTGCCTAAAACCCTTTCGTATTCTTCACGCTTTACTCCCACCCAACCATTGAAATCCCCTAACATTATCAACCTCTCGTGTTCTTGCATTTCCTCAGGACATCTCTTAAACTCTCCCAAAAATCTTCTCTTTCTTCCCGTGCACTCTGAGACATACCCGTTGCCATGTTTACGGGTGCATAGACCCCTACCATGAACACACGAGTAATCCCCACTTTCATTCTCCTCTATAGTAACCTAGCATTCACATATTCAAATTCTTTTACGCACTCATTCATTCTAGCAGACAAAATAACATCAACTCCCTGACAGGCTCTGGTATTGGTAAGCACGCCGTATATATAATAATATGCCGTGTAGGATCCATGCCTAGTGGTGTTACAGCCTTTCCTTTTAGTCTCATTCACGCACAGGATATCAATCTTTCTCTCATTCATCATCTGACATACTTCATTCAATTTTCCATCAATCCCTCTTCCGACATTCAATGTAGCAAAACGGCTTTCCGTAGGCCGCGTCGCCACCATGCGAATAACTAATATCTGTAAAATCCATAGGCGTTCCCACGATTGGAAGGGAAAATACTGTCCACCTCCGCAGAGCCCTTTACGGAGGTAAGGTGGATCCATCCTGTGCCCTGTGACCACCAACACAGGCACCCTCCGTTCAAGACCAGCTTTCCCTCTGGCCACGAATCCATTAGCACGAGTCGGTTAACACCTTGGATCGGGGTTTATTTTCGGGTCTGCTCTCTGAAATTTGGTTTGACTTCGAAGGTCTCAAAATCAATTTGTATGATTCCGCGTTTTACAAACGGCGTCGTCCATTTAAAAACGCTTGCTGTTTTAAAATATGCTAGCAAAGAAAAAGAACTATAGCATTTTTTTATTCCCCTTGGTAGCAGACGAGCAAGTGGCTCACCTGATGGAAAGTTGTAACCGCTGCTCATAGACTTCAGCAATGTCAGGACACAGCAAAGCCGCTGCCTACCGTGAAAGACGAACTCTCTTTAAACCTCGTTTGAAGAAAGGACATATCATACCGCTCGGGAAACACCGAAGCAGGCAGTTCATTCCAGAGCTTGCTCGTACGTGGGAGAAATGATCGCTGAAAGCGTATCGTCTTGGATTTGAACGCTTCCAGGTGATATGGATGAACTCTGTTTTGATGTCGCATGGTACGGTGATAGAAAGGGCCGCTGGTACCAAATCAATCTTCAGAGCACTCCCCGTGAAAGAGTCGGTAGAACACGCAGAGAGACCCAAAGTCTCTCCGTTGCTCCAACGACTCCAATCTATCCGTGAGATTGGGATCATCGACGATTCGAACTGCCCGTCTTTGTAGGGAGTCAAGTGGGTCGAGCTGGTATTTGGGGGCCTCTGCCCAGAGATGTGAGCAGTACTCCATGTGCGGCCGGACCTGTGCTTTGTAAAGCACAAGATGTTGGCCTGGTTTGAAGTACCGCCTCGCCCTGTTCAGTACACCCACCTTTTTGCTCGCTAATTTAGCTTTGCTCCCAAGTGACTCCCAAACTGGTCTTTATTCAACATTTCCAAACCGAGGATCACAATAGTCTCGGAGATACGTAGAGTAACTCCTTGAAACTGTGGTGCCATGATAAAAGGGTCCTTCTTGGCAGTGAACGCGTACACTTGTGTCTACGAGGGGTTGAACCGAACTAAGTTCTGTTAACCCCATTCGGAGGCCCGCCCAAGAGAGTCCTCGACTTTAGACACAAGTTGTGTTCGTCTTTCCTGTATCATGCACGGAGTGACATTCTGATAGCTAGTACAGCGCGTTTCACCCGTGCTGTCATCCGCATAGCAATGCATGTTCTCGATTGACAGCAAGTCATTGATATGCAAGATAAACAGCGTTGGGGAGAGCACCGATCCTTGAGGAACACCAGCGTTAATGGTTTTGGTTTCGGAGCTACAGCCATCAACGACGACGACTGTAATGCTCCAACAATCCAGAAAGCTGGCAATCTATTTGCAGAGTCCCTCGGGGATTCCATAAGATGGTAGCTTCGATAGAGGGGCCTATGCCAGATCCTGTCAAATAAATGCCTTAGCGATATTGAGGCTAACGGCCAGAGCCTCTCCCCCGCCCTCCGAAGCCTCCGCCCAGCGGTGTGTGAGGTACTCTAGAAGATCATCAGCCGAACGACCATGGCGGAAGCCATACTAGCAGTCACTAATCAGCTGATGATCTTCAAGGTACCGCAGCAGAAGGCGGTTTATTAACCGCTCGATAACTTTGGAGAGCAAGGAAGTAATCGCTATCGGCCTATAGCTTGAAGGATCCGACCGGTCACCCCTTTTCGGGATCGGGTGAACATGAGCGACCTTCCATGAAGATGGAACCCTATTGGAATTGTAGGAAAGACGGTATAGGCGCGTTAAAACAGGGGTCAACTCAGGGGTGCACGTTTTAAGTACCACTGCAGGGATGCCGTCAAGCCCACTCGACTGCTTGATGAGGATTTCAGACAAAGAGCTCTCACACCTTGGGATGGTAGGTGGTGTGACTCCCTCATCATCCAAAGTCGAGTTTGAGGCAAAGAGTTGTACCAAAAGATTGGCCTTCTCTTTTGCACTATGGGCCAGACTGGCATCAGACTTACGCAGTGGTGGGAGACTGACCTGACAAAAATTGCCGAGCGCATCCTTAAGCCCAAATAGCACAACTCCCTGAAGGATGTCTTCCAAGGCGCTCGCCAATTTTGGCAACGTGTTCCGCCTTACCCTTGGCAATAGCCTTCTTGCTGGATCTAGAAGCGGCATTAAATTCCTTTTCTCTCTTTGACATCAGGATTCCGACACTTCCTAGCACTATACCAGGCTAAGTATGCCGACTGCTTCTGGTGTGCAGCATCCCTGCTGGTGTTATTGAACCAGGGGCGGCTGCGGCCACCCACAGGTATTTTGGCAGAAGGGATGAATAATTCCATCCTTGGTTGGAGCACAATAAACATCTGTGATGCAGTCAGCAGAAGTGCCAGGATCCCCGGATGAGAAGCAAAAGCCGCTTCCATGGATAGGATGCATGAAATTCTCGAAGTCCATCGTAATCTACTGACTTGTATCGCCAGACTTTACGGTAACCTGTCACCGAAGAGTTATTACAATACAATAGTTTTAAAGAATACAATAGGTATTGAGAAAATACAGCTCGCCTGCAGTGTTTTTTATATTGTAATTTTATTATTGTGGATTTGCGATTTTCTAAAAATAAAAATACAGTTGTATCTTACATTCTATTGTTAGGTAATGAACCCTTTATTTCTAAAAGTACATGCACGTCTTACAAGTACATTACATATGGTTAATCATCCTCGTCTGAAACCACAATAACGTTCTCTAATCCCAAAGCCGGGGTAATAACACGTGTAAATAACAAGCGTAGCTCATGTACCATATTATGCACATAATATGCGAACAGTACCCAATTGTTATTTTTCCTATTATACACGTGTTATAATAATGACGAATTGCACTTCGACCGGATAATGTTCTGTCTATTATGATATAGATATCTTATATTGATTCGGGGGCCAGTCAGTGTAGACCGGCGACACTTCGACCCAGTGGGATCTTTTGTGTCCGCCCCGAGGTTTATCCCTGAGCTATCTCCTTATGAATATACTGCATCAGTCGCAGCGTACACTTCAGAGGTTACGAGGAACGTTGGTAGAAGCCTGAAGTCTTCAGGGATATGCCAATCCCATCAGACCCATCCTTAGTCCGGCCAACGCGTCACATTCACACAGTAGGTGTGATATAGAGTCGTCCTGTTCACCACAGGCTCTGCAGATCGAATCGTTTGACAATCTCAATCTGCACAGGAAGTCGTTGGTGCCAAAATGACCAGTAAACGCTCCTGTGAGCAGGCGTATTTGGCCCTTGTACCTGCAGAACTTCCGGGTAAAGCCCGTGGCTCTGTTTGCAATGAATTTCTTGGAGTGTTCCAGACCCCTAAGGGCCATCCACTCTAGCCTGTGTTTATCATTGCCATGTGCATTCAAAGCTGCCTTGACGTTACTTTCAGAGAGACCTACGAATGGCTCGGGGCTCACAAATAGTTGATCCGAGCTCTTCTTGGCTAATACATCAGCCTCCTCATAATATAGATATAATATTAGCGAGCTCGGACATGTCGAGATTGCAGTCGTCCTCATATCGTTCCTCCTAACTCTTCCAAGTGTTCATTTGACATTTCATTGCTGAGCTCTATTACTACTACTAATACATTTGGTGTATTCATTTTTCATTTATTATCTCCAAGTTTTTATTCAAGCTAAACCTTTGTTTTGACAATTTATGTTACCAAAAATGTGTGCGATTTTGAACTCAAATAAAACCGAGGGCAAAGGTCTTACAGCTTAGGTGCAATAATAAAAAAAATTTAGGAGAACGAGTTCTAACAGAATATTGTATTTTTTCTGGTTTAAAATGGGTGGATGTCCTTTAATAGGCAATGTCTCAAAAATAGTGTCTATTTTGTGACAATTTTGATGACTTATTACGAAAGTATGCTACGTTTCTTATGGTCTTTTAGTGTCATTTTAAAGTATATTTATAAGGAAAACCTCTAAACTAAACAAATATTAGCTCGAATTTGTATTTTTCATTATATAACAAATAACATTATGTGACAACTGATGCAATATACTTATAAATTTTTAAGTTTTCTGAGGAATAACTCATATGCCTCCCTTATATTTTTTTGTATGAGAAGCTATCTATAGTATGTAATAAATGATGTTAAACATTACAATTATACTGATTAACGAAATTTATTACTAAAATAAATTCAACAATATGTTTGGTGACCGTCACAAAGTTTCCTAAGATTTTCGTACACCGCACAGTGGTCTGAAAATGGTTAAATGAAGTTGCCGATCAATTTACTTATACTATTGCTAGTGTATAGCTTGCTAATGACCTTCATGATGGCAGTAATTGAAAACAATATTGATTTTATACCTTTTTATTTTACACAATTGCATTCCAAGAACTAAGTAACTCATTTGTTAATCGCCGAGATTATATTTCAGTTACAATTAGATTAACATTAACATTAACCAGTTAAGCCCTAGAGGGGCCAAATAGCTCTAGTCACAATAAAATTCTATTGTGTGTAATATATGTACCTAACTAGAGAAATGCGAACATTAATGAGGTAGTTGCATAAAAATAGGACGTTTGAGCTTAATTCTATCAGTAGCCCTCAGCACTTGTGCGCGCTAACTTATTACTTTCTGTTTGTTATTGTGTTATGATGGAAGGTTTTGGTACCAATTTGGATATTTTCATGTTTGTGGCAAACAACAGTTGTTTTTCACATACTGGTGTATTATTTGAAGCTTTTGAGAATACTGTTGATTTGTCGGAAAATGAAAAGAAGGAAATGAAACAATTCTGTCAAACTTACGTGTGTTCGTTGAGGAACAAATGGCTCTCGTGTAACGTGTGTGTGTGACGCGGACCGCGCGACCTTGACGGCTGCGCGCGAGTCGGAGTGGTTGCTGTCGCCCCCCCTTCCCCTCCTGCCCGGCGGTAGCCATATATAAGCCCGATCGCGTCCTGGACGTGCCTCCTTGCGGCCCGGCTCCACATCTTGAGTTAAGTGTTCCTGACTACAAGGACACGCAGCAAGCCTTTAAGTGACCCACGCCCTGTCTATTTTATATTGTTAAAGTTGTACATGTGAACTAAACGCATTAAAAGTGTAATTGCCATACCTTCTCTTATTTGTATCTTTTAATTAAATTCACCTAGGGACACCACGCCCCTACGGCGTGGCCTGTTCCTCTAAAACCTTCATTTCTTCTAAAGAAAACCTCTAAAGGTTACAACGTACATTCATAAAAAATATGGCTATATCATGATATATCATGGCTGCAAGAGAATATAAAATGGCCTGAGGTCATGAGGGAAAACATGACCCCTTCTTTAGTGGAGCAGCAACCATGTTCCAGCTCTGACTTTGGTGTGAATGTGGATGCATCAACATCCTACAGACCGGGAGGAGACGTGCAGTGTTGGTACATTAACATCCGTTGTGAGTCCGAGAAAACCATTCACAAAGCTGAGCCCACTACAGAAGAGAAGGAGAGTGGAAGAGGCTACCAGGATAAAGGAATTGTTAAAGCCAAAGAAAACCATGCCTGGTATTTTGACCTCATTGAAGCTTTCGAAGTGGCAGTATATAACAATAATATCTTGTGCAAAAGGAGAAGGAATACCACTGTATCCTTCTTATACTGCCATCCTTGAGGCGAAGAAGGACTGCTACCCCCCAAAAGATACTATACACATCACGGAAAGAGAAGTAAAAGTAAAGCTCGAAGCAATTTTGGACAAAAGTGTGGCTAGGCTTGGAAAATTCCTACGAATGGAATCATCACTGGATGGCAAAGAGTTGAAACTTATATGCAAGTGGGGCTTCGATGGTGCTTCAGGGCAAAGTTTGTATAAGCAAACTATGGTAGACGAAGACGATTCCAGTATTTTTATGTGTTCTTTTGTCCCTCTGCGCTTAGTATGTGGCGAAGAAAAGGTATGGGAGAATCCAAAACCGTCTTCCACAATGTTCTGCAGACCAATATATTTTAAATTTATAAACGAAAACAAGTTAAACATCGTAGAAGAGCAGTCTCTGATTGAGGCTGAGATTGCAGCACTGTAGCCATCTATTATAGGAAGCCATTCTGTTAAGCACTCGATGCTTATGACCATGATAGATGGCAAAATCACTTCTCAGCTATCAAATACCTCATCGCAGACTTGTGATATATGTAAAGCTACTCCTTCGGAAATGAATAAGTTGCAGAAGATCTCAGAGTGAGTTTTCAATAATTTAATAAATTAATGTCACTACTGCAATATAATATTATATACTTTTTATTAATTTAAGCACTTTTTCCAGAAAATCGGTTTCAACAGAAATATACAAGTTTAGTTTGTCTACTCTTCATGCTTGGATTAGGTGTATGGTGTGCCTATTCCATATTTCATATAGACTGGATTTTAAAACATGGCAAGCCAGAGAAGCAAGCATTAAGGAGTCATTAAAGAGTAGAAAACAAATCATACAGCAGAAGTTTCGTGATGAAATGGGCCTCCTAGTAGACGTCGTCAAACAAGGTGAGATAAAATAACAGTCATAAATTGATAGCTCTTAAATCTAAATTTTCAAGAAACGTTATACGTTTATAAGTACCTCTTTTCTGCACAAAGTCAAGTATATTTGTTTTGTTATAGGTTCGGGAACTACAAATGATGGGAATACAGCTAGGATTTTTTTTAGTGAACCTGCAAAAACTGCAGCTATCACAGGATTAGATTCCGGTTTGATCCGAAGATTTTCAACGCTTTTGCGTGTAGTAGCCAGTGGGGAGCCTATAAATACTGACGCGTTTGCAAACTTTGCACGCCTTACTCCAGAAATGTACGTGGAGCTTTATGGCTGGTATTACATGCCTTCGAGTGTCCACAAACTTTTACTGCATGGTGCTGAAGTTATCCAACACTTCAATATTATGCCTATTGGCAAATTATCTGATGAGGCAGCGGAAGTCACAAACAAAGATTTCAAACAAATCCGAGAACACCATTCGCGCAAATTTTGTCATAAAGCGACAAACGAAGACATTTTGCAATGGTCTCCTTGTATCAAATCAAATCAAAATAAATTTATTCAAATTAGGTTACAAGGTAACACTTATGAATGTCAAAGTTACACGTAATTTTTTTCCTGTGAATTTACATTTACTGCCACGTTCAGCAAAGCTAGGGTGTGTAGGGCTCATGAGAAGAACGGGCAAGACACTCATAGCGACTCTTTTTAATCGCCAAGTGTACAATAATATTTCGTTTACAAATCATAACTGTAATAATAAAAATTATCATCAGATCGCTACATTTCGAGCATAAGACCTGTGCTGAGAAAGTCTCGAAAAACAGCTGTCACTGATGATATGAGACCTCTTCTCATTAGTGACGATTCAGGTGTAGACAAAGAGAACATTGAATTTGTCGATGTTATTAGTGGGTCAATGTTGGACTCTGATTTAGAGGACTTTGATGAGGGCGAACATACTCTCTGTTAACAATAGTTTTTATGTGTAAAGAATTTTATTGTGACTAGGGCCCATTTGGCCTGCTAGGGCTTAACTGGTTAATGCTCAATTATCATTAATATCTAATTGTAACTCAAACATAATCACGGTGATTAACAAATGAGTTACTTAGTTCTTGGAATGCTATTGTGTAAAATAAAAAGGTATAAAATCAATATTGTTTTCAATTACTGCCATGATGAAGGTCATTAGCAAGATATACACTAACAATAGTATAAGTAAATCGATCTGCAACTTCATTTAACCACATCATTGATTTGAAAAATCACATACCGAAAATTTAATATTTTAAATATTTGCTACGCGCAAAGCGGCACCTAAAGGTGCATGAATTGTATGTCATCTTGATCGCCGTGTATGGTACAATAGCTCGTATGAGCACCAGCCCTTCAGTTCCATTCAGTTTAAAAAAACTGTACTGTAAGTGTTTTCTCCCATACAAGAAAAACACAAATCTTTTTTTCTCATGCGTGGAGCCACTAATACCATCCATACGTTAATATTACGTCAAGAGAGGTATACCAGACACATTACAATTTTTTATTTTTGAATTCCGCACTTTACGTTTCTATGAGTATGGAGCTCCATTTTCAGACCACTGTGCACCGGTGGCGGGTGTGAACTGTGTCAGGCTATATTTTATAGATTAGAGTATATATGTACAAGTACAGTATGAATGAAAACAAAAATAAAACACAGTTAAAGCAAATCAACGAAATGTTTATTAGAACGAAACAGAAGTAGATATTTACCTTTTTTTAATAATCATCATCAAATCAACATATCCGAGTAGTTATGTTTATAATATATATTTTTTTTATTTATTCTTCTGGCCGTTCATTTTTAAGGCTCGCTCTATATTTATGGGTTCTCTGAGCTCCACTCTGAGGCATTTTATAGTTTCTGAAATATTGACATAACGTTTGAAATGTCTCGTGTGCAGGTATGTCTGTTTTTTATCTCTTGCTAAGCTTCCTCCACTCTAAATTTATTTACATCTGGGATATAATTATTGTTTCAATAAGTTATCTCCATTCTAAATTTATTCCAGTTGCGGATAAATTTAAATTGTTGGTGGCCTTCAATATGTTATTCCTACTCTTTCATCATATTTAAAAGTCTTTACACAGTACCACGTACAGATATTTGAACAATGATTGCTTTGTATAAGTTGACGCTTGCTAAATATGTAAATGATAAAATAATAAAAAATACACATCAAAAGTTTCTTCGAAGCATTATTGTCAAACAAAAAGCAAAACCTCATCTAAATACTAAATTTTATCCAAATCATTAATTAAATAAAAACATACATACAAGAATCGCTCGTTAAAGGTTTATTATTGTAAGATCATTGTATACCGTGTTTTTTGGCAAATAAATATATTATTATTATCTTTATTTATATTATTTTTCTAATGATTACATTTTTAAATGTAAATAAAAAAACTATACATATTTAAAAATATAAAAACTGAAATGACCCACCGACATCGGGAACAAGGTCCAAGCTGCCGGTGGTTAGTGCCCCAGAGAGAGGAATCTCCTCACAATACGCGCCGTGTTGAGTAGTACTGCCTTTTGGATCAAGGATTTGATCCAGCCATCTAACGCGAACCTCTGCAGGTGGTGGTCGAGGCTCTTAGGTATTAAACCATTGACTGTAATGACTATCGACAAAATGATCGCCGAGTCCACACGCCGTATGTCGACAATGTCGTGAGCTAAGTCCAGGTATTTCTCTCCAGGTATACTCTTTTTCTTTTTCAGCTTTCACAAGATTCCCGTCATGCGGAATGGTGACATCGATGATCATTGCTCGGCACTCCAATCGGTCTATCAGCACAATATCTGGCTTGTTCGCCATAATTGTCCTATCAGTGATGATAGACCAATCCCAGTATAAAGTAGCACGACCATTTACGAGAACTGGATCGGGCACATACCTGTAATACGGCACCTCAGATTCCACAAGTTCATACTTCAAGGCAAGTTGCTGATGGACAATACTGGCTACTTGGTTGTGTCTATGCAAATACTCTCCATTGGCAAGACGAGAACAACCGGAGATAATATGTCTGAGAGATTCTCCGGGCTGGTGAAATGCCCGACATATGTCAACCGTCCCATCCTTCAGGATATATCTCCGGTAGTTGTTCGTCATAACAACTTCATCCATAATTGCACAGACAAAACCTTCGGTCTCAGCGAAGAGATTGCCAAATCGTAGTCAGGACACAGATGACTGAAAATCTATGTCGGGCCCATTCAGGGCCCGGAAAAAGCGTCCATGCAGCTCTTTTCCTTTCCATACATCCCTGCGCTCATCAGTTCCAAGTATAACAGGTTTGCGCCAGTTCTCTTTAGCCAGAGCAAGCGGGGTAAAGCCCGTATTCACTGCGACTACATCGCGATGCACGCCCACATCAGTTCGAAGAAAATATTCTCTGAGATTGCACACCTCACGGTTGTGGAGGGTCTTGGCATTTAAAAAACCGCGACCCCCACACTTTCGCGGGATGTACAATCTCATTACCGAGGAGCGAGGGTGGTGCATTCGGTATGCAGTTAACAGTGTACGGACCTTTCTATCCGGGGCATCTAATTCCGTTTGTATCCATCTGAGTATGCCAAAGGAGTACATAAGGATCGGCATGGCCCAACCGTTACAGGCGCGCAGCCTGTTGCCGCCTGATAAAAGACATTTCAGTATTTTTTTCAAGCGGCTAAAGAAGTGCTCTTGCAACACCTGTTTCATACCGTCCTTAGTGATACCTAATGCCTGTGACATTCCCAGATATTTATAGGTTTCGTTTGCAGAGAGAGATCTAAGTCTAGTGAAATCTGAAAGTTCAATGCCATCAGATTCCAAAACCCTGCCTCGCTTTACATACATAATTGCACATTTGTCAACACTAAACTCCATCCTGATGGACTTACTGAAGGTTTCAGTTACCTTAAGTAACGCTGTCAGTTGGGATCTGGTGGAGGCAAATAGTTTTAAGTCATCCATGTAAAGAAGGTGGGATATAACTTGACCATCCTAGGTCATCCTAGCCTGGGCCTGAACTCTCCAGTAAAGTACTAAGAGGGTTTAATGCTAGACAGAACCATAAGGGACTCAAACTGTCACCCTGGAATATACTTCGCTTGATCTTGAGAGATACACCGCTTTCCCCGATCTGGCGACATCCTGAATAGCGTAAAACCGTTCTCCACTGCCTCATACATGACTTCAAGAAAGTGCAAAGAGTTGCATCAACTTCATACAACTCCAGCACCCTCAAGAGCCATGCATGTGGTACAGAGTCATAGGCCTTCTTATAATCTATCCAGCATGTCGCAAGATCTTTCCTAAGGCGGTGTACTTGTTGACTGAAGGTCATGTCAATCAGGAGTAGCTCTTTAGTACTACGGGCCCCACTTCTACATCTATTTTGAGATACAGACATGAGGTTGTTTGCTGTAATATGTAGTGAAAGTTTAGATCTCAAAATGGATGTAAGAAGTTTATAGACCGTCGGTAGGCATGTTATCGGTCTATATTTTTTTGGTTTCGTGACACTACCTGATTTATAGAGCAGATGGGTGGTGCCAGTGATCAAAAAGTCAGGCAGCGATCCTGATTCCAAAGATGACTGGAATAGGGACGCCAAGCATGCATGAGCACTGCGGAACCATTTCAACCAGAAGTTGTGCAGTCCGTCCGGTCCCGCTGCTTTCCAATTTGGTAACGAACGAACCGCACAAGAAACATCTTCTGGTTGTATGTTGATTGGATCCATTTGTGGTATAGTGTCACATGTCCGCCAAACATCCCAAATGATCGACGGGTGTCGACCAGATACTACGCCAAAAAGCAGTCGTGGCTTCTGTATCTAGTAGCCAACCATCCCCACTAGAATCAGGTTGCTCCCACCTTCTGTACACCCACCTTTCATCTCTCTTGAATTCACGATTTTGTAAATATCGGTCAGCTCTTTTTTTGTAGCGTCTCACTCGGCTTGCCCACGCACAAATTCTCTGTTTCAGGAAGTCGATGCGTTCTGTAAACCGGGTGACATAATCTTGGGGACATACGTCAGTCCCTGCGAACGCTCAAGTCACATAACGCATCACTCTCGGTCGTGTATTTCCCTCCCTGAAACAGATAAGCTTGCCGATGAGTGCCCTGTACTCAGCGATACGACGCTCAATCCTGCACTGCCACGCTGGCATAGTATTTCTGGGTCGAGCAGCTGTCATTATGTCTGAATTTTTAATACCAGCCACTTGACATGCCGCAGCAGTCGCACAGTACAAGATCGAGTGTGTATCGCTAAGACTTTCACTGTCCACTAAATAAGCTGGCAGTAATGAGTCCAAGGCACACACCAGCGCTAAATTTCTTTTTGAGTGTAGGCAACCTTGGTAGACGTGGTCTATTTTCTGAATAAACGTGCCGATATTCCCGCAACGTGCTCTCCAAAGTACTCCTTAATTGTTCATTGTACTGGGTACTTACGTGTGTAGCCCTGCTATCCACCTCTTTACTAATATCATTATCATTTGGCCTCGATGCCTCATGAAGTCTTTGAGGCATTATCTGGACAGAAGTAGTGACAAAGGGGCTACTTTGTACGTCGGAGCGTAGCCTCTCAAGTGCGGCATCGTTATTATTATTATTCTCTTTATTAACATATTTTTTCAATATTGATTATATTTTTAAATATATAATTATAAAAAAAACAAACACATTTAAAAATATAAAAACTATGAAGACCCACCGGCATCGGGAACTGGATCCAAGCTACCGGCGGTTAGGGCTCCAGCGAGAGGAATCTCCTCACGATGCGTGCCGTGCTAAGCAATACGGCCTTCTGCATCAGAGACTTAATCCAGCCGTCTAACGCGAGCCTCTTCAGATGGTGATCGAGACTCTTGGCAATCAGTCCATGGACTGATACGACTATCGGTACAATAATCGCTGAATATTCACATCCCACATGTCGACAATCTCATGCGGCAGATCCAGATATTTAACTTGTTTATCTTTTTCAGCCTTCACGAGATTCCCGTCATGAGGAATGGTAATATCGATGATCATTATTATTAATATGTTTCTCTTATCACAGGTACTTTCTAACATATTATATTAGAAAATACCTGGCCCTTTGAAAGGCTTACACGGAGACATGGGTCCAACGTGAAGAGGCCCTTCGAGAGTTTTAATCAAAGGTGTGATGGAACACCTACAGCGGCACTAGCCGCAGCAGGCGTAGGACTATTGCTACGTATGGATTCTAATATATGTGCTATGGGTATGGGTGTTTGGTGGACCGGTATATTGCTAACTATGGATGAAAAACGGCGTCTGCCCTGAATACTCTAATAGCATCAATGCAATGGGCAGACGGTGACTCGCCAACTCACTAGATGGGCCCCCTGATAACCCACTATAGGCATACAAGCCAGCAGCAGAGGGCAACACCGGTGCGAATGGCTAGGGTGGTCAAGCGGTGCGGCGCCGGTTTCACCATCACGGGTTTTGTGACAACGGAGACCCGGAGCGTGTTTCTCCGTAGTTATGCCCTTGAAAATGACACTTCCAGCCCCAAGCATATAGCTCTAGCGGCCCCCTTCTGACGGGCCGACCAAGGCAAGCCAAAGTTGAGAGTCCTACGGGCGCTCTTGAAGTTCCACCCCAGCCAACCAGTAACGGCAAGCCGGGGACGAGGCCCTAACCAGCTCTCTGAGGCATTCAGGACCGCAGTGTCGCCACTCACATTCAGCCCGCCACAAGCTGCCCTGCGGTTTGTGCGCTTTAATTTAACTGGTGATACATTTTTTGTTTATATCACAAGGCGAAGGTGATAGTTTTAAAGCTAGTGTACTGTGCCCTCCGATATCGCGTTAGTCTCATGATGAGTTATTATTATTATTTAAATCGACATTGTTTAGAAACAACATACCTTATAAGATAAGGAATGTTGTTTCTAAACAATGTCGTCTTAAACAGATATTGTATATATAACTACTTTGATTCTTTTTCACACAAGACACTTTTTCATGTGTGTAGTTCATATGAATATTAATATACTTAATAAGCATTGAGAAATTCGGTGATGTACACCTAGCTTTATCGTCATATTTTCAGTCAGGCTAAAGATGACGACAAATAATGTCATCATACAGACGTCACATTTTGCTATCTATTTTATTTTATTTGATTCGTTGAAGACTCGTATGATTAAATAACGTTAAAGTATGAATTAATGTTTTTAAATGTATGGAATAAATAAGAAATAGCTAAAATACGAGTAAGTAATAATACCTGACTAATAAAACTGACGTCTGGCTCCTGCGCAATAGGCGTCCTCCTCGCTCGCTTTTTGAAAAGAACCATAAATAAGACACTATATACTGAGAAAAAAGAACTGCCGGTGAATTTTAAAATGGTCACAGAGAACACAATATTATCATTGCACAACAGAGGAAAGAAGGGGAAAAATTCTTGTTACGCAGAAAAGTACGTCATAAATATTGACCGACTGCATTAATTTAAAATTTGGAAATAAACCGTTTTATCTGTATAATACTTCTAATGCACACTGCTACACGATCAATCATCTTATTGCACAATTAGTTATGGTTCATTTTAGATAATCACCTCCATAATCTAGTAAAAAATTAAGGACGTATGAAACATTTTGTCAAGACGTTTTATGGGTGACACGTAATATTGGCAGGTTCACTAATTTTGAAATGATGTTATTTAATAGATTCTCGATAATTAATAGGAAATAACGAATAGAAACTGGAAGCTAGATTATATATTATTAAACATATTAAAAAAATCCCGGTGTTAGAGGTACAATTCACGAGAAATAAATTGTGAACTTTGGTGAGAGGGAAAAACGAGGGGAAGTTGTTTTTTTTAAATGCTCTTATATTCTACAATATCGTTGTAGAGACCCATATGTACATATAATCTGAGGTATTGGTTAACGCGGGAACTCCACCACTTACAAATAGAGAATAATTGAATAATGGCTATTATTGCGAATTGATAATAAACCCAGTGTTGTTATTGACATCCTTTTATTATTTTTCTGAGTTGTAAACCTTAGTCCTTCACTCCGTGGTTGGTATCTACATTATTTTCTTTTCATTTTTATTGCTTTTGGCGGCAGACGAGCGGGTGGCCCACCTAGGGGGAAGTGGTAACCGCTGCTCATGGACTTCTGCAATGTCAGGACACAGCAAAGATGTTCAGTACTGCATTCTCATCTTATTTCAAGTGGACACATCAAGCTTTAGAACCTTTGTTTCGGCGCACTTTATTGGTAACAGTTAGATTACCTGTTGTACGTAAGTGCCTATTAATTCAATAATACATAAAAATATTATAATATTTCCTCGGTATATAAAATGTCTTAATCACACCGCAGGAGCCTCTTCTTAATGTATGAAGGGTTAGGCCATAGATGACCATGCTGGCCCAGTGCGGCAGAGAATATTATGGAGAACTCTCAGTCATGCATGTACCCTCCCTACTTCGCCATTACAGCAAGCAGTAATAACTAATTAATACGTTCATAACTTCGAAAAATCTGGTACGAAATTACAACCTCTGCGTGATAGTCCAATGGTCTCCTACCTTACCGCTGCTTGCTTTTTTATTAATTACATGGTATCGATAAATTCTTAATTGTATAGATAAAGTTACGTCACCCAAATTGGAGTGGCCATCGCGTATACATCACGCAAATGCCATCCCGTATATATACAGGCCACCTGTATAGATAAAGTTATGTCACACAAATTGGACAGGCCATACCTACTACATATGTCTTTATAAACATAGTAATTATTATTTTCTATTTGGACAATGCCATATCAAAAGCCAATTGTTATTTCTAATCAATAGTAGTTACAAATACACTCACTACATTACGCAGCGCTGATATGGGATAAATCAAATGGAATCATGAAACATGATTGGTATAGGTGGCTATTGCGAGACTAACATACTACTACTATGAAGGTATATGGATAAAGTACTGCTTTGAGTAGGTATGTAGTAGCTATATTATGGTAATTTTGTGCTTGTGAATTTCCTTTGAAAAAAGGCAGTCTAACTGCAACTGCAGTTTTAAACTAAAACTCACCAATCATTATCAGGTGAAAAAAATTAGCATAGAATTCAATTGCATCGTTTTAGTGAGCTTAACTTGCTGTTAGTATACTGCAAAATAGCACTATAGCGTCAGGGTTGTAGGCATACGTAATTGCTGTTTAAATTTAACATAAATTAAATACGAAGAATGGAGATTTCTTGTGCGTTCCTTTAGTCTTTTGTTGTGAGAGACTTTATAATGTATGCAAAGTCTCTCGTAACAGTCATAACACATGGACTATTCGTAATGCTGAATATAATCCCCCGGATTCTGAATTGAGAAAACTAGCAATCGAATCGCATTAATCGTAAAATAATAAAATTAAAAGTTGAGTAAGTATTTGAATATTATAATGTACAAATACTTACCTATTCAAATTTTATTACGTACGGTTATTTAAGAAAACTTGATATAGAAACTAAACAAATATTTACCCTGTGTTATAAGGTACTCTATGTTCTACTCCGTAGCCCTGACAACGTGTAAACGAAAGGGGAATGCCCATTTTTGGCTAACGTATAATTTTATACCGCCCAAGATTACAGGTATGATAAAAAAAATGTTTTAATATCTAATAATTTTTCGTACTATTTATTTACCGAAACAAGATAGCAAAATCTATATAAAAACGTATAACGTAATGGAAATAAGTCTTGTTATAATCACCACTGCTGCCACGTTATAATTTCAACGTAAAAAAGAGACTCTAATATTATTGAATAAAAATATTAGAAGTGATAAAGAAATATTTATATTGTTATGCCAGTAATAAGCAAAATAATAATATCGATAAGATATTGATCTGTAATTATTTGTTTTTAACTTGCAACACCGTAACCTACTGTCATAACACAAATCGGCATCCTTGCTTACTCGGTTTGCATGATTGTGTTTCTTTCGTTGTGATTTTGTTATTTTATTTACAAACAAGTATTATAATGCTTAGGTTTTAGAAAATATTTTAATTGTGTATGATAATAAGGATGATATGTGACGAGTGTGTGTGAAAACTTTTATATAAAATCTTGTCATCGGTAAAAATAAAAAATATTTTATCTCAATAACTCTTTATTTAATTAAATTCCTTAATTAATAATTTAATAACATTGCATACTATCATTTAAATATGGTTTTAAATATGGGCACTCGTGGCCAAAGTCATTATGGGTAGTGGACATTCCTCAAGTCAGGACATTGGTCAAGTAGTTAAGGCGTGAAAGCGTAACAAACAAACAAACTCACTTTCGCATTTATAATATTAGTTAGGATTAGGATTTAAATAGAATTCAGAAAGCGGGGCTCAGTGTTTTAAATAATTAGCTGAGGTTGTATGCGGATAGTCGTTTTTAATAGATTTGTTAAAAAACAACGTTTACCGAACAACAATATTATTATTATTAACAAATTGGCCAAAAAGTATTTTTACTGGTTTTGGTCAAAACAGTCAAAACAGATTGTATTTTGAGACAGGTCAGCCCAGTACCATGTGGCGTATGTATATACGCACAGGCAACATATGAATTTATGAAGAACCTGGAATCGAACAAAGCATCATACGTCTAGCCGCACCGAAACCAACTTAGGAACTGAGCGACGCGCGAAGCTGTCACACGTTTTTATACGTGGCATTATTTATACACCGCCGCCCTGCACGCACACACGCATAAGAATTTCCAAGAATTACCTCGTAGATGTTAGAATTATGTTTATTTGTCGCTGATTGGTGCAAATGAATATTGTGCACATTAGTGCGAGCGCTACTTGTAAGAACAATAAATTATATAGAAGGCTTAAAAGTTGTAAATATATTCAGCCGGCTGCGGTCAACCTGCACCCAAGCTATTCGAGAAGCTAGTACTGCTGCACATGACGCCACTCCTTCAGCCACGCGACGAACAGTTTGGCTTCTGCGCCGAACACTCCACGACTCACCAGCTCGTGAGGGCACTGCACGACATCGCGGTTGCTCGCAACAAACGCGAGCGAGTCTTCACAGTATTTCTCGATATGGAGAAAGCGTTCGATCGCGTTTGGCACACCGGCTTGTTGTACAAGCTGTCCACATCCACTACTCCCCGTCGAGTAGTTAGGATCGTGGCCATCTTTCTGCAAGACAGACGCTTCCAAGTGGCGGTTGAAAGCGCCCTGTCTACAGAGCGGCCCATTCGCGCCGGTGTGCCCCAGGGAAGTTGCCTCTCTCTCGTGTGCTACTCCTGGTACACGGACGACATCCGTCGTTAAGCTCGCGCTGTACGCCGACGACGCCGCCTACATCGCGACATCGATGAACGGTGTACATGCGGTGACCAAGATGCAGCGCACCCTAGACGCACTTCCCAGCTGGCTGAAGGACTGGAGACTGACGGTCAACGTGGCGAAGACTCAGGCGATCTCCATGGGCAGCATAGCCCTGCCGCAGTTGAAGCTCATGGGAGAGAACATCGAATGGTCCGCGATGGTGAAATACCTCGGCGTGACCATCGACCGCGCCCTCTCCATGAAGCCCCACGTCAACAACGTAGTCGTCCAAACGCGCACCGCGCGCGCCCTCCTGCGACCCGTGCTATTGTCCCGACTGCTGCTCCGTGCAAAGCTCGGCGTGTACAGGGCGTACGTCCGCAGCCGACTCACCTACGCTGCCTCGGCTTGGTTCGCTCTCACCTCTGAGACGAACCGCCCCCGGTTGCGTGCGCAGTAAGCGCTTGCGCTGCGCATTACCACCGACGCCCCTCGTTTCGTGCGTAACAGGACGATTTCCAGGGACCTGTGCATGGAGAGCTTGGATGACTTCATGAGACGCCTGTGCACCAACCTGTGCGTGCGCGCCGACGGATCGCACGCCCGCCATCTGCGAGAGCTTGCGCTCTACCATCGGCGACCGCCGGACAGGATGGCTCTGCCGCGAGACCTCGTCTCCATGGCAACCCTCACCGGACCTACGTGATGCCCCTCCCTGATGTTGGCTGACGGGCGCTCCCCGGGATACCCTTCCCGAGGAGCTCGACCTCGCCAAGCGCAGGAGGGACCCATCGGGTACGATCCGAGCACTACTGGCAAGTTGGTCGCCCGCGGGGTCTCACCCTTGCGGGCTGGACCTGGGTAGCTGCGCTACCCACTGGCTCTGACGACCTGGACTGACCAACGGGCCCACACGGGCCCACCCCGGTGACCCGCCTGTTTTAGCAGGCGGTGACGAACACCACCAAGACAGGCCCACAGACTGGTCTGGTTACCCCGAGACCCCGTAGGGGTCTACGAGACAACTGATGTAAATATATTCTCAGTTGAAGCAGTCTACGTGTTTCACTATAACCCTAACGGTTACCAGCTACGGACCTGACTTATGCCCGCCGGCTGATGATGCGTTAAATTGGTGACCCCTGACCTCTCATCGTTCTAGTGCTGTTGTAATATCGGTTCACTGAACCGACACTCAACCTCGGTTGGTTTTCGGCCAAATCTAGAACGTACGAATACGCTACCTTATCGTCATGGCACAAGAAAAAGCTGAAGAATTCACCAACAAGCAAGTAACGTCCCCTCTCCACGGTGATGTTGCTACAATCTCACTGCCTGTCTTGGTAGATTGATGCCATTCTGGCGTCAAAACCCATGTTTGTGGTTCGCACAATTTGAAGCCGCCGTCGCCGCGAGCAAGATGGGAGAAGAACAGAAATTCAACCCTGTCGTCCCGTTGCTAGGGTCGCCGACATCATATTGAACCCGCCATCGACCAACACGTATATTACGCTAAAGAACAGACTGATATCGACGTACCAAGAGTCAGACCATCGTCAGCTACAGAAATTACTCAGCGGCCTAGAACTCGGCGACATGAAACCTAGCCAGTTACTACGTACGATGCGCGATTTGAGCGGTAAATTACTAACCGACGAAGCGCTGAAAGTTATGTGGCTCTGGCGGGCGTCGATGTCAGCAAACCGAGCTACCGCCTTTGCGTTATCGATCTTAACAACAGAGAGGTTTCTAGTCGACACGGGTGGCGACATATCCGTATTAGCCGCAAGAAATAAGAAACAGGTGAAGCCGACTGAAAGTACTTACTTACAAACTGTTTGCTGCGAACGGTACGGAGATACGTACCTATTAGGGCGAGCGCACACTCGAGCTTAACCTAGGTTTACGTAGAAGCTACTAACGGACATTTACCGTGGCCGACGTGAAAACATCAATACTAGGCGCAGATTTCTTAGCGAAGCACAAATTACTTGTCGATCTACATCAAAGAAAACTCATCGACCGCATTACCGACCTCAGCGTTCACACCATCAAAATCCATAGCACCGAGGAAGCCGTATACGTTATCAGCCACCATCACGCCTATCACGACATCTTGAAAAAATATCCCGACGTACTGCGACCCATGTCACTCAAAACTCCGACTAAGCACGACGTGGCTCATCGCATAGAAACAACCGGCCAACCAATCTATTCAAGACCGCGCCCCCTGCCGCCTGATAAATACAAAGCTGCGAAGCTTGAATTTGAGAAGATGATGGAGATGGGAATCTGTAAACCGTCAACAGTCCATAGGCCAGCCCGCTTCACGTCGTTAAGAAAAAGGATGGTTCGCTACGCGTGTGTGGCGACTATAGAACATTGAACGCTGTTACAGTACCCGATCGCTACCCTATTCCAAGAATTAAAGATTTTACGTACCAGCTACATGAAAAAAAATCTTTTCAGAATTAGATCTCAAAATGGCGTACTTCTGGATACCTATTGAAAAAGAAGATGCTGCGAAGACGGCCATAATACCACCCTTTGGCCTCTTCGAGTTCAACTGTATGACGTTCGGCTTACGCAACTCCGGCCAAACATTTCAACGAAGTACTACGAAGACTCGACGACAACGTATTCTGTTTCGTCGATTATTTACTTGTGCACTCAGAAAACCCAGTGGATCACAAGCGTCACTTACAACAAGTTCTCGAACGACTCAACAACTACGGCGTCATTCTAAACATCGATAAATGTGAGTTCGTCAAGGACAAGATACAGTTCCTCGGCTATGAAGTTACACCGGACGGAATCAAACCCACAGAAGAACGCATTCAGGCCATACTTACGTTTCCCAAACCAACTATAGTGCAAGAGTTAAGGAGAATTTTAGGCATGATCACTTTTTACCGTAGCTGCCTACTCCATCAGACCGAATATCAAAATATACTAAACAAGTATCTACGCAATAGCAAGAAAACTACAAAACACATATACAATGGACACATGAAGCTGAAAAAGCATTCGAACAATACCGACAAAGCATACGCTCCGTCATGTTTACTCACCAACGCGTCTGACACTACCCTCGGCGCAGTCCTACAACAGAAAATAGACAACGTGTGGAAACCACGTGCTTTTTACTCAAAAACAATGAGCGAGACGCAGAGAAGATACAGTGTATACGACCGCGAACTTTTAACAATGTATACAGCTGTTAAAAATCTACGCCGACTGATAGAGGGCAACGAACTCACCATATGTACGGATCATAAGCCATTGACGTATGCACTAACAAGAACGCCGAGTAGCAGCGACACCCCGCGTCGAGAGCGACAGCTTCATTACATAAATCAATTCTGCACTAACATCAAATCTCACAAGCTATCCCAAGAACAAGAAACCGACGCCGAGCAACGTGACTCCATGAATAACCCCAGACTGAAGTTTTCCCGCGTAAACCTACCGGGAGTTACACGACCTATTTCGTGCGAAATATCGACAGCGAACATTCGACCATACCTACCATTGCCTTATCGTGTCGCAGCCTTCAAAGCACAACATGAATTAAGTCACCCCGGCGGTCGTACAAGAAAAATAATGACAAGAAAGTTTTTCTGGCCATCTATAAACAAAGATACAGGTATATGGGCCAATGCGTGCATCAGCTGTCAGCGCGCAAAAGTTCATCGACACGTCATTAGCCCGCTCGGCGAGTTTCAACAATCATCCCGTTTTGAAAACCTGCACATGAACATAGTTAGGCCTCTCCCGCCATCAGATGACTATAGCCAATATATATGCATAGTTACTATGATTGACCGCTGCACTTACTGGCCAGAGGTAATACTTACTCGTGACGTCACCGCCAAAACGGTCGCGAAAGCCGTGTACGAGGGATGAATATCACGGTTTGGATGTCCCCTGCGACTTACTACAGACCAAGGGAGACAGTTCGAATCGTATTTATTTCAATCTTTAATGAAGAAAATAGGCGTTACTCGAATACGTACGACTGCATTTTACCCGCAAGCTAATGGAAAAATCTAACGATGGCATTGATCTCTGAAAGCGGCACTGATGACAAGAGCGACCGATAACAGATGGATCAATGAATTACCTACAGTATTACTAGGACTTCGCACCGCTCTACGTGAAGACTCAACCGTTAGCTCAGCCCTGATGACATACGGATCAACTTTTCATTATTAACAACATCAACAAGGCAAGCGTCAAGGTAAAACACATTCATATACAAAGACCTCGGGACATGTACGCATGTGTTTATGCGCAACGACATCGTGCACAGACCTCTATAGTATCTCTATCTCTATAGTACCACCATACGACGGACCATACCAAGTACTTCAACGCAGTACCGACGGCAAGCACTTCACACTGAAACTTCCGCTTCGCACCGCAGTAATTTCATTCGACAGGTTGAAGCCAGCCCCTCTACTCAACGAGGAAGACTCGCCAGAAAACACAACATCAACAAACACGCCAGCCCGGACACATCACCCACACTAATGCGGATAGCTTCATCACCGTTACTGCGAAATATCTACGTCACCAGATCCGGCCACGCGGTGAAACAAAACGTACGCTTCGCTTAGGCGGGAGTGATGTGGCATATGTATATACGTACAGGCAACATATCAGTTTATGAAGAACCTGGAATCGAACGGAGCATCATACGTCTAGCTGCGTCGAAACCAACTTACAAACTGAGCGACGCACGAAGCTGCCACCTGTTTTTATACGTGGTAGTATTTATACACCGCCACGCCGCACGCACACACGAATAAAGATTTCCAAGAGTTACCACGTAGATGTTAGAATTTTGTTTACTTGTCGCTGATTGGTGCAAATGAATATTGTGCACATTAGTGCGAGCGGTACTTGTAAGAACAATAAATTATATATAAGAATTGAATCAGTCTACGTGTTTCACTATAACCTTAACAGTTACCAGCAACGGACTTGGCTTATGCCCGCCGGCTGATAATGTGTTAAAACCATTTTACTTGTACCCTTTATTATGAGGTATAAGAGATCAGTAAATAGCTGGCTAAGTGTGTCATACCTCTTATATGTACAGTCATATAAGAGATATGACATACTTAGCCAGCTATGCAGGTTTATATAGGAATATTTACCTAGATAGACCCTGCAGAAATCTTCTGAGCAATAAAAATGTAAAGGTTTTTGTTTAGTGTATGATATATTTAGGTAATTAGTTTTGGATGGGGTTTAAGACGAGTAATACCACTTTTATAAATCTTATGTTATATTTTTCGAGGGCAACCTCTATGGCATTCTTTACGGTCATTTTATATTAAACCTCTTTACTGATATAGTACAATTTGACAATAAAAATAAATAACACAGTTTTTTTTCCTGCACGGTACTTAATACTATTCTCACACACTTAAAAATCTTTAATTATTTGCATTGAAATAATATATCTACCGGGACAATTCCATTAGAGAAGCAACATATTTTAGGTAAAAAGAATCATAATTCTACTTACTTATCTATTTTGTGAGAGTGAATTATAAATTTATTAACATAGGTAGGCTCAGATTAATAAACTACAATATAATTATTATTTATAAATGCTGAAATACATATATTTAAAAATAACGTTCACACCACTTAATACCTAGTACGTGTACATATGTTTCTACAAATACATAAGAATCAACAAGTTCACTGAAAGGCTGCGAATTGATATAAAATAATTGTGTTAGTTACATCTTTTGTAAGGTACTTTGCTACTTCGCGAAGTTGTATTGCCAATTCAGGTCTATAAATATACTTATTTATTTAATAGGTAGATAAGTAAAGTAGTAGGTAACTTGATAATTACGCAGCTACATAGTATTCAAATTCACCGTATAAAACATTATTACAAAACAATGGCAACTAACGCATAGTAGGTACTTAACAAATAATTTATATTATAAAATGTACTATTATTATTATTAAATTATGCCGCCATTATTTAGGTAAGTGTTCTTTGCAATTTCGTGTAGTTGCGCAGCCATCTTATCGCTCGTTTCTTTTACCATTTTGGTGAAGTATCCTTCGGGGTTGTTGAGGAGTTTGTGGGGATGGTCAAACTCGACCAGGCGGCCGGAGTCCATTACCATGACGCGGTCTGAATCCATGATGGTGTTCAGTCGATGGGCAACAGTTAAAACTGTGCAGTCTGCAAAGCGTGATCTTATTGTTCTTTGGATAAATTCGTCCGTCCTGAAATGAATATAGTAAACATTTACATAAGACATTTCATTGTAGGATTTGTAGTAATGTGCATAATATGTTATTTCTATCAGTTTAGTTTAGTTTTATTACCATATCGGTACCTACATAAATGGGTGTTGTGATTTTTTATTAATAATTATATTAAGATATTTACATCATCTAAACAGGTTAATAATAATACAAGATACCGAGTGTATCTACGTTTCAAAAGCTTAGTGAAGTTGTAATGTAGACAGTAAACTTACTTAGGGTCAACATTGGCGGTAGCCTCGTCAAGCACGAGGATCCTATTGCCGCGCAAGATGGCGCGTGCCAGGCACACGAGCTGGCGCTGGCCGAGCGAGAAGTTCGATCCGCCCTCCGACACTTTGAAATCTAGCGCAGGCACTGCACATTTCAGGTCCACCTGTGTAACAACAATTCCTCAATAAAATTTTACACTCTGTATCTCGACGGTTAAGAATCAATAGTATCTTTAAAAATAGAAAAGACATATTTTTTCTATTTTTAAAGATATTAAACATTTCAAGTATCTTTCTATTCAAAGCAGAGAAACGTTTTTTTTATCTCCTGTAAAGTTAAGTTTATTGAGATAGACACTATTGATTCTTAACCGTCGATCTGTTACTTCAATCTTTGTGAATTCCTACGCGAAATAGGCATGGTTCTCATAATCTGGCAGTGCATGTCTAACTATGAGCTGTTAGTTGTTGCATACCGCATAACCTATATGGGAAACAGTCCAGTGCTGAGAGACCGCAGCCATTGAATGTTCATATATCCTGATTAATGGCTTCTGTCCGGAGATGCATCGAAATGTGCAGACAGTAACAAAAAATATTTTGGCGTAAGTAGCTGTAACTCAAATTACTAATTTAATGAATACGCGCAGCAGTTATTTTAACTCATATTTTAAGTTTACTATCACTAATAAGGTATTACGGAACCTAATTTACACAGATACTGGTAAAAATTTGTTTAATGTGTTACATTAAACAAATTTTATGACCTGCTTTTATATTTTGATCTTTCACTTTCTAGGAGTACATAACATGGTCACATTAAATATATGATTATGTACTTATGTATACACAGATAAATATGTATATTATTAAAGATTCATTTATGGACACACAATAATAACTTCTAATAATAGTAATACTAATAAAAGTAGACTTACAGCTTCCAAGGCTTGCCAAAGTTGTTCATCGTCGTAATTGTTGAACGGATCTAAATTGTACCGCACAGTCGCCGAAAACAACACTGGCTCTTGAGGTATTATAGATATCTTCGACCGCAGTTCCTGTTTTAAAATGAAATATTGTTTAGATAATAGAGTTAAATATTACTACGAGGATGACATTCAAAGCAGTGTCTTGTTACCATATATTTCTTGTCATTAGACTTTTGGGAATAAATGCGTAGTAGTAAATACTTGTATGCTATTTACCTGCAATGCCAGGAGGCCGGTGTTGACATCGTCGATGAGTACTTCTCCCTCCACAATAGCGAGACGGAACAGCGAAGAGATCAATGAAGATTTACCAGCTCCCGTCCTGCCCACTATGCCCACCTACAACAACGATGATTATTACTTTAATTAGGTATTCTATAATATATATTTTTTTATCGACTTGGATGGCGTTTTGGTTTAAGAGGTTTTCTCACCACTGCCACTGGGGCAAGTGTTATGGATTCGATTCACACACAGGGCAAAATTTGTATGGTCCGCGAATAATTTTTATCACTATTTCGTCCATGACCACGCAAAGTAGGTATTACACACAATTATACACACAAATATTTTAACATCATTAAAGTAAATACAAAAAATATTGGCAGATAACAAATAAGTTTTACCGCAATTCCGCATTGCAGCGTGTAATTTACATACCTTCCACCCACTTTCGATCACTAGGTTGAGATTCTTGAGCACAGGCAAGTCTTCTGGAGTGTATTTCATGAAACAGTTTTTAAACTCGATGCGTCCTCGAGTTGGCCAGTCTTTAGGTGTTTCTATTTCTGTAACATATATTAATATATTGTTAAAGTACCTTTTACTTGTACGTCTTCTGCTAAAATAATGATGTATATACCTAGTTTAGTTATAGTTCAGTTCAGAGTATTAGCATTTAAATATTAAGAATGTGTTTATCATATTATTATAGCAAGCGTTGCATTTATTGCCTTTGAAGTCAATATAATTATTTCCTCCATATAAAGTGCGGCAAGCATATTTTCTAAATATTCTACGGTTATAATGTAAATATGACTAACCTCCTTTCTCCCACTTAGGCTCACGTTCAATGTGCGTGTACTGCAATATGCGCTCAACGCTCGTCATCTGAGAGATCACTTCGGCGGTCTGTCGGACGCCGAACTGGAGCATACCGGTCAGGATCAACGTTTGTGATATTGCCAGCCCCACGTTACCGGAGAATATTGTTTCTGTTGACAATCAAGTAACGTTAACGTTTTTGAACCAAATATATTGACGCGAATGTGGTGTAATATTTTTCATAAATTTAAATGTATTTTACTTACTGCTGTCGATTACGAGGAAGGCGACGATGACAATAGTTAGGTATAATACACAAATGAAGTCCAACCAAAAGCCGAGCGTCACTCCACTCGCCAAGTAGCTACTCCACGTGGATGTGTGGATGTCCTGGATGCAAAACATAATAAGTGAGTTTCAAATCCAACAACAGTCAGAGTGATTCTGGTACAAATTTCTGGCTGAAATTTATTAATGACGAAGAGGAGTTAAATGAGTTACCTGGAACCTGTCGAATTCTTGAATTAGCCTTTGCTCTGCGCCAGCAGATCTAATTGTACTTATACCGTTGAGAGTAGCTGCCATATGAGAGAATACAGGACTACGAGCTGTAAGAAAAAGTAAACATGTTTAAAAATTACCTTTACTCGTATACATTTTGCGAAACTTGGATGTTCAACTTTAGTTACGTGGAATTTATTACTTACTAGTGCCTTCCAAACGCTTAATAGACTGAGCTGACTTTAGGTATATCTGGAGGATCGTGTAGAATAATAACAGGATGATGGTAGTTGGCAGCAGTGTCCATATAAGGGCGGCAGCGTTCAATGTAAGAATACTAAACATTACGAGGTAAATCTGGATACATTCTAGCAGGAAACGTGGTAACAGTTCATCCAAAGCGCCGATATCTTTAGAGAATCTGTTCAGAATGCGGCCTATGAACAAATGAGATGAACATTAAAATATTGTCAGACTAGTGGCAAAGAGATAGTTATACGTTCACGAAATATTTTATTCTAGATTATGCCCGTGTAAATGTAGGTTAGGTAAGTTTAGATTAGTAACTTTTCCTTTTTTGGGATGTAGAGTACGTCCTTTAGAGTACGTGCTATGCCCTTTTCTGAACCCCCAACAAAGTGAATGCGAAATTTCTTAATTATCGGTTGAGTAGTTAAGGTGTGAAAGCGTAACAAACAAACAATTAAACAAACCAACTCACATTCGCATTTATAATATTAGTTAGGATTACAGCTGTCGATGTGAAATATCAAATTCACGAGAACGAGCAACGATTAAATTTACAGAGATTGATAGTCTGAGATATCGAGAATTTATCACGAAGATCAGTAGGTGCAGCGTAAGAAAAGTTGTTTTATGTTTGTAAGATTTGGTTGTCCATGTCCACCCAAATACGTGTTCTCCATTTTCGGGACAGACAGCCTTAGGAGCAATTATTTACAAGGAAAAGAAATTATTCCCAGGAAGCACAATGTAAATATAATAGAGAGATATATTTGCGTACCTGATGAATTATTATCGAAAAATCTCATGACGCCTCTGAGCATTGAATGGAACATATCATTATGAAGGTTCCGGGAGGCAGTCATGCACACTTTAAAGAACATAAAGGCGCGTGCTGTGATGAAGAAGATGCAGCAGACGATTAGCGCTGAGTACACGTACAGGTATTGCGCTGTGTCTAGGGGTCCGATGTAGGCGTGGATGTTCAGATCTAGACAAAATATTAAATCATTCAGAGTATATATGAAAAAATCTCTAGCACAATTTAGATGAAAAAGGGAATAAAAAGAATTGAAAATATGATGTCAAAATACATAAAGTTGTTATTAGATGCTTACTCATTAAGCGTATAGCTACTTCTGAGCACAAGCGTGTCAGTCTTGTTTATAGATCCTAGATATTTGCGTTAAAGTACTGATAGACAATTATAATCTAATGAAAGTTACTGGACATGTTTATTTAAAGTGTAGCGCCGCAGGACCTTCAAAAAAAGTTGGATGGCTAACAACCAGATGGATTCATTTGTTACCTGGGTTCTGTGTGATTCCCGAGAAGTAGCTGGATACATCAAAAGTACCGTTGTCTTGTAGTTCTGTCTTGTCTACGCGGTAGTCTTGTTTGCTCTTCGCAGTCCTATTACTTGCTAAGTCCTTCATAGTAGTGACCTCGTTTGTCCTATTAAACAGCAATATAGTCAAATAAGTAAAAAATTGGTGGATTCATCTGCGAGTTGAGCTTATATAGTAGTTAGCTTAATTCGTTTTATTTTTATTGTTAGAGGGCGTTCATATCTTTACAATCCCATGGAGTATGTGTAAAGGGTATTAATTATTATCTGAATAAATACATACCAAAATGTAACCCAGTAGTCGCAGAGCGTGGCTGACAGTTGTCCTATGATCAGGAGCAAGATCATGAACAGTAATCTTGGTGTCTTGCCACCAGCCCTCAAGTAAGCCCCGTAAACACGCCAACCCATGGATCCGGATTCTCTTTCTTCCTCCTCCATCTCCTGAGCGGGAATTTCGCAGCCAGTCATGGAGTCGGTCAGCGACGGACGACGAGTCGTAGATAGCTGGATAAATTAGAAGACATTGTTTTTAAGTAAAATGTCGGAACATTTCTCATTACTTAATCTATGCTATAGTAATTCGCCAAATTTTTATATATATTGTTAGAATGCCTAGTTTATTAAACCTTTTTGTATGCGGTCAGATCAAGAGTCAAACAGCTCCAAAAAACCAATTAATAGTATTGATTACCTTTTCAAACTTAATAATATGTATACGTTGACTACATATTATATACATATTACAGATGCTAGAAGTGCCGAAAACGGTTCCTGTGCTAAAATTACAAACGTCTGGTTGCTCTGTGATCTTGTTTTATAAAATACCTTGAGAATAAAACGTTTGAGTTTGTCCGTAAAAAACTAAAGGCAAATAAAAAAATGCAAAATTATCTTCATTAAATAAGAATTTGTTTATGGTTTTTTAGCCGGCTGATATGATTATTTTTTTACTTACTAATATATTATGATCTCGAATATTGCTTGTTATTTAGAAAGCTAATGTAAACTTATATGTATACGTTAAAGAATAAATAAATCAGTTTAAGGAATGCATTCATCGATGTAAAGCGCGTCATAAAAATTTGCATCACATATGTAGACATCATTCTATCAATAAATTTAAATTCCATCTGGAGCTTGTTATATCTAATGTACAAAAATGTAGCTTACAGTTGTTGCAATAAGATCTAAATTTAGTTATTTTAATCTAGTATCATGGAAAGGGTGTTCACTTTGAAATGAAAATATCTTGTCACGTAGTTACTAAGGATATCGTAGCGTGATGTATTTGAGTTGGCGAATGTGTTATAAGATTAGTAGCAACTCACAAATATGCTGATCGGTAGAGTGGTGCAATTCATACATAAGATTCTTTATAGAATATCCTCATACTTTTTTTTTGTTCATGATTGGACTACTCTACTATCTACTGAATACATGGGTCTATCGCTAAGGTTCGTTACTTAGTCCGAATATTTGCTCAAAGGACACACAGACTTACAGGAAACATTTTTGAGATATGCAAATTGATGCAATGGCTTCCAATTAACTTGATTTATTTACTTAACAATTATTTACAAGTACAAGTATAATATACAATTTACAAGTACAAGCTCTGCTTAGTTTGGGCTAGGTGGTGTTGTGTGTATGTGTAGAATATTATGTTATATTATTATTATATTATATTTGTTCGCCACAATAGCTACAAAAAGATTTGTGGCTATTGTGGTGAACTAATTAGAACCTTGCTTTGTTATGAATGTATCAATACAATAAAACAATGACTAGGTATTACTAATAAAAATATATATTAGTTAATGTTACCAAAATGATTCACACTTAGTCTTAGTAGGTAGGTAGTTGGTATGCCCGCATTTTTAAAGCATTACAATGTCGCGGGTATAAAAATACTCGACACATCTAGATACATTATGAATACCTTATGAAGTGGTTTAGACATATGGAATGCAGATGAGACACTTAATAATAATTGTATTTATACAGACATAAATAATGTCATAGAAAAGAAGATAGCGTAAAGTGCCTGATATAAAGTGGTGACCTACCTAATATAAAGGTACCTACATACTGTATAATTTTAAGTGAGAAAATACCGTTTTATTTCAATAGACCATTTACGCTGTGAGAGTAATTTTGTTAACATTCAAACAACGGACACAAAGAGCATTCAGATTCGGAGAAACGATTTATGGATTAAACATTCTTGTGTGTGGCAGTGTCAAGGCGATCACTTTAATCACAACGCCATCTGTTTAGCCAAATTTAATTCATTTTTATTTTATTTACATATGTCCGTACATTACAATCCCTAAATATACCTACATATAAAGCTGATGTTATCAAGTATCCTATTCCATATATTTTATTTTAGGGACAAGATATGTTTTATTACGAGAAGATGAATATATAATTATATTAATACAACTTACCCTTGCAGAAGTGCGTCTCGATAGTGGTAATGGTTTCTCTAAGTCCCGTTTGTCATCATTTTCATCGTGGCTCGATGACAACAGTTTAGCGAAGTCTTTGCCTGTAGTTTGCAACTCGTCGTATGTCCCTTTGGCTTCAACGGCACCCTAACACAAAACACAAAAAAGATGCTATTAATAATTTCATCTTCATCGGCGTTGTCAGATGAATTTTGTGGAATGAAACTCCGGGTGGCTTTTATATGGGCTTATTGCCAAACTATCTTGTCTACTAAAAACGGCATGTTTCAGCCCAATGTTTATACGTAACGTATAACATAGCATAGTAAAATATGTATATATTATTATTTGAACAGAATATAAAAAACAGAAAATTTACGCACCTGGTAATCTTAGGGTGTTAGCACGAAGAACTACAAGTACATAAAATTACGCAACTCATAATAGTAGAAAGGAAAAAGTAAAGTTAGTGATGTAACATTACGTTGTTCATGATGACAATGTAGTCAGCAGCCTTGAGGTAGTGCAGCTGATGCGTGACCAGCACGCGTGTAGTGTGTCGTAGGTACCCGCTGATACACTCGTCGAACAGCTGTCGGCCCACGTGCGCGTCCACCGCTGACAGCGGGTCATCCAACAGGTAGATGTCAGCCTACAATACATATACCAATAGGTTGAATATCAATTTAACAGAATTAAAAGTAAGAAAATACTGTAGACTAAAAAGCTGTAGCATAAGGTGCAGCTGGCTACGGCTGCAGAACTAAAGACGAGACTATCTTTTGTGTTCAAATAGTAGTTTGATCATGCGAATCATGCTGTGCTGCTAAATTTATATCTATAGCCTTAATCTTATGGTAGGTACCTATAGGTATCAATAAAAACGTATAATATCTTCTATAATCACAATCTTAAAGAATAACTAAGTAGGAAAGTAGTAGTCATAGTTTTATGGATTACTGAATAACATATGTATTTAAGATAATTATTAATTTGGGATTACTACTGTATCATGTCGGTTTATTTGAGGTAAAGTTGATGTTTTTATATAGGTACACATGGTAATGTACACGATACGAAATAGAGTGGAACGAATGACAAAGTCAATGTACAGGTGTAGCGTCAACATTATATTATCAACTAACACAATATTGAATGAAATTAAGCAAGAATTTAATTATTTTCCTACTTATAAATAATATTTAAAATAAACAGTATGCGTCACAGTAGTTTAGTAATATAGTAAGCAGGGATCGTATAACGTAATAGGTCTTTGCATGATTAATTCTACAGGGAGAGACGTCAGATAACAATAAACAGGAAACAAGATTATAGACTTATTTCCGGGAAAATACAGATTTCAATCTACAAGCAGATGACTTAACGACGAAGACTCGTTATAAAACTTTACATATTATTTCAGTATAAGATGCAGGAAGGTATTAACAGGTTTATCCTTTAAAGACAAGATTTACATGTACTATTCGGTTACTATCTCTACTATACGAATCTATCTTGTCTACGTGATGTTGTTATAAAGAATAAATTGCCTCAGACTTCGATAAATATTATAGTTACAATGACTATCATACTACTATAATAGTATAATAGTCATTGTTATACTTTGCAAACTCATCTGTAATTATAATAAGACAATAAGTGGGTCAATGAAGACTTATTGACCTAGCTAGCTCGTTTGCCACCAGTGGCGACCAAAGAACTCTCTTTTATCGCTGCTGGCGGCAAACGAGCTACCGGCTTGTAGCAGCAGTAATCGCGGTCCATAAACGCATCCATAACTATGTATAGGCATGGCAAACACACAAGCATGTTTCTACTATAAGTATAATTACAAACAAACGTGTAATAACGTACTTGTCTGTAGACAGCCCGTGCGAGATTGATCCGGGCCCTTTGACCGCCAGATAAAGAGGCACCTCTCTCTCCAACTAGCGTCTGGTCACCATGAGGAAATTGTTGGAAATCTTTTTGGAGAGCGCACACTCTTATTACCTGCAAGAGTAAAACAAGGCATGTTGTATTAGCAAAATATTGCGTACACCTAGATGAAGTTTGTAGAAATATGTGTAGGTAATAGAAGGTACTTACTTCTTTATACTTTTTAGCGTTGTACGGCAGTCCGAACAAAATGTTTTGTCTGACAGTAGCAACATAGAGCCAAGGTTCCTGACTGGCATACGATAGTGGTCCAGATAGATATACTCGACCACTACTTGATCTTAATTCATTCAGAAGTAGTTGAAGAACTGAACTCTAGAAATAAGACATAGAATTTTTATAAAGGAAGTGTTTGTATCACTTAACACTTAATAAATATATGGTATTATCTATTCGTGTTTAATATTTGACTTTGTATTAAGTTTAGTTTAAAGTACAAGGTCTTTATAACAACAGAACTTCGTCGCCGTTATAAAAAGATAACATATCCATTTTAAATAGGTTCTAAATGACATGATATGTTTGTTAAGTACTAGTATCGAGCAATATTTTAAGAATAGTTCTGTTTGTTTCGTTTATGTATCCTAATCATTTTATGTTTATGTATCAACTTTAAATCATGAAATTTCAAGTGACCATGATTTTATTTCATCCATTATAACAAAGAACGCTTTTCAATGTTTCTCACCTTCCCAGATCCAACGGCTCCAATGATGGCACAAAGTTTGCCTTTAGGCACCGTAAGGTTAAGGTTATTTAAAGTGATAGGTCCATCCTCAGTCCAGTGAGCGCAAACATTTTGTATGAGTATGCCAATGTCGGGATTCACTGGCATTGGCAAAATGGCCGAACTCAATATGCCTTTTTCGTTGCAGTCAAACCCTGAAAAGCAAGCAACATTCTTTACTCTTATGTTCACTGCCTAAAAAAAGCCTTTAATACAAAATGGAGTCCTAATTAATACTCGGGAGAGACAGAATGATATTATGTTTAGTGCTTATATTTTATAATAATATAATTATTTATATAGGATATAATGTCGTTGTAACTCATTATGTTTTTAAAAATCTCAGACATGTTGCAGATTATACTTTATTAAAACAAATCTATTTTGCTCTGTGCCAATCTATTATTTAGTATTGCATTAAATCATGGGGAGGTTATCTAAAATCTGTAATGATAAATGTGGAAATTGCCCAACGTGCTATTATAAAAATAATGACCTTTTAATCTATTCTTTATCCCATCTCATTGTTATATCAATCTTGTAAAGTTATTTCTGTTCGTCAACTCTTTATTCAAGGTATCTAATAAATGACTCTAGCGTTTCAAGGACACGGAGACAGTTTAACAAGTGCTTACGCAAACATTCTCCAAAAACCTCATTTATTAGAAGATTTTTTGTTTTCCTTGGACCTTACCTATACAATAAAATTAACAAAGCTATCAATATCTATTCACTTCATAAATTTTGTTGCAGAAAGAGAATACAGGACTATCTAATGGGCCTCTCATATGATGAAACTGAGGCAATAATCAGTATTCCAGAGTAATTTAATTATTATTGTTGTTGTACAGGACATACATGATCCACACGCACGCGCGCACACACACACATATTACATATATATATCATAACTATGCTTCGGAAACCTATTAGTTTGTTATAAGTAGATACCATTGCGTTTAGAAACTGGGTTTAAAATTTGTAAAAATTTTGCTAGGGATGATCTACATACCGAGATACAGATTACCACCTAGTTAGGATGCATATGTGACTGCTGTGCATGAGGTCTTGGGATCGAATCCCGGGTCGGGCCAACATAAAGGTATTGGGTTTTTCTGTTAAGAAATCTCAATACGAGCCCGGACTTAGGAAGTTGGCGGTGTTAGACACCCCCGCGCCTCGTAAAGCACGTAAGGCCGTTGGTCCTGCGCCTAATCTCTCTCCGGTCGTGTCGGATTATCCGTCCCATCGGATCATGAGGGTAAGGGAACAGAGAGTGCACTTGTGTTTGCGCACATACTTGTGCACTATAATATCTCCTGCGCAGATGGCCAGTCTCCGTTAAGAATGGCCGCCGTGACCGAAAATCGGTCTGGAGGACATTATTATATTCCCAAGCTGTTTACAAAGTTTCACTATTTCACTCGTTGTTCATTTATTGTAACTGTTTAAACTTTGTAATGATGTATTTTTTTTATTAATATACTTCATTATTATAATAAACATATTTTAAGAAGTTTAGACAACATTTGCCAATAACGTCTGTTAGGTCTCACGTGACTATGCGGTAGTTTGAGGCAAAACAAAACGAGGTACCTAATTGATACAATTGGTTAATGCGTGTAAGTAAGAAGGAAACAGAGTTGTAAGATTTTTTATGTGGCTTTCTGTAGTAGGTATTAAGTGTCATACGTATTTGTTACCTACCAGGGTTATAAATGCCCTCTTCATCAATTTTCTTGAAGGTGTTGGGACGTAGATCAATTTCACTGAAGGTTTTCATTTTCTTTTGACTTTCTACGCTTTGTACTAGTTTCGCAATGTCGACATCAGGCACGCTGCGAAGGTCTTCTCGTTCATCTGTTGCACGACATTTTACATTAATTTCAATGAAAGAATAACAAATCAATGATGTTCATAGTTTTCATAATATTTTTCCTTTATTGTTACACACCGAGGTTATATTATTTCTCATGACTTTTTCTTTTATATTTGAACAAAATTTTGATTAAATTAATTACTAAGTACACTAAGATAAATATAACATAGGTAGGTATAGGTATAAATACTTAAAAGTTATATTTTATTTATTGAAGAATAAGAGTGTTCATCTCACTTTAAAGATTGTGATATTATATCGATAATAGTATTCGTTTAAAATTCAATTCTATTGTAATTCGTTAAATCGTTATACCTGTGATATAATGTATATAGTAACAATAAGTTAACTGTTACTTTGTAAATATTATAAGTACATATTTAATATCTTTATCGGGCATTTTCAATTTGATGTGCAAACCATTTTCTTGTCTTTAATGATATTTTGTTTTTGCAAAAGGTTCTCATTAAAGGAGCACTAAGAGTTGCACTAATATCTCTACAGACTGGTTAAAGAAAACTAATAACTAGGGAGCGTAAACATGTAATGTGTAGATAATATATCGCACATCAACCAAAAAAATCCAGGATATACCGATTTAAACCAAATCCTAACTACATAAATTATAAATATAAGAAGAAACATAGTGTTAGTTACAAGATTGTTAGTGTACAATAAGCGAGAAAACATGTCATGACCTCACAGGATGCGTGTTAACACAATAAACTACGGTTAATCAAATATTCTTTGCAGTAGCTGTGACACATTCATTGCAATATTTTATGATGACATTTCACTCAAAACCCAAACTAGTCTGGTTCGTGTCATACCCCGAAGTAACATGACTTCTATACGGTATACAGTAGTTAAAGACTCCATGAGTAGTGAAATACTATTCGGAGACATGACAGATAGAGTCAACTGTAGAATGTTGAACATTTGAGACAACGGGAACGCCTGTGAAAATTATTTGATTTATTATCATAATATTGCGTCCGTATGTTTGGTTTTTATTTCCTGGACGTGACATTAATCTCAAACACAGATTTAACCCATAACTAAAAAATAAGATTTAATTTTGTTGTTAAATCTAATTAGTGTTGTTAACAGTGTCGTGTCTCAGTTATAATTTAGACACGTCGAAGAAAAAAGAAGATAGATTTTCGTGCAGTTTATACTAAAGTGCGATAGAGACCTCTGGGCCTCACGTACCAAACAACATGAATGCCTCGAGACGCTGCACTGATATCAGCGCTTCCGCTAAAAACGATACGGCATTTGACATGATTATTGACAGAGTTCCTTGTAGAGTGTTGAAGAATTGCGCCAATGGGAACACCTGCAAATTATACATGTACAACACAAGTCTACACACATTTATGTCAAAATCAACAGGGTTTATAGAAATTTAAATAGTGGCCCATGGAATGGCCACCTTTGTTTTAATAGTAAGGGGTAGTTGGTTTAATAGTAAGTTAATTTCTACTCACAATATCTGCAGTGACTTGGTATCCGAACAACGAATATGTGAGTAGTGTGATATAGAGGGAAAGTCTCTCAGTGAACACCATAAAGCTAAGGTACACTCCTCGAAGGTACGATGCCGACGTGATGCAGTTGATTTCATTCTTACGAGCGAGTGCTACCACTTGTTCGAATGGCTTTTCCCATGCGTACATTTTTATAACCTAGGACAGAACAAGTACAATGTTAGTGGCTTAGTTAACATCGAGGTATTGTGGGTCTAACTACAGACATAACATAACTTTAGAAACCAATAAAGGTTTTAAACGAAGACGATTTTCCTCCCTAGGCAAGTTTACCTTCAATATCTAGATTAGTTATCTGCAACAATATCAATGAGCAACAACAATCTTTTGTTCTTACTCGTTGATATTGTTGCAGATTAATCAATACTTTTCATTGAAACTAGAAAATATACTTACAACCGTTTCATTTTAAAACTCAGCAACGAGACATCTATGGATATAATCAAAATCCCTTAAAATGAGTGTGTTTATGTAATTTAGAAGTATTGATGCTGTAAGAATTATTTTCTTGGTCCAAGGACACAGACAAAGAATTGTTAATAACATAATTTGGTCAAACGATGCTAATAACCTTACTAATGCTTGGATAACAGCCTCGTTATTTTTTGGTAAGTATTGCTTCTGATCAATATAACATAATAAATATATTATATAATAGATGAGTATCTTTGTTGTATTTGATCTATAGTAACAGAGCATTTATGATAATTTATTTGATATATCACCTGATGTAAATAGCAGATATACAAAGGTTAATGTGTAGGAAAAATTAACCAATACAATACAACGGTTAGGTTCAGTAGACAGATAGTTCATTAAAAAATGTAGATCAACATACCTGCATGCCGCTAATAATTTCGTCCATGATGCGCACGCGCTCATCTGTTTTGCACGCGGTCCTCATTCGCAACCTTGCTGCCAATTTACTCATGTAAGCTGCAAGTATAATAATCAAGTTTGATATCTTTGCCTCCTTTTTTAATGATGTTTAGCTCCTACCAACCACCGGGCAATAAATTATGTCAATTGTCGACAATCTTATTTAATTATGTTGCAGTTACAAGAAATCATAAAACATTCGTAAAATGAAAGGTTTTGATTTTATTTCATATTGGATTCAGAACTTATTGCAGACAGTGCTCAACGTTTCTTATTTTATGTTAAACTTTATATTTTTAAATTGTCGACTACCTACATTCTTTCTATTACTTTTATTAAACATGGTGTATTTTTCATAAATGCAAAGTTGCAATAAAAGGTGCTGCTCATATTATTCTATTGATATAGTTTTTGATTCATAAAGAAATTATCGCTAATTTCTAAGTGATACCCAAACAAGTACTTAGTACCAATAAATTACAATTAAACTTTAGTTTTTTAACAGGTGTTCAATTGCTGGATGAAATCACGTGTGAAACAAGAACAATCTTTCAAACTTCGTGAGATAACAATAACATCTAAAAGGGAAAACGGTCATACTCACATTGAACCGGTATGGTCTGCAATACAATGCCAATGACACCGACAATGGCTGCATATCCGATCTTTAGGTATATTAAATAGCAGACTACAACCACTTGCAGCGGTAGTAACCAAATGAAGTGAGTGTAGATGAAGGCGTAATCGAAACGGTTCACGTCGTTTGACAGCAGATTAACGACTTGTCCGGCCGTCGTCTGCGCGAGCGCACCGGAGCTCATACGCATTACCTGATAACGAAGAAATATGCATGCTTTATTCAAATTTGACGAGAAAGTTTGTATTCGATGTTGTGTAACTTAACGGGTATTTGCAGACAACTTACGGACGTGCAGTGTACATAGATTACGTACACTTTTATTAACAGCTAGATGACACTAGTTAAATACTCGTGAATAGGATACAATTAACAGATAGATATTATTATTATAATACAACCCTTTAGCGTTAATTATGATACCTATATGTAGTGATAGTACGATTAGTGAACGTAGTTTAATATTACTATAATCAAACGAGGCATATTGACTAAGAAGCGCTCACTTATAAGAATATTAACTACAGTTATAATTTCGAAAATATACTTTATTATATGAATACAAAAAGACTTGCTGAAGATCACAACCGACCAAAGAGTTAAAAATATTTTGAGTTTGAGTAACAATTTTTTCGACAAAACTACCAAGTTCGTTTCAAAGGTCACTAGTAAACGTGTATTTATTAATGAATGCTCCTGACAATAGTTTACAAAATAACTGGTTAAAATTACGCATGTCCAAAACTATAAATTTGATAACATCTTTTTTTCTTAACAATAGCATCATAGTTATTTACCAAATAAACGTTTTTGATTCCCAGAGTTCCAAATAATTATTTTAATGAAGTTGTAATTGAATAATAATATAGAACCGAATATTCGGACGATCATAACTAAAAGAGTTGCCAGCTAAAGCTGCGTACTGGCTGGCATTGCCGCAATGCGTTATTGCGATATTTATTGCATGTGTTTTTATATGCGCCAAATATATGATGTTAAATATGGTTCATGTACTTATATTGTACGGTCAGTTCATTGGAGCTGTCTTGTATTATACAAATCTATTATTTTTAGAAGTAGAGGTATGTAACGTATATTTCTATAGTTCTTTTTTATTGATCTCTGAGTCTTCTTCGTTGAGATTAATGAAAACACTATGTGGGTCTGTGTGTCTGT
This sequence comes from Catocala nupta, assembly GCA_963675205.1. Classification (NCBI taxonomy): domain Eukaryota; kingdom Metazoa; phylum Arthropoda; class Insecta; order Lepidoptera; family Erebidae; genus Catocala; species Catocala nupta. The sequence continues at coordinate 17,723,108 of OY776079.1, forward strand.
CTGTTAGTGACAGTTTGTTAGTGACAGGCATAGCTTCGGAACTACTGGACCTATTAACTTGTTTGCAGATACCTTGGGGTCATCCCCTGGTCGAATTTGAATATGGACACTGTGGCTCAAAAGACCCCTGAGATATAGGGGTCACAAGGTCAGAAGGTCAGAGGATATCCACCAACAGAGTGATTTGGAAGTCCAAGGCTTCTGCCCAGCAGTGGGACATTACAAAAATCTGACGGAAGAAAAAAGTCACATGAAGACAAAGTGTGCTATTTGTTGTTATTGTTAAAAAGTTCTAATACATTAGAGTATATTTGATGGAAAGCCCTTGTATCTAGATTCGGTAGAACTATAACTATAAGTATTATTTAGGTCCCATGCGTTAATAGAATCTTCAATTTTTTGGTTAGTACACTGCGCTGCGCTTGTCGCTCATTCAGGCTTTTATGACAATGTTTTAGTTTTACACAAGTAGTCCGAATATTTTCTAGCGCAATGGATTACATTACTTGTAAAATAAGTTTGTGTGCCTTACCTTTCTATATATAAGTGAGCAAGCGGCAATGCGAACTTTCATGCCGAACTGTTGAGTGGAGTAGGTGCCGTGGTGGTTGAGGAATGCGATGAAGATTGAGATCATGATGACGGATGTCGCGCAGTACACGGCCTGTTCGTACGTCATGTTCGAACCCGGCTCCCAGTACGCCAGCATCATACTTAAGGCCACAGGTTGGAACGGTCTGGTGAACAAATATTGCTTTAAGGAAAAGTACCTATGTATCATTATATCAGCATTTTCTATGAGTAGTTGCGATTCGTGATGACTTTATGGGTTACTTACTCCATTTTCGTCCATAACTACTATAAGAACAAAGACTTAATTAGGGCTAACATTTCATAAACCCACCGGCTAACCTGAAATGATTGTTTTAGAAGTCGGTTCACCTCGGATTCAAGAGTAGGTAATGATTGAAGATCAAACATACGACAAACTCTTGATCGAAAGTCAATACCATAGTCATAAGGCTACTGCCCCCCGCTTTAATTTAATTAAGGGTGTGTGTCTGATATTGCCAAATCATTATAAACTATTGTTTGTATGTGTGTGATAAAAACATGTATTATACACGGCTATAATAGAATCTAATGTGAATTGGCTACATTAAAATATATTAAGGTTTCAATTGACGCTTACATGATTAGCATACAAATACCTAAGCATTTACATTATGAACAATGAATTTTAATAGAACAGATTCTCATACATTATATACTTGTTCTCTCATCAAATAATACAAGTTTATGTTGTAGTTTGGGTAAATACCTGCGGGTTACGTTATAACTTATAACAATATGTACCCACGTGTTTGTGAACCGCAATTTTATATATAAATGCATCGTTCATCTATATAAACGTAGGTATATTAACAATAACGCTATCATAGTTAAAATTCAAAGATTTATATTTTTTAACGTTTATTATGATTAAGCAATTATTTGATATGATTACGCAAGTTCTTTTCCTGGGTTTGACTCAATTAATAGCTTTAAACTTTAAGTAAATAAATATACAATCCAAAAATACCCAATGGTATTTCGAAATCATATAATAATTACAATTAAATTTTACAACTTTAAGGAAATAATTATTAATAAATAGCCAGGTATGTTTTAGTAAAGTAAATAGAAGATCCGAGAACGTGTAGCTTTACGCAGGTAAGTTTCAAGGATCTGAAGTGAGATCCGTGACAAATACCAATAAATTACTGGTAACTGGTGTAATGTGTCTATCGCATGACCACTTCCATATCATCATCAAAATTACTCACTTGAGTAGGAGTGCCTGTATGAGGAACATGATTCCGGAAGGAGCGTAACTCATCCAAAAAGCCTTGGTCATGGCACGAAGTAACGATGGTTTACGACCCTGCTTGTTCGCCAGTGCAATTTCTTCCAGCCATTTTCTGTAACAAAGTATCTTATCAGTAATTAAGTCGAGCGGCGGCTTTAAAATACTATTTGTGGTTGATATTAAAGTTTTTAATCTTTCCTAATGCTGAAACGTGACTTGAACGTCACGTGAATTCGTAAGATCTATTCTCAATGTCACTCCTGTTGACGCATCCTATTCCTGTTAACAATTGTACGTTTGAAATTTGGCAAAATTGCTTGTACCTACCCGGCGCCAACGACGAACATCACATTTGGTAATTCTATAAGTACACTTCATGTTTGATATGATATCTTGACCTCAGTAAAAGGTACTCAGCGTACTAAATATTCACACGGTTTATGTGATATCATCAATTTTGACTTTTAAATAGAAGATACATCTCACAAATGGGTATCTCGAAATATATCGCCATTTCTTACTTAACATGAATACAAATTCGAGTTTAACATTTGGATTGAAATCATTATTATTGAATAATAATTATACCTAATAGATGAATGATTAAGATAGAGTGGATGAAATTTTTATCTATACATATTTGAGAACCACCTTGATTAATTATCTGTTTATTGGCATGCAAAGGAGGCATGTAAGCCGCGTATATACTTGAGCGTCTCTTGGTAGCAACTTAAGCCGTGAGCATTTGTTCAAGCTAATCTACATATAAGTCGTAAATACGAAACGCAAATCATGATCGTGACACTGTTTTATAAAATACGTCATGTATGTACGAGAGATCAGACTGTATATGTATGTGAGCGTAGCGTATATGTACCTACTCACAATTTATAATACTTATAAGAGTATTGTTGTTGTCTAAGGTGTGCTTAGAATACCTTACACAAAACTCAATTACATAATTCTGTCTGTAATAGATGTGTTGCCTTCGGTTTCCGGATGACCTTGAATAGATATGATAGGCATATCAATCTTCCTTTTTTTGGGGTAGCATTATTATGATATTTAGATTATTCTGGTTAATGGATTAAAGATTAGGTACGGTCGTTGGTATGCCAATCAGATCGCCGTGACTAACTAATTGTGTAATCTTAGTGTCTGAATATGTATGAACGAGCACATTACCCAGATTAAACTTAAATAACGCTATGCAATTATGTAAAAGCAATTCACCTGAACAATGTTAAATTATCACTTGCTGTTTAGAAAAGTTATAAAATCGTTTATATTGTGACTGTTTAGGGAACTAGTAGTCATTGTAGGGTGCTATTACTCAGTCCCTCACCAGTATTTTATCTGGTTCGAATAATGGACTACGTATCGTTATATAGTATAATCAGAATATAACAGTTTAGAATTGCGCTTATTTCAGTTTTAAACAGTTTATAATAACTATATACGGACATCTGCATATTTAACATTGATTTTGATATTATTAAATTTGATATATTCCAATAAAAGTATGTGCATATAAATCTAAGATCTTTTTGTCTATTTGACAACCACAATTGTTTAGTTTTATTTTCGTTTTACGTGTCATAACATAAGACACAGTCGTTAAAAGCGTATAAATATGTTTTTCGCATTCAATAATTCTGAGACGTTTCTTCAAATATTTAGCTAATTCAGTGGCGTACATTTAATTACAACAACTAGGTTCAATCCTCAGTTCGAGCAAATAATTTGTTTAATCCACGGTAAAAATCTCGTCAATATTATACGGAATCTAAACATGATTGTCGTAATATGGGTGTGACGCACAATTCATTGCTTGATTGAATATATCTAGGCTTTATTACGCTGAGACTTAATAAAACCTGTTCTTCTAAAACTGACATCGATATTTTCTTTGATGACTCTCTACTTTCAAAACTAAAATAATGAAATCGATGTCCTGTGATTCGCTGCCTGCTTGATAATATTTCTTTACTTATAGTATCATCAATCATCATATTTTCAATATTTAATTGGTTTCAAATCTTATCCTAATTTTAAATAAAAATCAAACTGTTATTTAATATATTTGTACAAATGAAAATGTATAAAATGCAACTATTCAAATGTATTGGAATCAAACTGTATTTAAAATTCACTAGACATTGACGGTGATATGTATGTAATATGTATTGCTTTATAGTAAAATCTTGAAAATGTGGGTGGTGTGTACACCTTTAAGTGATATATTTACACTGTATTTAGGATTAACGGTATTAAACGTAACACATTGTTTGTAAATATATAGTTGGTGTGCCTTAAATAAATAAAAGACATGTTACACAGGCACAATTTAAAATAAGAGAACGTGGTTGAGCAAATTGTAATTTTTGTCTATGACTAAGTATATTTAATGTTAGGACATGTAGTCTGCAGAGTTTTTGATCGAATAGGTTAAGTTTCATCGTAACCAGCAGTAATTGAACTTTGTGGCTTGTAGCGGCGTGAGAAGCTATTATGGCAAAAGAATATTAACTTAGATAATTTTTAATATGGCATTGCACAAATAAATATATACATGTAAATAATAACCAAACTGTGTCATTCAAAATACAATATAGGATAAGCTTATCTAAAATATAATGCATCTTGATTTAAACGATTAGCAGATATAATTGTCAGTGGAGTGATACGTATGTATCTGTATCAGTATGTACTAGTATTAGTACAGATGTAATTAATAAATTGTGTATACATATATGAATATATATAAAGGGTAGTTGCTAAACCTGTTTTGCCTAGCAACAACAGTAACTTCAAGTACTTCGTGCAGTTGTACTTAGTAGCGATACGAGTTATATTTAGCGACGTCTTCTTCTTCCTAGCCTTTATTATTCCCTAGTCACTTGGGATCGGCTTTTCTAGTCTAACCGGATTTGACTGGATATCAGTTTTTACACGGAGCGGCTGCCACCTGACCTCCGCAACCCGAAGGCTAACGATACCCTAAGGCTAGACCAGTGTCAGGATATTAGAGGATGCTGACTTCCAGATGTTTATGGCAGCTGGGACCGCCGGCTTAACGTGCTCTCCGAGGCACGGAGCGGGCGATAATTGTCAATCAATAAACACATCATTTCGTCATATAACTTTCGAAAGTCAGAGGAGCGCGATGTGGGTTCGAACCCACTATATATACAAGGTTTATCTTTAGAGAGAAAATTATGTGTGATGAACTTGTGTCCAACGCATCAAAAATGAATAATTAAAGGATGATTCAATGTCATAATGTTGATGTTTTAATGAGTGTAAGGGTATTATGTTCGCCATACGCATAATATTGAAACTGACTTGACTATTAGCCATAAATATAGATAAATATTTGTATATATATGAGATAGATTTCGAAAAATTACATAATATATTACTTTTAGAAAATACAAATAATTTTTTTGTTTTATAATTTATTTATTTCACAAATAAAATAAAATTACTTTTATTATGTATCATTCTTAGCTGTCCTACATTTCAAAGTTATTTATAACTTTACTATTTGTTATTTTATTCAGGTTGCTACTTGGTTTTAAATCAGGTAAGTTAGTTTCTGTTATCGGTTTCATATTATACTTACATTGAATTTTAAACAATTTTTTTGTTACGTTACTATACTACCTCGGTACGATATGTTTTTGTAATTTTATACAATGTCTAATTATGCTACAAACGTTATTAGATGAGACGGTAGACTGCATGATTGCATCAAAGCAAACCTATGTGGCCTAACTAACTGGGAGCTAATTCTCGTAATAAAGACGGTTCGAAATAGTGTTTCAATCTAGTGTACAGTGTCATATGTGAATTACATATCTAAGATAGAGACTTGCACCTTATATTGCCTAAAGACAATATGTTACGATTTCCAAATATGTATATTCGATTGAAAGAACCCCGTTAGATGTCAGCATTGTTCTAAAAATATTCAGCATAGGCCTTTTGCTTTGAACATTAGAAAAGTCTCTTTACATGGTTTTTCGAACAAGACAAGTGGGTATTTATTATATATTATTACATGACATTGATAAAAAACATGTTCTTTCGATATGCTAGTGATTGTGGGAAAGCACAAAACACCTTATTAATTATAATTACTTAAATTATTTAATATTTTCTACAAGTTTAATTCGAGTTATGATCACACCCACGTAAGAACGGTCTTTGCAGGTATCACAGCCGAACGAAAACAACTTATTACATCCACAATGCCCTTAGGCTTTAGGCTCAGCATTTCGAAACAATTGTAGCCACGCCTCTGTTTCGAGTCCGTCTCCCCTCTAGGGGGGAGACAGTAGGGTTCTATAATGTGAGAAGTGCCTCTTTTGGGTAGGTCTCTTTGCGTAGTGGCCTGCCGTTTCATACGGCTGGCCGTAACCTCAGCGGGGTCGCGACCGCATGCGAAAGCGATTCGCGCGGCCCCGCCGATAGTGGTTTTGTCGACTAACACCGTCTAGGTTTAGTCGGTGGGATCCCTCCTTTTCGCATAATGTTTTTTGTCCTAATATACTTCGGCATAACGATTTTGGCACAATTTGTTTTGGCATAATAATACTTTGGCATACTTTTTTTAGGCATACATTTTATGTTGGCATAATCATGTTAAAGACTAATTTGTTTTGGCATAAATTTGATTCCCATAACGTTAGTAGGCCTAATGACTATTAGCATAACGTTAGTAGGCCTAAAGACTTTTAGCATAATAGAAGTTAACTCAGATAGAAGTTAACTGATTGAAATAGTAGTCCTTAATTATTTATTTTAGGTGTATATTTTTAGCAATTGCTTGTAATATGCTGTGAAACAAAAGTTAGTCACAGAACCGAATTGCTGCAAAACCGACTTCACGTAGTCTTGTTTGTCCTACCCCTAGAGTGTTATTTAAAATCGCGTAGGCGTGTAGGGGCGAGGCGGCCCGCGGGCTGAGGAGCAGGCGGCTGCGAGCGAGCCGCCGCGGCTGAGGCTGGCCGGCGAAGCCGGCCAACAAGCCGAAGCTGCGGTGGTGAGCGAAAGCCGTCTGCGACGATTAGCACGCGTGGGGCCGCCGGAGGCCCGCAGCGCCGGAGCCGTGACAGAAACTCATTCAACACATCATCAATTTATGCTTTAGGATATTATGCTTAAAAAAGTTATGGTTTAGAACTTTATGCTTAATAAATTTATGCTTTACAATATTATGCTTAATCATTATTATGGTTAGAGAAATTATGCTTAAAAAATTATGCGTAAGCTGTTATGCGTAATTATATTATGCGAAAATATAATTATGCCAAACAACATTATGCTAAGTTATATTAGGTCTTAAAATTTTATGCTAATGGATAGGGAACCTTAGTCGGTATTCCGGGAGGTACATTATTTCTTTTCCATCTTTCGTTTACCCCGGCGAGTCCAACATAATCCCTCCGCCCGCCCCCGCGGAGGGATTTGAGTCATTGCATTCCCACAAGTAAAAAAAAAAATATACAACTTATAACAAAAATAATTATTACATTAACTAAATAAAATACACCTCCCAAGTTTCATAAAATCATAATGAATGAATAATCATTAATAATAACTATTTGGAAAACAATGTGCTTGTGATGTTGGTATAATTTCAATCTTAAAATATGAAAATAGCTTTACACGATAATTAATATCCTTTGTAACTATAGTGATCATAAACCACTATATTTACAAAGGATATTGGCATATTGTGTTATAGCGGGAATACTTCGAACCGTAAGTGTAATTACGAAATTCAAACCATATTCGCCGCGCAATATATCATTTTAACGATTGAAAAAGTGACATCTTATTTGAAATTCTTCAGTCACTTTGTTAAGTAATTAGAATTTTGATTTCCCAGTAATTACCGTAACAATTAGCACCTAATAATATCGGTTAAAAACTGCCATAGAGCATACTTATATAGCAGTAACATAATTACATCCTCTTTGGTAAAATACATATGTAGATATTTGTGGATAACTAGAAATTCAAACAAGGTAACATATGAAGTTGTTTATGTGCCCTTATTACAATTAACCTCAAATATCCATAATTTACCTGTATATTACGTGTAATTTACGGTATTTTTATTGTGATTTAATATGTAATTATTTAATATAGTAAGTTAACTCTAAATGGTTATGGTTATGATTCACACTGTTTACAAGCATAATACTTGCAAAAGAAAATTCGTAGACGCATCAATGATGGAAAAGGTACCTATCGTGATCTTGACTATGTAGAGAACACGACCTGGTAATAAACGTCTGAGGATGAACTAGGAAGTGCATCGAGTTAAAGTAGTATAGATTGTACGGATGTAGATACGAGTAACCTTCAAGATACAAGTGAAAGCGCATCCGATGTTCGTGAATAAAAGCGATACCTAACCGGTACCGGTCGGCGGTCGGTGCATTCCCATGGCGACTGTTGGCACACTAACGTATATTTAACTCGTGTTAATGCCGCCCATCACACGTAACAAGTTACGCAGACCAGTTTGAAGACTAGTGATAGTAGATACTAAACATCTATCTAACAAAAATTTTGAGCAATTTATTTTTCGGTAACGGCCTCTATATTTTGCTAAACGTTTCTGACCTTTAAGATATTTCATTGAATATAAATATTTTCAGATTTATACCGGTATTTTATAAAAATATTCTGATGACATATTGTAAGTTAAGTGATGTGCATATGTAAGGCTTTTCTGTAAAGCGATGTTGAACAACAACGACGAAAATATTCACCTAAAATTTGAGGATACATAGGCAATACATAAATGGTGATATGTATTGTTACTCGTATGTATTAGCTATATGAGTATTCACCTAGCAGATAACACGTTACAATGTACATATTTTAGACTGCATTATTTATTTAATTCAATGACCCTATCTATAAATGTTACCTATTAGTTTCTAGTTTGCATTTAACCGGTTCTGCTCCAAAACTAGATGTAACGGATACTTAATGTTACCTTAAAGGGAGATAACGTCTCTACACCTTCACTGTAATCCATTAATACGTGTGACATCGCGCTGGCATTCCAATGCTAATTAACTTTTATTTTATCGCTGCGTGGGACTGTCTTTTCTGTGGTTCTATTTTCACGTTGTCATCAATTTTATGATGTTATCATTCAAGTTAATATGCGAAAGTGGCTCTGCCTTTTTGCTTTGGTTGTTCCGGTAAAGCCTGTTGAGGCGATTTTAAAGTAATTTGGTATAATAATAGCCCTTCTGCCTTTTTATAATGTATCACACAACAATTACATGTGAAAGTGATACAGGATGAAGGCGATGTGGTCGTATCATTGTAATGCTATACAATACGAATAACAACAATGAGTGAATTGAATAAGCGCTACAACTGATTGTTGGCATCAGGATGTAGAATGTACTGGAAGAAAACCATTGGATGTTTAATTTATATTACATAATGTTGTATGTCTTGCTGATATCCTTTCTAGTAACTGCTTTAAATAATATATTTAAAGAGAGTCGCTCAGACTTTTACCTATAATTAAGACTTTACCTATATAAAACTCATGTACCTACCTATTAATATAAGTTGCGGGTAAAATGATTATTTCAATACGCGAAAGTATTTTAGAAAATAAAGACGATATCTATTTCAATTTTGATTTGAATTCTATTCATGAAAGATATCGAAAACTAATCATCATAATACTAGACAGACTTCTTTACACAATATGCCTTCTTTTTTATTCGCACTCGCGCCGTTTTTGTCATAGCGTAGGTACAAACCTGGGCATGAAATAGCAACCGCCAGCAACTAATTTTGTCTCCATGTCTTATTATCATTAACTAACAATGTGTCATTTTTAATATAAAAGATGTCTCTACTGCAATAATTGCAGTTGTGGCATGTATAACATTATAGATATAACCCTATCACGCCAATTGGCAATGAAGTAAATTGCTTACTAATGCATTATATCAGTTATATCACCATTGTTTCTATTTTATATTGAGTTTATATAATTTATATAATATTTTTTTTATGATTTATACTAGAGTTGCGATATTGATTATAAATAAATGGAACAACAAAATATTTTCAAAATTATTTAATGGCAGCCACAATTTGCCGAGTAACATAAGCAATGTTTTAATTATATGCCGTGCGGGTAAAGCCATGTGTGAAAGTGATGCGTCGTGGCCTAAGCACTATTTAATTTTCACCGATATTTCGGCGATATATGAGCCTTTTGGGCAAAATATACATTTTTAGGATAATTTTTAAATACCGTTTAATAAAAATGAACTGATTGTGCTTTATGGCCAAACATCTTGGCTATTTCCATAACGTTTATTTTTCACAACACTAGGTCGCTTAAAACGTAGTGTTCTAGATTTCTTATTGAGTTGCCGAGTGAGTGGTTTGTGTATTGGTAAATGCTAGCATATCGTATATGTCATTCATCAATGTTTACCAATCTATAAGGAGGACATATCGCAACACATCTAACAGGCTCCAGGGACATTGACAAGATAATTGGCTTTATGGTGAACGTGCTGAAGGTCTTAATAGGTTAAGTACTTAATTAAAATAGAAAAAATATTTTTAAACGGTAATAATTGTATATCTTGGTTTAGTCGGTTTACGGAAACGGGGAACAGACGAGGTCTGCATTAATTATTGGTTATTCACTATGTCTTATCTCATCAGTTAGTTTTGCATATTTTGCATTTATTAGCGTGAATGAGGTGCAATTATATCCTCTAAACGCATGCATCTTTTTGGCATAAACAAAAAATTACTCATCGTTAGACTTCGTGGTTTACTCGAAAGTATAATTCCATTTATAGAAATCAAGCCAACTAATCATTACAACATTTTCTATCTTGTTCTTGCAGCAGCAGTCACGCCGTCTGTGTAAATACTAAATTACTTTACAATAGCAGAGTTTTAATTGCTCGTCGTCCTTACCATAAACGTAGTATTAAATTTATTAGTAATCTATGGTTACCTCATTACGTAGTTACAACATAGTTATAAGTTAGCTTCAAAAGATGCTTGAGTGTAGTTGAGATTTATTATATGTATAAAGTTCATTTATTGGTCTTCAATTATGTAAATCCTGACAACCTATTAAAATGTATACGGTCAGGAAATGTCCGGGAATTATGCAAAATAATGAACATATACATAAATAGTCCCACGTGCAGAGCATTGAACTACTCTTATATAATTATGTTCTGAAGCAGCGATAGCCTATATATTTATTCCATGATTATGTAAGTAATGAACTGTTAGGGCACTAATATCCTATACAGAAACGTCAAAGAAACTCTTTCTTTCTTGTACAGTTAAGCTTATTATCTGTTTATTGAATTCGATATGACAACTAAAGAAATTAGCACAGAACTATGGAGAAGGACATGCTACTTGGAAAATAGACTTACTCATCGTCACCAGTACTAATTATATGTTTTCATAGCAAACATCTAATTAACGTTTATTCGTTCATTGTTCCATTTAATAAAGTTTTATAGCACCGTAAAAAACCAATAATTATATTTCTAATGGACATATAAGGAAATGAGGACATCGGAAGTGTAGTTTATATTTACAAAGCATTCATAAGGATCACGATTAACCATGATTAGTCTCTCTTTTTATCGTCAATAAAAACAACATGACTGTCTATTATCGTGCTGTTGCATTTTTAAATATCGTTTAATACCTTCCTTGATTTGTGTTGTATACAGATATTGATGACTATTTATTTTTAGAGCGAACTACTCGATAGGTTTTTATGAAATTTTGGTGGTAAATGGTCATCTTAAAAGAAGGTAAAAGGAATGAACCATTATTTAACAAAAGTGTTTATTTTAGTCATATGTTTATTATAATGTCAGTCTCGTGGGTAAATGAACGTAATGAAAATGACTGTGACACCATTAAGCCACTGTGTCATTTATAGGGATAGCACAGTGTTTTAATGGTTTAAATGATCAAGTCATCATTCCCAGAGTGTCGAGTGTTGTTGCACCCTCACTGGAGACAAAAGATTGTGTCATCAAAAGGAAATCGATCATTAAAACAATTAAGGAAAACATTTTTAACAGAACTATTGCGCTGGGCTCGAACGAAATATCAATGTGCAAAAGAGATTGGACTAATTTTATCACCTTTTATCCTCCAAAACTTTAATTCTATGTTATTAGTTATATTAGTTTTCTGAACGCCTTAAATCAACAGTGTAACCAATGGACGATATAGATTATAACCTTAATATTTATTGCACTACTAGTAGCTTCAAATCTAGGCGTTCTTTTGTAAAGTACCTATCCCGCGACACAGGTGTAGGTAGTAAGTGAGCATTTAAAAAAACTGCTTTTGTCAGTATGTTTTTTATAATTATACATAACATGTTTGTTGTTATAGGCATCATATACATACGTCTTCATATATTGCATAAAAATATTTATTATGTTAAAATATATAACAAGATAGAAATCTGATGAATTATTAGCGGAGAGAGTCAGTTAGCAGTCTTGGCTTTGGGATCGAAGTGACACTGTATTAGATAACTCTTAGTTGTTCATTTTAAAAACTGGCTTGTGAAAGTAAAGGTTCGTTTTTAATGTTTATAACGTGAAGCCTCCACATGGCTGGCAATGTGTACACAGATGTGACAGGTGCCCTTCATAGATTTAAGCACGACGATTTATTATGTTATGATTTGAAAGAGTGTACGGTTGTACAATAAGTTAGAGGGCCGGCGACCGTGGTCGACACTTTGCCTTGTCCTTATTTCAGTCTATCGCAAATAAGTATGTAGGTACATCGCTTCACACAACCTGTCTAATAGTTTATTATTACTACAAAATACTCATCTGTTAACACATCTTCCTATGACTGCTCATTTTTTTTGCATTTTATGGTTATCTCAGAAGTTTGACCTTACAAAATAGCAAATGTTGATATAATTATAATTTGCACTTTATTATTTCGTAGTATCCGAATTGAATGTTTATCTAGTACGTTATTTTTCTTGGCACAAATACGGACTTGTGCTAACCTGATTTGCGGTGCAAGAGCTTCCGTTTAATATTGAGAATAAATAGTGCGATGAAGTATTATTTTCACACTTTATTACGCTAATATAAAGGGCAAATATTAACATTGTTTATTTTTGCTTTTAACCTGATATATATATTTAATATGATTCAAGACCGTAGCTCCACATTATTGAGGTTTGACTGAATTTATTTTAAACAAGCATTTTCTACTAAAGTTAGTTTATTCAGATCTTCTTTGATCACTATTTGAAACTATATGAGCGGTAGCGTAAGTAAGTGGTACCTATATAAAAACGTGTTAGAGCCGGGCTCGACGCTCTACGTCCTATATGATAGCACTAAGGTGGCCAAAATATGACACACATCGCATCGAAAATACTTGGTAAGTAATCCGTATTCTACGGATGCTTGAAACCAGCGACGTGGTATCATTCGCGCGTTGGCGACCTCGCAATAAAGGAGTTTACTTATACGCAAAACTATCGTCATAAGAAGGTGTCAACAACCATGTAAACATTGTCATATGAATTTGTTTGATCTGAAGGCTAACCCAACATCTATTTTTCCTCTAGTGACCGACTATAAATTTCGTACATTGTGCGTGTCAACCCACTACCTATATTACCGATTTATATTATTGATTTTTTTCGATAAGGTAACAATTATATTATTTTAAATATTTCAAAGCGCATAATGATTACTAACTTCATTTGTACATGAACCAATATTAGCTGCTGACTTATGTATCGATGAGCATAATTGCATTCTACTCTGCGTCTTTGACTATACAAAATAGATATCGCCTTGCGTACAACTGTAACTGTAAATTTAACAATGTCCATCACTAAATTAAACAATAATAAAAGCCTACAAATCGTCTCAGGGTTTTAATAACATTATAAGCAATCTTATTGTGAGAAGGAAAATCTGTTTTACTAAAGCTTAAATTCCCATGTAATAAGTGTAGAACATTTTCTCATATAATGCTGAATTGATTTTTTGACTATGCAGTTATTCAATTGGAACTTAAACTTTTTACCACATCAGAAATTAAATTCTGCAGCATATCTTTAAGCCAAACAAAAAATAATTATTGAAATAGTCTAGGATCGACCTTAGGTATTGATGTCTAGCAAACAGATTGAAAACGATGTTACCTAATTTTTTGTTCGTGTAATCAAATACAATTTTCCAGCTAATTAATGCGAATATAAAGTAGATATTGATGCTAACACCGATGTCCTTAGTTCAGTGGAAACTCGTAGGTAGTTCTTTTATTAAATCGTTTATTGTAACTACACATTGAAACAATTAATACCTAGCAACGATCGTGTAATTATTATCGATTCGATCGTAAACGTAATTACCGGCATTGTGTCTCACAAGCGTAATGTAACGTCGGACGCTATTTGATAAATAAAAGGAAATATGAAAAAATTAGTCACTTGCCTGGATTATAGGAGTTATTTTATTCTTGGTATGTTGGTTTAAGATTATTATCTAATAAATTGCAATAAAATTAACTAAAATGCAGCATGATAAGGTTATTATATATCAAAGCTCAATGCGCAGTCTTTTCAATCTATCGATTTCTTATAGTTAGTATATAAAAAAGGTTACATGCATGCATGTCGTATTTAATCTATTAGTTCTGAGGAGACAGGATGGTACTTAAAATTTAAACCATTTTTCATCAAGCTCCTGAAGGACATATAGATAACAATCGTGGCTATTAGTATAGTAAAAATATAGTTAAAATATAGTTCTTTATTATTATTATGTCTTGGCTTCACCGAGAATATAATAATAGTTTTTCCTCTTGATTTATAATGTATCTGTAATACGAATAATTGCAAATATTTTTTATAATTATATCATAGCAATAAAATTGTTAGGACCAATAATTATGTCAGATCACAGAATAAAAACATTTAACAATGTTAAATTAACATTCCATCCTACCATAAATATTACGATAATCAAGCGGTATAACTAACTTCAATATATTAACCATTATTCCTATGTTATTTTTTAGAAACAATTTAAGGTATTGAAATATATTTGCGAAGAGAGGTGCCTTCGGATTGCTTATCAAAACTGTTCTGATTGTCGCCAGTCGCGTCATAGAGTTCAGGCGTATTCCAAATGATGATTTAAGTTGAGGACTTTATTTATAAATGTAAGTTGTAGAGTGAGTGATGTAGTGTATTAGAGTTGATGAAAGTGAGGTTTCATAATTAAATTATGCTTGCACCTCGACAGATAGAATCCTAGATCCCCGTGCCACAGTAAATTCTACAAATATTGCCATAACGGATATAAAGAGCAGACAAAGAAAATTCGGGAATAACTATTAATGAGTCACACTAGATTGTGTCCTATTGAATGTTGAGCTCATTGATAATATTATGATAAAATTATAGTTGAGATCGAACAAATAATTACGCGTCGCATTGGCAGCGGTGCGTGGTTCGATTTCTTAGGCCACCGTGCAGTCGATATTAAAGATGAAAGGCGATGCCTTCATTAACAAGAGCAGTGCTTATAAATGAATGAAGAAGAATCATCTTCTACGACGTTGATATCGATCAACGTAAAGGAAGTAAAGGCTAAACCAGTTGAGTCTTATTACTTTATTATTATAACATCTGTATTGCTTGTTCTAGTCAGTGGATTAATCATAAAACAACAATACTTTTGAAAATATAATATAATAATAGTAATAACGCTGTTTACGTATAATTCTCTTAATAATAATGATGGTTATCTATTACATCTAGGGTCATTGACTAGCGTGCCGCGGCTATGTATTCGCACGTAATGAATAATTACTTGATGGTCGACGGTGTGACAAAGACACCTGGCGAAGCAATTCACGTCAGCCTTGTACTTATTGATGTGCAACGTACTTAGTGTAGACGCCATTATAACATTAAGTATTATCCAAGACATTTGATGTCCCTGTTAAACAAAGATTGATCCCAAGGATTTTACGCTCAAAATTAATTTAATTAAATAATAAAATCACACCGGTATTTCATTGAGGGGATTTAAGCAGCTGAACAGGAAGGTTTGATCCGTAGGTTGTACAAAGTTTTCTTTAAAAATTCTCAGCACCAATGCGGAGTCTGAAAATGTGCCCGGTAGATGGCAGTAATCTAGCCTCCTATTACGAGCATACCTGACGCCATAGCTGGTGGAAATGTTGGTGTAATACACCTTCGAGGATTTAGGAGCGGATCTATATTATGTGAACATATTTTCCCAATATTTTCAATAGTGGTATATCACATATTATATTTAGGTAAGGCATAACAATGTTCTATCTTCACAAACAAACACATAAACGAATTTGAAATATTAACAAAGATGTGAATAATAGCAATCGAAATCGTTTTGTATAAGTTTACTTTTAAAATAATACATAGTTCACGTTTTGCATAGAAAGTGAAAGGGCAATATCCCCAAGGATAGAGCAATATCGCTTTCGTAGATGTACCATATTACTGCAAGCCTAATACTTCCATTCCGTTTTCCATTCCGAATTTTTCAATGATTAAAGTAGATCCCAGTAGAGTTTACGATGAACGCGGATGATTTTAATGTAAGTACGTATCGCGTTTATGCGAGGTTCAATGCGCATCGTGTAGGTGTGTGTGGTTCAATACAACAGTACTTATGATGCAAATCTCCCATCATTTATTTTATTAGTGATCTACGATGCGGACTTCGGTGGTCACTGTAGGTCACTGTTCCAAGGATTTTATGTTCGTAACATAATTCTTTTGTTGATGGGAACAAGCCGACTGAGGATTGCATTTGGCTGCATTTCTAATTCTGACATCCCTTTACCATTTAGTATGCATAAAAACTAATTAAAACTAAATAACCAAGTTTATGTTTTAAAGATTGCAATTAGTAGATATCTGAAGGCTGTCAAATACGTTTTTGAAGATGTTTAAAGTCTACCAAACCACCTTGGGTCAGCGTGGTAGGCCTAGCTCTTGTCGTATTGAAAAGAGGGCGTCTCCAGGAGTAGGACTGTTTATAAATAATTATGTTTCTCATCTCCTGGGTACATGCCGAGAATACCTTGGATACCGATAATATCAACCTACCTATGAAAGATTTGTACCAGACCAAGGGTTTAACGTGAAGAGGCATTTCGAGAGGTTTATTTTAAACAGATGGGACATCTACCAAACACTTACTGCGGCTGGACTAGGATTGTCATGAATTTTAGGACAGGTCGACGGTGATTCGTCAGCTCACGGGATGGAGCGTAGTTAGATTTGTCCCTGATAATTACACTGCCACCCACGACTATACAATATGGAAAACTACCTCTACTATCTGACCGCTCGACTAATGCACGCAAGAAATGTTAATCAGCCAGACAATAATGGCAACGAGGCCTGGCGCCTATGACCGATTCTTTGCACCAACGCGCATTACCTAATATGCGTTAATGTGTGATATCAAGCAAGCCCTCAGTCGGGGAGACTTCACAGACATACAATTAACGGGAACATATTTAGCGGGCCAACGGGTCGGGACCCGTTGGTCCGCTAATATTCATCCCCAGAATAAAAATTGTAGATTCGGCACTTATATAGGTGCCCATTGGTCCCCGGGTAGGAGACCAATCAATATTAATTTATTTTTAAGGTACCCACTCGTCCCCTGGAATAAAAGTTGGTTCCCTGATAAAAAACAAGCCATATTTTAACATAAAAATGTATTGGCTTAGTACAGTTATGAACAGTAGGTACTTTAACGCAATAACGAAAGGAAATATCTAAATTAGCAGAGTGAATGGGAAATATAAATGATTTTTAAATAAATAATATATCAGGGGACGAGTGGACACCTCGAATATTTGAGGGGACGAATGGGCACAGGGTGCGAATTTCAGGGGACCAATGGGTACCGACCCTATTTAACTCAATCCTTTTTTTTGTTGATCATATAAATCCTGTGTGGCTTTCGATCCCACAACATTCAGCGCGCGGCGAAGGCTAGGCAACCACTTACCTGCTACGTCCGTCTTTAATATTCCGTCTCCATATTTCAAAATTATGCTTCTTAATCTCATTCGATATTTATCATATATTGTTTAATGAGAGATCATAGCAGAGTAGGTAAAAAACCCCATCAATACAGCTGCGTTTAGTACAATACGGATCATTAGTGAATATGTAGGTAACTATTATACGTTCAGTAATGTGCATAACTAAGCATGATTCACGAACGCATGTCTTATAGTGTGTGATGTGTGACATGGTCTGTGGTGGCAGTCGAGTGACCATGAGGAGAACTCGTGAAACAACCAGTTTAATTTATTGACTTAATTTAAATTATGTGATGTAAATAAAGGGAAGCGTTACACAATACACAACTAGGTACATGATCAAGCGAATAGACATATTCAGATTTATAAGCATGATAGCCTGTGTTCGGATTTCCGAGGGATTAGGTAGACGATTTGGTATCGAAATGTATTGTTGCCTTACCTTGTGCTATTAATGCTGTGGGTAGATTACATTGATAATTTATCCCATATAACCAAATAATTATAAACACAGACCTATGCTAACTGACGGAGGGCGAAGCATTTCCGATTATTCCAGGATTGTGAATATAGTTTGCAATAAAAACATAAAGTGTTTTAATAAAGTGGATGACTGCTTCAAAATCTTTACAAGATAATTTTCAAAACATGATAAGTCGGTTCAAATAATTTTTTCACAGCTCACATTGCATGTCAGAGCGTGGAGCTAGCTGCCCTTGGTGAATCAGAAGTACAATACGCTCGCACGAATGTTAAAAAATAAGAATGCGGACACGTTGCTCTAAAATGGATTTAATAGAAAAATTGGATTTGCTATTGCTCTTTATTGTCAGATAAATGGTGAGTAAGCTTTAAACATTGATACGTACAGTTACGTGTAATGTGATTGTGTGTGTAAATGAGTTAACAAGTGTTGCGCTGCCTTGATTAGTACTTCCCATTCGTACAGATTCTACTAGGCCTTTGTGTGGCGGCGGCACACCTCCCGCGCCGTCGCGCCGCGCGCCGCGCGTTGTCGCATCACGCATGCTGTCAGCAGCGCGATCGCGACTCGCGGCGACCGTTCGCTCCATTCACATACATAACGGCAACGTGCACCATTCTCAATAGAACACTAATTACATTCTCACATTAAGCTATCAAATAAACTTAACTGCTTAGATGTTGTTATTACAACATCTAAGTAGTAAACTTAAAGCAATAGTATCTATACACAGCGAGATATTTCTTGCTGTGTATACTTAATTTCTGTCACACCCCTAATCATAATTATCTATGAATAATCCTTGTCAAAATAAAGTCTAGTCAATATTATTTCTTCACTTATTTATGAACTGTATTATTTATCTATATAATCATAATTGATAGGTAGGTAATCAATTAAACTCTTGATAATGACGTCACTTAAAGTTAAAACTAGGTACTCGTAATATAATAAGCAATGTGACTATAAATGCTGATTTAGTTATAAAATGATTAATAAAATGCTGACATTCTTGTCGAACGGTGAACAATGTCCTTTATTTATTAATTAATTCTATTCAATGGTTATGCAAATTTGAGGATCGTGTGCACTTCAATTATCTCGGTGAGGTACCTATAACCTATGTACGTACCGAAGTATGTACTGCTACCATTTTTATGTCATGTTTCTTTGAATCAATTTAACGCAAACTACGTTAAACGTGCCGTTGCATACTTGTCATTTTATTACGATAAAATCGCTATAAATCAGTTTTATAGGAACTCTTTTATATAATATATTGATCAATAAAATAAAATTGAATTTAAAAACGTGCATTCAGTTAGCATATAACGGGATACTGTTCTGTAGGTTACAGATTACTTAACCTTTTAATGAATAACTTCTGTTTGATATCATACATTGAGAAATTGAAAGCGGCGAGTGACATGATGAGATGCCCGCCTTACGTCGAACGATGAATATATGAGTCTTTCTATACTGACTTCTCATTAATAAAGCAAAGACAAAATAAATAGCTACAGACTTCGACCTCAATTAGAATAGTATTTTACAATACGGGCGTGGTATTACGCTAATAACAGTTAATTAACATATTATTATGCCCGTATATACAAAGGGGTAACGGTATATTAAGGGTTAGAGGTATTTCATACATTTCAACATATAAGCTTAGGTTTTACGTAATACGACCGTGATTATTGTGGTGTGTCGAGTACAACTCCAGGCTCCGTGTTGGTACTGCGAATTGTGTGAACCCCTTTGACTTGTTGCCCCGCATGGGAATAACTGACCCAATAAAGCTACTGTACATTACGTTTTAAATATAAGTAATAATAGTAAATGTTATATGACCATCTGATTTGATGCTATTAGAGTATTCTGGGCAGACGCCGTTTTCCATCCATTCCATTATATTAGTCTAAATATATCAGAATAAAAACCACACAGTACAAGCAGTGACAACCTAAATGACTGAATAAATATTGCACGACTGAACACTGCTTCCCAAAATACAGGCTTTAGCCTAGTTTGGGAATCAGCATCAGTAAATATAGGACATACTGTTAAACCTAAATATTGTAAGTAATCTGCTGTTGTATTACTATGAAATTTATATTTTGGTGTGTTAAATATACATTATTATTATAGAGTTCATAGTTAGCAATAGTTCTACGCCTTCTGCGGCTAATGCCGCCGTAGGTGTTCCACCCCACTTTACATTAAAACTCTCGAAGGGCCTCTTGACGTTGGACCCATGTCTCCGTGTAAGCTGGGCCGGGTATTTTGCAAATGTTTCGAAATATAAGTAATAATATAATCTGTTACACATGTGTCAATTTCAGCTATTGAGCTAGGTTACTTTGCTAGGTAATTTGAGCTGAGTTCATCACCTACTAGTTAGTGATCCATTCCGCTGTTTACTTCCCTTACTATATACATAAATGGACGTTCCATTCCTGAGGGATATCTGGCAAAGCCAAAGAATTTAAAATTTTCTATCTAGCTATTTACAACTTATACGTAAATGATATTCAAATAAAAATGTTAAGTAAGAGGTCGTGTCACGCGGTTTAAAATAAACGAATGCGTTCGGAACCAAACTGGTTATCACAGAGCGGTATTTGTAAGTACATGCAGTACGTGTTATTTTTTGTACATATGAAAGGCGTAAAGAACTAAAAGTAAATTAATGTCATTCAAACTGGTTTGGACCTGTACCTATTGGTGACCGTACTGATCATACAATCGGTTGGCGAGTAACGTGGTCGCAGTCAAATCTATCGATGGATGACTCTTAACAAAGCATTCAGAGGCTCATAAGTATGCACACATGCCTACATAGAGTAGTGCGAAATATAGATATTATGCGGTATTTCTCAGTGTGTCACTGTGTTGCCAAATATTTTGACAAATGGTCTGATTTGTTCAAAAATTGCCTCAAATATCGCTATCCCTTTGAGTTGTAAATGTAAGACATGTCAGCCATGATGATTAGGTACCTCAATGAATTAATGAGTACAAGGTAAAGATGAATTATTGACGAGTATTTTATGTTCTCTATTTACACTTACAATCAAATACAGTTTCTTTAAATTAAATACCTATTGAAAGAAGGTATGATGTAAACAAATTATTGAGACACACCTACAAATAAACATGCCCATACACGTTCCACAGTCAAGGCAATGCTAGTTCTTTTCCGCAATTACGTTTTTCTAAAGAATTTACGACCACGTTTTGATTGAGCACTGCTATATTAAGCTGTCATTTTTACCCGACTGCGTCAGAACGAGGGTAATGTTTTTCGAGCGTATGTATGTATGTATGTATGTATGTATGTGGTTATGTATGTCCATTTCTTTGGCACGCCCTACAGCCCAAACGGCTGGACGGTTTTTGACATATGAGGTGTCGTTGAATTCATCAGAATTGTGGTAGTGACATAGGCTATATAAATTTTCAAAATAACGCCCGCAAATGAAGAAAAAGGGGGAGGGCGTTTGTTTTTTTGTCTTACCTTAGCAATATGGGTATCAAATGAAAGATTGTGAAAAGAACCTTTCAAAAATATATATATCATATCACGTTTATATTCACGTTTATATGTATTACTGTTTTAACACAAATTGTCAAAAAGCGTACCAATTATATATCGGGACGCCCGAAGTATCATTTTCTAGCAAGAACCTATTCAAGTCAGGAACTCAGGAATTACATTGCCTGTACTTAGTTATATATTAAAATAAAACTCGGTTAATAAAACTAAAAAGTCTGAACTAAAATTATTATTATAAAAACAAAAAACCCGACTGCTTAAAAGTAATGAACTGAAAAGAGAAAAACAAGTACCTATCACAATATCTATATAAAATCAATTAAAAGTTTGCTTAAAAGTCTTTAGGAAAACATTTACTTTTATAATAACAGCAACACATTGATTAATTTAAAATACCAAATTGCTTTAAGTGTACTAAGTAATATAATGTAATACAGAAAAATACTAAATGAAAGATAAATAAGTGCCTAATATGTTTTTAATTTAAGTATTGTTTGTATTTTAAATTCTTACCAGTGCGAAAGGTAAGCTGTACCTGTTTACAGGGTCATATTTTTTGTATCTTTTTTATCTATTTAATAATTAGTATATTTTTGCATTTCAGAGACATTGTATGACCCAAACAATTTGCATTTACATTTTTTGCTTTATAAATTCGCTAACAAGGAAATAGGGTAGGACGACGTCATAAAAAACAATAAAAAAAACCACCGCACTTACATATATAGCTATTAAGACGCCGAAATATTGTTCACGCTATCGTAGTAAAATAACCAGAAGTAAATAATTTCTAACAGATTTCGATTTGTTCGGGGATGAGTTGGGTAGAACTGAACGGGTACAAAGTCTCCTCCTAAATTGGTTAATGACAGACCGGTTCCTGTGGCGTACTGAACTGTTATCGATGTGCCGCATCGTCCACATTACCCAATGAGAAGGTCAGTACATAATCACAATTACCAAGAACGTTGGTTGAATTAGACAGGAAGCCAACCTGTAACAGCTATTACGTAATATCTAGCTGACAATTACAAGAACTAATGTAATACGTATTTCGGACAAGCATATGAGTATCTGGAACGATATGCATAATAATTTAAATGCGAAAGTGTGTTAGTTTGTTCTTGACATCGAAATTAGATAATAGAAGAACTTGATTTTTTATCACAGAGAGCCAAGGAGTCGAGCTTAACATCGGCGAAATTTAAAATACCTATTAAGCTGGAAAATACCTATTAACTTATTGAGTCGCAGCGACACACCAGTTGCTAGACACAATAGGTTTTTAATTATATTTGGTATTCTAAGGCTTGACCGATTACGCTAAATAGGAAACAAGGGTCAAATTATTCTGGCCCACCCACTATAACATAGGAATCATAAGGCGAAAAAATTGCCTGTGGATCCCATAGGAGCGGTGTCTTGGGTGCCTAGTGTCTGGAGGGAAGATGATGGCGCTAATAAATTTTTTTTTAATAGCAGGCGTAAAACTCTACGTTACAGTTACTTGTATTTAAAATAAATATTTTGCATTAACGGAAAGTTTTTTATGTTTCATATTTTAATATTCGCTGACTAACAGTTACGCAAGGTGTTTACGCGCATGTCCGTAATATTGAGAACGCATGTGACCCGAGGGGTCAAGAGCTTATTCTGCCAAGAAGTTCACGTGATGATATGTTGTAAGGCTATATATCCTTGTCGTTAAATTTGATTTCATATCTTAAATGTTTGCTGTTTTCGATACGTAGAATAAAGATTTTAAGACCCTCGTTTCTTAGAAGAAGGCACGTGGAAGGCTAAAGTCTTGTATCGTTTATTTTGTTTCTTTATTATCATCAATTTGTCATTACGTACAGTTTGTACTAACCTGTTAATGTAAACTGTAAACATACTTGACGAATAAGGTTAATGTTAATATATCCACGAGTTGTCATCATGTTTTAGATTCTCTGATGATTTATTTTCATAACCTTATATATTTGGAATTCCCGCAACAGATGGAAACGTAAATAAACAATCACGAAAACGTTTTACAATGTTTTATTGTCATTTTTGGGTAATAATTATTAGTCATGGATTTATTTTGTCCATTAACACAATACAACAGAATAAATTGATAGTATTTTACATGCCGAGATGTTGGGATAATTCCTAGCTGTTTCCCTTTAGTTACGAGCACTGTTCATAATTTTTTGTCGCAGTAGCGTAGTATTTATCTAATGCCTTCATTTACGCTAAATAGTAAGACATCTAATATTTGAAGTTATTAAATTATTGAAGCGCGCAATGGTAAACAGATTGACGTTAACTTAAATATTGCGATATTGTAATGGCGTGCTTTGGGTACACTTTTACACTAAAACAAGGTCTCATGAAGGGTGCAACGTCACCTTAATATTAGTACCGGTTATACTACGAAAATCGGACTTTATATGTGCTATAAAGTCCGATTGGAACTTTTGATCGCTCTTTGCGTAGTTTGAATGGGTATTATTTGTAAACGGTAATTTACGTGCTAGGTCAATAATTCTTTCAACTTTGTACGTAAGATCTCGCTGTAGTAAGAGACAATTAGTAGTACTTACACGAAATGTTCCCGAGATCGTTATCTACAATTCTGCTGATATACCATAATATATATATAGATTCTGACATAAAAATAACTTGCTCCTGGCAAGATATTGCATTTGTTTAAAAAGATATCAGCAGCTTAAGTACATTTGCGAAAATTTCAAGTATTGAAAGGGGCTAAGAATGGGCTGAACGCAGTGTCCGACGAGACATGTACGCGCCTATGCCGCAGTTTTTAGTTAATTTGAAGGATGTGTTCATGGTGGTTTTACATGGTGACATCACCGTATCTAATCGTAATCTTCATAAAATAGTATGACTTTTAGGAATCCGATTATGTATTCAGTTTTGAGTACAATGTGCCTAATTAATTGGCACCTGAAAATATGATGTGATTTAATTTATTTATTTAAGTGAAAAATAGATATTTACGGTGGCTATTATTCTACAAGTATTTAATGTTCCGAAAGGTACCCATTTATTGACATAACATATATGTAGTTGTATTGATTATCATTGAAATATATAACGGCTTTTGCTTTAAAACATTTTTTTCAATAATTGCCACACTTCATTATACCTATACATTATGTGAAAGTCAATAACCTCAAAATAAGTATAAAATTGTAAAATTTAAAATTGTTTCTTGATTGAATTGATTTAAAGCATCTACAGTTTATTTTTTCTGAAGCGGATAGGTGTCCGCGAAATGAGGCCATTTCGGCGGACTATCATTTCTATTCTCATTTGGATTGCAATAGTTAAATAGCTTGCCTTTTGTATGGCCTACGTAATATAATAATTATATAGCCAAAATTTACGGCAATGTATCAAACTTAAATAAAATAACGATATATTATTATATTAGCTATGAGATAACATTTAAGCAAGGAGTGTGTTCTGATAATTTTTCGCTGTTCGACATTTACCTACTATCTATCGTCTATCGTGAGGTGCTGAGTTAGATTACTTCGAGCAATGTGATGGATTTACTCTAATGTAATTCTCACTAATAGCACTATGTATGTAGGATTGGTTAAGCTTTAATAGCTACTGAGTTTGTAAATCAGCTGGATTCATCATTTAAGGACAGACAGGTTTTCTTAATGAAATATCGTACAAGTTGAAATAAGACGGCGTATGGGTCTGTAGACTTCATGAATGAGTATTTATTAATAACAAGGAAGTAATGTTCATGTTCTGCAAATGAACTTTTTATCATGTAACAATCAAAGCACCTTTTTGTTTGTCGTATTTCTTATTTCTTAATTACATATCTTAGTCTGTATCAGCAAGGACAAAGTATTTATAAACAATTAATTTAAAACTAGTAATTTAATGAATATTTTGTTTGAATCCCTAAAGTAAATATATATTATATAATATGTACATA
The DNA here is from genome assembly GCA_963675205.1 of Catocala nupta. Lineage (NCBI taxonomy): Eukaryota > Metazoa > Arthropoda > Insecta > Lepidoptera > Erebidae > Catocala > Catocala nupta. Next base: position 17,749,131 of record OY776079.1, read on the forward strand.
GTTGAGGCTGTAAGTAAGAATGGTAACTGTGCCTCATACGCAGATTCCTTGATATATAAGGGGTCCAGTAATTAGTATATAACTTTACGACCTACTATTTAACCTAAACTAATTGATTAGCAAGCATTAAAAATATTAAAGCTTTTTAAAAATAAATCTGTGTATTTTTGAGAGTAAAGTATTTATAAATATGATTGTCTATATTAGATATAAAAGTTTTAATTAACTGGTGTATGAATTAAATAACAAATGTTTTTTTTTAAATTAGTTTATTTGTTGTATTTAAACTAAATAGTGAAATATTGGTATTAATGTAAAAAATAAGTTAATTTCATTAAAATCCAAAGTGGCAAATGATGTATAAAGCTAATGAAATTACAAATATATTTTTTATCAGATTTTACTCTGTAGCCTTAGTTGCCGGCAAATAAACAAAATAATCTATAATTCATTCCCAAAATCAATTTAATTCCATCAGGTATTCGCTGATGGCTTTGTATTATTTACTGTATACATATTTTATTAGTGTTCGCGAGCATAACAAACGTTGGAAGTATCATGATATGGCTTCTGTTCGTGAATTTGTGTGTATCCCAAGGGAACGCATACAGGGATAGAAAATATGCTACGTGTTAATTTAAGACATGATCTGTGTACCAAGTTTTATCTAAATCTGTGCAACAGTTTACGCGTTGAGTTACAAACATCCAAACATCGACTCAAACTTTAACATTTTTAGAGTTAGTACAATTTTGTTCTACTTAGTAGTTTTTCAAATCATGTCCAGGATTATGAGTCTGAAAATGAAACGATAAGGAGGGAGAAAACAAGGAGAAAGGATTTCCAATCAAAATGTTTACCTAACCTTGATATTCTCAAACATAGCGTAGGTTTCAAATCAATTAAAATATTCAATAAATTGCGCTCAGAAATTAAAACATTATTATATACTAATGAATTTCTTACCAGACTAAAGTAGTTTTTTTTAATGGATGCTATTATAGCATACCTTGAAATTGACAAATATTTGAAATGACAGTTAAAGTAAGAATTTCAGTAACAAACTGCGAAATTAATGAATTATGTTTGTTAATGGATTATTGTTATTAATTTTATTTAATTTTATTATTATTTAAATTGTTATTTTTATATTAAGTGAATGATTTATCCCCTTATCTTATCTTGCGTGGAGGCCAGTCAGAACAGACCGGCGACACTTCGACCCAGTGGGATCTTTTGTGTCGACTTCCCCAATAACGACTGACATAGATGTTCATGGCAGTCGGGACCGACGGCTTAACGTGCTCTCCGAGGCACGGAGCAGGCGATAATTGTCAATCAATACGCACATAATTTCGAAAAGTCATATAACTTCCGAAAGTCAGAGGTGCGCGACGTGGGTTCGAACCCGAGACCCTCTTGCATTGCAGTCTGTTGGTCTCCCCACTGAGCTATCGCTGCTCATTTATCCTCTTAACATGATCATTTTATAATATTATTTAATCTACTCCATTGACATCTTTACGAACATTATTTATATTATTGTTAATTAAGTATTCCATTGAGTGTCATAAGTGCCAATTTCTGTGCTATGTATCATGCCAAATTCAAATACAATGTAAAATATTGTTCATGAATAAATAAATAAAATGAAAATTGTTATCAGAAAATAAAGTACTCGGTATGATATACGTGCTTACTACGTTGAGGCTTGCACGACATAAAGTTTCACGCAAATCCTTTTTTGCTTTTTCAAAGTCATTGCTGCCATGTCCATGATTAACTGGTTTTGAATAACTTATAAGGGAGTCAGTTTATCATGCGAAAGAATGCACCTTGTACAATGCTTGCGGGCTTATACTGTTTTTATCTTACTGGATACCAACATGTACCCACACATATTGGCGTAAAAGCCTAATTTATTGTTGTTTTAGATGTACTTTTTTATTGTACTAAAACCAATTTAACTGAACTATAATATATTATATAATATAATAAAAAAGAAACCCTTGTTAAAACTGGAAAAACACGAGATTCATTTCTTTTAATTTTTAAGTTATAAGTATTATATTTAAGTGCGTATCGCAGTAAACATTTTGTTTATTTTTGACTGAATCCCAGCTTTTAGTCCTATATCATTCTAACAAAAATCAAATATTAATGAGCAACATAGTATTGTGCAGTAAAATCATAAAGTATTTAAGAGCGAATTATAATATCGAACTCGATTGTTTACGTGCTAAATTAAATATTGTTCAATTACCGTTTTTCTTTTTATCTTTTCGTGTGGTTAGTGGCCAACCTGTTGTCAAGAGTTGTTCAAGCCCGTAGGCCTCTGACATGGCTTAACGACTGCTGTCAATTTGGCAACAACCGAGACCGACATTTTACGTGCCCTCCGAAGCACGAAGACGCTCAGATGAAATACCACTAAGCGGTCACCCATCTATAGACTGACCGCACCCCACGTTACTTAACCGCTCAATTACCGTTAGATTAAGATAGATCCACAGTACCTCGTTTTTTTATTTAATACTTTATTATTGAAATAAATATATATATATATATATATTAAATTGCAATATTATTAATAATGGCATTCCCCGTGTGATTACTTTTATAGTTAGAAAAAAGTTTCGAAGTGTTAATGCATGTACATAACATACATTTATAATATAAGTTTTTGTATTTTTGTGTCATAGTTGATTGTTATTTTCCATTATGCTGCATTCAGTCCTTATTTATTAAGAATACGGAATTCCGAGAAAATATAATGAATATATTGAATTGTTAATACATACGTAAATAGTCTAATAAAGTGTAGTAAAGTTCTTGCCGTCTACAAGGCATAGTTGCTTGGCACTGGCGATTTCTTGATAGAAAAGACAGCAAGCAATTTGTTCGACCTGGCTATACAATTTGAGATCTCGGGCCCAGCAGTGGCATTAACTACCTACTGCAAAGCTACCAAAGCAGATTTGTTAATACACATATGTAGTTACAACATACATTTTAAAGGGTGATTCTAGCGTTGTAGATAATTATGTTGATTCAATGAGAACTGGTGTCGGCTACTAGATTTGACCTTAAATACCTTAACGAGTGATGATCGTATCCTTTGTATAACACGTAATTAATATGAATGCCGATCGATGATTGAGTAACAGGGGGTCAATTCTCGCAATAAAATACATCCGTTCAAAATGGATTGCCGATCTAGTATAATAAACGTAATGTGTAAATTGATATGCAGTCTATGTTCACATTTGACGACAATTTAATTTTTGGAATATAACATAGTTAGGTATGTTATTTATGACTATGAGATTAGATCGCAAATAATATTTGTTGAACAGTTTTTGTTACGAGAATTGGCACCCTGGTATTATGTCAATATTTTTAGGTTCTAGAAAGATTGCCCGTATTGAAAACATATATCAGTTAATATGGAGACCTTGCTATAATGAATGCGGCAACCATTTCAATTTTTAATTTTCACACAATACATATAATTATGTTATTTTCAGAATAGTATAGTAACTCTGAGTCTGGATATTATTAAGGTGTGAAGTTCACATGATTGTTCCACAGGTGTAAATGTTATTGTACGTTTAGTGCCTATGTTACAAGAAATTGCACAGATTAACAAATTAAAAACATGACTAAATCATGACGTTGCCAGGGAAGGTTTGGCCAGGCGCCAAGCACAACGTAACTTTTCATTTTGAACTTTTACAACAAGAATAAATTAAATATACCAAAACGTCTATATACCCATGGCATTTCGTTGTGAACATTCTCTCAAGCTCTATTTACAATAAATAATACTAGAGGTTTACTTCTGATTATTATGTCGCATTGTATCATTAACAGTAGAAAATTGGGTTAGTTTGATTTTGAAAATAAACTATTCAACAAGATATTTTTAAAGCAAGTCCGAATTCAGTGTTAATTTATTTGTATATTTGCTTTACTTCAAGGCAAGTATGTTTTATATTGTCAGAAATAGAAACCATCGTATTATTATGGTGAATTTTCATTTCATTTATTTATTCATGAACAATATTTACATTGTGTTTGTATTTGGCACTACGTATACATAACACAGATATTGATTATACATTATGGCACTAACAATAATATAAACAATATTCTTAAAGATGTCAATGGAGTAGATTAAATAATATTATAAAATGATAATGTTAAAGGGATAAATCATTAACATAATATAAAAATACAAATAACAATTCAAATAATAATCAAATTAAATAAAATTAAAAATAATAATCCATTAATAAAAATAATTCCTTAATTTCGCAATTTGTTACTGAAATTCTTACTTAAATGTCATTTCAAATATTTGATAATTTCAAGGTATGCTATAAAAGCATTCATTCAACAAAAGCTGCTTTAGTCTGGTAAAAAATTCATTAGTATATAATAATAATGTCTTAATTTCTGAGGGTAATTTATTAAATATTTTTATTGATTTAAAATCTGCACTATGTTTGACAATATCAAGGTTAGGTAAACATTTTGATTGGAAATCCTTTCTCCTTGTTTTCTCTCACGCAATCCTTTCATTTTCAGACTCATATTCATGGACATGTTTTGAAAAATTACTAAGTAGAACAAGAATGTACAAACTTGGAACAGTCAATATCCCCATTTCTTTGAAGTGTGGTTTGCATGATTCCTGTTGCCTAATTCTAACTATTGTCCTGATTGCTCTTTTTTGTAGCACAAAAACTTTTTGTAAATTATAATCATAGCTGCCCCCCCAAAAGAGAATGCTGTACCTTAACCTCGCCTGAACCAGTGCATAATAAACAAATTTTTGGTATACTAAGTTGATCTCATTTCTGAGACACTTAAGCACATAACAAGCTGAGCTAATTGCTTTCTCAAGATGAGCGAGTTCCTGTTTTCAATTTAATTGGTCGTCTATATAGACTCCTAAAAATTTCACAAACGAGACTGGGGTCACCATTTATTCTGCAAATAAAGTTAGCAACTTTCTTTGAAGTTTGTTGAAAAAGCATAACATTAGTTTTGCTCGCATTAACCTTAAGGCCATTTAGTGAAAAACAGTTATGAAAGATGTCCAAACTTTGATTAATCACGTGATTAAGGTCATTAAGATTATCTGCAGACACAACAGCTGCATTTGTATCGTCGGCAAACACTACCAACTGAACAGACCCTGGGGCAGTTTTATGCATGTGTTCAATGAGGTCATTTATAAAAGTTCTAAAAGGGATAGGTCCAGAATGGAGCCCTGCGGGACGCCAGTAAGAACAGGATACAATTTTGACCTATAAGTTTCTTCATAAAGAGTATTACTATTTGTTGTCTCATAATTTCTCTCTGTGTATTTCAATTCTACGAACATTTTCCTATTTGTTAAGTATGAAGTGATAAGTTCTAAAGATTTACCTCTAACACCGTAGTGTTCTAATTTCCCTAATAGAACTTTATGATCCACTGTGTCAAACGCAGAACTTAAATCTAAAAAGAGAGCCGCTACTATTAGTTTGTTGTTTAGTCTAGTCACTATATCATTAACTAAAGCATGTATTGCATCCTGCGTACTAATACCGTTCGAATAACCAAACTGACGCCCACTAAGTACTCCATTTCTATTTAAATGTCCTAGCAACCTTGATTCGATAAGATTTTCTAAAAGTTTGCCCGCTGTGAGTAGTAGAAATAGGTCTGTACATCTTGGGGTCAGTTTTAGATCCCTTTTTGTGAATTGGTATAACTCTAGCTATTTTAAGTTGATCAGGGAAGATGGCTTGTTCAAAACATGCATTGTAAATTGTATTTAAGGTCTCAGCTAATATGTCTAAGTTGTCCTTGATGACTGATATTGGTATGTCATCATAGCCAGAAAATATTTTACTGTCTATTTGCCTGACTACTTTATGTATTGTAGAATTGAAGCAACCAGGAAGAAATTAGAAATTTAAACACAAACTGCTTAAAATGAACTTAAATATAAATATTTATTTTATTTATTTTGATTTTGAATTATGTTATTAATAATATAGTAGGTATCTAATGTATTAATTTATACATTTTTAAAAGTTGCATTAAAAGAATATTTTACAGAAATCACGATGTCAGATGAAGACATAAATGAAAATTCAAAACTCAGTAATTTATGTTTTGATCTCCGCGTTTGCAAATTAATTCCCTAAGTAATATTATAATGCGTATGTGAACTCGACCGATCATCATGAAACTTTGCATAGGTACATGTTTTATAGATGCACGTTGTACGGATAAAAGGTACGGTATGTCCTTTTCTGTACTTCTATAACAGAAAAGTAAATAAAGTACCTTTGATCTCGAAAAATACTGTAGTTATGTTCTTGAGAAACAGCTATCATAACATATTTTGATCTATGGAAACAATAATAATAATTTCTTCAAAACTAAAGATATCATTATAACAACGAAATATTTTTCGGTGAAGGATTTCTACATTACATAAGGTACATAAATTCTAGTAAAATCTCATTATCATGGGTAGGATGTGAACATTTTAGTGAACAATGTCTAAGCCATGAGTGTTTTTTTTAATTGTAATTCACCAAACTGATGTATCCAGCATGCGCTTAAAGTAAGACGACTTACATTAAATTTAAATTTTGACAATATCAGAATTATAACTAATGATAAACAATATTTCTTCATACAAACAAATTATTAAGTTTAGACCTTATTGAGGCTTCGCAATAAGCAAAAACATCTATATCACCCCGAACGGAGTTGGCCAAAGAAATCATGTTCATATTGATTACAACCTGTCACTTATTTTAATATATAGCTGTTTAAGTAAATAACATTTATGTTAATAATGCTAAATAGTTACAACAAAAATATACTATTGGTATCAAAGTTATAGGAAACGGTAGCTAAATGGATACGGAATTCGACTTTCAATTGAGAGGTTGTAGGTTGGAAATTTTAACATTACTGAAATAAACCTACTCGTAAAAATACGCACTTATCTTCGTTGGAGGGGTTAACAAGAATACTAGAGCAATCTTAGTTCGAACAATTACCTCAATTTCCGTGTTAATAATTCATTGAAAATTATTTTGTAAACCAAACCTGAGAAAAAAATAAAAGGTGTATCAATGTTATCGCTTTTTTATGCAAAGCATACTTGAAAGGATGCGATATAACCTATAGATGTAAAAATCTACTTCTAAACCTCATAGAAACTCATAATAAAAATATTACTCTTGAAACATAAAAGCTCAATTTTTTTTAAAGTCAGTATCGGTATATTATGTTTCTTAATTTCACAATTCCACGTAGCCAGCAATGAGTGCTTGTAGGTGTTTAAAGTGGTTGCATAATTGTAGTACAATGCATAACAACCCCTTTGGATTACGAGAGCTATATAAATGGACTTAGGTTGCTTTTGTTATACATATTTATGATTTAATTCACCATCACCTTAGTTTATTCTAAGTATGTTAAGGTCAGCCAAGAGTCTAACTTGATTACTGTGTTTACACGGATTGCTGACTGATTGCTTTCCTAACTGCCGTCCGGCCTTCACAACATAACTAGTAGGTGCTAGTTGTGGGTAACTATAACATCTTAGTAGTTTTCAGGCTTTACAAGCAATCTTTAGGTAGGTATAAGTGTATTATTAGTGCGCTTATCCTTGCTGTGGGTCGTCAGGTCTTTAAATGCAGGTCCAGGCACAGAATTATTGGATATTTCTAACAGAATATTCTGAAGAATACAGTAATGTGTGTGTAAGTGTACAATATACACTAGACCCTTAATAATTCTCGTGAGGCTATGTTTATTTTTACTTTATATGATATACATATGTATATTGGTTCAAAGTTATATATATAATATTTTTAATTCTATTTATATATTTTACCATAACGTTGTAAAGACTAAACCACTGAACTGATTTTGGCGGAAAACTGTGTGTTAAGAGAATCGCGTTCGCGAGATGTTGTCGTCGGCTACTGTCAGTAGCGCAAATATGGTAAAGTATGTAAGTTGCGGCAGTATAAAAATCGTCGGTTAAAAGCAAGAAATACATAAATGGATAAGTATCAAGTATCATCTGTAGATTACAAGGTGAATTTGTTCGTGAAGCGCACAGAACTCGTATTTACCACAACAAAAGTAGTTACAGGGACATAAATGCGGAAACGCGTGTGACGTAGCCCCGTCATGATGACCAGTCCATCGATACACAGGACAACTTTAATTAAACTGCGACCAACTTATCTGTATAGTGCACAAAAAGGGAAAATTATACAAACAATGAGAATTGAGTTGGCAGCGGTGAGATTGTGACACCTCTCCCGAATGTAAAGAAAAGTTTGCTGCAAGTTTGAACTTATCTGCTTTTGTTTATTGTAGTTATGCACAATTTATTTAAATGAGTTTATATCAAAACCGAGTTCAGTATAAAAAGGATTAACTACCTAAAACTGCCAACTGTAAATACATACATATTATACTGTGTGTAAAACAGTAAACAGCAAGTAGTAAGTACCTGTTCTTTATCGATTTTACATTTCAACTGCCAAAAATCACAATATAGCAATATAGAAACAGGATGTTAATCTGATTACTACTTGTAAAAATAAACCTTCTATAATAAGCACAAAGTCAGAATTAACTTATTATGTTGACACAAAGAATAAATAATTCTGTCTGTGTCACGGTGTCTGAATTAAAAATTGAAAATTGAACGAGAGAAGAGCACATTGATATTGGAGTGAAAGAGTCCATTCCTAATATATGGTGACGAATAAGTTGGCTTGCGCGATGAAGTATTATCCTCTTATAGGAAACCAGTGTGAGAGTAATAGCATTGTTACTGCATTTCGTCAGTAGTACTAACAATCATGCTTTACACTGTCAGAACAGTTTATTTTCTTTGTTTTGGTTCCGGTATACTGTATACCGGAACATGCAGCAATGCGACAAAATGGAGCCGAGATTATCATTCGGGTATTGTGTAAATTTGCATCATAAAGTTTATCCTTTAAATAAGATTTTACAATTGTAGCGTACGTGTAACGAATTTTTGATATTTTAAAGTCGAAGAATAAATTTGCTTTAAGCATTCAGGTCAGATAATCTAATCGAACTGTGTGCAATAACACCGAAAATGGTAATGGATTTAGAATAGATCCAAGCTATTAACCCAGCTATTAAACATGAACACCAAGACAGCAAAATACCAATTTACGGCTTATGGTTGATGGTATTCTACTAGATAGTCGGTTAAATTGTGAATTTAAGTAAGTATTTAAATTTTAGTTAGTATTTAATATTAAGAATAAATTGACACTAACCAACTAACTATATATTATTATAAAAAAAGCGTAAACAGAAGACAATGTTATTATGTATAAATGATTTTAAAACATATAGAATAAGTGACACTGACATAATTTTAACGTAATGTTTTTAATCATGCAATCTCCTCCAATTTTTGTAAAAGCTAGATAAAATCGAGTTTGTTACTAAACTAATAAACGTCAAATGTGAAGTAAGAGGTAATTTGTGGTCATATTTGACGTTTTTTTTATTTTAGGAAAATATCGTTTGCGATAGGTATTATGAAACTGAGATTATATGGGCACTATATTTTGGATAGTTTTTATACCGGATATATATATCAGATCTGGATCGATAAGTGAAGATAGGACTAAAATTTGATATAAATTAAAAGGCATGATCAAAATCCTATCTATTAGAATAATAGTAGAGACATTTACATTTACAAATTTACGAAATCAAATGCTGTAAAAAAGATAAATGCTGATAATAATAAATGTAGACTCTTTTTGTTTAGTTTTCATTCTTTGTACAATTCCCAGGACATTAGAACAGTTAGTTCCGAGGTACCTAATAAATAACAATAATGTATGATGAAACTTTATAAAATGTAAATTTATATATCTACATCTCGTATCTCAGATAAAAACTTAAATTTAAATTTATGGTTGATAATGACGTCAAACAACTAAAACCTACTGTATTTTCAAAGAACTGACGTACGAATACAAATTTTACAGGTATCTAACAATAATATCTATATTCGTGGAAATAACCTAAGCTGTAAAAACAAACATCATTTAAAAATTACTGTAACAGATTTTATACCAAAATTATGTTTTATATAATACATTTGTTTTTAAATGTGATAAGTACTTAATACTTTGTTATATTTTTTACCCGTGGTAGTTAACCTTTCTTAATTTGGTAAAGACACTCGCTGTTTAAATGAAAACGTAGAGCATTACAGATTATAATAATATAGTTATTATACACTGAGACGGACTCATAAACTACATCAATGTTCAAGACGCCTTTGTAATAAACATATTAACCAAGTATTCAAACTTTTTATACAAATTTAAATTGATACCTATAGTTTGGCTTGGTTGCTTTACAGCAGCCATCTTCACGGGGAGATGGCTGCTGTAAAGCAACCGAAACGTCGGAGCAAAGTGTAAATTTAAATATAAATAGTTTTAATTAAATTAAATAGCATAGTAAAGTTCAATAATATTAGTGTTAGAGTTTTCAAAATTATGTAGTAAAAGTGTTTAAAGTAAAATAAACAACGCGATAAAATCCGTATAAAGTGTTTAATTTCAATGTATAACATTCGCGTAAACTTAAGACAATATTAAACAATAATTTAATCGCAAATGTAAAATCTAAAATAATTAATTTCAAACTACTCTAATAACACACGAATTTGAGACTATGCATAAATATTCCTGCAGTTCTATTTTAAAATTTGTTTTTTTTATGTTTAATGGACAGTCTCGACATTTTCATTTAGTTTAATCTAAAAAGTTTGCATACTTATCAAAAATATTAATTCGAAAGTAATCCTGAACTTTGATGCAGTTTATGAGTCCGTCAGTGTATTTGATATATTCATATTATAATGAACTAAGTGCAAATCAACATTTAATTGCATCTGTGTAAAATTTAGTGTATATTATATTACATAATTATATTCCACATATTTATTAATAAAATAATTATAAATACGTAGGCATATTAGATTAAGTATAACATACATGATTAGATACGTGATTAGAATAATTAACAAAACTATAAAAGCCAGTTTACTCACGTAAACTACAAGGTATTATGAAGAAACAATTGTCTAATTGAGGCTATGTGTTGTATTTGACCAAATAAAACTATACCTAAAGGTGTATCATACCGATTAGTACCCAGACTTGACTCGCGTTTTAAGCCTAAAAGATAGCTAAATACACTTAAAGTTTCGCCTACAACTTCGTTTGCGTAGTTTGTCATAAAAACGAAGCGTTTATTAATCGGGTATACTGCAGCATTCTAATAGAATCGGTTTATTAGTTCGGCAGATCACGCCTTACATAATATAAACTAATATTTGACCTAGTATAGAAATATAGACTAATGTAGAATAGGATATAATATTATTTATGATTTGTATGAAGTTGCTATATAATCGATTATTGCAGTCCTAAAATTACCGATGGTATTTTGTTTACATACATACATAGATTCACGTCTGTTTCCCAAAGGGGTAAGCACATACGTAGGGTAGGTACATTGTTTATTACTTAGTAAATAATACTAATTATGATTTATGTACGCCAGTGTCAAAATCTTTCCAAATCTATCTTAAGGCTAATGACTCTGTATAAATAAGAATATGAAATAGAAACATACTTCGAATGTATTACGAAAGTGTAACCGACAAGGTCTCTATATCATTTCGATAAGCTAAACAAATTTCGTTTGAACTGGTTTTACAAATAATTAAAATTTTCGTGTTATCATTTGAATTCGCTACATTTCGTTCAGAATTGACAAAATTCTAATTAAACTTGTTTGATACATAAATTTAGTAATTATACTGTACAGTTCCAATCACGTAAATAAAGATTTACGTGATTGGAACTGTACAGTATTAGGGTTAGTTGGACCCGCTCATGAATAAAGGTCTACGTTTAGTTCGAAATTGACTAGTGGGATTTATCTATAAGATGTACCTACGCGAGCACGACTGTACAGTTTAATTAATTATAATCAATTCCATTAATTAAAGTAATTATTATTTATCTTGATATTAAAAACAAGAACGAATGTTTTGAAAACTAAAATTTTTATTGAATTCAATTAACCAGTTATTTTAATATTTTGTTAAATTACTTTCGTAATTATTATACGTATAATTATTTATTTGCTAAAAAAGCTAGTGAAATTTTAGAGGAATTTGTTTTGTGAAGTCGATAATGCAGGTAAGTATTTTAATTCTTAATTTACTTTTTGAAAATGATTAAGAGCTATTGTAACTGTAAGCTACCAAAACTGTTTTAGCCATTGTATTTTTTTATTGTCTATATTAATATATTGGAGGGGATTTGGAGTAAATGCGTAGTATCCGGCTATGCCTCGACGGACAATCTGTCTTGTCAGGTTATAGTTTTTTATGAAAATACAGAATTAAAATAAGACCTAAATATGTAATTTCTGCTAATTGTAAAGTATTGCTTTAAGTAACAAATCTTAAATTTATATTGTAATTCATATAAGTACTATGTTAGCTAATTAATAGGTTAGTATAGAGAATATTTTTCTATCCATTTTATTAGAAGTGAACTAAGCACACATAAGAAGTTTATAAATTAATTTTAACTTCATACGTCAGCCGCTCGTAAAAACAATCTGACGGGGTATAAAGCGACCTTATAATAACTTCTTCTCTCTTTCTTCTTTTTTATTTGTGTTAGGAGTTTTTAAAACAACATAGAAAAGAGCTTTGTTTCTGAATAAATATAAGTTAAAAGTAAATATTGTATTTCTAATTGAGTTGTAACTTGAACACTACAGTCAAAGAGAATGGTTAGTTTTAAGAGTTTCAATATAAACACCTAACATACGAATGGATTTTAAATAAACTTAAGTTAATAATAATCAGACGCTGGTTGCGAATATAGCAGGTATCCAATAAAGTTCTGCGTCCATTGTTCTTTTACAACTATAAGTTTTTTTTTTATTGCCTTTGTTTGCAGAGCAAGTGGCCCACCTGATTGAAAGTGGTAACAGCTGCTCATGGACTTCAGCAATGTCAGGACACAGCAAAGCCGCTGCCTACCGTAAAGTAAGTATGTTAATGTGCATTTTTATCATCTAATATGAATTATCAATCGTTTCACAATAATTGAATATATATATATATATAGATATTCAATTATTGTGAAACTGTATATTTTAGAATAAACTAACTCTACTAATGTTTAATTAAATGAATGTGATGAACAATTGACGACACCGAAAAAAGTATGTACTTGGTATAAAACGAGGCAGCATTGCTTTGTATTACCTAGGTATAGACAATATAATAGGGCAATTACATGAATTCAGAGTATTTATTAATATTTTATATTTATCTTAAATGTATGAGTATAATATCGCTTTGTTATATTATGGCGTTTGTACGGTACGCAGAACAAAGTGGGAAATATTTATAATTCCAATATTGTGTGAACGTTGCAGGTGTTAATATGCAAGCAGCTCGTCCGCACGATGCACCTCGGTGTATGCATACTACATGTCGTTTCAAACTAACAAATTATCAAGCACTCAACAAATGCCGCGTTGTCTTGAATATTTCACACTCGTTTAATGCGTCAAATTGTGAGCAGCAAACGTATAATAGGAATTGATTACAATAAGTAAATAATTATTGTAAGTAGGTACTTAATATTTTTTATTATTGCCGTAGGTATGTGCGACCCTGGACGGAAAAGACGGACGTTTACAGAGGGACGCAATAATTGCACGTACATACCTACTCGAATGGCTGGTTAAAAGTCAATGCGTGCGTAAAAGTTAATGTTTTTATACTTAAACCGGATCTTATGTTTAAGGTTTATAGATATTATTTGGAGCGTAGCAGTGTCACGATATTACTATAATATTTATAAAAGTATTTAAACAAAATATAACTTACTTTTCTAGACGATCGCCGAGTTTGTCAGAGAGGTGGCTGTCTTTAGGCTTGGTGAGGTCCGCATCATAGAGGTCTCGTTTGTAACCTCTCCAAAAGGTAGGCATCATCCAGACGAACCATGTTTTAGATATAATATTTGCTCTCTTATAATTATTAGTCTTCTTCTCACGATCTTTCGGTGGCACTTTTTTGGGATCACTTGGATCTTTATTGCCACTAACCATTTTAAAAATATGTGATTAAAAATACAGAGAATGCAACAAGTTCGTAAGAAGCGATTTGTATATTGTTTGTATAATTTAATACGCGCGTATAATTTAGTGCGACATGTTGGTCGGTGCAGCGATGTTCGCGGTTGTAGCACGGTTGCCGGCGACTAGGCGAAGCGCCTGATTAGCAACGACGACGCGAAGCGAGCGCTAACCTGCCTCCTACTGGCGGCGCGGGCGCAGAATACACTCGCTTTATAATGAATTAAACTGCTGACTTTGACTCAGCGGGCACCTCACTCTGCACTGGACGACAAGCCCGTGTTAGAGCTTTTAATGTGAATTTTATGTACGCACATGTAATTCCGGAAAATCATTTCCATAATACAAATCAATTATACAAATAATGTGTGAAGGTAATATTGTTCCTTGTGACGCTATTTCTGTCGTTTATAAGTCTGTGTAAATTTTATTGCAATTTTACCTATCACGTAATTAATTATAATTAATTGCTTAGTAAGAAATACAAGTATATTTATATATAATGTATTAATAAGTAATAATTTAAGCTAACTATGAATTTGCAAATTGTCCCTTCATGTTTATGTCTAAGCAGATTACGAAAATATATTTACGTGTTATATGCTAAGACACACGTTATAGCTAATTATTATATGGTTTAGGGTGAAGGTAAAATTTTTGTAAAAATGGAGCATGATATTGACGACAAAAAGCCAAATCATGATTCCTGCAGAAATATTAATAATCAGCTGGAAATAAAAATATAATTAATAGCTATTAAAGATCTTTAATTAAATTGCCAAATGTTTGCGAAATTATATTATTGTCTACTTTAAGTTGGTTTTAAACTAGGAGTAGATACTTACAGACCTTAAAATAAATTGCCTTCATAAAAATCCGCTACATAATAATTACGAAAGGCCCATAGCGAGAATTTTGCTTAAATCTGGCATGTCGCTTAAATTGGAGAAGCCCAGTCGAGATACCAATGTCCAAGGTCCAATGATGAGTAGGATTTCTAAGCTCCTTAAAAAAGCATTGTGCCGGTACCAGTGATCGTTATCTTTGCACTGCTTGCAAAGGGTACGTAGCACGCGAGTGCCAGGCTTAGGATGCGGTAACTGATTACTAGCAGCTAGTGCCGCTTGCTTGTCTGGCCTTATAGTAATACTAGTTGACCCGTGCAACTTCGTCTGCTTCATATAAGAGAATTTCCCCCGTTTCTGCAACATTTTTCATTGCTGCTCCGCTCCTATTGATCGTAGCGTGATGTTATATAGCATATAGCCTTACTCGATAAATGGGCTATCCAACACTGAAATAATTTTTCAATTCTAACCAGTAGTTCTTGAGATTAACGCTTTCAAACAAACAAACAAACTCTTCAGCTTTATAATATTAGTATAGATTAGAGATTGCTGCTTCGCTCGCGTCACTTAACAAACAGTATATTTTTTGGGATGAAAAGTACCCTAACCTATTTATCGAGGAAAGCTATAAGCTATATAACATCAGGCTAAGACCCACGGGGGCGACGCAGTAACGATAAACGCGAGTGAAACCGCGGGCACATCTAGTTTATAATAATTTAGCAGCTGTGTGTAAGAATTGTTTGTAGTGACGTACAGTATGCCTATCGACTGTCCGAGTTATGTTTGTTACTCTTTTACGCAAAACCTACTGGACCGATTGCGATGAAACTTGATGTAGATAGATGGAGACCTGGATTCACACATAAGGTAAGCTACACTTTTTATCCCGATATTCCCACGGGAACGGGACTTAGGCGGGTGAAACCGCGGCGAAAACTAATTATACAGATAAGAGACCATTCTTACTACTTCCATCCAAATTCACTTCTATGGAATCAGTGAGACCTTTTTTTCTTACTAGTTTCATAGACCATGTTAGTGGACCTCGTAAAACAAATATTATTGGTTATTCTCATTAGTTCTATTGTTAATTAATTCCATGGCAATAGTTAATATTAATTTAATTTTACTTAGTAGTTCTATGGAACATCTCAATGGATCTAGCGAGAACAATTTCATATTTGCAGGGGCGTTTACTTTATAAAAATGTTAGGGACGGCTTTAACAATATATATAAATAAAGTAACCATAATTTTCTATGGAATAGTAAACTCGACTCGTTTGATTCGCGGGTCAGGTAAACTATTATTAAGTTTTGTGTCAAGAAATTGTTGAATAGTTTCACCCCTTTATACGTATGATCTAAAACCATAGCTAGTGAAATTTGGGCGTGTTATACATCTCTGACTATTCTTTCGAGTTATAGGGGTAAGAATATGCACATAGAATACCATATCATGTTAACAGCATGATCTTGATCCATTTGTAACTAGTATCCCTGCAGCAAGAACATGCTCGAGCCTTAACTTTTTTCTTGACTTAATTTCATATATTGTTTATTTTAGATATAATTGGTTTTGCTAATGTTTTATCTTTTTATCACATTTTTAGGCAGTTAAAAAGAATATATAATTATATGTATATGTGTGTCAATGACTGTACTGTACGATAAACTTAAACCAGTCACTCCTAAATATTAATTAACTTCATATAAGCGAAGACCTATTATTGGCTTTCTGTCATTATTCTTTTGCTAATCTGTTAATTTAGCTGTAAGTCTTCCATAGAACACCAATAAGTAAATAAAATCACTAAATGCAGTCTACATTTTTGACATTCAGCTGACCTCAGGATATCCCACGTGTGACCAGGAGCACTGTGACTCAGTTTAATTTAAAGGCAGTGGGCCAGCGGGCGCCCGACACTGAACTTAGTATTCTAGTCATTCCGGTTTCTCAGTAATTTATGATCATCACTGCATGACACGTGTTCGTGACGAAATCAAACAGAACTAGACAAACCTGTAATGATCCTTCACTTATGCTCTTGTTAGGATTTCGATAACGCTCAAGGTTTGCAAAAGTCCAGTTATTAGGAGAATACTTAAGAAACGGCTTTTAGGAAAAGGATGCTAAATGAAAAGCAAACTATATTATTGGCTAGATTTTACCCGTGGCTTCAGCCGCGTTAATCTAGACTTTGTCAATAAACTTTTATCCCTCGGGATCGGATTACCTAGGTAAAAGGTACTCCATGTCCTTATCTACAGCTTTCTCATTTCGAAATATCATAATAATCGGGCGACTAGTTATGGCACGAAATCGTAACAAACAAACTTACATTCGCATTTATAATATAAGTTAGGATTCACGCCTGCGTTATCTCGAAGGGGTAGGCTGAGGTGCATTGGGCCTATATTTTGCTTGCCATATTTTGAGGACTTACAGTATATACAGGTTGACGTCAAGCCGTAATCAGGTAACAGGCTAAGTTAAAATTGCTATCAGATAAATATAAAAAGATATACACCCGTTGACGATCTTTTCACTCATGTTACTACAGATATTTACTTTTTGAATTATTTTTTTTAGTTTAGTGATCTCGAATAATCGAAAAATATCTAGAGCTTAAAGAAGCATGCCTGCATAATTTTTAAAATACAGAACTTAGATCTTTTAAATATTTTTCTACTAATTATTATAACTTAGCCTGTTACCTGATTACGGCTTGATGTCGACTTCTGGGACACCCTGTATAGCGGGCCTATCGATTACTAAGCAAATTTATGGACAAATTTATTATATCAGTAGCAGCACGGCTACGGCGAATTTCTTAATAGAAAATCCGCTTTCACAGTCCCCAGCAAACAGAAATGTAAGTTTATGCTCCGAGAGCAACGACGCAGTCAGTATTTCCAAGTATAATAAGACGGTGCTTTTCAATACGACTTCGATATCCGAATATAATATGTTTGTATGTTACAGTCACAAAAATATCAGCAGCAGAGAACGTAAGTTCACCTCCTATATGTACATGGCAAATTCTGTCCGATTGCAGAGCTACGAAATTTATTTTGGAAACTTTGAAGTAAAACAAGGTCAAATGAATTAATACAACAATATTGTTTTTTTGTCATTTTCGTAGTTTAAGGTCGGCCAATAAATACGAAACTGAATTTATGGGATTTTCAGTCTTCACGTAGTAGGTACTGATATAACGGCTAGACGGCAAATATATTTCAACAAAAATTATTTACGGGCCTGAAAGTGACATTGGTTACCCTTTATCTCGAAAAATGCACGGTTCAGATGTGGGATAGATTTTAAAAACTATATAAGTCTATGTCATTGTGAGTTTGTATGTTTGTTACGCTTTCATGCCTTAACTACTCGACCTGCCTTAACTACTCGACCTGCCTTAACTACTCCACCGATCATTATGAAATTTCGCATACACGTTGTCAGGGCTACAGAAAAAAGCACGTAGTGTACATCATTTTATCCAGGAAAAGTACTGTTCTCGAGGGATAGAAGCTTATTGACATACCTAAGTTAATGCGAGCGAAGACGTGGGCATAATCTAGCTTTAATATAAGCATGATAATCATTCTTTTTTGTGTAATTTGTTTACATTAGAGTAAGACGTTTATGTTCTTATGATAATTCATGATAAAACTGGTTGTTTTTATTATAATTTTGTAGTGTATTTTGACTTTATTAAAGTACGAAATTATGTGTGAAACTGTTTGTTATCTGGGAATACAATAATACGTAGGTAGGTACAGAAGTTAGGACACCATGTTTAAATTAATTTTATTTGAATAAAAACATATTATTATATCTAAATTGCATATCAGTGATCACTATCACTTGTGAATTTATATGCCGTTCTATTTGCGATATTGCAGGTAAAAATATAAACAACGTCCGCGCAATAGATCCTATGCATAAGCGAAGTTTTATTCAAGAACAAATGTTACATTCGTGAAAAGGAAAGTATATATGCGAATACTACTTGTTGTACGTGTATGAGCAGTAGTTACTGTCTGTATTTGTTCCAACAGTATTAGTTTTTTACTAGTATGGAATGTATGGAAACCTTATTTTATTCTTTGTTGTTATTTAATAAATCAGGATGGCTAGGTCTCATATTTATACAAATAATGTATGTTGAAAGGGAAAACTGATTGTGTAAAAATGTAGATAAAATATATTATTGCGGTTTAAGATATTATTAACTTTTATGTTTTTTTTACGAGGAAACGTATTTTCGCTGTATGTTCTATGGTTATAGATAATTAAAATTTAGGTTCTAAGAACATTCAATGGATGAAGACAAATTCAAGGAAACCTAATATGTTAATATTAGTTTTGTGGCTTCGCATAACTGAGTTAACAAAAATCTCATATAAATAACTACTGGATAGTTATATAGATTTAGGATATTTCCTGTCTCATTTAGCGCGACAGGTTCCCTTCGTCGCAAGGTAATAAAAGGGCTTTTTCGGACTCGTCCAGAGCCTTCTAACTAAATCTCAAAGTTTTTTTAATTTTGTTGAAGGGTGATTAACGAAATCTCAACTATTTTGGTGGTCTACCCAACCGATAGGTCACTGGGATAGTATCTGATACAAACACCTCAGAGGCGACGCCCTGCCACATCTTAGAGCTTCAATAAACTTCGTAGACACTTAGCGGCATCCTTCTTTAGAAGTAGTAGAACTTTTTTTTGTATTGTGTCAAAATTACGCAATAATATAAATTCCTTTTATACTATCGCGTTGCAAGACTTATATTTGATGATCTGTTTTAAACGAAAGACGTTTTGGCTACAATACATGGCACTAACATCGAGTATGATAACGTTTATTTCTATTAATTTAAAAGTTAACACTTAGTTGTTAGATTTCACAAATGGACAACATCTTTTAAGGCATACTTTTAATAAGCAGGTAAGAGTAACAATAAACATTACAAACAAACAGTAGAAATCGATGTATCATTGTAGAAATAACGTAATAAATTGTAATTTACGCAACTAGAATAACTTATGACAGCTATCTTATTATCTTCATATTTATAAAAGTACGGTGTAAAAACATCCCAAACGCTTTTGTAAAAGAACACAGGGATACATACGTTTCATGAGCTAGAAAAGTACGAATATAGTACGATTAGAAATAAGAAATGATTTTCTCTTGCGGTTCAAACAATGAACATAATATGTATATAATGTTCATTGTTTGTTTTATATAATTCTATTAATATATTTTACTATTAATATAGAGTGAAATAATATCCAAAGAAATGCAGTCATTTTCTACAGAGTAAAAGAATAGCATTACCTTAATTTTTGTTTATGAATGTCTTACCAAAAATCTACTCGTACTTCTTTTATGTACGACATGTGTGTGTATATTAGTGCCAACGTATAAACCTATATGTAGCGTAAAGAAACTCTTAATAAATGGTTGTGACGTATAAGTTATGATGATGGATAAAACGATAAACTTATAAGAAACTTAGATACACGATCGTCTATTTAAACATCACCATTGAACATTAGTAAATATTGCATACCATCAGTGATTTCTTATCACCTGCCTGTACGCATAAAGGATATGTATATTTTATTTTTAAAGTACAATTCCCGCTTTAGGTGGCATTCCTGAGTCGCAGGTGACTTTACAAACGGACACAAAGGACATCCAGACTCGGACCAACTATTTGTGGATTACACAAAGTTTTGTCACGTGTGGGATTCGAACCCACAACACTCGGCGCAGAGGCAGTGGCGAGGCGACCACTTAAACAACTACGCCAGCCGTGCACGTCTTATGTAGGTATGAAATATAAACTCTGCACTACATTAAACTTATTATATTCCAACTGGCTTCATTACTGGTCGTCAGGAGTACGGATTGAATCTAAATCAAGATTTGGAAAAGGTGGATATATTGGTTTCAATCAATCAAACAACTTGAAATAAAGATAACAGAAGGGTGTGGTCATATTTAATGGCCGTGATGTATATATGCTAAATAACCTATGTGCCCTATTCCCAGATCATAACAACAATTTTAAATTGTATTACATTTTCCATAATTTTATATTTTTTTTATTAAAACTTCGAAACAAACGCGTTAGGTATATCACTATCCAAATAGAGCCTAGTCATTTTTTACAGTTATTGGCCGAATCGGCTATTTGTGATGTTTAAGTAGGTATCGACTAGAATATGTGATATTGATAAATCGATAAAAAGAAAATGCTGTATCTTATTGAAAATAACGTATATGGATTTGTTTGCCGCGATTTTTCATTGTACAGAGGCTATATAAAGTAACACTTAAATATGACCACACCTTTCTGTTACACGCTGTATAAAACCAGATTCAGATAGTTGAGTCACACAGGTGTACCCTGTGGGTGTAGCACACTTCGAATCGTGACGTTTTCCGACTGGAACAAGTTGGCAAGTACCTAATAGCAGCATCGGTAGGCGTGGCGTATACGTCAATCGGTCTAGGTTTAAATTTGCGTTACGTACGATGATAAAGAATGTCAGTCGTTTTGTAACACGGTGACACTATTGACAGAGTAGATGCTTGTTCCGGTAGCATGTGATGAACGTATTGAAGTGTTATTGTGGCGTGCAGCTGGGTCATCTGACCAGTCTGTGACAATGCGCCGCACACAATACACGGTTCTATTGACGCCGCGAGATGACCAATGGCGCGGCGCTCCGACCCCCTCCCGCCGCGAACCTTACGCACAAACAGGAATAACATATCGACGCGGCGACGCGTCGCACTGAACATACAAGCCTCCTTGGCCTTGCGTGACACTCGCTTCATACACCTCGAATAAAACTTACATATTATATATAGTCAATTTAATATCGTTTCTCAAATTACTGTTAATGCCACGTCTTCAGTATAATTTGTCCGTTCCTGCCATGGCTCTGTTTACATCAACAATTTCATTTCATTATGTGATATTTCATTTAATGTTGTCATTTAGCGCTCGCGAATAAACATTCACAGACAATGGTGCCAATTCTGTTGTCACAAAATTCTCTAATCTTAGCTAAAAATCTCTAAAATTTATTTTAGTCCTATCACTTTTAGCGATTTCAGAATACGAAATGTCGTTTGACAGGACTAAACTAAATTTTAGAGATTTTTAGCTAAGATTAGAGAATTTTGTGACAACAGAATTGGCACCAATAGCATTATAAATATAATGACTTATGTTTACTTTTCCTTCGGCCTCTGTTTAGTTGGTATACATGGGAATTTAATATAAATGGAATATTTTACAGACTGCAGTTAGACATGTTAATATGTGCAAATCTCAGTAAAATTTACAAGGTCAGCAAGCACCGCGTTATAAGCCAACATAATACGTAAATAATGCATTTATAATATGAAGATTAAGCTTAGTAAAGGTTTGAAGTGAGGCTTGTTTATTGGGAATATTGCAATAAACTTTTATTTAAAACCAACTGACCCGCGCAACTTCATCTGCTTCACATACGAGAATATTCCCCGTTTTGGCAACATTTTTCATTTATGCTTTGCTCCTATTGGTAGTAGCGTCATGTTATATAGCCTATAGCCTTCCTCGATAATTGGGCTATCCAACACTGAAATAATTTTTCAATTCGAAACAACCAACAACCAATTCGTTCCTGAGATTAGCGCGTTCATCCAAACAAACATATAAACAAACAAACAAACTCTATAGCTTTATAATATATAGATTGAATTCTTGGACGAAATCTAGAAAATGGATAGTCGGTACTTAAAGCTTTCCAGAAGCTTTTCAACTCCCTCGCTTGATGCATAAACCTCTGAGGCTACTGAGTGTAGAAAGCTGACCTATAACGCCTGAGTTGCATGCTAAGTGTCATAATTTTGTTTTAAATTCTTATTCATGTTATGAAAATTTTCCTCCTTGACAGTACCCGGCTATGTGGACCGTAATAGTCAATGATGATAAACATGTGATGTTTTTGGTTACCATGCTATAAACAAATTTATCAATGCTACATTACTGCTAGTGGTGCCAATTAATAGTTAAGTGTATAGAAAACTTAGCTTCTATTTCGATTAGACTATGTGGGAGGCAAGACAGTGCCCGATACAAATTCTCTTCTCTGAAAAACTTATTTAAATTTAGGAATTGGAAGTGATATAGCAACAATATCAATTGCGAATTTATAGTACTTTTTAATTAAGTATAACCTATGTAGGGAGGTGATTGTTGCAGTATCACAGCGCATTTACTGGAAGTTTTTTCAGATTTTGTTATAAGTAAGTCTTAAATTAATATACAAAAACATTAAAAACATAAATTAAAAATAATATGAGTTCTGCCCTAACTAACCTAGGACAAAACAATATCATACCAATGTTAATGAATATGACTATACATTTATACACTAGTGGTTTGTATATATGTATAAATGAGTATCTACGCCCTAGTATACTCCTGAAGGTGTTGGCATAGCTATATTACATATTTCGAAAGCTATGTTTTTGGTTTTAGGATCTAGTTAGCATACCATATTGCCGTCGGACGGGCAGAATCTCAATTGCCATGCCACTGCTGGGAATTTTGTACTAGAAAAACTCAACGAAGCAGTGAATAAGTGCAACGATATGTTAATAAATATCAACCTATTCAGTCGCAGTGGCACATCGGCAGCCAGAAAATAGATTTTCAATTATGTATGGTATTCAAATTATTGACAGATTAATAGAAGAGAGCTGACCATTATGTTATTTGTATCCTAATTTTAGTGAAGACTCCAAATTAACCTCAATAAGGCGCCACTATTAAAAAATCTTGAGTAAGTGGTGCCAGAGATCATAATGGAGGTTCTGTATTGTCAACACGGTGGCTTGTGATTCCTTACTTGAATAGAACATTTACTTGTTTCATCAAGTCGGTTATTTATATAATCGCTTCGTAATAAAGGTACCTAGAGATTTAAAATATCACAATATATACAGGTTGTCCGGTAATTAATGGATAACCTGAAAATGTCTTATAGTGGAACTGATGGCAGTTCAGATAAAATATGAAAATAAATCTATCCTAACTACTACCTGAGATATGTGTTTTTTTTTAATTACCATATATTACTTTCTTGTATACTACGACCATAAATGAATGAAATCCATCGGTATTTTGTTGTTTTATTATTAAACACTAATTATGCTAATAGATAGACAGTCAAAAGTATGCTATGCTATAATAGCTTGCACTTTTTAATATACATATATTTTTTAATTTTCTTTTTTTTTATGACCTGCCTTCAGTTATACTATAAGACATTTCAAGGTTATCCATTAATTACCGGACACCCTGTATATTAAGTTAGTGACATAAATAAACATAATAATAAATTCTTTATTTGTTCTCTCACACAGAAATTGCAGAGTATTGTATAGTATACATCTAATAATTACATTAGTGTGTCAAATTATGTATGTGAAAGACTGGTATCTATTCCAGGAAACCCTGTGTGACAGATTACCAGCCTCTCCAGACTCTGAACAAGGATACAGTTTTATAAAAATTTAATAATCAAAGCATATTTCTCTTATGTGTGTGTGAGTTAATATAGTGTGTGTGTGTGCGCGCGTGTATGCGTGTGTGTGAGTGTGCGAGGTTTTATTTGTATTCATAAGTATAATTAGGGACCTACATGAAATAATTCTTCTGTTTCATCGTAGCTCAGGGACTTGAGCCACGTTATGAGAACTTCTTTGCATTTAAGTTTTGTTTGAGGGTAAATTTCAATTGCCTTGTTGATTTTATTGTATAGGTATCCTCCCATAAAACCAAAGAAATTGTTGGAGAACCCTGTTGTCCAATGTTTTTCAGAGAAACATACTTTATGTTTGAGACGCTTGTTTAGATTACATACTGGATTGTATTTAATTGTAGTGTGTTGTTTAAGAATAATGTTTAAAACATAAAGTTGCCTCACCGTCAACACAACAGAAAGCTCATATAAGTCTTTAGTGGGGTGCAGGAAGCGCAATGAGAGACTAACCTTTAGAACCACTCTATGTGCTCTTTCTATTTTTTTCAAATTAGTCTTACACACACCACCCCATACTGTAATACAGTATGATAAGATAGACCCGCATAAAGCCATATAAACCATTCTTATGACTGATTTGTCAGCAACAATGCGAAGATTACTAAAGATTACTGTTAACTTGCGAGTCCTTGATGATAAAAGGCCCAGATATTGACTAAAACTAAGCATACTATCTATAATGATACCAAGGTATTTTATGTTGGAAATACTTATGAGATGATCACACGAACAAGAGTGGCCGGTAGAACAAGAATGGAATATGATAGATAAGTTTTCATGTATAGACTGCGGGTTGTATTTGATAGAGAAGGGTATGTATCTGGTTTTGTCTACATTAAGCGTAAGAATATTTCCTCTGAGCCAAGAAGCTACAGTGTTGAAACCGTTTTTGGCCAAGCTGAAGACCGAATCCCAGGTATCACCATGAAAAATCAGAGCTGTGTCATCAGCGAAAGTTAAAATTTTTCCATTCAGCAGCTGTAAATTGCATAGGTCATTAATAAATGTGAGAAAAAGCGTAGGACCGAGCACACTACCCTGGGGTACGCCGTATGGGTAAATCATCTCTGACAACATTACATAGTTTTAATTAAATTAAATAACATAGTAAAGTTCACTAATAGTAGTGTTAGAGTTTTCAAAATTATGTAATAAAAGTGTTTTAATGTAAAATAAACAACGCGACATAATTCGTATAAAGTGTTTAATTTCAATGAGTTTTTTTTATTTTGTATGAAGTTTGTCCCTGTTTTTCATGCATTTTAATAAACCTAAAGTTATGCAAGGCATTTTTATCCTTTACCGATTTGAAACTGTCAATGTATTTTGTTGTTTAGAGTCGTAATTAGTATAGAAACTGCTACATTAGCGTCCGTAGTTTAATAAATGAAGTCATAATCTATGTTTAGCATGTCTTTGTCAAGAGATAAGTAATTTAATTTGTAATACCGTCTCTTGTAAATTGGGATTTATCCATCCAAAGAATAGTTTTTGCAAATACCGGGTTATCTCTTGTTTGTCTCTGAATCCATGCGGATATAACACACCTTCGGATTGCGTCAGTTCCTTTATGCAAATGTTGCACTCACTGATAGTGATAGGTGTGTAGACCTTCTTTCTTTAAAATGCGCCACACATAAGTTTGCGATATGCCATGTGCCATTGCTAATCGTCTTGTACTGGTATTTGGATCAGCAAACAAATCACGCAGTACAGCTTCTTCAATAGAGTCGTCGATTATGGCACTTGCCTCGCGAAGATTTCTACTTGGTCTAAGTCCAGTAGTAGCCAATCTTCTATGAACATCTTGAAAGTTACGAGCAGATGGTACTGGTCGTCTCGTTGGAAACGTAACTAAATAAGTTGTACGAGCACCTCTTGCACTTCCATTACACAGTCCATAATAAAAATGCATATCGGCGATATGCGCCGGAGGAAAATCACTCAAACGGGGCATAACAAACCAAGAACTCACAAGTAGCAGCGGCGAATGATTCAGAGCGACTGATTCTTTCTGTGGACCTGGCCCGCAATTTATCCCTTACCCTGCACCTCAATCCCACCCCAAACTACCTGAGATAGATAATGCAATTTTCAAACAAAGATGCACGTGGTGGCGGCAAGGTCTTTGTTAAGCCCTTCATAAAAACTGTTTTGTTTGGGATACAGGTGTGGTTTTTATGTTGTTTTAAAGCTTATTAGATACTAACATCAATTAATAAAAACTTTATGAAACTCACACTGTATATCACAATTAAGAATGCTTCTTTTGTTAGACAATTAGCATCTTGTAGTTTGTATTCTAGTACAGTTATATGCATATGGTTTTTATGATAAATTGCAATGCCTTCATTTTGTGTTAAATTAGGTTCATTTTTTACAGAGTTAGAGTAGCCGTCCAACGTAGGTATGATAAGTGAATGGCGCAACCAACATTGTGTTAAAATTATTAGATCCCCGGCAATCTGAAAGCGTTCAAGAAGTGTAAGAAAACTAGGAAAGTTGTGATTTATGCTACGTATATTTTGGTGGATAACTTTAAGG
This sequence comes from Catocala nupta, assembly GCA_963675205.1. Classification (NCBI taxonomy): domain Eukaryota; kingdom Metazoa; phylum Arthropoda; class Insecta; order Lepidoptera; family Erebidae; genus Catocala; species Catocala nupta. Next base: position 17,776,424 of record OY776079.1, read on the forward strand.
GACGAATGCGTATTTTTTTATCAATTTGGGATAGTCTTCTATTTCGCAGTTGGATGATTGAGCTATTACGAAATGGTCAACGTGGTTATTTATGATGCTAGAAATAGTGCGAGCCGTTGAATTGAAAGGTGATACTTGATTGTAGAAGGATGAGTGATTATAATATATAATTGTTATGAATGTTTGTATAATTTAAGTAAGCAAGTTAAATGTTGCAGTGCGATAACGTATTTGTAAAAAAGTTTTTATATAAGTACTGCAGTTGTGTAATAAATATCGACGCTTGAAAGGCAAAAATTACCAAGCGACATATTGGCAACCTTACACTAGAGCATTTTAAAGATTTGTTTTTTAGAAAAAAAAACATAAAAAATCGCCTATTAGTCATAACTACTTGATTCCAACGAATTTTAAATGAAATTTAAAGGCATTTATAATCTTTAAACTGGCATTTAAAGATTATAAATTTGCTTAATATGTTATGAAATAGTGTCGGTTAGTAATAATTTCATCAAAATCATAAACAGGTAAAAGTTACTTATCGACAACTAAATTTGGTTTTAAAACAAGTAAAATTAACGAAACACCATTATTTTGAAATTGTATTTGAAGAAAAATTACGCATCCATAAGTAACGCATGTCTGAAATTTAGGTAAAATGATCTAAATAGAAAACAAAAGCAACTTCTCTACCAGTCAATTCTAGTTAAAGTGCAAATTAAATAAGGTTAGTGTAGGTTTTTTTGAACAAGTAACAATTAATTTTGGTTTTAGTACACAAAATCAAAGACTTTCGGACAAAGGTTTTCGACGAATATCGTCATCATTATCATTTTATCTGAGTTAGTATTCTGACATATTTTCTATGGAAGATCTGTTAAAATTCTAACTCTTGTAGCGCAAAAAATACGCATTGAGATTGAATATAGAAAGCAGCAGTATACGAATATTGCAGTCTAATCTCTCGCAACGTGGATAGCTAATCTTATAAAGAAGGCGGGCTGTCGTTAACGACTTAACTTAGTATATGTAGATTAACTGATTGTAAAAATAAACTAAAATAAAAAGCATTTTAATTTTATAGGTATTATATGTATATGGCTGAATCAACTAGCTTACGCTTTATCTCTTCTTTCTGTGTTATACTTAACCTAACCTAACCCTCCCTCGAGTCCCCAAAAATGATCAAATACCTTGTCTTTTTTCAGTATCAATATTTTCATAGTTATTTCCAATGATTTATGGATTAGGTTGAATAGATTTAGATTTAATGATTTTGCCATCACTTCGCACATATTCTTGTCCAATATTTTATTTTTGACCGTTCCTTCCTCATGTTTGTTCTTTTGTTTCTCAAGCCTTTTTCTCCCACTACTTTTTCATGAATGTCATCCAAACTTGTGTTTTGCTTTTTAGCTTTTGTCTTTTTAGACGTTTTACATTTTTTTGTTCTTACTGTTTTTGAAACTACTTTATCGTCATTAGAAGAAGAAGTAGATCCTAACCATTCATCTGAAATTGCAGCTTCTTCACAACCGATAAAGGTTGAATAATCTTCATCTGATAAATAATCAATGTACATTTTATCAGTTTTGCACTTACGTTTACGACCGTTTTGAGGCTTTGTAGATTTTGAATCGCCAGATTAAGAGCATCCCACAATGGTAGAACTTGTAAAATTGGCACTTACTTGGGTGTTGCTAGCAATATACATTTCTGCTGTATTCAGTCCACCTTTAGTATTTTTAACTGTTCGTTCTTGAGTGTTGCTTGTAGCGGACGTTTCTGGTATATTCAATCCAACCTCAACGTTTCTAAGTTCTTTATCTAGTATGCCAATTTGAACTACAAAATAATCATCTACTGGGGCTGCATTGTGTTCTTTAGATAGATATGCAAGTACGAATTATAAGGTGGTGCCTGATGGGCCACTTACAATTTAATCCATCAATGCTTCACTATAATTGTTGTACTGTTGATCAATATTTACTAGGCCAGTCATCTCCATGTTATTGCCAGCAGTTAGAGTCTCAAGAGTACTTGCAAAGGGTATTATTGAAGGGCATTCATCTGGAAGTGATTCATCCTGAAAATAATATATAAAAAAGGTGTTCGGTTCGCACAGTACAAATTTAACGGGCGTTATCACTAGCGATTTGTGAGCAACAGCGATTTCGCAACGAGTGCGCGGCGTGCTCGCAGTCGATCCAAAATCGCTAGTAGCGATTTGGAAGCACAGTGAGCTCGCCGTGATTGGAACTGTTGACAATGTTCCCACGAAATCGCACTGAGCTCATTGCGCGCTCGCTGCGAGCTCGCTGCGCGCTCGTTGCGAGATCACTGTCACTTACAAATCGCTAGTGTGATAGCGCTATAGTGTGTAGAATAAAAGTAAAATAGATGCATCAATCTACATGTTACAGATTTGCTCATAACGGGATATGGTACCTACTAATAGTGGGAAAAATTGATTTGAATTGGTAACAAGCAACGTTCAAGAAAGTGTCAGTTCTGCTAATTCTACCATTCTTTCAGTCTGGTGAGGAAGGTTGTAAAGTTCGGTAAAACTACGTTGATTAATTTATCAGATGAAGATTTCTCAACCTTCATCCGATAAATATTGGACAAGAATGTGTACAAAGCGATTTCAAAATCATCGAATCTAAAATTTATTTAACCTACACGCACACACACACACACACACACACATACACACACTTTAACTATGCGTTAAAGCACAAGTTTCTTGCGAACTTTCGCAGACCTTTTTCTCGATATCTTGGTCCCTAGAAATTAAATATAATATTACTTGCATCTACTAGTTGCAATTGTGAGAATAATTATTTAGTATTTAACTAAGCAGGTACATTACCAAGATCAAATCCCTGCTATCCACACCCGCGGTTGACATAGCCTGCTTAATTATGTTACCTATTCGCTTGTCGCGATTCATTATGTAACTAAAACAATAAATATAAATCAATCTATAAAATGCGTTTTAAATAAGGTCATCAATTTTTTATAATGAGAACACTTACCGAGTATTTATCTCGAGCTACGTGACGTACTTTGTGCGAAGCGCGTGAGCACGCAGGTTGCCTATGCGTCAGTTCGGTGAAGACCAATCGATATTTTTTTTACCAACCGCCATTCAAAATCTACTTTACACCGCATTTATGCGACAAAACAAAATAGTTGCAACAGGGATAAGCTCATTTTTATACAAATTTCATTTTAGAAATAGTTATAGTAAGTAACAAAAACAATAAAAAAACGGCAGGTAAAATATTACTAAACGATAAAATACATCATTTTTAGGCAGGAAAAATACTGCTACATTACGTTTTAAAGTACATTACCATTTAGGAAAAAACTACTAAATGAAAATGAGTACATAATTAGGGTGTGTTAAAAATTCTTAAATGAAAAAACAACTAATAAATGAATCAGGTAAATTTTCTTAAGCAATGCTCATACCCTAGATACCGTAAGGAAAAAATACTTAATGTTTAAACGTATTATTTCGAATCAAGACAAAAATTACTAAGTGTAAAAAGTTAAAGTCGAATACTAAGTGAAAGTTATTCATAAATCAGTAAAATTTTGGTCGCTTAGTCGCCGAAAACTGTGAAAATGTGATTTTTTTAAAGTTACCAAGCGACAACAAAACTCTTCGTATACGAGAGTATGACCAATCGACGCAGAATTTTTTGCTGATTTCAATGGTGTATATAACTCAATATCGTCCAACATGTCGCTTAGTAATTTTTGCCTTTCAAGCGTCGATGTGTTGTATAGTGTATTAAGTCGAAGGGTGATGTATGGTTTGAAGGAGTATGTGTAAATTATATATGGGTTAGTATAATTACGTTTGTTTATACGTTGTGGATGTATTAATAATATGAGGGAAATAAAAAACGTAAATATAAATAAGTAGTTGTAACCTATTATGTGGTTATTCACTAGGGATCTGATCGATCCAAAAATAGGGCAGGCCACGCCGTAGGAGCGTGGAGGTTAAGTTGTGCAGAGATTAATTAAAGCTAGATCAACAATTAACACTTTTAATTGTCTATTAATGAAAAATCTGTTAGGTATATGTATTTAACAATATTCACAATAATACGCGAACAGTAATAAAAGTAAAAAGGACTTGCTTCGTAGTTCTTTAAAAGCACTGTTGAAGCCGGAAGAGGACTCGATCCAGGACGCGATCGGCTTATATATCCGCTACCGCCGGGCAGGAGGGGTATAGGGGCCGAGCGCCACGCACCACTCCGACTCGCGCGCAGCCGTCATGGCGCGAGTGGTCCGCGTGACATAGTATGGTAGTGTGTTAGGTGTGTTGTATAGCGTGAGTAAGTGTAGTGTGATGTACAATATTAACATTAATATTAGTTCAGTAAGTACAAAGGAGGTATAATATTTAGAAAGAAACATAGTGGATGACCATATAGTAATTAACAAGCAGAACAATACATACTATTAGTCACTTTTATTTGAGTTTTTGTAGATCCTTTTCGCTGTCAATGCGGAGTATAGGTGAATCTTGCGTTTTTTTAATGAATATTTTGCCATAAGCTGTCCATGTACTATGATATTGATTGTCCTTGATAAATAGCCTGGCCAAAAATGCCAGTCTCCTCCCTAGGCTTGTAAGTGACTCATCAACGTAGATGGGTTTGTTAGGGCATGGTATTTGGAGGTGAGAGGTGTTTAGTTTATTCTCCTTATGAGTTTTGTTGTAAATCCTACATTTTGTAAGAAAACCTTTCTTGAAAACATGTGAAAAGAAAACCGATAGTCGACTGTAACAGTTATAATTTCATCTAGATATTTCTATGCATTATTTATTTGTTTTTACCGCATGTTTTTATGTAAATCTAATCAGTGACATGAATTGTAAAGGTAATCAAGTTGGAGTGGAGCAAGACCTTCAAAGAATTAGACTTGTGTGTACAAAATATGAATGTATGCGTCTCTCTCTATACGTCGTTATGTCGCGTCATAGCACGCCGCGATGCACGCGCATGTGTCGATATAGATACACCTACACTTGTACAAATCGACTGGAAAAAACCAAGATCCAGTATCAGTACTGGTCCATTCTCAAGTAATGGATCTTCAAGTCAATTTGTTTTTGCCCTCAATTGTCAAGTTAATCCCGTCAGTAAATCGGTACTTGATACTGTTTGTATTACGTCATATTACATACAGATAATTATATTAACCTGTCAAGTCTTGGAATACCAAAAATAATTAAAATCCTATTGTGCCTGGTCGCCGGTGTGCTTCGACTCAATAAATTAATTTGGGTAAATGGTGAATACTAATGTATAAATGTGTTTAACGTTTTAGTATTTATTTTGTGCTTAGTTTTAATTAAGACCTTTTTGTATTTTACAAAACAATGGGTTGGCAAACAGACTCGTTATCTTAGCCAATGGTCCTTGCAATACAACGGTTATATTGCTCGCGATTTGTTGATCTTAGGGTAAAGGGATTAAAGATGGAGTGAAAGAAAAGGAATGGGCAATAAGTGACGTGAGTATCTGGACTGCACTCTTATTCACAAGACGGAACGATGCATCAGTGTTACTACTTATACCTGCCTGTATGTCAGAGACTTCGCTAAGCGAGGTAGCTCGTTCGTACCGTCATCAAATAAATTAGAAATTACTTCTTGGGTTCTCACGTAAGAAAAAAATATTGTGCGTTACAGACAAACGATCAAACAAACGCAAATTCGGATCTCATAGTTAGAACTTAGGATTAAAATATGGTAACTGCGTGCGATTTCATCGGTGTTAAATTAGATACAAAACTAAGTATAGGGTCGCACTTGTTGACAGCTTTACTCGCCGTGCCCTGTGATTGTACAGCTAAGTCTACATACAAAGGTGTTGTAAAGCTAATATTGATATAGTATGCCCAATTGCTGAATGTGCTAATCTTGATTCTCATCAGAATTAATATTTATAATTAATTGTATTTTAAATCAATGTGACAGTCACATCGTAGGTCGTTAGTTAAATAATCTTTATAATATATGAAACGCGGATATGTAAAAAAATTATATATATATATATGTAAAATAATAAAATAATATTGAATAGTAGTCAAGTTTATCAGTAGTTAACAACGCGTTAAAATCCTTATAAAGTAGTTTAATTTAAATGTGGATATGTTTAGATGCTTTGGCTCTCACTGATTCCAAGCCGCCTCGATGTAGTTTTATACAGTGGAGCAGTTTCGATCAAATGCCTATTGACTATAGCAAATTCTTGTATTGTGACGTCAATCAAACACAACTCATGCATCTATTATGTCTCAAATTCCGTGCCTCAGCGACCACATGAAACCGTGAGTCTGACTGTCATGTGCGTGCCTTATTACTTACAATTTAAAACCTATGATTATTAACGATAGAATAATCATTTGTCAACTGATTATAATCAAAGTAATATAATACATGCGACAGCGACATACTCTTAGAGAATCGAATGCGAAGACTTGGGTATTACTGCAACCTGCAACCTGCATCCTCTAAAACCATTACAGGGTGGGTAGTCGCATGTATTGTAATAGTAAAATAAGTTGAAGATAGCCAAAATATGCACTGATAGTGTCTTAATATTTGAATGCCTGATTATGCCTGATTATATTTGCATAATACTATAGCTTTTGCCCGCGGTATCGCTCGGGTACCGCACCTTTATTCTGGATGTAAGGCACCCTTTGTCCTTTTCTTTACCATTAACGTGTATGCGAAATTTAATGATAATCGGTTGACTAGTTAAGTCGTAAAAATTTAACAAACAAACTCACATTCGCATCTATAATATTAGACAGGATTAATGTTATTATACATCAGAGTAATTTGGGATAATGAAGAAATTAATTTACGCTGCTTATGCGATATTGATTGAAATAGCTATGAATTTCTCATTGTAACTAATGATTCACGACTAAGTATAAATTAACGATTGTTTGAGATTAGTTTGTTTTGCCGTGGCACGTGCTATCTTTATTTACCACAAAGTGACAAAAATTAAATATTCAATTGAAAAGGCTATTTAAAGAATATAATGATTATTTTCTGTTATGTTATAGTTAGCGAATAGAAACTAATTTACGAAATATAAACAGTTTCGTATCGGGTATAGTTTGCGATGATTTGCATAATCGCTGAAATTTAAATAAATGTTTAATTTTAGTGATTATGTAAATTTTGTAGTTTGAAATCTTAAACACCTTGTTGATTAATTGCGTAAGTTAGAGAGCTTTCGCAACTGTCATGTAGTTCCAGGTACCGGGCTGTGGTCCCGGGTTGGATAAAGGGTTAGTGGATTATCTTGTTAAGATATAATACATATGGGGCAGTATGGAATACGGCACTGTGTCTGGTACATAAAGTTCCAACTTGTATAAGCAAATATTTTTAGGCAGCGTGGATCCTCTAGTTTTGATTTATATACACACACAGTCTATATTACCTAAAGGGCTCATATTTCACCCGCTGTAGTTTGAGGTCCCTATTGCGAGTCGACTTTTTTCGTCTACCAGATTCCGCTGCTACTGAAATTACTCAAAAGAAAATCTTCCCTATTTATCTACAATATCAAATTAATGTATAATAGGGCTGCACGGATGACGTAGAGGATTAAGTGATTGCATCGCAGCTGCCACTGCGGCGAGTGTTGTGCGTTTGATCCCCAGACAGAACAAAAATCGCGTATTCCACAAATAGTTGTTCTTAATGTGGTTGTTCTTTGTAACTGATGTTTGATTGTTTGTAAAGTCACCCGCGACACAGGAATTAAGTTTTGAGCAGAAATTGATTTTAAAAGCAGTTTCATTAATTAATTATAAAGTCCACGAGCTTAGAACAATCATTATAAATAAAACCGATGTAGGTAATCATCATACATTGTTGAGTACTTCGACATGACTAAATGATGACAGCGCTTCCATAGTATAAAAGGCGTTATTCTTACTGTTACTCACACTATACTAACTAAATTGGAAATAAAAATCTTCTAATCAGTTTTTGTTTTAGTTAGTAAACAAGCTTTATTAGAATAATTTATGTAGTCAGTGAGTTGTGGCAATTCACAATACGAGGTAAAACCTTAGACACAATTTTCTATTATCCTTTTAAGAGGAGTCAGTCCACTATCAGTGCAATTGACTAAGACCACAGGCCTCTTTGCTTACACTATAACACCTCATTCATGAGGCCTGCAAATCGTATTAATTCTAAGATCACAACAATTATATGGATGCAATCTTATATCTTTGTGGATTGAGTTGGTTGCCCTATTCGAGCGGTTTCTGCCAGTAGTGTGGTAGGTTACTGTGTCCTGCCATGTAAATAGGAAGTCTTAGTTTAGTTACACTACTTGGAGCCAGTATTACAAAAGCTTTCTTGCGTACAACTATTGAATAAATTCAACCCATAAACGTATATTTTGGGAAATAGGTTAGTATGTTAAGTGTCGGAATCGAGGCTTTAAATTTATCCAACGTTTGTCGAGTACTGTTCTCGACAATAATATTATTATTATTGTCGAGAACAGTATGTTAACCAACTTTGCTCGTGTTCGATGAAATACTATCACGCCATACTATACTTAAGTGTTCACATGATCTAACCCTCACATAAATACTTGGAACATATTTTATATGTTCGATACTGCTGACGCTTTAGTTTTGTATAGTCAGACGCAAGTATGCAGTAGCGCCGCGCAGCAGTCGTCTCCCCGCAACCACTGTGTTAAGTCGAAACCTAATATGTATATTAGTAATTATAACTGGTACCAGACATTATATACCCATATAGTATATCGAGTTATTTGAGTGCACAATAACATTTCTCATGACCCCAAAGTACTTTGAATTAAAACATGATGTGAAATAAACGTTTCAAGTTATTTTAAATACATATCTTCAAACTTGTTAGACAGATAATCATAATATTAAGAATTTTTCTTAATAAAAGGAAGAGGTACTCGTATATTCGATAAGAAGCTTAGTTAAGATTAAAATCATTAAAATCATAAAGTAAAATATTATTTATATTAAGGTATACATAACTTATTCACTTATTATTAGCCCGTATCGTCCCACAGTAGGGCATAGAGTCCACTTCGTTTTTTGATCTGCTGCAGGTTGGATCTTCTCCCCTCTAGTCCTTTTAAAAGAAATCCAAGTTATCTCGCCGTTAATTCCTAGGTCTGTTAAGTTGCCATTTGCAGTCCAATGAGCAGTCATTTTTACCTATTGTCCTTCTGGTACGCGACTGGTATGCAAGCCTATTTATATTTTAATCTACGAGTAGTAGCTGTGCGGTCAGCGTCTTCTATTTGTGTTTTGGAATGAGGTATAGAGTTCGTTATGTGGTCAAGATTAACACCTCTTTTCATCGCTCATTAATTCCAAGTACTTTCCTTTACTATACTTTTGAAGATTTATGAATGACCATGATTGCATTCTGTCCGTGAGGGTGGGCAGACTGCATAATATGTTCATGAGCTTTTAATTCCGTGAACGAGGATACCTCATGAATTATTTTGTCAACACTATTTTTACGTACGTAACGTTTTGCCATTAACATATTTATTTCGTTTAACTAATAAGTATGCATATATAATATAATATTATGTTTGAAGTAAATAATTTGCATAATTAATAGATACGCTGTTATTTCGTTATTCATTATCTACCTTAGTCGCTAGCTATCCATGGGGCTTGTAATTGATGTAGAATAGAATGCAATTATGCGATTACTTATATATTTTACATTTTATAATCGTTATTTTTCGCGTACGACATAACTTTGGATATTATCTCTTATGTCTTTGAAGTGGTGAAGTGGTTGAAGTGGTATACTGTCTTTGAAGTGGTTACTTACTTAACCTATAGTCCAATATAATACGACCACGCATTCCTGTTTCACACCACAGCAACGACCTGCGATACAAGTTGTTTTCATCAATTCTAGTAGCACTACCAACATTTTTATGCGCATCGATCATGATTTCGAGGAGATTGTGGTAGCACCAGAAATAACTAGTATCTGCAGCGGCTAATACATATAAGATATGTCTATACTTGGAAGGGACCGGGACCGTTAGTGCTGAGAGCCGGACGCCGGCACTGGCGCCGCGTGGTCGCCGTCGTGCGATGTCATACGGTATAATGCAAGTAAAACAACCTAGTACCACTAAAACACCTCTTTAATTTTATAACATACTTATCGCAAAACTAGCTTTTACCCACGGCTTCGCTTAAAAGTAGGTTAGAGTATGTTTGTATCAGAATTATTTTTTAATAAAAATAGCCTTTGTTACTCGGTGATAATACAGCTTTCTAAGGGTACCTACAATTTTAAAATCGGTTATTTAGTTTTTGTGGTAAATCCTTACGAACAAACAATAATTTAATCTTTTCTCTTCATATTATTAGTATAGACAAAGAGGTAATATAAATTCATGGTACAACTTTTCTGGACGATGAATAAACAAGACCAGTATGTAGTGTAACGATATGCATGTATTTGCTTATTTAATTTATATTATGTGCTATGACAAAAATCTTTATATTACAAATTAAAAAGTTTAGCGTTCATTGTTATTGTAATTTGTTTATTTGGTTTTTAAATCAAGCCAATTGGGATTTTCATTGAATTCTTTAACAATGACACGAATCATCAAATAGGTATAATGTATAATAAGAACTTGATCGTCAAATTGATTAAAAGGAAGGTCGCTAATATTGAAAAATCGCTTTTATACCAACCTGAAAATAAACAAAGTAATAGAACCTCTGTGATTACCTTTTTGGCGATATATCTGACAGATTGGCAAGGGTACTGAGAGACGACGACTACATCATTCAGTCTTTAAAGACACTTTGAAATGGTGTGGATGATGGATCAAATAGGTAGCAGCAAATATCAGAAATATATAAATTTATTTGTATATTCCTGATTTTTTGATTTTGATTCCTGATTAATGTAGGAATAGGTCAGACGGGCCGCACTTTTGAAGTTAGGTACAAGCATCGTAGCTGCATTTAAAAATAATCATCCAGAAAGATCACATTTTGTTTACCATTTGCTACAAGCGGGCGACAATTTAAATAACAGCCACCCTTTCACACTAAAATTAGTGTATTGGAAGAATTAGTGTAAAAATCAGATTAAGAATACATTGCTGAATTAACAAACAAACTTCAATACGTCACCATTGCTTAATTTATTTGCCTACCCTCAAAATATTAATTAACTTTTTCATTCGAGTGGTAGTGAGAACGTGAGGGATAGAAAGGCGATAAAATTAGGCTCAGTCGTTGCCAAACGGTCTTGAAAATGACTCACGCTGAGGTTAACACGTGTTGACGCATATTTTGTGTTCGCAATTTGATGTACGGGCGTACGGATCTTATGATGCGGGTATCCCATATATCCAAAGGAGTTCGGTATTGTCAACCTTTTTCTATTGCAGTAGTTGGGGCGGACAATCCGAGTGTGCGTGGCGGGTACCTCTCTTCCCAACAATTTTATTACAATGGATTATTGCCCAATAACGCCTAATTAGTTTAAATAAATCAATAACTTATTTAAACATAGTATTCTAAAATGACCACGTTCACGAGAAACTGGCTAATTACGAATTTTACGGTTTTCATCAGAATCCTTGCTTTGTAAAGCTCGTGATCGCGATTCGTGTAGGTATCTTTCTAAGTTGAGAACTTAAAGGATACATAAACATAGACCGCGCACATCACTTGTTGATTATTGCACCTGGCGTGAGCAACCGTTATCGGCTGTGCATCAAAAATGGTAATAGTACAAAAATTATTAGTATATATTATTAGACTTGACTCTTTGTCTCTTAGACTCATATTATTATAGATTAATTCTGCGGCTACAATTCGATATTGTACACTTGAGAGCAATAAAATCGCACACCCCTTGTAATTTGGTTTATTACTGATTGTTTTCTAAAATCGAAAGATATTGAGTAAAAATCATTAGACAAAATTAAAGCATACAAGCTTAGCTTTACAAAAACATAAAATTAAAATCATTGACCTTCACGTAACTTACAAAAACCGACCGTACACCGAATTCCCCAAATTCACGCGTTTGCGTTGTCACTACTTGCACCCTTAGCCGCAGGTATAAAAAGGTCAGTTTATTGGAATTTTTATTCAGTTGCATACCGAAGGTCAACGTGATAACATCTCTACTGGAAGCATACGGATTTACTGGAAAAATATGGATACCACGCCCGCAGAAGCCGCTCAAGTTATTGCCTTGCTCGAAGCAGGCCATAACCAAAGTGAAGTTGCTCGACGGCTAAATTTGAGCCGCTACTCTGTTCGTCGTGTATACCAGAGGTTCCAAGAGACCGGTGGCTACATTCGGCGACCAGGATCTGGCCGGCGACGCACAACATCAGAGCGTGATGACCGCTTTCTTGTGACAAGGTCTTTGAGAAATCGGCAACTGAACGCGGTTCAACTGGGACAACAGCTTCGAGAAGTTCGCAATGTCAGTATAAGTCGGTGGACAGTTCGAAGAAGACTAGGTGAAGCAGGAATGACTTCACATCGCCCAGCAAATGGTCCCAAATTGACCACAGCTCACCGACAAGCCCGGCTACAATTTGCTAGGGAACATTTAAATTGGACGTATGACCAATGGCGGGCTGTTATGTTCTCCGATGAGTGCAGAATGACTTTACATGGTCATGATGGACGCTCTAGGGTCTACAGAAGGTCATCAGAGCGATTTTCACAATGCTGCATAAGCGAACGTGTGGCTTTTGGAGGTGGATCGTGTATGTTTTGGGGTGGCATAATGTTGGACACTAAAACTGACATTGTATTCATCACTACGGCGAATACCGGCCCGAGATCGAGAAGTTTGACGGCTGCACGATACGTCGAAGAAGTGCTCGAAGAACATGTGAGGCCGCTTGCGTGGCTTATGGGAGAAGATTTTCTCTTAATGCACGACAACGCCAGACCGCATGTCGCTAGAACAGTTTGCGACTACATGGAAGATGTTGGAATCACCGCGATGGAGTGGCCAGCTCGTAGTCCTGATCTCAATCCGATTGAGCATGTCTGGGATGAGCTAAAAAGAAGAGTTCGAGCAAGAAGCCCTGCTCCTACGCGCCTCCAAGAGCTTCAACTTGCCATTGAAGAGGAGTGGAACGCCATACCACAAGATTTCATGGTGAAATTAATACGGTCCATGAAAAACCGATTAAGAGCTGTAATCAAGGCTAGGGGAGGGAATACACCTTATTAAAAAACAATTTGATCAAGCATTTTGAGTTTTATTTTTATTCTTTGTTAAGCTAAATTGGGTAATTTTATCCGTATGTTGGGTTTTGTGCCCTAAAACTCCCTATGGGTACTTTTTTTACACTGTATTTGATATCATTAGAAAGGTACTGAAGTAAACATTCAAATAGTGTAAGTTTTATTTTAATATGTATTCACATTTATGAAAAAAACTGCTTTAACAACAAAAAGTCAACGTGTGCGATTTTATTGCTCTCAAGTGTATGTGTGTTAAATGTTTCCACTTGCCCTAAGTTAGTCACTGTTCATATTTTGAGAACGCTTATTCTATAGCTTGTTTCATTTGCTCTGATATAGAAAAGTTCTAAACCAAACGCTCTAACGAATATAAAACTGTAATGAAACTATATTTGTAAATTGGCAACATCTCATAAACTTGAAACTCTGAAGCCTGAATAACGAATTTAATTTTAGAATTTCGCTTGTCTGTTTGCTTGAGGCAGTGTAAATAAGATGCACTCTCAGCTACTTATCTAGGTATATTAGTAGTTTATAATTCAACTAATCTAAGCCTAAAAAATAGCTATCTGATTTCTTCCAGAAGTACCAGAGATTGCAGGCGATCCGTCGTTCATATGGCAGATTAAGTCTCGGGCACTGCTATATACATAAATAAAATAAACAGCTTTATTAATGTAACAAAAAACGTTATTAAAAACTCGTTGTATGTAAATGGTAGATAATGTGCAAGAAAAAATAAATTGTGATCAAAGAAGACGGTGATCAAAACGTCAATGTCATAGAATTCAAGAAGTAACCCTAAAGTAAAATTTATGATGATTTTTCAAATATAGCATTTTACATAACAAAATTTAAATGCAGTCGCATTTAAATTTTATAATTAAATAATTACCCAGGAATAGTGTGTTTTAAATTGGTCCTCATATCTATGAAATTTCTGCAAATCGTAACATTGCATGCACACACATCTAAAGAAGACAAATCAGAAAGTATCCACCCAGTAAAATGATCCCTGAGGAAAAGGTAAATAGTAAATTTTAAGAAGAGAATTGCAGAAAAGAATAGTAAAATAATAAGATTTGTATGTTTTGTTTCTTAAATATAGATGGCAGGAGCGAATGCCTCACAAGCCGTAGAAAACACAGTGCAAATGCATGCATCTATGAACAAACTCATAGTATGGAATATAACGAAGGCTCTTGAAAAAAAGCCGTCCATGGACTTGAAGGTACAATATAATCTCAAATGTATTAGGTTGGTTAGGTAAAACTTTTGTTAATACAGCGACGTTATAATTATTGCATCGGTTGTATAGACTGGACTAAGAGCTGCGCAGGAACGGCTAAAACGCGATGCGCGCCTTGGGAATGCAGTAATGTCTCAGTACCCAGAGGAGCAACACCTTCTGTGTGCGTTGCTTGCTTGGCAACAACTCGGGCATACCGACTCAGACAGCCTTTATCAGTAAGAATCAGCTATCTTTTATTGCAAATTATGCAATAATTATTTTGCAAGTCCCTTTATTTCGTTCTGGCTGCTGGATAGATAATACGTAACATAAGGAAGTTTACGAGTAAAATATGAAATATTATAGTCCTTTAATCCGCCAAGCGATCAATGTACGTGCAACGCTGCCACATCGTCAGTGCCATACCAAAGATCTCAGAATAAGACGAATCCAGTATATGTTTTTAAAAGTAAGTGAGTTTTTCATTTCATTTATATACTATGAATGAGCTGTCCGAAGAATAGGCATGCTCGTGCTCTGAGTGAAAATTATAACATTCCGTTATATTCTTGGTCAAGCATTCTTGTAAGGCAACCTGAGCTTTTTAACAATATACAAAGGTTCCAACACTGCACATATAATGTTGTCTACCGTTTACCCAGTAGTTAATAAAGGAAATATCCTAATGTTTCATGCACAGCGGTCGATAGATTGCATAATCAGTCAGTTCATAAAACAGTATAAGATAAAATGTTTATGATCTAACTTAGAAATGTTATGTTTCGACCTGTCGGTCGGTCAGTCGGATCATGTGAAAGCTTATTTTGAAACCTGTTACATGGTGTCACCTAGCCGGTAGCCAGAACGTGTGAAAACAGACTAATAAAGCCCTCGATGATATTTTGTAATTTACCAATCTGTATCTTTCTATCAGTATTTATGATTGTAGATTTATAGAAACTAAGAAGAATGAGGAGTTGAGAAGTCCTAAACCAAATGCTAGAAATAGCAAGTTTCACCCGAATACTTTTATTGTTGCGTCTAATTTGATAAAAAAGCAATTTAATAGTAATTTAAATTTATCGGAAGACGTGGATTCTCTTAATTTGGGGTCATATTCTAAGGGACCTGTTGTTAGGCTACCAAAAATTATAGAACCAAAAGTTATTATGAGAGTGGACCGCTCATCATCACGTGAACATAGGAAGTCACAACCGAATACGTCGAGTAAAGTAACTGCGGTTAGTAATATTATTGTATAATAATATACTCAATTATAGTAATTTGATATAGTGTATTAAGTTACCTAATCCTTTGAATTATAAGGCATGCTGCATGGATTCTGAATGTGCTAAGAATTTAGCAGCCATGGATGCAGATACGGAGGAACTGAGAATGCGTGCGGCTCAGCTGGCTAAACGAGAAGCAGAAAGAGTTGAACTTTTGGAACGTGCCGAATCTGCTTGGGGCGATCTCGAGCTTGGCTATCAGAGACGGCTCAGACACGCAGAAGAAAAAGAAGAAGACATGACCGCACAGGTATAAATGTTATCATGTGTTAAAAAAGGTGTTTATTACGGGTGTAACGCAAATATTAACTTGGCAGATTTCCAAAATAATTCAAGAAAGAAACTCTCATAAGGACAACTGTTCGGAATTAGCTCAGAGATTAAAAGAAGTAGGTGAAGCGGCAGAGTGTGAGCGCGAGAAATTAATACAAATGGATAAAAATGTATGCGAACGCGCATGTCTGCGTCTGAAATTGAGTGAAGAAGCGGCGAAGGGCGAGACGATCCTCGCTGAGGAACAGTGCAAGGCAGTGCAACTTGAGAGGGACCTACAAGTATTTTCACAATAATATTTATATTCATGCTAATTAAGTAAAACATACATATTAATATTTTAGTACCTTCTTTTTTTTTTGTATTGGATAGCCGTTGATAGTCATGGAAGCTAAACTTAAAAATGTTGTATATATCTACAAGTACAATGTTGTAATAGTAGATATGTTCATTTAAATGAGCGTTTAATGTCAAAGTTTAAGGAAGAACAAGCGCGGCGTAAATTGCTCACAATGGACAATGAGACAGAGTCTGCGCGTGTGCTGATGCATGAAGCAGAGCGAGCCTTACGCTCAGAGCTGGGCGGACTACGTGATCAAATCACAGAGGTGTCAAATCTGCTGCTCGAAGTAGACGACCTGAATAAGAAAATTAAGGCAGAGGTATTAATTCTTTTACTTTTAAGGAATTAATATATATAATAATATATTCTACCACATACACACAACACCATCTAGCCCAAACTAAGCAGAGCTTGTACTATGGGTACTAGACAATGGATAAACATACATATACACCTTTTTCTTTTGTAAATACATACATATTATACATAGAAACACCCAGTCCAAGACAAACATCCATGTTCATGCACACAAATGTTTGGCTTGTGCGGGAATCGAACCCGCGACCTTAGGCGTGGCAGTCGGTTACACTTACCACTACGCCACCGAGGCAACTGCACTAGTGACTATAACGAGCATATCCAATTCTGTTATTATTTGTTGTTAATAGCTGCGGTTAGATTAAACTACATTGGATATCATAATTATGCTATGCATCCTACGCCGAAAGATAATCATTTTTGACAAAATTGTGACATGAATTAATTAACTAATTTGTATTTTATTATATATTAATGGGATCATCAGTGTAATTGGCCTATGGCAGTTAGCCGGTAAGGCTTCTACCAAATTACGCCACTGAGGTCTCCATCTTTACGCTTCTTTTTCGACTTCTCCTAGCCATTTTATGTGTACACTATCAAGTATCTATACGTCTATCTGGCCGGAAAATAGCGTATGCTTGCAGTGTATATTCTTTACTTAAAATCGTTTATAGCCAGTAATGATTGTCAGTTCTTCAGAAAATGTAATGAGACTTCACCAACTAGTTTAAACAAAAACATATATTTACATATCCGAAACTTCGATTGAATTGAGATCAACGATGATAATTGTATGATTATATGGCAAATCTATGAAATTATATGGAAATATATTAATGGTTACTTGTTTTACCTAGTTCAGTAAAATTACGAAACTTCTTATAATTCGGTTGAGACATTCAATGGCAATTACACATGTAAGTATTCAAGTAACTGAAGCGGATTTTATGGCCTAATAATAGTATGAAGTTCTAATACAACAACTACCACGCAGAGGTCTCGAGTTCGAACCCAATGCGCGCATCTCTGACTTTTCGAAGTTATATGCGTATTAAATAGTTAATTATCGCTTGCTTTAACGGTGAAGGAAAACATCGTGAGGAAACCTGCATGTCTGAGAGTTCTCCATAATGTTCTCGAAGATATGTGAAGTCTGCCAACCCGCACTAGGCCAGCGTGGTGGACTATGGCCTAACACTTCCCACAGTGAGAAGAGGCCCGTGCCCAGCAGTAGGACAGTTTAATACAGGGCTGATATTATTTTATTATTATATTATATTATTACTTGTATGCTAGAGCTCTTAAGGCGCTCCGTTGTCGAGACACCAAAATTCTCTGTTAGACTCCGGCAATAAGGATATCTTCAAAGATTATATGGATCGCTCCTTAGTGTTCCAATTGGCTACAAGAACTATGCCACCAAGAACCCTATATTCACTTTAGATTCAAAATACTTGTGATTTATAAGGCTATCATTTAATAAATGCACGTGTGTAGTTTGCCGTTACATAACTTCAGGGGCTATTTTCGTAGCTCATGCAAATTGCTGCAAGATTAATGGAAAAAACTTTACATCAGATGTTGTCTTCTGTTTACGCGAATGTTATTCATTGAAATTAAACTACTATATACGGATTTTATCGCGTTGTTTATTTAACACTCCATTACATAATTTAGAAACTGTTACACTACAACTGTTAACTGTTACCACAGCTAGACTTCATGATACTTTGAGCTTATTCTGCATGAATAGAAACACCAATAACTAAATTATGTTCAGGTACTTTGAAATAACTACACTGGAACATTGAGACAACTACCATCTTAGTCTCCCCGTGACCATGGCTGCTGAAAAGCAACCGAAACGTTGGGAAAAGTGTAAACTTAAATACAAATAGTTTTAATAATTTAATTAGCTTAAAATTAGTAAAGTTTAATAGTATAGTATAGTAGTGTAACAGTTTCTAAATTATGTAATAGAGTGTTAAATAAACAACGCGATAAAATCCGTATATAGTAATTTACATCAGATGCTGAGTGGTAGCATCGTATCACCCAATAATTGGCTATAATTTATCTCGCATGTATTGGTTTGCTATTACTATGATGATAAATACTAAAAAATTGTACGCGCATCCTATAAGATTTCTTTTGACTGAGACTGAGCATAGACATGCTGTCTTTAGCTAGTTTAGACAATATTTCATGGTAGAGTGAATTTATCATTAAACCATCTATTAAGTCGCCTGATAAATATTACATGGCAATAGGTAATAGGGCACTGCATGTCGCTTTTGATCAAGGCTGTCATTCTATAACGGTGCAGTACACTAAAATGGGCACATAGGCCTGTTTTTGAGGAAGTGGCTAGAGATGACATAAAATAGTCATCTTCCATTTCAATTTGCCACGTTTACGAAATGCATCTATTTTCATTCCCACCATAACATGATTCATAATACTTCGAGCATGGTCTCTCTTCGAAACACCTGTGATTTATTTAGAGAATGTTCAACAAGATATTCTTTCACCTAATGTAAAACTAACCGTATTTATAAAACAATATTTTCTAGTTAATCTATAACCAACCTTTTCTTTTATACATCTTACAATATATAAACATGCATTTAAGTAATAGGACGTTAATTTTTTTAAAACGACATTGGATCTCTTTAGTTGTAATTCATGTATCGTGAGGCATTTTACAAACATTCAAACAACGGACACAAAGAAGATCTAGACTCAGAATAACCAATTGTGGACCACACAAATGTTTGTCCCGTGTGGTTTGCAAAAACACAACATTCACGCAGTGGCAGTGCCGAGGCGACCACTAAAACCACAACGCCATCCAGACACAACTGATAAAGCGGTGATTCTTGGATTACTAGAAAAGTTTTAACTAGGGAATGGCAATTTTCCATGATTTGTATACATAATCTGACAAATTGAATCCCCAGCTAAGCTATCTGAGCGAGTTGAGCTCTAATAAATAACCTTTACAAATATAATATTCTTTGTATCTAATTAAACTAAATATATTGACTATAGAGTGAATTTTCACACAATTCACGCAAAATTATTAATAATATATTTTAACGTGTTTTATACATATATCGTTGTCCATATTTTAGAAACTATTCGCGTCTTGATTGTTCCTGTTAGCTGATTGCTATGCAAGTAACTACTAGAATTTACTGCTACGTTAAGAAATTTATAAGAGTCTTAAGCACAGTGACCATAATGTATAGATATACAAATATAATGCAGCTGCGGAGATTATTAGTTTTTCATTTCAACGCACTAATCCCTCGCTGGTCTGATTTCAGAAGTATAATATAGACCATAACCTAACTCGATAATGGTCTATACTATATCACACTAAGCGACCTGGTATGGCAACAGCAATTATAAAATCAGCTAGTGTACAAACATAAAAAGGTGTCAATCAAGTTGTAGTTATAATATAGCCATTTATTTTAAAACGATATCATTATTTATAGCTGGAAGAGCTTCGTCAAGAAAAGGCTGATATAATAGAAGATTTAGACGGTTGCAAGTTGATGTGCGATACAAAAATGCAATCGCAAGTAGATGAGTTGCAGAAGAAAAGGCAACAACTCGAGGCTCTAAAGGAGAAGGTGTTAGAATGTCAGTGTAAGCTGCCTGTGGATGCCGCGGTAGAAGTGAAACGTACGGCGTCCCTCGCGGCGCTGTGCAAGTGTACCTCAGACGACAAGTTCACGGTAAGTGTAAAACAGATCAACCAGTTACAATTAAATTAAAATAAATTTTCATGTAGAGTATTTGCCAAATGTTTGAGTAAGAAATTCGTTATGTGTATACCGGTTTAGTCTGTTAAAACTGATAAATGCACTTACAGTATTTGCTATAGTTATTAAGAATATCCCAACAGAAAACCAATCAATCCAGGATCAGCCGCAAACACATGAGTCAGTATTTATGTACTGACTCATGTGTTTGCTTTGTTGTACTATTATAATATTATTATTATAATAGTTTTGCCTAATAATAGGTATAAATAATTACATTAGAATATTATTACGAATTTAAAATAAATTAATGAGATTAAACGACCGACGGTAGACGAACTATATTGTAGACGACGCAAGATAATAATAATATTATGATATTGTGAATCTGCAGGATGCGTGTTCTTGTACATCTCTAAGGAGTAGACTGATCTCAAGCTTATTGGCGGACTTGTTTGGAGGATTGCAATCTGAGTTGGGTGGAGTGGGCTTGCAAATGCCGTGTCAACTGCTTAAATGTATGGAAGATAAACATAACTGGGATCGGTCCAGCGTAATAAAGACCAATTTGCGGAATTTCTTCTCAAAGTTGCTGGTTGGGGAACTAGATATCGCAATTGCTACATCTATAGAAAATTATCACGCTAAAGTAATGTTACTTTAATATTATATTATAATTTTACAATGTTAAGACACGCATGAAACGTACATTACCATATTAAGGGCCTGGGGCCTTATCATCGCATTTTATAGCGTAATTATTATTGTATGCGTGAGAACAGGAAAGCGCTTTACAGAGAATATAGCTTTGTTTAGTTCTCGCGCAAGCAGTAGCAATATTTTAAGAGAGTAGCTTGGCTGGATCACTGTAAATGGGCTTTGATAAGTTTGATTTCTAAATATGATACCTATTCTCAAGTGAAACATAGTTATATCTTATTACGTACGTTACTCTTATATCTAGCATTATTAGTCCTTATCATCTTTTTAGTTATTATTATTTTTACTTTGTTGGTATTTATGTTCTATTAAGTTTAAATAAATAACTGTGTGCATATATATAACATCGATAACAGTGGACCGGTGCTTCATGTGCCGACGAGTTTACAATGAAACCGTCGCCGAATGAGGATTTATCGGAAGGCTGGGAAAAACGGGCGCTCGAGCGTCGAGCACAGAAACTCGCCGAAAAACTAGCTGAACAAATATTTCAAGATAGAGCCGACGATTTGACGGAACGCGCCAAACAAATTGTGAAATCCGGTCCGCCTCCTTGCGAATGTAATAAAGCTCAACATAATAAAGACAAGAAAGAGGAAGGTATGTTACTAGTATTCGCTATTGTGGAGTTTGTTAGACTGTAGAATCATTTTAAACAAATAGTTATTAATTATTTATATCTTAAGATAAGCTCCTTTTTTATATATAAAATGGAGCAACATAAATACCCCTTCGCATTGTTTATACGTATAACGCATAAGTATAAACAATGCGTAGCGGTATTTTAATTTTTCATTTAATTATATTTCTATCATTCTATCATTTAACCTGTCAATTGCTGAAATGCCAGATATAATTGAAAATCTATTGTGTCTGGCCGTCAGCGGACCGCATCCGCTCAAGAAGTTAAACTTATTTATAATTTGCCATATTTCTGTAGTTTATATTATCTTGTATGTAATTTCGTAGTCAATCTAAATTGGTACTTTAATTTGATATTATTTACTATAGCTGCAGTACTGCAATGCCTTGTGGAACCATGTTCGCCTTTTACACACACGTCTAGTCAAAAGCTACCAACTGAAACACTAGCCAATTGGAATCGTACCCATCAGGATTTTACACAACTCCGATTACAGATTGAAGACTTGAAAAAGGTAAACACTAGAATGTTTACCTAGGAACATTCTTGAAAATATAGTACTTTAGTTTCTACAGTGATATAATACAAAATATAACATATGTATATAGCCTTTAAGAGCAAATCTGGCCAACGTTTCATACATTGAAACGTATTCCTCTGTTGTCACCTGCAATAATGCAACTACAACAATAAAAAAGTTGTTAGTATTATCTAAAAAAAAATTGATGAAATATCAATCCTTTTTTTAAATAGCAAGGCAAGTGCATTTCCTCATTTAATTACTATAAACGCTAGGCACTTTCGAAGCTAGGCACTTTCGAAAGTAATTAAATTTGCCTGGTTTTACCGGAAAACTAATAACATAAATAAAAACACACCGACGGAACCAAAATCCTTCTCTATTCATTCTTGTTTATTAAAATAATGAAAATCAGTTTAGTTTTAGAGGAGGAAACAGGAGAATATGAGATGATTTCTGAAAGTTAATCAGACGAGCTGTAGTTATTTCTTTCGCACATTATTTTTTATTTAGATACGGCGCGAGCGCAAGAAATTTTAAAATCCTATTTAAAAAAGTTTCGATGACCGTATTTACTCTTAATGCCTGTGTCATTTGTAAAAACTAATAGGTTTACTAACTCTTCTCGACTAGCGAAACGTTAAAAACACTTTGACTATACCAGTGGAATTAATAAGTATGTTATACATATGTATGTGCATAATAATTACTAGCTACTCGTATATAAAATTATTACCGTCTATTACATAGTATGGCTATGTATTGCTGGCAATGTTACTGGCCACTATATTGCAGCCATAGTAGTAAATGATTACAATATCCGCGTAGACCTTATTTTTTATTTAATGACGAGTAAAATTGTGTGTCAGACATTAACATGTCAAATCAAAGACAAATGACAATTGTCAAAAAATATGAACCGGTGATGATTTCTTTTGCATAAAACATGAATAGTAAAATAAGATCACCATTCCTATTTCTCTCCCCTGATGGTATTATGTGATTGTGTAAATATTGCTCTTAGTATGGTTACTCTAATTTACACTCAGTTGGTACATACATAGTGCCTATGTTACCATTATACATATAATGAGGACGCTTGTTTATTTACTAAGCAAGCTAGATACATAAGCACATCAACAGCCAGGCTCTTCCATTTGGTATGCGACGGTATTCTTATAATATTTTGAGTTATCACCTAATACCTTGACGCAAAAGCAATGTGTGCTTTATAATTAAATTAATATTTTAAAAAAGTAGTAAAAGTATACAGAAGCAAATGTAGTCAAACTAGTATTTGCCTACAGATTTCTTTAAGAAGGCCAGAGAGTGCATCATATTTTTGGTTCTACAAAACCGAATCATGCGAATTATAGTACGCTAGATATTTATATTTTTCAAGACCTTGAATAATATTCCTTAGCTAAAATAAGTATTTTTATTTGGCAGGAATTTATTAAGAAAGAAGATTTGAAATTAATGGAAGAAAACATTACTAAAATAGTTAAACAAGCTGCAGTAAGTTTAATCTGATATAAGTTTGAGTAATGACGCCTTCAAATTAGTTGCAATGAGTCGTGCTCATTTAGTTTTTTAAAGGACTTTGATATAGAATCAAGTTCTTGGTATCGATCGATCGGTCGATCTATGCATTATATTTATGACTGTCAATCAGAAAATTGGGTTGATCAAATGATTAGCTTTTATTTTTCTCGCTCGTCTCTCCGCAATGCAAGATAGTACGGGAGGTAGCGTTGCATTTTAGTTAGTGTTTTCACGCCGATTGCTTGCCATCTTTTACAATAGATCTCTAATGACTAATAAGTGAACCGACCGTCAACCGCTCAAGTAGCGGTGGGTGTGGGATTGGAAGCTGCGAAAGAGGTAAGACAAATAAAAAGTTAAGTAATATATACCGGCTGAAACTTTTTTCATAAATAGACAACAGCATACTGAGCTGAAAAAAAATCGTGGAGGAGGGACTATGTGTCAGCTGCTCGCACACTGTAAAAAAGCCGCGTAAAATAAAGATGTAGTACGCCGCCGCGCCGGATGAAAATTAACAAGGTGGTTATTTAAATAATAAAAAGTAAGAAAACAACAATCAGTTGCGTGTGTAGCGTTGGAAAGACCTGCAGCAGGAGCTGACGCAGTAAAGATATAGATCATTTGAGCATATAATATCAACTATCGATGTTAACTTCAGCCGGCTTACTATGACTTTTGTATTTGCAACGCAACGCTGTAGTAAGACTGTTTTAGTGCGATTGTTAGCAGACTATATTACAGAATAACTGTTGAGGTGTTAAGGTTGTAGTTCGCACTGTGATTTTGGAATGAGAAAAACGTCTGTTCCGTATGATGTCTATTGACAACTAAATTTATTATTTACGCACATTAGTATATATTGGAGTTGGTACATCATTAATTAATAAAATCGAAATGTGTAGCTTCAACATAAGCCACAAACCAAAGAACCTATGGTTCTTTAAAAATTTACAAACTGCATGCAAGATCTAAACATAACAAGACATTCATAATGCAGCATTAAATTAAATAGATATGAATTGTGAAATGTGGGCGTAAGTACATAATATACAAAACTATAATACTAATTTGTATCTGTATCTATAGGTAGGGCGCACAACTTCGTGTCACATCGCTTGATTACGTGATCTCCACTTTTCACGCTGTACACTCTGGTAAAACCATCGGGACTGGGATTTTTATCTGTTATTCCTCCCATGCACCACTTGCCTGGTGGTAGATTATCATGTTTGACTAGAACTATATCTCCAATTTTAAATTCTTCTTCGCGTTTCAGCCATTTAGACCTGTGTTGAAGTCTAGTCAAATACTCGTTTTGCCATCGCGTCCAGAAGTCGTTTACTAATTTTCTAGTATATTGCCAACGTGTTAGAGTGCTCATTTTGACATCCTTCATAGTTGAATCAGGTATTATAACTGGTGGTTTGCTTATTAAAAAATGACAAGGTGTTAGTGGCTGCATGTTGTCGTTGTTCATTGGGCATCATGGTCGGGAGTTCAAACAGGCCTCAATTTAAGAACTGTTGTCATCTCTTCGAATGTCAGATTGGTAGTGAGTATCCTCCTGAGGTGATATTTTATAGATTAGACTCCGGCTTCCCAAAGTCCTCCAAAAATCGGTGAGTAGGCTGGTATAAAATGCCATTAAGTTCCGTCGTTAGCTATTAAGTCAGAAACTTCTCCATCAAGTTGCAGACCAGCTTGCATCCAGGCATCTGACAATTCCTTGTTGTCACCGACAAAGTTTCGCCCTTGGTTACTCCATATATTTGTGCATTTACCTCTGCGTGCGCAAAACCTTTTGAAGGCATGGATGAATGCTGCTAAACTCAGATCGCTGACTAACTTCAAATGTATCGCTTTTGTGGCCAAACATATGAAAATAGCTATATACGCTTTACTGGTTCTAGCGCCTCGACCCTTAGTCATTAAAATCTGAAGTGGTCCAGCAAAGTTGACTCCTGAATTAAGAAAAGCTCTTGCAGGTTTTACGCGTGCTCACGGTAAGTCGCCCATTACTTGCGTCTTGGCCTTAGCATTTAGCTTTGCACATACTAAACAGCGTCTGCCACTATAAGAGTGGTAAGTTTGGTGTTTCTACCTAGAATTATTGGGTGCTTGATTTCTTTTTCTATCTCCGAGTTCCTGAGCCGACCGCCTACTCTCAGAATACCAGCACTGTCAAGGTAAGGATCGAGAAATTTTATTTTAATTGATCTCCTCAAAATTTTCTTTCTTTTCAGTCTATCTATCTCTTCTTCGAATTCTTCCTCTTGTGCTCTTCTTATACAGATTAACAATGATATTTGAAGTTCTTCTGTTCTCATAATGCTATCTATGTTATAATTAAATTCCTTTTGTTTCAGAAATCTTTTGCAGTATGTGATTGTTCTTATTAGTTCTTTTAGAGTGTCAAAACTATCAAATTGTGAACATAATTTGTTTCTTACTTCATTTTCATTACTTGTTATTTTAAGGGCTTGCACAGTGTTCTTCTTTCTATCTAATTCTGTTAGTATTATGTTTGGTCTAGTGAACTGTATCTTTGGTTGTGACAACCATTCTGGTCCATTCCACCACAAATCACAGCTTTTCAGATTGGCTACGGATATTCTCCTAGATGGTTGTCATTAGACTGAACGAAACCATTGATTGCAGTTTAAGTTGGTTGTAATCTCAACAAAGCGATTGGCTATAAATGGTTTCATCGATTTGAATCGCCATACAACCAGGAATTGACTATTTACGAAATAAATGGTTTACATCGATTTGAATCGCCAAACAACCAGGCGTAGGTCTGTGAAGTGGGAATTCTCATAGCTCCTTGTATTTGTTTGATCAGCCTAGATAATAATAAAGCTCCACACAATTCAAGCCGTGGCAACGAAATCGTTTTTAAGGGAGCGACTCTTGTTCTTGCAGCGATTATAGAGACTCTGTACAATCCGAGTGTATGACACGGCAATAAACGACAGCGCCATACACTTGCACGGACGCGTCACTGAATCCGTGGATTTCGATGTTCTCTTTGGTTGACGTTCCCATCCACCTGTTTATGAAGATGCCATTCACGTTTTCTAAATCGGAACGTATTGTAGCTTTCAGATAACGTATGGTTCAAGGTTTCATCCCAACCAACATTCTCCTGCCATAGTTGTTGTATAAGAATTTTTGCCATGACAAGACAGGGGGCTATGCAGCCGAGTGGATCGAACAACTTTTGAATGTCGGAGTGAACGCTGCGTTTTGTAATGACTTCGCCAATAATAGGTAAGTTTAATTTATATTCCAGCTGATCCGTTCCTAGGTTCCACTGTATACCTAGTGCCTTAACTATTACATCGATATTCAATTTCAGGAGTGCATTGGATGTTCTTTCATTTGGATCTATGATTTCCATGAAGTCGCGACTGTTGCGAACCACCTAGATGTAGTAGCTCTTTTAGATCTTGACTGATTCTCATGGCTTTTTCCAGAGTATCACATCCCGACATTACATCATCAACGTACAAATCTTCTCGAGATATTCTGGTAGCTTCGGGATACTCGGCACCTTCATCATCAGCTAATTGCATAAGTGTCCTAACGGCTAGATATGGTGCGGACGCTGTTCCGAAAGTTACTGTCAAGAGTCTGTATTCCTTAATATCTTCTGATTGAAGATTATTATTCTCCACAGAATCCTTTGAAAATCTGTATTTGCTTTATCAATCCATATCATTCTGTACATTTTTTTAATGTTGGAAACGAAGCAAATGGCTTGAGTTCGCCATCGTATGATTAGGCTTCTCAGATCATCTTGCAGGACAGGGCCAGACAGAAGTTCATTGTTCAAAGAGATACCATTGGAGCCTTTGTACGATGCGTTGAACACGACACGACTTTTCGTGGTTTCTTTATCACTTCGTATCACCGCGTGATGAGGTAAGTACACTGATTTATTTTCTATTTGGTTAAAAGGTACTACTTCCATATGTTTCAATTCTATGTACTCGTTCATTACTTTTGGGTATTCTTGATAAAGTTCTCTATCTTTGTTTAATTTTCTTTCTAACTGCACTAATCTTCTTTTTGCTATTTCACGGGTGTTTCCTTCAATGTTAAACGGTAATTTTACAATGTTTTTTTATTTTTTATTTCATAAGATGGCAAACGAGCAGACGGATCGCCTGATGGGAAGCGATTACCACCGCCCATGGACACCCGCAACCCAAAGGAGTTACAAGTGCGTTGCCAGCCCTTTATAAAGGAATTAAGGAGGGAAAGGACAAAGGAAAGGATAGGAAAAGGATCGGGGTAACTGGGCCTCCGGCTCTCTCACTCACCGATACGAAACGCAACAGTACAAGTACCGTTACTTCACGCCGGTATTCTGTGAGAGGGTAGTACTACCCCGGTCGATCCGGCCCATTCATGCTGAAACCATCCTTGTCTCTCTTAAGTGTTTTGTTGTATATGGTTTTGCATTCCTTTTCTTTCAGTGTAGGTGTTCTATTTGTGTCTAAATCAACTTCCCAAATTGTCTTTAGTAAATCTTTAATGTTTACTTCTTGCTTTAAAACCTTTATTGTTCTTTCTTTTTCACTGAATTTTACAGATGTTCCACCCATTAATATCCATCCCAAATAAATGTTTTGGGCGCATGGAGTACTTGGTGGTCCTTTGATGAGACCTTGTTTAAGAATTGGTGCGTACTTATTTAATCCTAGCAGCAAATCTATTGTTCCAGATGCGAAATGGTTTTCATTTTTCATGTTAGTTGAATTTTTGATAAGTGTGGCCAGTCAGTCTTCATAATGATGCTTGACGGTATATTTGCATTCAAGTGCTTGGACATCACGTAGGCTTTAATTGGTAATTTGAAGCTTTCTTCCCATCGTGACAAAAACTGAACTTCGACCTCGTGCTTCCCTTTAACCTTCATGGATTCCATTCCAGAGACAGTTTTGTTCACTGGAGATTTGTGTAATGTCAGGATCTGAGTTGCTTTCTCACTTATAAAACACGCTTGAGATCCTGAATCTATTAGCGCCTTCAATACAGTAGTGTTTCCATTGTCATTCTTCAAAACAACTACTGCAGTGGCTAATAGAGCAATATTCTGCCCGGAGATGTGATGCGACGCAACCATTGCATGATTTACCTTCTTCTCTTCTACATCTGCTTTAGATGAGGCCGACTGATAAGAATCTGCGAATCTGGGATGTCGACTCATCCTTATCCCTTGGTTGATGTAAAAGTGTATGATGGCGTCTCTTACAAATGCGGCAGGACACTGGCATACGACACTTGAAAACTGAATGTTCCGCTGCCAGGCAGTTGAAACAGAGTTTGTTTGTTTTAAGGTGTTCTCGTCGATTGTTAACTGTCATTTTGATGAAGTTGCTACAGTGACATAGTGTATGCACCTCTTTACACAAACCACATATTTTCTTCTGTTCATTTTCAGAGGTGGTGACGTGGAAGACACACTCTTAGGTATTATTGGTACAAGAGGTAGGGTTAACTAGATCGAGCGTCTGTAGCTTCTAAAAATTCACGTAAGTCTTTCCAGGTAGATAAATCTTTTGAATTCACCAAATTGACAGCCTGTTCCCACTCCTTATGTGACTCCGAGTCCAATTTCTGGACAACCAGAAATATAATTATAGGATCCCAGGAGCCGGTAGACACTTGCAAATTATTCAAGCTGTTAATAATCTCGCTGGTGGTATCCAGAAGAGTTTTCAGCTGTGTTGCAGATTGAGTGGTGTATTTCTTAAGCGTAAATAATATTTTAAGAAGTACATTAACTAATAAGGCGTTTATTGTTGTAACGGTGATTTAACGTTTCCCAAGCTTGTACATAGTTAGCACCGGTCACTTGAATGTGCTTTAGTAAAAATGCCGCTTCACCTGCAACGCTAGTCTTTAAGTAATGCAATTTTTCAACATCACTTAATATCGTGCATTCGTGAATTAATGACGTGAATAAATCCTTATATGTAGGCCATTCTTCATAGTTTCCATAAAATGTAGGTAACTTAATGCTAGGTAGCTTTATCCTTGTGTGACCTTCGCACGACACACTGCTGCATGTAGAATGATCAGCTGTCTTGTTTGTTTGCGCAGCTAATAAATCCTTCAGGTCTCCTAACATGCAAATATACAGGTCTTCTTGCAAGCAAAATTCATCATTAACGAAGTACGAAATCACAGCGTGTTGTTCTCGTGTGGTACACTAGAGCAAATCCTGATGTGCCTTCTTAAAAGTGATCCAGTACTCAACTATCGTCTGTATTCGAGTTTGCAAATAACCAGGTTTAGACAATCGGTCTTTGGGGCACTTCTTTAGATTAACTTGAATTTTCTTGAGCAACGATGCTGTATCTTCAAGTATGCTCAAAGCGTGATCTGCTTGGGACGTCATCGCTAAGTCGTAAATAATAATAATAATATTCTACCACATACACACAACACCATCTAGCCCAAACTAAGCAGAGCTTGTACTATGGGTACTAGACAATGGATAAACATACATATATGCTTTTTTTTTGTAAATACTTACATATTATACATACGAGGGTGCGTTTTTAAGTTCGCGGAATGGAATAGAAGGGGATGAAATAATATTACAAAATTATTTTTCCTTTTCAATATATTCACCTGAAACCCTAATACATTTCTCAGATCTATGAATTAACTTATGAATACCTTCATAAAAAAATGTTTTGTCTTTCTCTGAAAAATACGCCGAAACTGCATCCTTCACTTCTTCATCGGTTGAAAATTTCTTTCCTCGAAGCTCTTTTTTCAGATTGGGAAAGAGATAATAGTCGCTGGGAGCCAAGTCTGGGCTATAAGGTGGGTGATCAATGATATCGAAGCCCACCTTGTGCAAAGCAGCCAACGCAACTCGACTCTTGTGAACAGGAGCATTGTCGTGCAAAAGCAGGACACCTTTGGTCAATTTTCCTCTTCTTTTTTCTCTGATTGCCTCTTTTAACTGCTCTAAAATTGAAGCGTAGTGTTCTCCGGTTATGGAAACACCTTTTTCTTTGTAATCAACCAACAAAATTCCTTCTGTGTCCCAAAAAACTGTCGCCATGAGCTTTCCCGCCGATTGCGACACCTTGAATTTCTTAGGCGGTGGTGTACCCTTTTTATGCCACTGCATGGAATCTTGTTTAGACTCAGGTTCATAGTGATGAACCCAAGTTTCATCCCTAGTAACAATTCGCTCCAAAAAACCATCCTTGTCTTCATTACACTGGCTCAAAAACGCACGCGAACACTCGACGCGCTTCTGTTTTTGAGGCGGTGTGAGCATTTTAGGCACCCATCTTGCACTGACTTTTGTCTTGCCGAGATGATCATGGAGAACCTTGAAAATGGTCGTTTCAGATACTCCAACCATCTTTGCGATTTGTTTTTTCTTCAAACGTGCATCCTCCAATACTAATTTTTCGATTTTTTCGATAAGATCTGGAGTGGTGACCTCAACAGACCGCCCAGGCCGGGAATCGTCTTCAATTGATTCCCTGCCTTGCTTAAAGAGGTTGTGCCACTTGTATACCATGGTTTTTCCTGGACAAGAGTCCCCGTATACAGATGACATCTCTTCCAAAATGGTTTGAACATTTTTTCCTTGCTTGGTAAGGAACTTTATAACGGCGCGGAACTCGATTTTCTCCATACTTCACAATTTCTTCCAGATTGAGTTGCTTGAGGGACGATAGTTCAAAGACTAATGACCTCATTATGATAATACTCGGTATATATACTAATTATTAGTTGCTAAACACGTTAGTGACTAAACAAGCACCCCCACCACCTTCCATACCCTCCATTCCGCGAACTTAAAAACGCACCCTCGTAGAAACACCCAGACCAAGACAAACATCCATGTTCATGCACACAAATGTTTGACTTGTGCGGGAATCGAACACGCGACCCCAGGCGTGGCAGTCGGTTACACTTACCACTACGCCATCGAGGCCGACATATCGAGGTCAGTTATTGTAAAGTTGTGGTAAAGTTATTGTATATTCAAATGTTTATCTAATTACGGCGATTTATAACATCAATAACAATGTAATAAACTGTGCTAATCTATTTGCGTAAACAACTTCGCTCGATGCCTAGGAATGTGGGGTCCTATTGTTCTCGCGGCCGCAGCGCAGGTAGCTGATCCGTCGCGTCGATGGTTATAGATAATCCGGTTCGATATTCGACCATATGTTGAGGTGTTAAGGTTGTAGTTCGCACTGTGATTTTGGAATGAGAAAAACACGTCTGTTCCGTATAATTTCTATTGACAACTAAATTTATTACTTACGCGCATTAGTATATATTGGAGTTGGTACATCATTAATTAATAAAATCGAAATTTATGAAGTAGCTTCAACAATAACAAATTATCAATGATTAATGCAATACGATTAATATCAGTTTATTGGAATACATATCTATTACATAAACGTTCAAATGAATCCATTGTTTCCATAAGTCACATATTCTTATTTATATAATATTGATTTATATGATGATAAACTAATAACTACAAACACCACTACTGTCACTAAATTCTGGCTAATTTATTATTGTTAAACAAGAAGATGTAATTACTAAATTAGTACCAATAGGACGCTCATCGATATTGTATGCATTATGTTATTTCTGGTCAGTTACTTTAGTGTACACTGATCCACCATTACTATTAAACGAGTCAACCATTATTTAGGTCTACGCCTTTCAGCCGCAAGAATTGGACGCAAATGCAAGTCTGCTAATGAAGCAGACCCTTGTTTTCATATACTATTTGGAAATTATAGTGTTTGTCTTACGGCTTTATTATCATGTACATACAATTTTCATTGCGACCCAACTTTGACGGGCTGACTGAACCAAATATAAAGTGCATAAGTGTAATTGGTGACATTTGAAAGTTGTAGTGTCCACCTTTTCGCTCCATCATCCATTTATCTATCATCATCATCATATTTAATAAAAATAACTCATTATGCATAATAAAAGAGATGAGTTTTGAATCGGCTAACCATGTGCCATTTGAAATGTAGAAACTAACATTCTGATTATAAATGTAAATATTACATGGCTATAGCTTGTGCTACCATAACACATAATTATTCCAATAAATACCCATGAATTTAATGAGTAATTTGTTTTGTTATAATCCATTTTTGATCCCTTGCTCCGTACTTATGCGTATAATTAATACAAATGTTGTAATTTAACTCGTAACGTATATAATATTGTCTTCTGTTTACGCGAATGTTATTCATTGAAATTAAACTACTATATACGGATTTTATCGCGTTGTTTATTTAACACTCTATTACATAATTTTGAAACTGTTACACTACTATACTATACTATTAAACTTTACTAATTTTAAGCTAATTAAATTATTAAAACTATCAAATCTACTTGTTTTTAAGTTTACACTTTCCCCGACGTTTCGGTTGCTTTTCAGCAGCCATGGTCACGGGGAGACTAAGATGGTAGTTGTCTCAATGTTCCAGTGTAGTTATTTCAAAGTACCCGAACATAATTTAGTTATTGGTGTTTCTATTTACGCAGAATGAGCTCAAAGTATCATGAAGTCTAGCTGTGGTTTGTTTCTTCTTGGGTTTGACTATTTGAAGTACTGGATCCCAAGCTGGTGGTACATTCCAACCATCTTCTCTATTGAAATTTGGATGTTTTTTGATCTCAATAGCCTCGCGAAGCATCCTTGGTAGGAATCGGTGTTCTTTAGCGAACCAAACAACCACTATCTGAGATTTGACAAACCACAGATTCTCGCTAAAGAACACCGATTCCTACCAAGGATGCTTCGCGAGGCTATTGAGATCAAAAAACATCCAAATTTCAATAGAGAAGATGGTTGGAATGTACCACCAGCTTGGGATCCAGTACTTCAAATAGTCAAACCCAAGAAGAAACAAACCACAGCTAGACTTCATGATACTTTGAGCTCATTCTGCGTAAATAGAAACACCAATAACTAAATTATGTTCGGGTACTTTGAAATAACTACACTGGAACATTGAGACAACTACCATCTTAGTCTCCCCGTGACCATGGCTGCTGAAAAGCAACCGAAACGTCGGGGAAAGTGTAAACTTAAAAACAAGTAGATTTGATAGTTTTAATAATTTAATTAGCTTAAAATTAGTAAAGTTTAATAGTATAGTATAGTAGTGTAACAGTTTCAAAATTATGTAATAGAGTGTTAAATAAACAACGCGATAAAATCCGTATATAGTAGTTTAATTTCAATCGTAACGTATAACCAAACAAAATTTCACGTTGATGATATTAGTCGATAAGCAGTTTCAATAAAGTTCTAGTCAAAATCAAACCGTTAAATTTCGTGACATTAATCTATGAGGATATTTCTCCACATATGATTTTCTAAACAGTTGCATCAATGTTTGACAGAGAAATTTATAGACGTGCTGTGGCACGTTGTGCGACATATTGCCACCAATTTGAATACGTTCGACGTTTTCGTAAAAATACGTTTTCATAGATTGCAAAATATATTGTAAATTGTAATATGGTTATATGATAGATATTGTAATTTATTTTCAAAGGTGCCGGAGATTGAGACCGCTGTTATTAAAGATAATCAAAATATGCCATCGAAAAACAACAAAAAAGACAAAAGTATGAAGAATACAAATATAGATGAGCCACTTAGGCCTTCTAACTTACACAAAACTGGTACCACCAAGAAAAGATCTCTAGATGCAAATAGTTACTCAAAAAAATATCCTATAAATGAAAAACCTACGAAACAACCCAAGAAATATAATTATAATCAAGCTTATGCTGTAAACTTGTGTATGTGTGGACCTCAAAGGCCAAATAAAATATTACAGACCGCTCAGTTGAACATGGATGCCAAGTCATCTTTGAAGCAAAGGCCATCTAGAGAAATAATTCCTCGTGCTGGCAGTGTAAGACAAACTAAACCTATTGAGATAAACTTTCCACCGCCAGACACAGATGAAATAATTAGCAAAGTTCCCATAGAATCCTCTTGTGGTAGTGACTGTAAATGTTTCCAAAAGATGCCATCTAACACGTCAATAGACAAATTGCTTAGAACATTAACCAAATGGAAATGTGATTTAGGTGATTCACATGGGAAATTATTGAACAACGAAAGAAATAGCCTGAATATCAATAGCATTTTAGCAAAAAATTCTAAAAGTATTTTGAGAAATAAATTAATGAATAATTCAAAAGTGGGTTTTCCATCAACAAACCACAACATGCAAGACAACGATATTGGGATTCTTACGGAAACCCCTATGCACTTTGACGAAATAGAAAAAAGGCATCAGGTCCTAAATTTTAATCTAGCCACTAATACTACATCTGAGTATATGGGAGCGATTAATTTAGATAAAAGCATTGAAAATGTTAGTACCTGTGTTGATACGAGAGAATCTAATGATGTAAGTCAACATCAAGAAACAAATAAAAACATTTCTAATGAATGTCCTATTCAAAGCATCAATGTATCTGAAAACGCACTTACTAATGAAAACGTGCAGCAATCACAATCTAAGGATTACACAAAAGTAAAAGTATTAAATAAACATTTGTATGGAAAAATAAAAAATACTACAGATTTAAACGTTTTAACCAATTCAAAAAGTACTAAAACTGTAATACCCGAAGGCGAGCATAAATTAAAAACGAAAGAGATTCTGAATCAAACGGACTTATTATCGAAAGAACTTAAGGAAGCACAATTATTCCCAAATAACTTTGATTATTATATAAAGTTTTTAGGTGTGACTCTTGCAGATGCAGATTCTCATAAAGTAACTAAAAGTTATGCTAAAGATAGTCATAAAAAGAGTAAAACCTATTCACCATCATCAAATAAGGACATGTTTTTAGAAAATCAAACGGAAAAACAGAAGATCGAAGTGCCTAAATTAATTAGTGATCTAAAAAAGCAGTTTGTGGATGATAATGCTTCCGACTCGCTTATTAAGGCAGAAAAATGTGCATGTAATATTAAATTTGAGGAATTTCAAAGGTTCATGATTAACATTTTTAGCGACCAATCAAAAAAGAAAAACACACAGCCAAAAGATAAAGCTCTTGATTCACCAAGTCTTAAATGTA
This sequence comes from Catocala nupta, assembly GCA_963675205.1. Taxonomy (NCBI): domain Eukaryota; kingdom Metazoa; phylum Arthropoda; class Insecta; order Lepidoptera; family Erebidae; genus Catocala; species Catocala nupta. The sequence goes on from OY776079.1 coordinate 17,812,576, forward strand.
CTGGCAATCATTTAGAAAATTGTGCTTGTTGTAATTCGTTTAATATCGATAATTCAAAAGACTTAGAAGCTAATGCTTTTTATTTATTGGAGGATCACTTAAAAGAGAAGTTGAGAGAATTCAAAACGTGTTCATGTAAATCTTCATGTATTTCCCCTGAAGAAGAGGAAAAGATATTTTCTGCAATATTGAACAGAGTGAAGCAAGTAATATCAGATTGTGCAAATGAGGCAAAATGTAATATATCAGGAATGACTACCGATGCTAGCTGGAAAAGAGCGTACGGCCTTTTGCAAGAATATTTAAAAATTAAAATAAAGCGTGCTAAATACTCTCCGTCTTTAAATGAGAATAAAGACGTGGTGGTACCTAATATTTTAGAAAAAGTATGTAATTTAATAGAAAATGATTTTCAACGTTTAAAAGACTTATGTAAGTGTAAAAAAAACGATGAAGCACTTACAAAAAAAGCACTCGTTGAACATTTACTACTACCTCACGAAGATTTTCCCGGCAAAGATACATATATTTCTGTAAACGATGACAATATCACATGTAAAATGGTATCGAAACAAAATTTAGTGAAACCTATAGCTTTTTTTGAAAACATATCATCCCAAGTATCCTCTGATTTTGACACGGAAGTAAAATCATTCGATGCTATGGCTGAGGCAAATTGTACTGTTACAACAATATCAAGACAAAATTCTACTGATTCTATACTTATAACTCAAACTATATCGTCTCAAGTATCTCCAAATTTAGGCCTGGAAACAAAATCCTGCGACGCTTTAGAAATAGACAGTAAAAGTGAACAGACGTCAAAAACAACTTTAGTTGCCCTGAACAAAAAATCTCAGGGCATCGTATATAATACATGTGATTGTAATTACAGACAAGAAAAAATAGTAGGTGAGGAACCACCAGTTTTAAAAAAAGAATTGTTAAAAAATAAATATGTACCAATTTACCTTACAACAGATATTCCAAATATGACCAAGACTATAACACCATATCAAAAACAATATCAAATTCTTAAATGTCCGACAGTTACTGAATTAGGGGTTGCGAAATCATTACCTGATTTTGAAATTACGGAATATGACAAAAAAAAATATTATACAAATAAAAGAGCTGCCAATTATACCGATTCTTCTGTAAAACAGCCTTATTTGGGTTGTACTATAGACTGTACTTGCAATGGAAATTTTAAAGACTGCATATGCTCAAAATCTGTCATTCAGCATTGTACTCATAAAATTGGTTACAATTGGAAACAATTTATAGTTAGTAATAATAATTGCGATCAAAACTTGTCATATATCATGAACGCCAGTTATAAAAAAAGGAATTATGATATTATTGAACGTATGACTAACGATTCTTCATCAGACTTACCAACATTTATAAAAAAAATAAATTGCGAGAACGCATGTGAAACTGAAGCAAATGATAAAGAAGTTGTTCTATTGCATTCTAGGCAAACAATCAGCACAAGTCATCAGAACACAAATACATCACCAGAAATTACAATAATTGCGACTGATTTAGAAAGTGAAGACTCAAATTCTCTCGCCTGGGTTAAAAGCCCTCAAACGCTTAATACAACAGAAACAAAAACAAGTACCGAAAAATTTTCAAATTTTCGATACCACTACGAACCAATTGATGAAGCCATGAAATCTTGTAAAAGTGAGATAACTACAGATACAGAAACTACGAACAAATCTCAGAATTGTAACTGCTACCAAGTTCCTATTTGTCACGTCAAAATGTTGGTAGAGGACATTGAAAGAAATATTATAGAAAGTAAATGCACATGTGACTCGGTTTCAAAGATTTGCCCCGTGCATTCCAAAAAATACCTTTGAATATTTAATTTGATAACATTATTTACTAAATCTGATATTTAGTAAGAATTATTTATTCAACGATTCGCTGATTATAAATTGTTGTTTTTAGAATATACATGTAATCTAAATCTTTGTTTTATTAAAATATTTTAACTGTCATCGGTAACTATAGATGTATTTTATAATATATCAGTTTTTAAGAGAAAATAACTCCATATAACTATAACATTAATTCTGACTTATTTTTCTTTAGCATTAACCTGACCTTATTTAGCTTTAAATGTTGAGTTGTCAAATGAACTTTTGTCATAAAGTTTAATGTGATTTTTAATGACACCTAAAATTTATATAAATATGTAGTTGTATAAATAGTGTTGAAGTATATCGCTTTCTGCGATATTATCATTCTCAACAAAGATTTTTAAACTATTTATTAATACTTATATGCTGAGCATATAAAAAAATAAATAGAGAAAGATCGAAAATAAACTTAAACTTCGTTGATATTGGGACAGGTTCATGTTATTGCTAGTAGGATAAATGAGAATGACTTTCTTACAAGTATGATATCCCCTTCCTCTACGACTATCCCAGTTTATGATATAGCGTTCCCCTACACCAACCGTTAGGTTATAATAGAGGAGCCGCTGTACCTTCCAGTGCCCGAGAGCACCTTCCGGGACCAGTTATAGACAGGTCTTGTCCCCAAATCCCGACTCTCCACCCTAACCTCGGAGATCCGGTTCTCGTAAGCAAGCTACCTCGTGCCCAAGTGACACTACCTATTCTCCAGATAGGTACCGGAGCAATAAAGCCGCTCACTACTCGCAACTCAAGGAGTTGCTAACGATAACCTCGCTGAAGCCGACGGAGAAGGCGCCTGCCATATCTCCAGTATGGTACCGGAGCTGTGTAAGGCACGCTCACTTCCCGACATACATCCGTATGCCTACCCAAATAGGCCTACAAGCCGGGTGTGGCCCGAGTCACTCCAGCTATGACTCTTACTTGCTGAGCAGGCAAGCTCCCGAGATGCGTTGCGGCAGTGAAAACACACTGCCACTTCGCTAAAGGCAACTCCGTGCCTCATGCGACTGACTGGTTCGCACTGGCCGCGTCTGAGTCCGACGCTCGAACGCAACGTGCTTGCCGAGCAAACGAACATGTCGTCCTCATCGGCCAACCACATACCCCTGCGAGTCTAACACCAATGTCAGGCACCGCGCACTCTAGTCAGCGGTCGATAGAACACGCCTTTCGAGGCGCAGTGGGCTTCCTGACCCCGCAGTACCCTGGTCCAAAGGGGGAGACCCGTAGTTCTCCCCCCGAAACCCTATCTACTCGGGTCCTGAAGATATCTACCATATAACTTGTCATTATACTTTATCATTAAGTTTATTTTCCATTTGGCCGCTAATCACAGGTGGCTGACAGTAGCTACAAAATTATCCGCAAGCGCTTGTGTTCGCCTACAGTATATCACTTAGTGGAATATAGTTCAAAGAGTAAACAGCCAGCACTTGACTTGTCATTTCATCACTTCTAAATATAGCTGGCAAAATGTCGGTACAATACGTCTCTTTGGTCATATACAGGCGGGCTACACTAGTCCTACCTAACTATGTATGTAGATCGTTGCTAATTTCAAACATGACAATTCGAGACTGTTAAAGAAAACCATCGTATGTAAAGATTATAAAGAGAAACACATACGGCTACTCACCTCTCGTATTCCAGTATTAGAGCTGTATAAAGGTGCTGGTAATGTATACAAGCGTCACAATGTCTAGCGAGGATGACGCACTGCGTTATTTAGTACGATACAGTCTCGAAGTAATTGGTGCACGTGTTTGAATCTGTGCAAATACTGTATTTTCTGTTATTCTAATTTATGTATACATGGTATACAGAATTTTAAAGTTGTTTATCTTGATAAGACAAATTTTGATTTTCAATTATCATTATTTTCGCAATTAACTGCATGGTCGCTTCACCACTACAATTGTGCCGAGTGTTGTGGGTTCGAATCCCACACGGGACAAAACTTTGTGTGATCCACAAATGGTTGTTCCGAGCCTGGGTGTTCTTTGTGTCCGTTGTTTGAATGTTTGTAAAGTCCTCCGCGAGACAGGAATTATTCCTAGAGGGAGATGTCTTTTTAGAAATAAATAAATGCGTCTTCTTGGCTTATAAACAATTAATTACAGGTACAAAAAATGTATAATCTATATAACGGAGCATGAGGTCCAGCAGGGTTTTTAAAAGCTGTGACGTCAGCAGAGCTGACATCACTATTCTCAATAGATGGATCACTCGTTGCAAATAATGAAATACGCTTTCAACAACTCAAATCAAACTAAATTTATTTAAGTCAGGTTACAAGGTAACAATTATAAATGTCGAAGTTATTTCTGTGAATTTACATTTACTGCCACGTTCAGCAAAGAAAGGGTGTAGGGCTCATGACAAGAACGCGCATGAAACTCATGGCCACTCTATTTAATTGCCAAGGCAATAAACACTTATAATTATTGAGCACAAGCTTAGGTAGAGCAACACAGTAAAAGTGAATATAAAATTTAGTACTCACAAAATTACAATATGTTAAGAACTCTTGCTTCGGAGAGAACTCGTTATAGAATGCTTGACTACACAACACCAAACGCACTCAAGATGGCGGACGTCGTGAGGTCAGTACACAATAACATTATTTCACTATTATTTTAACACACTTCCTTAATAGCTAATTTAATTACGTTAATTCTTTACAAAAATCAACAGACTGTTTTTAATATTTAGAACAATTTAATTTCAGTTCAAATGTTTTAATAACAGACTTTTTGACACTTCAATTCTATCTTGAACTTAAAAGTATTTGAATTACTTTGAACTTAACAAAAATATCTAGAAATCAATTCGATCAATCTTAAAAATCAAGTTATGAATTTAGCAATTACTTCAAAATGAACGTTTTAATTATAATGAGTAATAGTTTGTCGTCTCGAACAACAACAAACCACTACAACTTTTATTTTAAGCAATAACTGGTAAAACTCGTATAAACAATGTGGTAATCATGAAATAATCTTAGTGAATAAATAGAGACCTGATTATAAGTAGCAGCGCAAGCAGCGGTATATTGATGTATTATTATATAATATTAATACGTGAAGCAAAAACTTCGAATTGTACGACGTCAGGCGAACAATGCTGAAATACTACGAACGCGATTAGTGCGTTTAGTGTTTTTTCATTAATTTTATGTATTTCTAATGCATATTTTATAAAAATATTAGAATTCGTCGCTCCTTCTCCATATAAACTTTAACTGTGCCAAATTTTCTCCTCGGCCTCGATGGCGTAGTGGTTAGTGTAGCCGAATGCTACGCCTGAGGTCGCGGGTTCGATTCCCGCACAAGTCAAACATTTGTGTGCATGAACATGGATGTTTGTCTTGGTCTGGGTGTTTTCATTATAATATGTACGTATTTACAAAAAAAAAATGTATATGTGTATGTTTATCCATTGTCTAGTACCCATAGTACAAGCTCTGCTTAGTTTGGGCTAGATGGTGTTGTGTGTATGTGGTAGAATATTTATTATTTATTAATACTCCTCCGTCCGCGCAATTTTCGTAAAAAGGGGTACAAAGTTTTTGCTTCACGTATTAATATATAGATATTTATATATAGGTCACGAGTTGACTCAAACGTCAAAACATTGCGCGGTCAGGATCCGTTGTTTAATATTGTAGTAAGAAATTGACTTGATTGTTTAGAAATATTAATATGTAGGCTGTGGACACAAAATAAACATTTTACTTTTGTGGCACGTAACTTTAAAATCTGCGATATCGTCCGTAAGAGATTATGTTAAGTACAATTTTAATGTACTTTAATGTCCAAGGAAACTAACATACAAACAATTGGCTAAGGATTAATGCAATATCGGTCAAATCAGGTTTGAAAATAGCCTAGTATTTTTACTTCTATGTAAAAGATAAAATGGTTATTGTGAGTTAACATTAGGAGATAAACACATACCATACTTAATAGATTTATCTTTAAGACTTCTTACGACCTCCGATTTTTGAGTACATTATTTGATGTATCTCAAAGGTCTAGCCAGCGCAAGCCACGTAAACGCCGGAATAGGTTTGTTTGGCAGCTTGATTAGAAAACTTTGAACTTTCTATCCTATTTATTTTAATTAGAAAGAAACTTATTGTTACAAAATTATTTTTATATTTTCTATTCCAGCGGGAAAATTATTTTAGATTCCGAACAAACTAATATCAGAATAAATTTCTAGAACTTTCATGTTTTGAAAATTGAACATTTTAATGTAGCGTATTCATATACGTCTGTGTGCACAATCTGCGGTTTCATTTCCAAACCTCGGTAACGTATCACGCCGCGACGCACAAATGGAATATTAAATACACGACTGTAAAAGTTGATTAAATTTCCAGATGCTTATGAAAACTTAATCCATGTTTTTGTATTTTAATTTTAGAATTATGTTGTTACTTTTTATTGTTATATAATACTCATAACATCCTACACGTATGACTTCTAAGACCTGGCAGATTATATTCATATTTTTTCGAAGCAAATGCTCTGATCCATTAATCGAATCTGAATTAGTCGATTGATGGTCGCGATGCATGTTTACTACGCACAGTATGTATTTTACATCACACAATTTTATAAAGGCTAGCTACAGAGAGCAGGAACGCACAGAATCAAAGTATAAATTAAATACGGCTATTAATTTGCATTCGCACGTTTATCAAGCATGTTGACGGACGTGACAGTGATAAATAGACCAACTTGTAACCGAACTATATCAAAATGGAATGCCGTCAAAACTCAGCTGTCTACAATAAAACTGAAAGTGAAATAAATGACGTAAATGAAAAATGTAAATGTTAATAATCCAGAGGTCGGCTGTTGTTTATTAAGTTTTACATGTTTCTAAAATAAAGTATTCTTTTATATTTAGTATTTTAAGTAGCTTTTATACGAGGTCTCGCTTTTTCTACAATTTATATTTACATGGAAAAGAGATAATTATTTGGATCTCAACGTGATTATCAAAATGGTTTACAGAATACCTGTCAGGTCTTATAAACACTTATAAAAATATTATAATTGGCCTACAATATAATTTTACGAATAAAGCTGGCAACAATTGTAAATATACTGTAAACATTGCTGTACCCCAAAAATTTGTGTTAAACCAACCTTCAGAGCAGAGCATCCTTTTTTCCTTTCTTTTTACGTGGGGAAATGCTCCTGATCCCTCTCGCCACAAGAAGAGGCGAGAGGGTTATTTTGGGCTCTTCTGTGCTTCGGGTCTACCGACTAAAACCACCCCGGTGCACGGTGTGCCAACTCGCTGCTGCGTTATATGGTGGGTAGGTCGCTGGAACTAAAACTATTTACATCAGCAACCAGAGAAGAGCAGTTGGAGTACTCGAAGCACCGCCATGTATGTTTAATGATGTCTCTAACTAGCACAGATTTTTACATTTTACAATTAGTAATCAGCAAATATCGACTATAAGCAAATTTAGTTTTGCGGTTGGTATTCAAGCAGTTTGAATTAACAAATTTCATAATTAATTATTTAATCAGCCTCGGTGGTACAGTGGTAGTGAATACAACTGCTATGCATGAGGTCTCGGGTTCCATTGTCAGGTCGGGTAACGTATTTGAGTTTTGGTCGTTTATACCAATGCAAAAATCATCTGTTGCTCCCTGTTGCTGCGTTGCTTCCTGTTGTTGCGTGTAGGAAGGATTAACCAACTAACATACTTCCTTTTTGTAATATAGCGGTCATATTAAATTTATATAAGGCAAGCAATTACTTATCTAATTAATACATGGTACACAAGTTTATCTATATCTGTATATTTTTTATCAACGTATATATATAACGATATATTACGTAAGATTAATTATAAGCCAATTGCTTAAAATATTATTTTAGGTGTTGTATGTAGTTATTTTTAATTCGGTTATAGTGGAGTAATTTTAATAGGTAACATTTGAATTCTGTCAGTTTTATCTTCATAGTGAGATCACCTGCTTAAAAACATCGATTAAAGTGAATGAATCGATACGGACTTGAAACATATGTGAATTTTAAAAATCATCAGGCGAATCCCTGTCCCATTATTATTTTTCTTTCGTAAACTTAAGGAGCAAAATAAGACAAGTACATGATTTAACAAAAATTGCATTTATTCAGTTAACTATCAGAACTGTTATTAGTATTGTCATCTTCATCACTGCTGTCAGCACTCAGAGATATTATTAATTCATTTTCAATAATATTGTCTATTCTCACATCTCGTTCAAAATCGTGTAAAATTATTTTCTTTGTTTTCAATACGACTTTTCTCCAGTCTTCTGTAGTGACTTCTGCACACGCAGTTTGTAGCAGAGTCATCCTTTTAGCAGTACTGAAGGGTGGTTCAGTATTGTTCCGCGCTGCATGACCCTTTATTTGTGCCCAAATAAGCTCGATGGCGTTATACTGGCAATGGTAGGGAGGCAATCGAATAACTTCGTGTCCATGTTCTAGGGCTAGTTCATTGATTACATAGCGGAGCTTGGATGGCTTAGTTGCTTTTACCAGATTTAACAACTCAACTTTTAATAAAGTTGGACTTGCATCCACACCATTTCTTACCAGCCACGAGACAATTTTCTGCTTTTATTTGCTTGAGTTGGTGGTTTATCAACTTGTACAGAATGATACGGTGCACTGTCCATTATAATTTTCGATGGGTTTTCTAAGCTGACTAGTAGCTTCTCAAACCACTCTTTAAAAACCTCAAAGTTCATTTCCTCATAGTAATCACTTGTAGTTTTAGAGGCGAATGCGAGGAGGCAGTCTGGAATAAAACCTTGACAAGCTGATCCCGCGTGACATATAATAAGACGGGCTCCTTTTCCCGATGGAGCTTTTCAGGTGGAGTCCGCTGTATCATCGGTCCATGTCCGCGAAACTGTATGGTTCGCATTCAACCATGTTTCGTCAATAAACACGACATTGTCCCAATCTGCAATTTTATTTACTTGACGTAAGACTGTTATTCTCATCAAAATAATATTGTAGCGTTCTAGCAGAATTTTCCGCTTGTCAGATTTTTAAAATCTAAAGCCAATCGATTTCAAAACCTTTGATAGAGACGATTTACCACCAAAAAGGATTATTTATTATTTTTGTAGGATATTCTTTTCTCGAGTAATATTCATAAATGTGGTTGCGAATTGCAGCAGCATCAAAATTATCAACGCCAACAATTTTCTTGTCCCTCTTTCTTTTTTTCGGTGTACGTAAAGTATTATCTTCTGAGCCTGATCGTCCGTATTTCTCTATCAGAATTTGAGTTACTGTCCTCTTCCCTATTCCCAATGCTTCGGCAACGCGTTCTCTCGGTTGTATCAATGGTAAAAGATGCGCATCGTTAACTGATTCACGTTCAAAATAATTGTACAATTTCACCACTAGTTCGCGAGATTGACTGTTCAGCGTTTTCCCCCGTTTCAACATGGTAAGACTGTAATGTTGTTCTTGTTTACTAATCGTTAAGCAATCGGAGTCCAATTTATAGTCAGTAAGATCAGTCCAATAAAAAAGCCGGGTCAGAAGAAAATAACAGAGAGCACACCAAAAACGCACAGACACTTCGCACTACGACAAAAGGCTGCGTCATGTAATGGCGACATGACATGGCGTCATCGACAGGCACTGGTGTTGCCAGCAATATCCCACCAAAATTGTACCTACCATCAATGATTTTTCTATTTATTTATTTTTTGTATTTTTATACACATTGACTTACTATGCAAAAAAATAAGTAGTCTAGCATATGCATTATATAAACTTGCACCAACTTTAAATACCGATGCATTACTATCGGCATACTATGGTCTTGTAGAATCCGTGCTTAGGTATGGCATCATTTTCTGGGCCAACTCTACTAATAAAGAAATGGCATTCAAAATGCAAAAGCAATGCATACGTGCTATGTTCGGCATACAAATTACAGAGAGCTGTAGGCCAATATTCATTAAGTATAATATTCTCACGCTTCCATCACTGTACATAATGGAAACAGCCTTATTTGTCAAAAACAACCAACACTTATTCCCACGATTAGCTGAAAATGGAAGGAGTAATCGACGGAACAAAAGTAGACTTTGTGTTCATCCCGCCAAAACAGCATTGCTACATAAAAGTGTTGTGTGCAAAGCTCCAATAATCTATAATAAGATTCCCGAAAATATTAAACTACTTAACATAGAATTATTTAAAAAAGCTTTCAAAAAATTTCTCTGTGATAAATGTTATTATAATGTAGATGATTTTATTAATGATAAATATGTATGAGAAATTTGACATACATATATTATGGATAATAATTTGCTATAATTGTTTTTTTGTATTTTTATATATTGTTATTCTGCTGTATCATTCTAATTAATATTAATTCAATTTGTACTATTCTAATCTCTTGTCTAATTCTAATTTGTATTATTTTAATTCATTTAATTCTGGTCATCGTTATTATTATAATTTGTATTAATTTATGTGGTTAATTAATATTTTATTTTTATTTTTCATATGTGATAATAATTAAATGAAACTATAGTACTCTTATTGGACTGAGAAGATTTTGTATAAAATTCATAATTTATAATCTATGATAATCATATTTGTACACCAGTTTTGGTAGAACATGTTGAGTCTAACGAATATTTAACATCAATAATATGCATTTACTATGTATTATTATATTCACACATGTTTTGACAAACAAACCTATCTTTATCTCTTTATCTCTTATAGTTAAAATTTTTATTGATTATTGGAGTCAATAAAACCAGCCAAATTTTAAATAACTACAGAGGTAAAGTTAAATTTAAATATAAGCCATGGAAATAGGACTGAAAATGGCACTAAAAGAAAATCGACTATATCGTAGCTTTCCTCTGATGGATTTGTCCTGTAGTCAAAGGAAATAAACTAGAGTTCCATAATAGGAAATGAGATTATTGTGACAGGTAAAACATTTACGCACCAAATTGCCATGTTTGAAAGAGTTCTGTAAAATATATTATCTAGTCTACTATCATTCAAGTCGGTTTAGACTGACCAAGTGTATGTGAAATGCCAGTATAGACCCAGAGGTGCACAAGAAATTGGCTATACTAAAAAAATATATGAATATTTATCCTAGTTCATCCTTGTATTTATTATTCTGTACAAGTCGGTAATATTTTCTAAAATATTAAACAAAAAAGCAACTAAGCTAATGTAATAGAAGTTGCAAGCAAGTACATTAACGTGAAAATTTTGCCATTACACAAAATATGTTGACAGGTAATTAATCGAAATAATAATTTGCCATTGCTATATTACATCATTATTGTTTTATTTTTTTATACAAAAGTAATACAAAACTTAATAATAATTATTATTTTTATCTTTGGAAGATTGCTTTGAATAACTTAAAGTAATGTCTATTAACAACATACCGAGGTTTTGTGTTTATTATAGCAACACTATCTCTAACTCGTATGACATGACGCCGGAAAACGTATATTAAGTATAATTGCTTGTTTTGCAACTCCATTGTGATGGTTAGTGTCTATTTATTACGGTTAATATAGACGACTTTTACCAATTAGTTATAAAACTGCAATGTATTCTGTTTTATTTCCTTCCTTGATTGTAATCATTAATAATTAAAATAATGTATAAAATGATATAGCACTTATTTAATATAAATTGTATTGATGAGATATAAGAAGATTTGATAACTTTAAAATGCAAGGTTTTTGTAAATCACTTCTTATGCTAATTAATTATTGGCATTGCTTACTATTATTATCATTAGGCTTTATAGGTGTGCACTGTGGGCCTTAATTACTATGGCGTCTTGGCATGCCCTTTTCATGATGATCAGTCAAGTAGATACGGCGCGTGGCGTGAAAGCGTAACAAACAAACAACGTAAATTCGCATATTATAATATTACTAAGGATATGATAAAGTGGTATTGGAGATAAACGGAAACAACAACAGGTTTCTTTATAGTTTATAGTCAAGAAGTTTGCAACCGTCAAGTATTTTAATTATATGCAATGAGTATTTCAATTATTACGATGTGAGTATTTCAATGTGCTCACGACATTAAGAGTTTAAGTGTTGATTTGTCGATTTTCGACAGCATACCGTCCTTGAAAACAGCCTAGAGATCTTCCTACATACATTACACTATTTTGTGAAGTAGCAGGAACACAAAACAAGTTAGTTTGACTGCAATCTTCTGTAACACGGGAAGTTACCCAGACGGTCTTCTCCAGTTTGAACGAAATCTTAGAATACAATGAGAGTGCTCATAAGTTATAATGAATCGATGATTCCCGTTGGCCAGATTGATGGTTAGATTGGTCTATCCAATGGGAACTTTTTTCCCAATGTTCAGATTGATCTATCTAATATTGAATTATTGATTTAATTAGATTTTCAATTAAGCGAACTAAAAAACTATTGTTATAATATTATTTATATGATAAACCCTGTCCGATCCATAAAGGTACTATACAGTAGCTTATTATGAGTACGTAAGAGACATCCATTTATAAAATCGATCAACAAAATTACCCCATTAGGTAAATTTAATTTATTTAAAATAATATGTTAATAGATTATCCATGGCAACACCGACAACTTATTAATCATAATACCTAGGTATCACTAAAGTTCATAAAGGTTCACCGATGCCGCGGATTACCAGAAGCACCAGCGGAACAGCATACAGGACGGAGCGTAATTTTTTTTATTAAAAAATGAGTGCGAGCGTTGGAAATATCTTTTCGAAATGCAGCAATGAAATATGTTGGAGTTGATATGTACCCTACAAGAACCACGTGTACTTGAAATAAAAATCACGTTGCCTGAGTTTAATCCTGATAGTCAAGACAGCGACGTTCGTGCTTGGTGCGAAACAGTGGACTTATGTTTACAAGAAAGGCTCCTCTCGGGCAGTAATTTGATAATAACAATAAGCAAGGCACTTAAGGGCACTGCATCATCATGTTTTTCCCAATATAGCTTGCCTGGAATTACGTGGCCTCAATTAAAAGACCTGTTTCTAGCTAGATCAATCAATTTCCTGAAAACCTCAGCTGCAAATTTATGCCGATTACTTAATGGTACTCCAAAGAAAGGCGAATGCTTGTCTGCGTATGCAAGTCGATTTATGAACGCAATAACCGCATGATGGAAGTCTTTGTCCAACGAACAGATTGCGATCGCACTTACCTTAGCACATGCTACAAAAATCGATTCCCGGCTACAAAGAATCGCATTCACTACTGACATTGACACGCGCAATAAACTACAGCAAGAACTGATGGCGTTTACTTTTAGAAAGAGAGGACCACCGACTTATGATAAGTCTATCCCACCTATAAAAGCGAAGAAGTTGCGTGCAGAGAACATTCGAAGATGCTATAATGTATCTAGTGAATGTCGAGGCAACAATAGCCATGACAGCACACCTACCACACGATCTGAGTTTTCAAGTACTACTTTGCTTCAGCAACCAAAAGAATTTGGCACGCAGAAGACGATCACTCCAACCTGTTTCAACTGCGGCAAACAGAGCTATATCGCGACGCGGTGCCTCAGTAAAGATGCAACGGCCAGTGATGCACGGACTGAACGATGAGTAAATGTCTGTACCATCCAACCAGCTACGGACCAGCTCTTAGCTGAAACGGGTGAGATGTTTCCGTTTTGCTTTGACTCTGGTGCTGAATGTTCTCTTATAAAACAATACTTAGCAGATCGATTCCCTGGCAAACGAGAGTATAATGCAGTAATAATATTAGGCCTAGGTAACGCGCGTATAAAGTTATAAACTGTAATACCCAAATTCTTTCGAAAGTTTCAATCCAGGGCTACTCAGTACAGTTGTTATTTCACTTAGTACCTGATTCTAGTATTTCGAACGACATATTGATTGGACGGGATGTACTTACTTTAGGTATTTCAATTGAAATTTTTGAGAAACACCTTGTGCTTAATAAGTTTAGTGTAGTTTCTATATGGGATATAGGGCTAACAGTTAATAACTTCGAAGATATAGACAGCGACGTACCTGACTGTGAAAAATAACGTTTAATTTCATTGTTAAAAATCAATTCTAGTCATTAATAAAACTCATTGATCCCAATCGCACAGTTCAGCGTCAGCCTTATAGATTGAGTCCTGAAGAAAGACACGAGGTACGCAAGCAAATTAAAGAGCTTTTGTCTGCTGGTATCATTCGCGCAAACTGTTTTCTTTTCGCTAGTCCTATTTTACTAGTTAAAAAGAAGGATGGGACTCAAAGGCTCTGTGTTGAGTATAGGGAATTGAACAACAACACGGTACCTGACAGATATATTTCAGACCAAATTCAACGTTTAGTTGGGGCAGATTATTTTACGTCTTTGGATATGCCTAGCGGGCATCATTAGATATCGGTTAAGAAAAATTCCGTAGAGCGTAGGTACTGCATTCGTCACACTAGACGGGCAATTCGAGTATATGCCTTTTGGGCTCCGAAATGCACCCTCTGTCTATCAACGGGCAATTAATAAGGTACTAGGGACGCTGTTGTCTACATCGATGACGATCACAACTTGTCCTTAAAGCTTTGGCCAACTCCGGATTTGTCTTAAATAAATGTAATTTCATTAAAACAAGAGTCGAATTTTTGGGATTTGAGGTAACGGCTGGTGAGATAAGATCAAATCCACGAAAGATTTGAGCTCTTATTGAACAAGCACCACCCCAGACTGTCACTCAGCTTCGCCAATTTATTGCCTTAGCTTCCTACTTTCGACAATTCATACCTGGGTTTTGGCAAGAAGCAACTCCTCTTTATGGTCTTACTTCTGGGAAGGGGAAAATCACTTGGACACCCGAGCTTGAGAAAGTTAGAAAAGACATAATAGGCATACTAACTGATAAACCTGTACTAACAATATTTGATCTAAAACGCCCTACAGAGCTACATACTGATGCAAGCGCTGAAGGTTATGGTGCGATACTCATGAAGCGAATTAATGGCAAACTGCATGTGGTAGAATATTACAGTCACCGAACTTCTAGCGCTGCATCAAAATACCACTCGGAAATACCACTTGGAAACGCTAGCAGTGGTGAACGCTGTCAAGCATTTCCGCCATTATTTGCAAGGTAATAAGTTTACGGTGGTGACGGATTGCAACGCTGTCAAAGCGTAAAAGTTGAAGATTGACCTCACACCGCATGTACATAGGTGGTGGTGTTTCTTGCAGACCTTTGACTTTAACGTTAAATATCGACAGGGCAAATATATGAATCACGTAGACTTCTTTTTCCATAATTCTTTAGCACCCAAAGCAAAGGATATAATCAGTGTCGAACAAAAATGAATTAATTTAACAGAGATTTCAGATAACTGGCTACAGGCCGAGCAACACAAAGATGATGAAATTAATACCCTTATAAATACCTTCAGACGAATGAGCTTAGTACCGATATTGCTAAAACGTATGGAATTAGGCGAGGTCTTCTTCATCGAAAGATTGATAGGTACAATAAAAGTTTGGTTTATTGGTTACCAATAGTACCTAAAGCATTTCAGTGGGCTATAATAAATCATGCACATGAAAACGACATGCATTTAGGATGAGAAAAACTCTCGAAAATGTTTATAGTCATTTTTGGTTTCCGAATATGAACAAATACGTACGGAAGTTTGTAGAAAATTGCATAACTTGAAGAATGGCTAAGTCCAACACAGGCAAAGTTCAAGTTGAACTACACCCTATCCCAAAAACCAAAGATGGGTTTACAAAATATGTATAATGCTACACCATACACGTAACAAATAGCGCCATTAAGGCTTTGAAATACAATGCTTCATTGTTTGGGGTGCCTACACGCATCATAGCTGGTCAGGGGCGATGTTTTGCAGGAAGAGAGTTTAAAGAGTTTGCATCTTATAGCCACTGGCACATGTCGCGCAAACGGGCTATTAGAGCGAGTTATGTCCACGTTAAAGAATATGTTGACTGCTGTCGAGACAAATAAGAATAGGTCGTGGCAAGATGCTTTGCCTGATATTCAATGGCTTCTGTTTAACTTGTCACCAGATTTAGTAAAATATAACAGTCAAAAATAGCAAATGATCACCAAAATTAAAACCGCTATATATTTAAAGGGCTATAATCTAACCCTTTCGAGACGGAATGCAGTGATTTGAGGCGTATATGTGATCGTTATGATATATTTAAGTAAACATATTTTGCTGCGCAATTACTATTTTTGGTGGTCATTATATTTAATCCCATATTCAATTAGCTATTAACTGCACTATAAGTCGGTTGACAAAGGCTTGGAATTGTTAATCGGCAAGGTTGCTAGACCCCTAGACTTAATGGCATTAGATACAGACGATATAGAAATTGATTAAGATAGTATTAGAGAACAATCAGCACGAGAAATAAAAGTTAACGCGTCTTCGGAAAAGACCAGGTTTGATAAAAGTAAAGCAAAGTTGAAAAAGTTCAATGTAGGTGATTATGTACCTTTGGAAAACCACAAACGCAATCAGACGAAACTAGATTCCAAATTTAAAGGCCCTTATAGGATGATTGAGATGTTTGATGGGGACAGGTATCTGCTGAAGGCCTTTAATTCTAGTAGGACGTATAAGTAATAATATATATATATATATATATATATATATATATATCGCTGCTTTAAAACAAAAGGGCCACTAATCAAAAATACTCAAAGTCCTTTTTATTGTAAAAATTCAAATTTTGTTGGTTATATTTTCATAATTTAAAAAGATTCCCATGAATTTCACACTTTAAGCAATAAAAATATTACTGACGTCTTTTTTGTATTTTCGAATTTACGCTGCAACATCTGTGCAAACCCGCCATTTTGTTAGTTGCGGCCCGAACATCGACGATAGCGCACGTTTGTTTGGTACTAAAGGGCCATAAAGCAAAAAAATCTCTTGATTAAGCTTTTATTATTTAAACAAAAGTGCCATATTTTGAAAAACGTCCGTTTTGCATATAGCATTCATGTAAGTATCACATATTTTACTTAATCAAAAGGACCATATTACAAAAAAGCCTGTTTTGTTTATAACACTTTATAGGAGTTAATATGTGTATATAATAATAACAATTTAAAAACAAAAGTACCATATTTTGAAATAAGTATGTTTTGCATAGAAGATACATTTAGGAGATAATCATTACCTTGTTTCAAAAGGGACATGTTAGGAATACGTCCGTTTTGCTGGTGATTTTTTCTAGGTTATAATAAATATTAATGAATAAAAGTTCTTATTTTGATATAAATTTGTATTGTATTTATTTTTAAAAGTAAAATCATATTATTTTATGAATTAAATGGACTGTTTTTGCTTGTTATTTTTATTGTTAGTTTTTTTTATTAAATTATCGCCTGTTCCGTGTCTCAGAGAGCACGCACGTTAAGCTGTCGGTCCCGGCTGCCATGAACATCTATGGCAGTCGTTATTGGGAAGTCAGTGCCCTTTAATATCTTGACCCTGGTCTAGCCTTAGGGTATCGTTAGCCTTCAGGTTGCGGAGGACAGGTGGCAGCCGGTCCGTGTAAAAACTGATATCCATTGAAATTAAACTACTATATACGGATTTTATCGCGTTGTTTATTTATCACTGTATTACAAAATTTTGGAAATATTACACTACTACTACTATTGATTTTATTTTACTAATTATTTATAAGCTAATAAAATTATTTAAACTATTAAATCTATTTATTTTTGGTTTACACTTGCCCCGACGTTTCGATTGCTTTTCAATGAATAACATTCGCGTAAACAGAAGACAATATAACTGATATCCAGTCAAATCCGGTTAGACCAGAAAAGCCGACCCCAAGTGACTTGGGAATAATAAAGGCTAGGGAGAAGAAGACCATTTTCTGCACTTGTTTGTCTGCCTTTCAACTACATTCCTTCAACTGCGCAAATAATATAAAATCACTCGATCATTTACGTTTGCGTAAACGAAATATGCCAAGCTGGAGGCTGAGCAGGCGCGCAGAATCGATGGCTGTTGGGGCAGAAAGGTTCTGGAGTGGCGGCTACGCACGGAAGACGCAGTAGGGGTAGGCTCTCCACAAGGTGGACCAACGGCCTGGTAAAGGTCGCGGGTAGCGGTTTGATGCGGGTGGTCCAGACTGGTCTGTGTGGAAAACCTTGGAAGAGGCCTATGTCCAGCAGTGGACGTCTTTCGGCTGAGATGATGATGTTTATGTGGATACAAAATATGTTATGCTTAAGATATACCTATTTTCTAGTTTATATTCTAACCCTGTTAGTAGGGCATTGTAAATAAAACTAACTCTAACATTTAGTTGCTCAAATCAAGGGCTGACTATTAATTTATGTCCAAAAAAATTATCTATCCATATAACGAAAATTCTAAAATGACAGTTTATTGGAGATATTTTCGAATAAAATATTGTGATCTACTCTATTTTAGTAATATAACGGCCTAAATTGTTTGTGTCTGTGTTTCGACTAGTCTAGCTTTTTGTTCCATTGTTTAAAAACCAACGGTTTTAAGGCGGATTTCAAGCTTAGGACTCAACTTAAAATCTAAGCTACGTTTTAATTTAGTTACGTTTAGTTCAACCGAAGATATGGTGATTATCATGATTCACGTACAATTAGATCACGGGTGTACTTTAGTACACAAAGATGGAAGATCGTGAACAAAGGCTAGTTGATAATAAAGCAATCGTTGACTCTATAACAGCATGCCAGAAACTTATTTTCTGGCAAACTGTAATCACCCAACACTTCATAATTTAAGCTGTGTATATTTTAGTAAGTATAATATAATTTTATAATTTACAAGTTAGTACATTTATTATTTTTTTAAATAGTTTTGTCAATAACATACTTTATTCCTACGCCAGATATATAAACTCGGTACTTGTAACTAAAGACTTAAGGAGTCTGCCCATTACCCCGTCTCATACCATGACCGTGCTAGGAACGTGTCAGGCAAAAAAAATATTCTTTGTAAGGAAATGTATAAGACTATGCCGACCAGCAGTTCCTATAGCAGGGCGTATCGTGTTGCTTTTCGTGTCTGATACGTTCCTAGCACGGTCATGGTATGAGACAGTGTAGTGGGCAGACTCCTTTAAGTGTAACAATGTAGTGACATTTCCAGATACATTTGTGTGTGGTTCTATATATTTATAAATGTCAAAATAACAAATAACCTATACGAAACTAAATTATGACTCATAATATCACTGTAACTGTATTAATACTGCAATTATCTCTTTACAAAAATAGTTACGAATGTCAAGTATATTTCATCAAACTGCAAAGAGATGCACATTTGTATGCAAATGCATGAAGTAACATATTCATACATATATAGCATTATAGCAAGAGCATTCCCTTGGCAATATTGCTCAGCAAGATTTCCAGCAAGATTAAATGTTCATAGAGCGTTTACTAGCGCTAGAAGACTCGTTTCATGATATTCCACTTAGTAGAATTGTAGATATTGTGCGTAGTTTAGTTAAATCCACTACATTTACGACAACGAAATTGGAGACTAACATTAGTACATTTAATTTATATATAGCAGAATCCTAATCTCTAAAAATATTATAAAATGCGAATGTGAGTCTGTTTGTTACGATTTCACACCTTAACTAGTTGACTGATCAGCATTAAATTTCACATACGCGTTAACGGGGAAAAAAAAAGGGCATAGAGTACCTTTCATCCAAAAAATTACTGTTAGTAGTCTAATCTATATTTACGCGAGCGCAGATGTGGAGTTAGTAGTCTAATCTATATTTACGCGAGCGCAGATGTGCACAAAATCTAGTAAGTATATAACTGTGTCAAAACCCTATTTCTTCCTTTTCAGTCTCTAAAAAGAGTTCAGGAAAGGGTTATTATATCCGATAAAATTTTATGGCTTGCCTCTACTACTAAACGAGATCACCAACCATTTTGCCAAAAGTCATATTATAAATCTTGAGAGTAAATGTATCCCATGGTCTACAAATT
This sequence comes from Catocala nupta, assembly GCA_963675205.1. NCBI lineage: Eukaryota > Metazoa > Arthropoda > Insecta > Lepidoptera > Erebidae > Catocala > Catocala nupta. The sequence continues at coordinate 17,832,599 of OY776079.1, forward strand.
ACACGTGCTAATAGGAATTTTGTGCCAAATTTCATAACAAAGTATAGCGTTTACTGCATTAGTATCTTGCTGTACGCGCTGGACATACATATATTAAGGGCTATGAAGGTGCTGATAGACTTGAGCATTCACTTGTTACAGAGCATCAAGCCTTCCTTGTTTTTAAATTGTCGAACTGAACTACGAACAGAGCCAAGCATATAGCCAAACATCGCTACGGACATTTTTAAAATAATTCTAGCCAACGATGTGATTTCGATAGAAATTTACTACTGTCCTTTCGCTAATGCTCGCAAGACCGCTCGCTCGCATGCTAGCTAAAACGCTTCATTTTAATTTTCTATATATATATTATATATATATATATATATATATATATATATATATATAAATGGTTAGATACTGTATAGCGACTGTGCTGGTAGCTATATTACGCTATGTAGATACCTCGCCTATCTTGGCCCATAACGTCCACACGATTGCTCTGCGGTAGTGTTTTATTACAGACTGTATAGATTAACCCTATACAGTATACCGGGTGTCCCGAAACTCAACGATAACCTGGTACCGGGCGAGAGGCCAAGGTATAACAGTTATGAATAAAATAAGAAAAAAAACCATGACACTTTGTCAAGCGATAATGGACATTTTTCGAAAAAGTTGATAATTTGTCACTTGTTGGTCGCATTTTTAAGTACTGTAATCACAATTTTCACAATTTTACAGTGATTTTTTTAATAATGTAATCTCAAATAACAGTGCTATTAATCGCAACCACCCTTGGTAAGTTATTTCAAAAGATGGCTCATTTAGTCTAGATTTCAAAATGGTACAACACTTTTCTTGCTAATGAAATTGCTACTTCGTATTTTCTGCAAAGGGATACCTCATTTAAAAAAAATTACCTTATACTTGATGATTGATTTTGTTTAAAAAGGTCGGCGTCTCCATTGTTTGTAATTAACAAAAGTTATAAAATGAGATAGATAGTAGTTTTGCTGTCTGTCAGAGCGAGACAGATTGTCATTCAACTTTTAGGGTGAGACGGATAGTGACACCGATGTTTGATGAGTAGTTCACAATAAAATAAAAATAATAACATTTAGTACGCATGGTTTCTTCGTTTTCTGCGCGTCTCTCGTAATCGTGTAACTTTCGTACTATCGACTCTGGCTTGTGTTACCCTAGACTTGATACTCCATCCGTACTTGACGACTCTGGGTTTGTTTTCTGGACTTTGTGCTGTGCAAACTGTGTGTGAACAACATGTCGTATTTGTACACACCGGCAGAATATGCAAACATGCATCTTATCTACGGTGAGTGCCGTTGTAATGCCTCTGTCGCAGCTTGATTATACCGTGAGAGGTACCCGAATGTGGAGCGGTACCCAGATTATCGTGTCTTCCAAAATGTGCACGCTTCACACTCGGAAGGATGACTGCCCAGTGCTCGTACGTCTGGTGGGAGACCTCGAGGACACTACGACGACGTAGTTTTGAATGAAATTCAAAATCATTTCAGTACGTGCGATTGAAATTGCAACGGGAGTACCGAAAAGTATCGTTTATCGAATTTTAAAACGATACAAATTACATCCGTATCATGTGCAACATGTGCAGAGTTTGATACCACGTGATCACGCATCCAGAATTGCTTTTTGCAGGACCATGTTGGCGAAAATTCGTGAAGATTCGGAGAAATTTTATGGACTGACGAATCGAAGTTCAAAAGAGATGGTTATTTAAACTTACACAACCTACATGGTTCGCACATGGAAAACCCGCATTTGATGCGTGAGGACCGATCCCAGTACCAATTTAAAATCAACATGTGGACAGGAATTTTAAATGGTGAAATAATTGGACCATTTGAGCTAATAAAATTTAAATGGCGGGCCCTACTTGCATTTTCTCTAAAATGATTTATCGACCTTATTAGAAGATGTATCACTCAACATCTACAGAGAAATGTGGTATCAACAAGATGGTTGCCCAGCTCATTATGCCCGGCCTGTACGTAAGTGAGAATATTTAAACGAAGAATATCCCGACAGATGGATCGGACGCCTTGAATCAATTTTATAGCCCCCTCGTTCCCCGGACCTGAATCCAGTAGATATTTTTTACTGGGGATGCATAAAAGAAAAAGTCTAGTCAAAATCAATACAAAATCTATTAGAATTGCGACAAAAAATTGATGCAGCATCAGAAGAAATAAATGCGAGTATATGAGCACGACTGGTGAAGAGGTCATTTCTGAAGCGATGTAGAGCTTGTAATCATGCTAGAGGGAAACAATTTGAGCATCTACTTTAGTTTTAGGAGGATATTAAAGTGATACGACAATTTATTGTTTTATATTGATTAAGTTTTCCATAAGGTCCCTTTGTAAAAATACGACGTAGCACTTTCATTGGCAAGAAAATTGGCAAGTGTTGTACCATTTTGAAATCTAGAATTAATGGGCCATCTTTAAAAATAACTTGCTAAGGGTAATGTGGTACATTTTTTTCCAACATGGAGTGTCAAAGTTAACTGACAATAATGTTGTAAACTATGGTTTACAACATTATTGTCAGTTAACTCGTCAATCCAAACTTAATTTATTTTACTTAGTTACCAATATTTATTACTTTGATTTGTGATTGCGATTAATAGCAGTGTTATTTGAGATTACATTATTAAAAAAATCACTGTAAAATTGAGAAAATTGTGATCACAGTACTTAAAAATGAGACCAACGGTGTCAAATTTTCAACTTTTTCGATAAATATCTATTGTCGCTTGACTAAGAGACATGAATTTTTCTTGTTTTTCATATCTGGTATGCCTTGGCTCTCGCCCGGTACCAGGTTATCGTTGAGTTTCGGGACACCCTGTATATCTAGACGGTTATAATATTACTTTTTACCTATACGATAGAAGGCCGTATCTGCATATTAATCATGACAAGGCGCCAATAAACTGATACATTAGTCACGAGTAAATTAATCATTTTTTACTAGGAGTTGATAGCATAACAAGCAGGTACTTTGATATGGAACAATCGTTTCACTGGTTAATTTCAATCCATAAGATTTAAGCATTACGTAGAAAGTACGTAAGAGTATTTCGGACCACAAATTATGTAGAACTAGCGACCCACACCGGCTCCGCAGGGCTTTGTAAGTTTATTTACGCAAACAACAATAATCCTTACTAATATTATAAATGCGAATGTGGGTTTGTTTATTACGTTTTCACGCCTGAACTATTCGTTCGATCATCATGCAATTTCGCATACACGTTTTCAGGAGTACAGAAGTGTTATTGCCATGTGATACATTTGATCCCGAAAAAAGTACCTACCGTTACCGAGGAATAGAAATTTATTTTGTAATAATAAATAATTTTATTCTCAAAAAAAGTTAAGTAATAGTTTTCTAACAACTTGGCTTTATTTGATACATACCTACAAATAATTTAAGCATCTTTAAGCGAACTAGGCTAGGTCTGTATTTCAACTATCAGTGCCAAACGCCTCTACTTGGCTACAATTATCTTATCTTATCTTGTGTGGGGGCCAGTCAGTACAGACCGGCGACACTTCGACCCAGTGGGATCTTTTGTGTCGACTTCCCCAATAACGACTGCCATAGATGTTCATGGCAGCCGGGACCGACGGCTTAACGTGTTCTCCGAGGCACGGACGCACATAATTTCGAAAAGTCATGACTTCCGAAAGTCAGAGGTGCGCGACGTGGGTTCGAACCCGAGACCCTCTGCATTGCAGTCTGTTGGTCTCTCCACTGAGCTATCACTGCTCTTTTTTGGCTATAATTAATAATAATAAAATAATAATCATTTATTTCACAAACACACGTACCATATATTACACATAAAATGTTACAGATTTTTAAACACATATTTTTTTAACACTGGTGCACATGCTAAGATTTAACTTGTGTTATGGGTACCAGAGCTCTCTCTGTCACACAAAATAAAATAAAACAATAGACTTTCGTTGACTATCGGCCGTTTCCAATAACCTATCTATCTCTAGTTCAAGCTACTAGAGATAAGCAAATCTATCCTTTTGCCTTTACTTGCTTTTCAATAACCTACTGTCGGATAGCATTTCCTACCGAAGTTGTCTATCTATCATTCGGAGGACGGATAGGTTACTAGAGATAGGAGCGCTCATACAAATCAGTCTTACTTGCATTTCAATAAGAGTTTCATGTTACTCTCCGGTAGGCGGAGCTAACTCTAGTAACATCATTTGTTTATCCGTCAACTTGGAGCGATTACGAATGCGGATAGCCGTTTGAAAATTAATTTTACTAATATTAAATACTCTTTGTATTAGTAATAATGGAATATTATAGTAGCGAAGACAGTGATATGGAATTATTTCAAATGATAAAAGATTGTGATGAAGGCAGTGACCGTGATACTTCTGATATACCGTTAAACAAGGAATATAAGCCACGTGTGAATTATATGACAAAATTAAATGACTACAAGTTTGCATACAGATTTAGACTCAATAAAAGTACTGTGAATCAATTAAATACTTTGATACATCCAAATATAAGTGTGACATATAAAAGATAAGTTTAATTTTAACATAGACTCAATTGAATGGCTTTTGTTTTATGATAAATAAGACTCATTTATTTTATTTTTACAGGAATCATGGTATAAATTCAAAATACAAACAAACAAAGTGTAGCGTCTACTCTCTGAGTATAAGTGTTCTGCGAGCGTCTAAGCGTCCTATTACCTGAACCAAATGTCAGTTCAGCTACAAAACGTTTTGTTTCGTGATAGATTTTGATTGAAAGCAAGTAATAGTTCGTGAAAACTGTTATAATGTTTTAATTCTTAGTTCTAAAGTAATATTTACACTAATAAACATTTCGAAATACACATATTAAAAATAACTTAATTAAAATGAAATATATTGGATGTAATAAGAATTACGTAGTAGCAAAGAACGAAACGTTTGAAAAGGGTCGGATAGATGAGAGGACAAAGCTATCTCTTGTTCGCTAGGGATAGATAGTTCTTATCCTTGATTGTGAAACGTAGACTATGGATAGATAACATCTTACTGGTAACAGAGGATAGTGATCTATCCGTAAACTTAGTTTGAATATTGGAAACGGCCGATAACTATAGGCAAAGGTAAGAGGCATCACTTATTTTAAAGTAAAATGGAAATGAATGTGTAGATGAAATAAGAAATGTGTTAGCCAAGTGAGATTATTAATCTATCTTTTCATAATTTTTAACAGCCTATTGAGGTATATGAGTATGTATGTCCCCTCTTTATGTGGGATGTAAGTGTCTGTGTGTGAATGTGAGAGCGTGTGTGTGGAGGCAAAACTCACACTCATTTTCGTCATTCAAATTGTCTTGTGCTACGTCGATTTAAATTGAGATATCTTCTAAAGTATTCATTTAAATAACACGATCTTATTATTTAAACGAATACGTTTGGCATTCTAGTCTAGACATTCTAATCTACGTTAAATTCGTTGGAATTCATTATCTATTTAAAAATGTTAGAATAAGGAAATATGTACATATTTCCTATATAATATATTATATCCTATATCTATCCTCCCTATCCTATATGTATACAATATTTGTCACATTCATACGTATAAGATAGCAATAGCTACTGTGAATCAGCTTTGTGATTTGCAAAAAATATGGTTTTCAAAAGGCCTACATATGCATCATTTTGAAAGTTTAGTACGTTTTATATATTTCATAAGATATTAGTTAGCTCAACTTTGAATAAAATATAGAAGAATTATGGCAGTCGTTTAAGTCTGAAGTGGTTGTTGTAGGGTCAGAAGTATGCGGTGTGAGCAAGAAGAGGAAAATGATAAAATCGAAGAATACGTGGTGGAAAAAGATGTGCAAGGAGTAGTACGTGAGAAGAAGCACGCATGGTTGGACTGGCTATCTGTTAAAGCCAATGAAAGAATACAAGAAGCAACGAATGAGGATGGAAATAAAGCTAGAAATAAGTTTATAAGAATGAAGAAGATAGTGAAAGATGTGATTAAAAGTAAAAAAGAGGAAATGAAAGACGAGTTTGATAGAAGATAATCTGAAGATTTCCGGACTAACGCAAAGTTTTTCTGGAAATCCATTCGCTCGGTTCGAGGTAAAACCCAAACCACTGAGCTGAAATCGATCAGAGACAAGAATGGAAGTTTACTGAATGAAGAAAATAGCGTACTGAATCGATGGAAGGGATATTTTGACAGTTTATTTGAAAGAGAGGAATGGTAAGGGCAAAGTTTCGAAATTAATGATAATGATAGGAATGATGAAAGCCCTATTAGTATAGATGAAATAATGAAAGCATTGAAAAGCATGAAATTTGACAAGGCTGGTGGTTATGATAGGATTACAGTCGAAATGCTGACAGCTGGACAAGGTCTCATAGTAAAATCAGGTGTGCCGCCTTTTTAACTTGTGCTGGAATACCGGCCGTGTACCTAGTGATTAGTGCAAGGCCGTCATAGTACCTTTATACAAGGGAAAAGGCTCACAGCAAGATTGTAAAAGCTATAGAGGCATTAGCTTGCTCAGCGTCGTCGGTAAATTGTATGCGAAAGTGTTAATTGAAAGGATTGTGAAAGTAACCGACGAGAAAATATGGGATGCATAAACGGGATTTCGAAAGGGTATGGGATGTACGGATCAGGTCTTTTCCTTACGGAGCATAGCCAAGAAATTTCCATTTGCTACGATCCTAACACACATCTCTGGCTTCATTCGCTCTTATCACAATCCTCATACACGCTCGCCGGCTTATGGTGCTCTTAACCTGACCTTTGTCCAGAACGTCCCGATCTGATCAAGAAACGTTCGCCTAGGTCTTCTCCTTGCGACTGTTCCATTCCCACTAGCCTTATAAACTTTCTTAGTCAGTCTTTTCTCTTCCATTCTTTCTACATGTCCAAACCAGCTTAACATACTCTTTTCTATTCTTGTCGCTATATCCACCTTCATGCCACATCTCTCTCTAATCACACTATTCCTTATTCTATCTTTCAGAGTCACACCCCATATGCTACTCAGCGCTCTCATTTCTACACCATTTATTCTGCTGTCATGCTTCTTTTGCCATACCCAACTTTAACTTCCATACATAAGTGTGTCTACTAATAGTCCTTTATGAACAGCCAAACGTGCCTTATTGGATACATTTTAACTGTTCATAAAAGCGCGTAGAGCTCCATTCTCATTATTGCCAGCAATCGTTCTCCTTTCAATATCTCCCTCATGTTTACCATCTCTTGTAAACAAAGTACCCAAATATAATATTACACATCGTCACGCACTCTTCCTTTTCAAATACCATTACTTTCGTCTTGCTTACATTTAATTTCAATCCTTTACTCTCAAAAGCACCATGCATAATGGTTACCATCGGCTGCAACTTTTCCGTTGATGACGCAAGTATTACTTGGTCATCGGCATAAAGAAGACATTTGACAAGTAACTCATTCATTCTTAATCCCTATTCACAATCTTATAAATCTTTCAAACAATTGTCCATGTATAGGTTAAATAGCCAAGGTGACGCTACACATCCTTATCTAACACCTTTTTCGATGCTAAAACATTTTATGTATGTAGGTGCCATTTATCCTAACACAAGCTCTGGAATCATCATAAAGAGATTTCAGAGCTCGCGTGAGGTTGCTATTCACTCCATACATGGACAATACCGAAAAAAGTCCATTTCTCACCACTTTATCATAAGCCTTTTCCATATCCACGAATGCGCAATAGACCTTTTGACCCATGGCCAAAACTTTCTCGGCTATGCTCCGTAAGGAAAAGACCTGATCCGTAGATCCCATACCCTTTCGAAATCTTTTTTGTGCATCCCATATTTTCTCGTCGGCTACTTTCACAATCCTTTCAATTTACACTTTTGCATACAATTTATCGACGACGCTGAGCAAGCTAATGTCTCTATAGCTGTTGCAATCTTGCTGTGAGCCTTTTCCCATGTATAAAGGTACTATGACGGCCTTATTGAAAATTCGTCATAGTAAAAATAGTTTCAATAGAAAAGACCTTTCCAAAAATATATAAGTTATCTCTATTGGCGGGTTGTACCAGATTACATAATTTTATGGACATTGTCCTTGAAGCAACGTAACTGGGCAGACACTAAACGGCCTAAGTAAATACAAACAGCACTTCCTAAACAGTAATGACTGACGTACAACTCAAACATGTTGAATTATTGCCTAATATCCTGGGGCGGGCAGCAGTCCTTTCTAAGGTGGGAACGGCCCCGCTGCACCTCCCTTGTATACGCCAATAATAAATTGGAAGGTCCTGTATTTGTTATATTGAGTTAGTACCGTCTATTCATTTACAACGCCAAGATAATCGTTCTTCCGTTGTTCTATCGTGTTTTTTCTGCCGTTGTATGATGCAAGGGAAGATGGCCTTGTCCATTAGCGGCACTTAACGGTTACTATTAGATCAGCAGCTGGTTCATTTGTCACTAAAGGTAATAAATGTTATGCATCATAATACTATATACTAACATTTATAAAAAGCACTACCAATTTTATCGCGTTGTTTATTTAGCACTGTATTACAAAATTTTGAAAATATTACACTACTACTACTACTATTGATTTTTTTTACTAATTTAGTTTTAGTAATTTACTATTGATGTTATTTTATTTATTTTATTAATTGTCACGGGGAGACAGTCTCCCCGTGACCATGGCTGCTGAAAAGCAACCGAAAAGTCGGGGAAAGTGTAAACCAAAAATAAATAGTTTTAATAGTTTAAAAATTTTATTAGCTTATAAATTAGTAAAATAAAATCAATAGTAGTAGTAGTGTAATATTTTCAAAATTTTGTAATACAGTGCTAAATAAACAACGCGATAAAATCCGTATATAGTAGTTTAATTTCAATGAATAACATTCGCGTAAACAGAAGATTTTATTTAAAATCGAGGTTGCTATCAATTTTTGGCGTTATAATCGAATGAATTTCATTACGTAGTTTCTTCATTTAAGATTTTAAGTAAATATATTATATTGTAATCAATAAAATGCTATACAATCGTCTAGAATTTAGGTGTTAATACATGATAACGGATAACATTGGTTATATTTATATATCTTTATGATTGTTATCACCAGTATATAATATAGTCCATGATTAGACACCTATGCGGGGAACGATATTTAATATTTAGTTTGTAATTAATGTTCAGGTTTAGCTCACGTCGGGCGACAATAAAATTTGTAAAAGTGACAAACAGTATATTTTAAATTAATTTAATATGAATAACGAAAACAAAAATAATGAAAATGGCGCTGAAACAAAAAGAAAAAGAAAGAAGCCAAATATTTTATCGCGATTTTTTATCTGGTGGATGTGTCCTGTGCTTATCAAAGGAAACAAAAGAGATGTCCAAGAAGAGGATCTTATAGTTCCTAGTAAGAAATTTGAATCTGATAGGCAAGGGGAATATTTTGAAAGGTAAAAATTGATTTATTAAATTGTTGCCTGTCTGATGTGGAGACATCTTTAACGTGCTCAATACGTAAAGATTAATCTGCAAGACTAAAACTATCATTTACACTTATAAAACATTATAATATTGGATACGATTGAAGACAAAATCCTGACAAGAACTTTAAGACATAGAAATCTGTTTACTTAATCCAATGACTTATTTTTTAAATAGCGCGGAATTCAATTTCCATGACATTGTAAAATAGTAAACAATAACCAATAATCTATTATCTATATACATATTAATACGTGAAGCAAAAACTTTGTACCCCTTTTTTCGAAAATAGCGCGGACGGAGAAGTATAAAATTTGGCACATTTAATGTTTATATGGAGAAGGAGTGGCGAATCCTAATATTTTTATAAAATATGCATTACAAATACATTAAATTAATGAAAAACACTATACGCACACAACCATGCATTTGACACACGCAGTCGAATCGCATTCGTAGTATTTCGACATTGTTCGTCTGACGTCGTACATTTCTTTGTAACTATGGTTACCTATACCTTAAAAAATAAGGTATAGATAACCATAGTTACAAAGAATTACTTTAAGCTTCACGTATTAATATATAGATAATAGAGAAAAACAGAAAACAAAGTAGCAAGCTTAGGAATTTTGGTCAAATTTTGACCACTAGCTGACCGCTAGTTATATATTAAATCTGTTATTTTATTATTGTATTTTACTACTGATTATTTAAATCTAATGAGAGTATAATTAGATTTAAATATTTAGTAATATATGGTGGAAAATGGCCATGATTTTTAAATATACTCATTAATATTTTCATAGGCTCAACGTAGCAACTAAATGTAGTTTCAGTAATTAAGTAAACTGACTACTCAATAGCCTTTGATGATATTATATTCTATGTGTTACTTTGTGACCCAACTGTATTAAACATTGGGCTTTCGATAAAGAGGTCGTAAGTTCAATTTCCAACCACCGCGTTTACGACGTAAAGAGGTAAACAAGAATTATTAGTTTGCAACCCAAAGAGTTTCGTTAATTTAATAAACGCACAACAATAATATATATATATTTTTTAAATGTCAATGTACTAGGAATAATTCCTGTATCGCGGAGGAGTTTTACAAACATTCAAACAACGGACACAAAGAACATCCCGATTTAAAACAACCATTTTTGGATCACACAAATTTTTGTCCCGTGTGGGATTCGAACCTATAACACTGGGCACTGTGGCAGTGGGGCGGCGACCATTCAAACCAATGCACCATCCTTGCAATGTGCATGTACATATATGTTGGTAGCTCTATTCAAGAGACACCCTTTTTCCATATTTGATCAATATCATTTGTAGTATGTCCTGCAATTTATCGTTGCCTCAACAAACGTTTATAATCTCTCCAGTTCCACGCAGTAAATATAATTGTCTTGCCTTTGTGTTTACAGTTCATTGATTGCCTGTCAATGTCTGATAATTGATAAACAAATGGATATATATTTTTCTATTCTGCTCAAGACAGTTATAAAGATTAAGTTCTTTTAAATAAACACAAATTGTCATACACCTAGATTTTAATAAACAGATTATATAAAGATGTATATACCTATATCGTGGTTTTTGATTTTATTTCACACATGCATAAATTAGCAAACAGAAAAGTGACGATGATCTTAGTGATAGTATTCTTAGTGAGAATATTTGTTAATGGCGTCATAGCATCGATGGTTAGTAGCGTCACAAAATACAGGTTTCAGGTTTAAAGATCTTTATTATCACCAAGACAATTTGTCACTTATGTGATAACATAACTAATAAAGAAAAAAGAATAACATTTCAATATCCGTTGTTGCATTCACTTAGCTTAAATATAAAATCACTGTATTTGTATGTATAAACTACATAAACAAATCCACAAATAATTTTGAATGTAGGTTAAGTTACACTGCGTAAAACTATAGACATAATGTTAGATTTGACCCATTCCATATAAAGATTTGAAACAGATTATTTTACATCCACGTTTTCTAAGTAATTACGCTACTACGTAATACAAATACATATTTGTATTACGTACTAGCGTTGTGGTAGTAATCACATGCGTAAAGCCTTCAATGTACGCGTAATATTATGTCCATCATATGGTTAAGGCAAAACCCATAGTATTATAGTTAATTGTGATATTGGAATCCTCTATGATTAAATAAAGGATTCCTAACTAATATTATAAATGCGAAAATAAGTTTGTTTGTTACGCTTTCAGGCCTTAACTATTCGACCGGTCATAATGAAATTTCGCATACACGTTGTCTGGGGAACAGAATAGGACATGGGTAACTTCCATCCAAAAATAAATACTGTTACTTATGTAACCTAACGTACATTTACGTACTTACATACATATAAGTCAATATCTATTACATATCCTAACTCAATTAAATTAAGATTGCGTCCAGTAAAATAATGATTTAACTGAAATCACTGCGTAATAATATAATATACTAGATTATCCCCGCGGCTTCGCTCGCGTAAATGTTGGTTAGGTTAGTAACAGTGGGTACTTATTTCTGGATGAAATGTACTCTATGTCTTTTTCTTTTCCCCTGACAACGTGTATGCGTATAATTGCATGATGATCGGTTGAGTAGATAAGGCGTGAAAACGTAACAACGTCAAAGTCAAAAATCTTTATTTCCATAAAAATTTGCAAACAATTCTTGGACACGTCAATTCACTATTATATTAATGAAAATAATAATAAACTAAATAGTAGAAAATAAAAATTTTGCATTGAAATAAGCCTGTTCCAGGAGTAGACAAGGCAATTGAGAATCTTAACATTGAAAATATAAGATTTATATTATATTATTTATATTATAGATTTTTTTATTAAAATTTTTGTTGATAAATTGACACATTTAAAAAAGTAAATACTCCTGTTGAACGCAAAAGTATGACTCCACGATTAAATCATAAAAAAAAGTTGATTAAGGCACACAAGAATTTAGAAAACCCATCTAAGAACATTATTGAACCAGTATACTTAAAAGAGAGTCAGTGTAAAACACTCGATACATCATCTACGAGTAAGAAAAATACACAGGAAATGCAATCAACGGGTCAAAGTAACACACGTGAAACATTATCTACATCAGAGGTATATTGTGAAATATCAACTAATATTGAAAACAAGGAGTTAAAAAATACAAATAACAAAAAGAAAATAATTATAATACTTGCTGATCAGCAAGGATATGGATTACAGCAGACGTTGCAAAAATTAATTGGTGAAAAATTTATAGTAAAGTCGTATTGGAAATCCGGAGCACCACTTAAGGAGATTTTATCGTCGATGCAAAGCGAGATAAAAGTCTTAGACAAAAATGATTTTCTAATCATCACCGCTGGTAGTAATGACAAGTGTCCTACGGAAACATTATTCTATCTACGTAAAATATTATCTGAAACTGATAACACTAATATTATGGTAACAGAAGTTCCATACGACAGATTTCTAAATGAGCGTAAATTAAATTATGAGTTTCGACACATATGTTCTAAATTTAAATATTCCCTGTATGTGGATATGAATTACTGTACATTGCTACCTAAGCGCTCTTTTTCTGCAACCCACAAATGTCAAATGCTTCTTATGGAAATTCTTCGTATATATTATAAAACTCAATATAACCTCTACATTAAGCAAAAGAGTAATACACCGGAACATTTACCTACTATTTTAGTAGATAGCTGTACTCAGACAGATGATATTGATACCGAAAGTTCACCCATCGTAAATGAATCAAATGACTTATTAACATTATAACGAATCAAATTAATATTCTACACCAAAATATCAATGGCTTAATTTCAAAATTGGACTTATTATCTTTGGCAATCGAATCTTTTGACACCAATCATGAAACTACTATTGACATTGTATGTATCAGTGAACATAATATGACTAAACAAGACAAAGAGACATTTAAATTAGCTAATTTTAATCTTGGATCTGTTTTTACTCGACGGAATCGGCACGGTGGCTCCTGCATTTTAGTACGTAATGCAATAGAATTTGTTCTAATTAACTATATTGGTAAATATTGTGTAGAAAATATCATAGAATGCTCAGGTATTGAATTGGTTGACCATAAATTATACATTATTTGTATTTATAGACCCCCAAATCAAACATAGATGATATCAACACTTTCTTTTTAATGTTTGATCGTTTGCTAAGACATTTGTGCTTTAGAAAAAAGAAAATCATAGTCTGTGGTAATTTTAATATAAACATATTAAATAAAAGCAAAGAATCTATTGAATATAAACGCATAATTTCATGCTATAGCCTTAAAATGGCTATAAATGTGCTGACTCAACCGCATAACATACCAGGCTGTTTAGGTGGAGTTGAAGAATATGCAATCTCTGATCACAATATGCAATTACTTACATGTCCTGTACAGACACATAGTCGCTATAAATACTGGTTTGTCGAAAAACGAGAATACTGTAAAAATAATTTAGATAAGTTTTGTAAGTGTATACAGTCTCTAACATTTAGCGAAGCACTTGAAAGTGAAAATCCCAATTATGCTTTTAACTCATTTTACCACTTATTCAGTCTGTTCTACAACCTATGCTTTCCACAAATCTGGATAAAAATTCACTCGACAATTAAACCAAAATGAATAAGTAAAGGCATAAGGCTATGTTGCAAACGCAAAAGGCAACTGTTATGGCAATATCGCAGACATCGCACTAAAAAGAACAAGCAGATGTTTTTAAATCTATCATCCAAATTAAGTCGTATTATAAAATTAACACAAATATCACATAATGAACACTTTATAAAGTCAGCCAACAACAAAAGTAAAGCCACGTGGACAATTATTAATAATAAAAGAGTATCTAGACCAAAAGAACAGATTCACCACATAAATCTTGACGGAGAAATCATTAGTGACTCTATTACAGTGGCTAATTCATTTAATATTTTTTTTATAGACCAAATAAGTAAACTTGAATTGAATCCAATAATAAATATACCTAATTTTCATCAGTGTATTTTTATGGAACCGACTATACCAGATGACAATTACAAAATTATCATGGGTAAGCCCATGATAATTTTGTAATTGTCGAAAATACAAATAGCACTCGATATGATGGAATATGCACTAACGTATTAAAACTAGTCTCTTTTAAAATATCATCTGTATTCAGCCACATAGTAAATCTATGTATTTTTAATGGCGTATTCCCTGAGAAAATAAAATATACTATAGTAAAACCTCTTTTTAAAAAGAACGATAGACATGACATGTCTTGTTATAGCCCTCATGCCAGTAATATCCAAGATCTTTGAAAGAGTAATACACAGTAGACTTTATATGTATCCTGAAACTAATAAAATATTGGCTAATGAACAGATAGGTATTTGTAAAAATAAATCTATTAATCTGGCTATTTATAAATTTTTAGAGAGTGTTATGACCAATATTGAGAAGAAATATTTGGTTTGTGCATTATACATGGACCTATCTAAGGCTTTCGACTATGTTGATCATCAAATATTATACAATAAACTATACGCATATGGCGTAAGGGGAAATATCTTGGATCTTTTAAAGTCATATCTCAGCCACAGAAAACAATCAACACAAATAACCAAAATGTGTGCCATAACAAAAAAGGAGATGATCGAAATGTAGAGATGTATATTTTGGTGTACCACAGGGGAGCGTTTTGGGACCCTTATTATTTATAATATATATCAACGAATTCCCGAAAGCAATAAATAATTACAGTATATTATTTGCCGATGATACTACAATAGTATTCTCTGGTAAAGAAAAATCGAATTTAGAATTTGACATAATAAATATTCTACATAATACAATAAAATGGTTGACATCAAATAATCTTAAAGTAAATCTTGACAGGACATATATAATGACATTTAATAATATACTAAATAAATTAACTGACATGAGTATAAATTATCTAGATAAATCCATTGGACATGTTGAATCCACAAAATTTTTAGGGCTAAATATCGATTGCCACTTAAACTGGAAGCCCCAAGCTGAATCATTAATTTCTAAAATTAGTCAATGCTCTTATGCGCTGTACATGCTGAAGAAAACAGTTAATCTGTCTACCTTACTGACAGCATATCATTGATATGTTACGCCTCTACTTAGATATGGTATTATGTTCTGGGGTAATTGCTCTGAAAAAGAAGCGATATTTAGGGCGCAAAAGAGGTGTGTTAGAGCAATTTGTGGTCTTAAACTAACAGATAGCTGTAGAACCCATTTTATTTCCTTAAACATTATGACACTGCCTTGTATTTATATTAATGAACTAGTACTTTTTGTTAGAAAGAATATATTAAATTAAATTAAATTAAATTAAATTCATTTATTTCAGGTCTTTAACCCATATAAAATTAAAAATTAAAAAGAATTATTTTTTGAATTATCCATTCTTGCACAAAAAATGTTACATACTATTACAATTAATAAAACATACAAAATTATAACAGAAATTAAAATTAAATTTAGAATTATAAATAAAATACAAAATATAATGAAAATGTCAAAAAATAATATAAAAAAAAAAAAAAAAAAAAAAAAAAAATGACAAAATATGAGAACAAAATGTCAAAGATAAAATTGAAAATAAAAATGTCAAAATATGTTAAAATTTAATCCTAAAGTTAAAGATATATATATGTGCACGCGCTGGCATGCAGCTGCAGCCATCTCCGCAAGAAAGGAGAATCCCACCGCTCGGACAATACGCTCAGGATCCCATTCGAGCCACCCCTACAGCGTCGCAGAAGCGATGCACTCCTTTTCCGGATTATTCCGTAGAAGTCATCGGTAGCAGCATCAGCGAACATCGCCGATGCGCTACAATACCGGGGCCGCCCCAACAGAATCCTGAACGCGTTGTTGTACTGGACACGAAGAGCGTTGTACGCCCGCAGAGTGAAGTTGGTCCACAGGCTGCACGTGTAAAAGGTCTGGCAATATGCCTTGAATAAGGTTATTTTAACCTGTGAAGAACAACGTGCAAACCTGCGAGCCAGCATGTTGCACCGGACAGACAACGCCCTTCGCTCCCTCTCGATGTCCGCATTGTCAGACAGATCATCAGAGACCCAGTGACCCAGATACTTGAATCGATCTACTCTGTTCAAATGTGACCCGCAAAGAGTGACAGGTGGTCCAGTTAAGTAGCTTTTAGTACCAGCTTTGAAGATTATGTATTCACTCTTCTTTGGGTTATATCTGAGCCCATGGGCCTCCGCGTAGGTCTCACAAATATTCAAAAGCCTGCGCATCGCAGAAAGAGACGGGCTCAACAACACCATGTCATCCGCGTAACTTATGTTGTTTATACATACCCCATCAACGGAACAACCGACCTTAGTGCTGCTGAGCTCCTCGATCAATTGATTCATATACAGGTTGAAGAGACGTGGGGAGGTTATTCCCCCCTGCCTCACCCCACAGTTCAACCCATATACGTCCGAATGCGATCCTGCCCATCTGACACTATTTTGCTGGTGACTATACCAATATTCAAATAGTGCTATAATGTCATGTGACAACTTCGTCTCGCATCGCAACTTACGCCATAACTTGTCATAATTGACTGTATCGAATGCTTTTGACAGATCTAAGTAGCAAGCATATACAGGCGTATTCCTGTCTGTGTAGTACTGAACAGTTTGCTTGAGACAGAGGATAGCACTCTCAGTTGAAAGGCCAGGCCTAAAGCCACATTGGGCGTCGTTCAGAAGTAGGTGCTTTTCCAACTGTTGTTCAAGCAAACTATCCAGTACCTTACTTATGACAATATATATAGAACTGTTTGAAACGCTTTCGTCTAGACGTTACAATCATAAAATTTGTATGCCCTGTAACACAAGCGTAGATTCATTTAAATTGGACCTAAAACGAATATTACTTTGCAAGGCATATTATAGTGTCAATGAATATTTATCTGACAAATGTATTCAATTATGATTCAATATCCTATTTGTAATTAATTTATTGACATTTGACATGTGGTTTAGTATTTTAAAATTTGACATAATTTATAATTCAATTATCTTTTTATACATATCTAATTAATTGACACTTGAAATATGTATTAAATATTAATAATTAATCAATTTAATATTTAATATTGTAATATTTTAATGTAGTAAATTATATGTACTTACCTATGTTGCATGCCGTAAGGTAGTTCATGGCGATCTAACTTAAATGTTTACCATCACTATACTGTACACCCATGTTCGCAATAAATAAATTTGATTTTGATTTGATTTTGATTTAGAGCTTTCATGAGAAGAACCAGGCAAGAAACTCATAGCCACTCTTTTCAATCGCCAAACGAACAAACAAACTCGCTTTCGCATTTATAATATTAGTTAGGATAAAAATAAAATATCTATATTTTTTTAGATTGATAGGTTTTATCAATAGTAGGCTTACTATTATCAAAACCAGTGCAATACTATTACTAGGGAAAACTTAGTAAACTCGTAATATCATTGCTTTTACAATAAACCTGCGCCATGTCTATCAGTAAAAAGATGGAGATTAATAATGAATTGCATCATAAGTAGTGATAAGCTAAATTTGGTTTGGCTAAATATCCTTATATGACGACTATTAGTAATATTAGAGAATTTACACATATCAAGATAAGTAATGGTTGAATTCCGGATTGTTATTTGACAAGGTGAATTTGGCGATTCTGATATCCAATTATGAAGTTTCATGTGTTTGTTATAGTAACATAAATTTATGATTCCTTAGGTTCTTATTTTCTATATCCAAATTTGGACACCGGCGTTCGAACACAACGTTTTTATTATTGTATCTAGATATGGTTATATGTACTCATTAGGCAATTTATTTTAGTGAATAGTATCATCACCACGCTTGAATGTATTTATATTGTAAAGATTAGCTGTGGTGGGTACATTCCATAATCGATGTGTTTGCGTTAGACCATGGTTTACCACGCTGGCCCAGGTCGGGTTGACAGACTTCACAAATCTTCAAAAACATTATAGGGATCTCTTAGGTTGCAGGTTTCCTCACGATCTTCTCCTTCGCCGGTAAAGCGAGAGATAATTAATTATTTAATACGCACATAACTTCGAAAACTCAGAGATGCGTGCCTTGGGATCGAACTCGAGACCTCTGCATGGCAGCCCAACGGTCTCCCAAAAGGCTATCGCTGTTTCTTAGTGATTATAAATATATATCAGGTTGATTCATTGCGTTTACGTTCTGATTCTTTTGTTAAGGTAATTTAACACACATTCAAATCATGAACATAGTTAACCTAGATTCGAAATTATCTATTTATTTAGAGCAACAAATTGATTATTTTTATTTAGAATAATTTGTTTTAATGATATCGCCATCCATTATCTTTATTTGATAAACTTTATATCTTGCGTTTAATGATATCAAATTCTGATGTATGCTTGTCCACTTTTTGATAAAGAGAAGAATTTTAATATTAAATGTGGTCAATTTCATGTTTTCTTTTGTATAAATTGAATTAAATTACAAGTGCTATGCTTTTATTCGTAGGGATAAAAGCATAGCATAAGAAAAACAACAATTTCCATAAACTATAATTTGATATGACCTTTACATTTGTGTCAAACTTGTGTGAACTTTCTAAGGCTAATTGATAATATGCGATGTGTCAAATAGATCGCAGATTCTTTGACGTGTAGTATATTGCTATATGAATATAAATACATACTGATTAAAACAAGTATGTTGTTAAAACAAGCAATTGGTATATATTTAACAACTTTTTATAGTTATTTAAATCTATTTTACAGCGGCTAAGGCTTGTTTCACCACAATCACACCACGTGGGCGGGCGCAATTTTGTATTGAAAATGAATAGTAGAATTTACATGGACCACATTTTGCCGTCATTATCGATCACGTGGGTGATACCGACCACATCGCAACCACAACGCAATCACTAGCGATACCGCGAAGTAGCGACTGACCACATCGCAGACACAACGCTGCGTCGACGAAAACCGGTGTCGAACTGTCTGTCTGCACTCGTGAGCGTCATTGCGTCGTCGCAACCACATCCAAACTACAACGCAACTGCAAAAAGCTGCAGCGACACTATTCACACGTAACCACTGCTTGATCACCTTTTGTCGCGTTGCTGTGGTGTGGTTGTGGTACGTGTGAATGAAGCCGAAAACGAGTCAACCCGAT
The DNA here is from genome assembly GCA_963675205.1 of Catocala nupta. Lineage (NCBI taxonomy): Eukaryota > Metazoa > Arthropoda > Insecta > Lepidoptera > Erebidae > Catocala > Catocala nupta. Next base: position 17,852,440 of record OY776079.1, read on the forward strand.
TTTTCCGTTAAAATGTATGAAATTGCATAAATTTGTGACTTGGTATCACTAAGTCCAGAGACGATACTTTTGCATAAATCAATTAATCTAGTCACAGCTGTCGTGCGGTATCTTATGCATTATGTGGTCGTTTACATTTTTAAATAACTTCTCAATAAATCCTAGACAACTGACAATGGCAGACGACGAAGAAGAAAATCATGACATAAATTTCACATTTATCCAAATTAAAAATAATCATCGCTTAATCTAAGTAATTCGCTATAATTACCTTATTCTTTTTCTAGGTATTGGTTTGATGAAATAGAAAGAGCATCCAAAGACAACAGGGAGCCGTCGTTAACGAAGGCACTATGCAGAGCATACTGGTTGGCTTTCATGCCTGGGGGTGTGTTTATCTTACTGATAGCTATAATGAGGTAAATATGCAGATAAAATATAGAACAGCCAAAAAAATAATTGTTAATTTAATATAAGGGGTTAAAGTATGAAATTGCCGATTTGTACTGAAAAATTAAATCTCGTTTTTTCTTCTTTATATATATATATATATATATATATATATATTTACCCTCATTATCTATACATTGCTGCCATCTAAACGGAAGTACATTTATGCCTTTATGATAGAACTCCGAGGATCTAGATTCGATAAACTGTGTGAAAGCATTTTGTTCTGCCTCCTGGGAAGAAATTTTTTATCACGTAGAAAATTGTTGATTTACGATAAAAATTGGTAATCCGTTGGAGCAAGGTCTGGCGAGTACGGAGGATGAAGTATGGTTTCTAACTGCAGCTCCTGTAGAGTTACAACAGTTTCTCGTGCAGTATGAGGTCTTGCGTTATCATGGAGTAATAATGGTGAAGATTGATTCACGAGTCGGGGCTGTTTCACTGCCAGTTTCGCCATCATTGTTCGAAGTTCGGGATAGTAAACATCTGTTATTATTGCTTAACCAGATCTGAGAAAGCTATAGTGAATAACACCATGAAGAAACCACCAAACAGTTAACATTACCTTTTTATTGGTAAGCTTTGCTTTAGGGCACTGTTGCGGCGTTTGACCTGGGGTCAGCCATTGCATTTTTCGCTTACGGTTATCGTAAAGAATCCACTTTTTGACACATGTCACAATTCGATCTAATTATTCTTTCATCTCTGTACCGATTCAACAAGGCAACACAAGTTTTAACATGCATTTCTTTCTGCAGATCAGTCAAATCATGAGGCACCCATTTTTCATATATTTTTATCTTATTGATTTGATGCAAATGAGCCAATATTGTAGGTAGGGTAACGTTAAACCATGCCGCTATTCCCTGGGTAGTTTGACTCGGATCAGCTTCCACCGTGTCCTTCAATTCAGCGTTATTCACCTGTGTGGGCGGTTTTCCACGTGGTTCGTTCTTCAAGTTCAAGTTTCCATTACGAAAGCGTTTAAACCAAAAACGCACAGTGCGTTCTTTAACAGTCTCCTCTCCAAACGTAGCGTTGATATTGCGAGCCGTTTCTGCCGCGTTAGTTCCATATTTGAAACTCGTATTCAAAAATGACTCGGATTTTAGAAGTATCCATCTTTCCCGTCTAAGCTAAATAAAAAAACAATTGAAAGTCTAAAAACGAATGTAGTACATTTTTTAAAAGAAGAATCCTATAGTTATCATATGAAAAAAGTTTCACTCGAAAATCTCACCATGAAGATTTTATGTCAATTCAAAGTATCTATCTATTACTATAGAACGGCAACTTCATACTTTAACCCCTATTATTATTTTTATCGGATGAATACGTGATACAAATACATGTTTTAATTTTTATACTAATAATCATGACGAGACAGTAAAAGTAAAGTAAGTCATCATTAGTCATGATTTCGTAATTGTAATAAATACGCAACGTTGATAAGGAATAGGATACGTAATAAACGTCAATCATTAATGTTTTCTAGACTAATGGAATCAGTGTGTCACATCTATTATGGAAACCTAAATTCTACGATTAAGCTTTAAATATTTAATAGGATTTGAATAAAAGAGGTGTTATATTGAAATATAATAAAAGATAATGATTAATCTTTTACAACATATATAATATTGGATAATGAAACCTTACTTATTTTAATAGCAGCTATAACATCTAAAATCAATGAAAAGGAAACCGGCTACGCACTCTCGGATTGCCCACCTCAACTATTGGAATAGAAAATATTGACAATACCGAACTCCTCTGGATAGGGAGCCGCGTCGTGGGATCCGGGCGTACTCCAACTTGCAGTGTTCCGCTTCGAACACAAAATATGACCCTTTGATAACAAATGGCCTTGAACATGCCTCACGTTAAGGCGAAACACGTATCGACGCTTATTTTGTGTCCGAAGCGGAATACTGCAAGTTGGAATACGCCCGGGTCCCACCAAGCGGCTGTTCCTATCCCGAGAAGTTCAGTATTTTCACCGTTTTTTCTATGGGGAGCGTGGCGGGTTCCTCTTTACCTAATAATTTTATTACTATGGATTTCCGGCAAGTAGCGCCTAATTCGATTCAATATACTAATATCTGTTGGTTTTCTAAGTATTATCTGTTCCACAGGACAGTCCAGCCGCTTTTGTTTGCTCAGCTTCTTTCATATTGGTCGGCGGACAGTGCTATCAGTCGATACGACGCAGGATATTATGCTTTGGCCATGTTAGGTATTAACTTTACCGCCATGATGTGCCAACACCACAATTCTTTGTTCGTAAATCGCTTCAGTATGAAGGTTAAAGTCGCATGCTCTTCATTATTATATAGAAAGGTAAGGCCAATTAAGTTGATATCATTTTTATTTACGATGGATGATATATATTATATAAATGTTTACATTATGTTTGACCATCCATCACACAGGAGGTGTATTAAGCCCACATTTATCCAACTATGGTCTAAAACTATAATAGTCCCACGTAATAGGATGTCTCCGTCTACTAGGTACAGGTTTGAACGCTGCACTGATACTGATGGTTACTTAACAAAAAATCGACCTACATATATATCACTATGCTGATGCTGATTAAGTGAAGCAATAAATATTTTTAACGAAATCATTTTTGATGCAGACCCATGGTTTTAATTTCACTTCTTAGATCGTAAGACTTTTGTATATTAATATAGAAATTCTCGTATGATTTCACACCTTGAACATTCTTTTTCTTTTTTATTTACTTGAAACAAACTTAACTATACTAGTCACCTCAGTACATTATAAGTTAGGTCTTAATTAGGTTTAAGCCCCGATTATATGTTCTAAGATTTCTAAAATCTGTTAGCTGAACTGCGGTTGATACATTGAAATTAAACTACTATATACGGATTTTATCGCGTTGTTTATTTGACACACTTTTACATAAATAAGAAACTGTTACACTACATACTACTACTATTAAACTTTACTAATTTGGAAGCTTAATAGTAGTAGTATGTAGTGTAACAGTTTACTCTACATTCGCGTAAACAGAAGACAATATTATGCGTTTAATACCTTGAGATTTTCGATTCAGTAAGCAGAAATGTGATGCATGAATATTTTAAAATTATGTCATTATGTCACAGTTGCTCCGCATGAGTCAAGTATCGGTAGGCGAGGTAGCAGGCGGCAAGCTGGTGAATCTGCTATCTAACGATATAGCGAGGTTCGACTATGCGTTCATGTTCTTGCACTACTTATGGATGGTGCCCCTGCAGGCTGCTGCAGTACTCTACCTACTATACCGAGCTGCCGGATACGCACCCTTTGTCGGTTTATTTAGTGTAGTTTTATTAATTTTGCCAATTCAGGGTAAGTAATACTTAAGTTATTCAATACTATAAACATATATCGATTATCTAAGGATGTATAATCTTTATTTATTTGCATTTTGATTGCAGCTGGCTTGACCAAGCTCACGTCTGTTGTAAGACGCCAAACAGCGCAGAGGACTGACAAGCGTATTAAGTTGATGAGTGAAATTATTAATGGTATACAGGTAAATTTTAGTGTTTATTGATAATTATTATTATTGTATGATATGTGTACTCTTAATGCTTTTTTAATAAAGCTAGCGTGTGTTGAAAGTTTATCGAAGATATTAATATTATTACTGCCTGGATGAAACCTTGGTTACTTATATTATTATGGTTTCATGCAACGTGTATTACCTTCAAATGAAGTTCGTTTTATATGTAAGTGAGGTTTCATAGAACCTTATATCAATAAGAATATCAAGTAGTAGTTTATCAAGTAACTGTAAAATAGTTTTGTTACAACTTTATTTATATCGTAGGTCATCAAGATGTACGCTTGGGAAAAACCTTTCCAACTCGTGGTAAAAGCAGCGCGCGCGTACGAATTGAGCGCGCTCAAGAAATCCATATTTATTCGGAGCACATTCATTGGTTTTATGTTGTTCACGGAAAGAAGTATTCTATTGGTAACTATATTGACACTGGCGCTATCTGATGAAATGATCTCTGCTACAACGGTATGTACAATATAATTAACTGTCTGATATTCAGTGAAAATAAAAGATTTTAATTCTTTTTCCACAACTTGTTTTTTCCAGGTATATCCCATTCAACAATACTTCTCAACAATTCAAATGAACGTAACATTAATTTTACCACTTGCAATCGCCGGCTTATCTGAGATGCTGGTTTCATTAGAACGTATCCAGAATTTCCTCATGATGGGTAAATATTGTTACAAAAGGGTCGTTAGCATTGAAGTTGCGTATTGCTGTATAAAATAATAAGGATAATGTGACTGTGACTTTTAGCCACGTCATCTTACAGCTACAGACTGACTGCCAACGACCTCGATGCATTTGTTTGTAGTTTTGTCATTTAGTGTATTTTTAAAGATGTATAATAACAAATGTTTTTATTAATTAGATGAGCGGTCGGACTTGCAGGTCACACCAAAAACCAATTTCATCAAAAATCTATTTAATTCTAAGAACACAGAGAAGAATACAGGCTTTGTGCAACCGCAGACATATTTAAGCATCGACGTTCCTACATCTAGGAACTCAGTGGATGACTCTACTGCATCAGACTATATAATAGAACTAAATAAAGTGAACGCATCTTGGACTGGGTCTGAGGATCCTGCAGAAATGACTTTAAAAAATATATCACTACGTATACGAAAAGGAAAATTGTGCGCAGTAATTGGACCCGTTGGTAGTGGCAAAGTAAGCAGTACATTCCATCTATTTACTACAATTCTTTTATTGACATGTTTGATATATCTTTTTATTAAAGAACACTTTTTCAGTCTTCCTTACTTCAATTGCTGTTAAAAGAATTACCGATCACCACAGGTAACTTAAAAGTTAAAGGCAAGTTTTCATACGCTTGTCAAGAGTCCTGGCTGTTTGCGGGAACGGTGCGAGAGAATGTATTATTTGGATTGCCTTACAACATGGAGAAATATAAAGAGGTAAAGCAATATTTTATATAAATCGTATTATTATTTCGTATACATACAAAACATATGGCTACAGATATATTTTACAGAAAATGAAATAAATATCTGCCTACGGCAAATTTACGACAATAACGATAGAGAAAGAAAAATCCAAAAAAAAAGTGCTTCCTTGAAACACTGAAAAACAAAAAAATCATGATAAATTATATACATAATATAAACACAATTCTTTAACACTAACTTATATCTAAAATATTATAAAACAGAAATAAAAAAGAAAAGAAAACTAAAACCCTCTAATAGGCGTCATAGAAGTCCAAAATCATTAAGTCTTCTCCACTAATCCCAAAACCTACATCGAGAGCGTCATTAAGCAACCTTCGCGAAAACTCGGAGTTCTGAACAGGGTGAGGTGGTTCTTCGCGCCTGGGCAGCTGTGCCTATTGTATAAGGCACAAGTGCGCCCTTGCGTGGAGTACTGTTCTCATCTTTGGGATGGCTCCGCGCAGTACTTGCTAGACGCTCTTGACAGGTTACAGCGGCGGGCTGTCCGTATCATCGGAGATGCAGAGGTCATGAGTGCACTGGAACCTCTGCAACTCCGTAGGGATATTGCCTCTTTGGCATGTTTCTACAGAATATACCACGGGGAGTGCTCTGAAGAGTTATTCCACCTTATCCCGCCCTCCCCTTTCCTATTCACAACAACGCGTGCTGGGCTCAGATGCCATCCTTACATGGTGGAGTCGACTAGAGTGCGTACCAACAAGTTTGAGTCCTCATACCTCTGCCGAACGATCAAGGCACGGAATTCTCTGCCAAGGCACGTGTTTCCTTCTTCCTTCAATCCTGGGTCCTTTAAGCGGGGCGTGAAAAAGCACCTTCTCAGGCCGTCAAAGTAGAGACCTCAACATCGCCTCGGCTGCTATGCTGCTATGAGGACAATGTGGAGGCCACTGCTCTTAGACCACACGACTGCTTACCATCAGGCGGAGTGTGGTCATTTCGACGAGCAAAAAAAAAACAACATCGAATCTTACAAATGTGGAAAGAATCAAATATCAGGGTTAACTAAGGGACTCTTCCTTAACCCGATTTATCTCTAGAAATCGGTGAACTTTGATATGACAATACTTACACGTCGAATAAAGAACGTTATCCTTTATTTAAATCGGATAGTTATTAATGAATTTAGTTTCTGTCGTATATTTAATGTAAAATAATGAATGTAATCAGATAAATCCTTGGTGAAAAACAACTACCAATTTTTCCAGAACGAGATCTTTTATTATTTGCTACTTTTCCTTAATATTCACAGGTCTGCAAAGTTTGCTGTCTTCAGCCAGATTTTAAACAATTCCCATATGGTGATCTGTCTTTGGTAGGAGAAAGGGGAGTATCTCTTTCTGGCGGACAAAGAGCCAGAATAAACTTAGCCAGAGCTATTTATCGTGAGGTAAGGTTTTAGTTACGTTATCTAAAGATAAGCAATGGGGAAATCTGTATTGACACTGATAAAATATAAAACAATACAGTTGTTTATGTTCCAACACAGATAGTTATCCGTTCTTACAGTTTTAGTTCATTTATAATATAATAGTAATATCAGCCATGTTTATAAACTGCTCCATTGTTGCCATGGGCTTCTTCTCAGTGTGAAAAGGCTTAGGCCATTGGCCACCACTACTACATAGTATAGACATGCAATTTGCCTTACAATGTTTCCCTTCTCCGTTAAAGTGAACAATAATTCAATATTTTATACGCACATTATTTTGAAAAGTCAGAGATGTGTGCCGATGAATCGAAAAAAGTTCGTTTGTTTGTATCCTGTAGAATTAAATCAGAAGGCCGCCAATTTTACCTTGCGGTCAGTAATGGCTGTGTGGCCCAAATTATTAAAACATAAAACTCCTGTTATACATACTTTTGTTTTATTGATTGTACTAATGTTTTTTTTATTTTATTTACAGGCTGATATTTATTTGCTTGACGATCCTTTGTCAGCAGTAGATTCAAATGTAGGCAGACTGTTATTCGAAGGATGTATCAAAGACCACCTCAAGGGTCGCACCTGCATTCTGGTCACACACCAAATTCACTTCCTCAAGGCAGCTGATTTTATTGTTGTGTTGAATGAGGTAATATTTGAAAGAATTGACTTCAACTTATTCTTGACCGATTAATATACGAAATTATGTGTTTTTCAATTCTACACGGTCTGTCGTAAATAATGGATAGCCCGTTAGTAGGTGGTAACTCTGACGCCAGGCTGTAAGAAAATCGCTTTTCTAAGCCAACGGCCTGAAAATTGTGTAAAATATTTATATATTTCAGAATTTTGATACAAAGATCTTTATATTTTTTGCCATTTCTTCAAATTAAGACATTCCGGTCTACTATTTTTATATCGTACTCCTAAATACTTGTACTATTTAATTAAATTACTATTTTGGGCGTTATTAATATGAAACATTATCAAAAATAATATTTTATGCATTTTTTATTTTACTTTCGTTGATACAACTTTTATCTGTCGACTGTGGAAAAAATGTAGTGCATAATAGCTGCCCATTATCTCAAAAACATGTCTAGTTTGTGAAAATTCTAAAAAGGTCGGCGACAGGATCGAAATTACTTAGCAAGAACAGAATACAGAGTTTTAAAAAAATGTGTCAAAATAGGATTTCAGCGTTGTAACAGCATGCATAGATTTTATTTTATTAGGATATTATTATTCAACTGTTATCAAAACACATTAATAAAAAAAACAATGCCATATTTAACAAATAAACTTTATTGATAAAATTAAACTATGTGTTCAAAATATCCTCCGCCTGCAGATTCGTATTAGGTAACAACTTACAATTATGAACAAATTGTTGATTTGTCGGAATATTCACCATAATTATGCCAGTGTATTATTATGTATGTAAATTACCGCAATATTAACCACATGTCTCATAGAACACAGACGTTATTAACATACATAATACGATGTAGTACTGCAGTGAAAATGCCAGTAATTATAATAATTATTCAAACGATGTAATTGTCCGACAGGGTGGTATAGAAAATATGGGCACGTATGACGAACTTGTGAAGACTGGAACTGAATTTACTGCGCTACTGTCAAATGCGAGCGGTGGCGACAGCACTGAGTCAGAGAATGTAAGTGTATACCCAATCTTGACCTGATTTTAGCCTAGAAATATTCCAATTTTAATATAAACAGGTATGTTTCAAAAATAAGTATATTTAAATATAAGTACCTATTTCTAAAATATATAATCATACTAAGCAGGTCACAGTTTTCTTAAAATAATACTTATACTGAAGAGGAAAAGTATGTATTGGAGATAATCGTATTAGTGGTAATGAACGATAACGATGACAAGCATTTTGCACTGGTTGAAAGCTATAGGTACTATTTTTAAGTCATGTAGGCCATGCATTTTACATAGGTTAGCGGTAGAATCAAGTCTGTATGTAAGAGAGTCCCCTATTTTTATTAACATGCGTTTAATCTCAAATCTATACCTTAAAATAAAATAGGGACATAATCTCTCTAATTATGTATATTAATAAATAGTTAGAGGTATGCTCGACAAATTAATACGCTCAATTCTTAAACGAGAATTCCTAATTCGGTGCTTGCCACCTGCAACACTTTTACAATTTGTATTGAAACTTACATAGTGCGCAATTTGCACATATTATTTTTATTTTTTCTTTATCAGTAGCTGAACTGTATTTATGCATTGTGATTGCAATATGAATACTTTTATGTTAATGCAGAAAGACTTTTATTGCTTGCCGTAATATCAACAAATAATTTATCAGCTTTGCTTTTCAATCTTTGAGAAATATCTGGCAGTGGTTTAAACATTCTCAAAATAATTACTAAGGCAAGAAGATATCTACAGGGTGTCCAAGAACCTGGCGTCCAACTGGATTCCCACGATGCCCCAAGTTCTAACAGTACTCAGAAAAATATTTTAAAAAATCCACCCCATGTACTTACAGAATTATACTGATTTCAAAAAAAAAGGGGAAATGAGCACCCTGTGACATACTTTTGAATGCTGTGACTGCTAATGCTGATAATTTCGATATTTCTTGGAGGTTTTGTAATCTAGGGTATTGCTGTGTCTAAATAGAATGTAAAAATAAAGTACTTATTGTACCATTTTAAAATAAAATATTATTTTAACTAAAGGTGATATGGAAAACTATTGAATTTCGCAACTTTGACCGACTGTAGTGTAAAAAAAATGTACCAAAATAGTATGGCAAGTGACGTCAAATTTTGACGCGTTTATTCCTCTTTTTAAAAAGGTATAATACTTACACATTAATTTGAAAAAAAAAAATTTTGATAATATTTTTACTCAACAACCCAATTTTAACGATGTCTTACAGAATTCTTAGAAAGAAAAATTTACGACGAATTGAATCTAACCTCTAAAGAATTACTGTTGTATGCTCATAAAAATAACAACAGGCCTCTCAAAAAACAGGTTAGACCGTAAGGGACGGTATGTGCATGCATCTCACCATAGTGATTCTGATCTGTGAGTTATTACAACAGGAGGGAGCAAGACAGAAACTATCTTTGCGATTTGCTGGTTCTTCTTTATGGTACCCCATTATTCAGGTAAGAGTGAGGGAGAAAAAGGTTAGAGGTGCGAGTGAGATAGATAGTGACGCTATCTGGGATCGTGCTATTTAGGATAACAGTACGGTCAGTACGCGTCACTGCCTCCTGCCGTTACTACGCACCTCTCTCTTATTGTTACCATTGATCACGTACTACGATTTAAAGCTTTGTTTATTGGACTCGATTACTCTTTGTGCTCTGGACTTTGAAACGAACTCTTTACGACGACCTTTGCCTGTGTTTGGACAGTTTGTGTTTTGTGTGTGCTACCATGGCGACCTACACTCCGCAAGAATACGCAAATATGCACTACATTTATGGAGAATGTAGAGGTAATGGACGAGCTGCAGCGAGACTTTACAGAGAAAGGTATCCGAGGGCTACGCGATATCCCGACCATCGAGTTTTCATTAATGTGCACAGATCACTATGTGACGGGCGGTTCCCCAATCAAGTAGCTGGTGAAGGACGACCCGTAAATGACTTCATACGCGATGAAGTTTTAGAGGCGGTGTCGGCAAATCCAAGCATCTCTGTGCGAGGAATAGAAGCTGATACGGGGATACCGAAGAGCACAGCACACAGTATTCTCCAAAAAGAAGAATATCATCCGTACCACGTACAGCGAGTGCAAAGTCTTTTACCTCGAGACTATCCGAGCCGAGTCGCGTTTTGTGAAACAATCCTGCAAAAACATCGAGAAGACGAAAACTTTATCGACAAAATTTTGTGGTCAGATGAATCTACATTTAAGAAGGATGGCTACATGAACCTACACAACTTGCACGAGTGGCATGTGGAAAATCCGCACTTGATGCGAGAAGATAGATCCCAGTACCGGTTCAAAGTGAACATGTGGACCGGTATTCTCTGTGGGAATATTATTGGTCCATTTGAGATGCCCGAGAATTTGACTGGCGAATCATATTTAAATTTTCTTCAAAATGATTTGCCAAACTTACTAGAAGAGACCCAGATACACATACAGACACCAGATATGTGGTTCCAACACGACGGCTGTCCAGCACATTTTCGCGTATCCGTTAGAGAGTTTTTGGACGAGCAATACCCGAACAGGTGGATTGGGCGATCAGGAACAATCCCGTGGCCAGCCCGCTCACCTGACTTAAATCCGCTGGATTTTTTTTTCTGGGGAACTATGAAGGAGCTCGTTTATGCGAAGCCCATTAATGACATCGCTGACCTTCGTGAGAAGATAACACAAGCAGTGCAGGTGATACGTCAAAAAAGTTACTCGCGAAACATAAAGCGGTCCTTTTTAAGGAGAGTGAGAGCTTGTATTGCCGCGGGTGGTCAACATTTTGAACATTTATTGTAATAAAATATCTTTAAACTAACATTCTTTGCTTTTATTCTACTGGGAACCCATCTACCTGTGTGTATTTCCTTCTTGCTCACTCTTGGAACCGAAGTAAATAATAGTAGTAACATAACAGTTTCTAAGATAAGAAAGGGTCCGACAGTTACCGTTAGTAGGTAGGCACTTCGTAAAAATTGGGTTGTTGAGTAAAAATATTATCAAAATTTTTTTTTTCAAATTAATGTGTAAGTATTATACCTTTTTAAAAAGAGGAATAAACGCGTCAAAATTTGACGTCACTTGCCATACTATTTTGGTACATTTTTTTTACACTACAGTCGGTCAAAGTTGCGAAATTCAATAGTTTTCCATATCACCTTTAGTTAAAATAATATTTTATTTTAAAATGGTACAATAAGTACTTTATTTTTACATTCTATTTAGACACAGCAATACCCTAGATTACAAAACCTCCAAGAAATATCGAAATTATCAGCATTAGCAGTCACAGCATTCAAAAGTATGTCACAGGGTGCTCATTTCCCCTTTTTTTTTGAAATCAGTATAATTCTGTAAGTACATGGGGTGGATTTTTTAAAATATTTTTCTGAGTACTGTTAGAACTTGGGGCATCGTGGGAATCCAGTTGGACGCCAGGTTCTTGGACACCCTGTATAATGGCATACACACTATTTACCATAAAATTAAAGCAGGATAATATATTCTACTAGCGATAGGGAAAAGCAGGGCAACTCGCAAAAGAATATAAATCTCGTCATCGGAAATTCAATAAAAGAATTACGCAGCTATTTATTTATACCTTTGCTCATTCCTTTCATCTTTTCCGTAGAGATATTCTGCTTTATTTTGATTGCCGATGGTTTACACAGAGGTGTCATATTTTCACTAATTGCGATACTATCAATGCATGATTTAATTTGCGTACCAGTTATTGATGGACCTACAAGGGGACAGCTACTACGAGAGGAGGTCTAAAAGTTCGAGGAATGGAGGGGATGGAGTGGGGATAGGGTCGCTCGCTTAATGTCATACTACTTGGGAACTCATCATTAGTATATAAATAGAGTTTCAGCCCTATTGCGTCATTCCTTTACGAACACTCGCCTGCTAAACAAGTCAATCCGGAAGAAAACTGAAACTATGGAGAAAACTGAATACATGATAAAATTCCTTACCAAGCAAGGAAAGAATGACCAAACCATTTTAAATGAAATGCAAGCCGATTATGGGAAGGTTTTCCCTGGTAAATCCATGATTTATAAGTGGCATGGTCTTTTTAAACATGGTCAAGAGTCGATTGAAGACGATCCCCGCTCTGGACGGCCAGTTGAGGCCACCAAATCAGACATCATCGAAAAAGTGGAAAATCTTGTACTGGAGGACGCCCGTTTGAAGAAAAATAGTTATTTGCATTAGTTGTAGTATCAGATACCACCATTTTGTGGATCCTACATGACCATCTGGGTATGACAAAAGTTAGTGCAAGATGGGTACCGAGAATGCTCACACTGCTTCAGAAACAGCAGCGCGTTGATACTTCAAAGCAATTTTTGGAGTGGAGATGAACCTGCACATATTTTGGAACGGATTGTTACTGGAGATGAAACATGGGTCCATCACTTTGAGCCTGAGTCAAAACAGGAGTCCATGCAATGGCATAAAAAAGGCACACCACCCCCAAAGAAATTCAAGGTTTCAGAATCGGCTGTAAAGTTGATGGCTACTGTTTTTTGGGATTGTGAGGGGATAATATTGATTGATTACAAAGAAAAGGGAAGAAACATAACCGGAGAATACTACGCATCGATACTAGACAAATTAAAGGAGGCCATCAAAGAAAAACGTCGAGGAAAATCGGCTAAGGGTGTGTTGCTCTTGCAAGACAACGCACCAGTTCACAAGCGCAGAGTTGCAATGGCTGCTCTGCACACGCACGGCTTCGAATCACTAGTCCACCCACCTTACAGTCCAGACCTGGACCCAAGTGATTTTCATTTGTTCCCCAATTTAAAAAAAGACATAAGGTGAAGGAAATTTTCCGATGACAATGAGGTGAAGGAGGCAATTTTGGCCCATTTTGAGGCGCAAGACAAAAAATATTATTTCGACGGTTTAGAAAAAATAATTCATAGATCCAATAAATGTATTCAGCTTAAGGGTGATTATATTGAAAAGGAAAAATAGAATAATTGTTTCATTTAATTTAGAACCCTTTCATTCCACGAACTTTTGGACCTCCCATCGTATGTTAATTTAAAAACAAATTGAATCTGTTGTTATTTGAAAAATATACCGTTGGATCGGTGATTTCCATAAATACTTATTGACTGCAACTGCAATGCGACTTTCATAAAATAGGATCTACACGTGAAATTTCAATCGACGTAGTAAAAATACCACTTATACAAATATGTATTTATAACCCGTTATACTAATAAAATAAGAGTTATAAAGTGTTCCTCTAACATGCAACACTTATTTTTATGTATACTAGGTATACTGAAATATATTATTATGTATTATTGTCTAACAGAAAGAACATCCAGTAATGCTTCGCGGCATATCTAAGATCTCTGTCAAGAGCGAGGAGGATGGAGAGGAACGAGTGCAGGTGTTGGCGGCGGAGGAGAGAGCCTCTGGTAGTCTTAAATGGGAGGTGATCTCGAAGTACCTGACGTCTGTGGAGTCGTGGTGCGTCGTGCTCATGGCAGTGCTGGCGCTACTGATCACACAGGCCTCTGCCACCACAGCAGATTATTGGCTTAGTTTCTGGTAAAAAAATGACCAATGTTCTCTAAATGGCGCTTAAGATGTATTTGTCATGAGCTGTATTGATTTCGTCACGTCTTTTTTCATTATAAATTAATGTTGACTTTTAATTTATGCTTTGTAAAGCATATTTCTAAGTTTTGACTACGGTGTATTAACTGACAGTTTGTATAGTAGAGAACAATGCACTGCCTATTTTGGAATGATTTTGATTTTTGTTTTACGTAAATGGTAATTTATAATTATTTATTAGATGTTGATATCAAATTAATAGGTGGTAAATTCGTGTACATTATATGTTTTTTTCATAATTACATTCAAATAAAAATTATGGTGGTTTTCTATAGCTAGATCTCTAGAAATATGAACCATGGACATCATGCATGCAGTGCCAAGAAGTACTCAGCGTTCAACATCAGACCCTTGACCCAAGCACTAAGCCCATGCTTCTTGAAATGTTTTTAGAGACTCTTAGCTCACCTGTGATAACTATCGGCACAATTGCTGTGTCCACGTGCCACTTATCGACAATTTTGTGAGCGAAGTCTAAATATTTCAAGTATTTGTAGCTAGTTCACGCCGACTAACACAATTTATTGTACTTGGTTAAACTGCTTATTCTTATGATTTAATAGATTGTCTTGATGAGTTTGTTAATTTCAGGACAAATCAAGTGAGCACGTATGAAATGTCATTACCTGAAGGAGAAGAACCAGGTTCGTTAGGTTCATCATATACTGCTTAATAAAATCTAATAAACGCAATAAATAAAGTTTATAATTCCTATTTTACTGTTGTTATGTTACAGATGCTAGCTTCGATGCGCAAATCGGCTTGCTCACAACAGCTCAATACCTTACAGTTTATGGCTGTGTAATAATAGGAATTATTATTTTCTCCCAGTTGAGAATCCTAACGTTTGTGACCATGACAATGCGAGCCTCGAAAAACCTTCATAATACAATTTACCAAAAATTGATTATCACTGTCATGAGGTTCTTTGATACCAATCCTTCAGGTACATTCATTATACATTTTTTTCAATTCGATCTGTTATTTATTAAGTTTAAAAGTTAAACATCAAAGCAGAAAATCAGAAATTGGATTAATTATACAGGGTGATTTTGAAATCGTGTAATTCCTTTTAACCACGCATTCTACTGGTGATATAGAATAACCCTGACCATATTTTTATTTAATTAGATTTTTTTTTTGAAAAATTATTATTCCATTTTTTTCGTGAAATGGTGTCAGATAGTCATATGTTAACCAACCGAGGCAATTTTAATTTTTTACTAATTAAAATAAAAAAAACATATTTATAATTAATGTCGTAAATAATAACGGGCGGTCCTTTTTATTGCCCCTTATTATTTACGACATCAGTTATTGTTATGTTATTATTTTTAAATTAGTAAAATATTAAGATTGTGTCAGGTGGTTAAAATATGACTATTTGAAATCATTTCATGAAAAAAATCTGTACTCTAATTTTGCCGAAA
Source organism: Catocala nupta (assembly GCA_963675205.1). NCBI lineage: Eukaryota > Metazoa > Arthropoda > Insecta > Lepidoptera > Erebidae > Catocala > Catocala nupta. The sequence goes on from OY776079.1 coordinate 17,868,155, forward strand.
CCATTATTCTAATTAAGAAAAAATATGGTCAGGGTTATTCTATATCACCAGTAGAATGCGTGGTTAAAAGGAATTACACGATTTCAAAATCACCCTGTATATAATTTGATCAAAACCAACAATTGATCTAAATCCATATTTCACTTGAATATGTCATATCAATTTCAGATTGACTGCTGCTTATAAAGATTAACGTTGATAAATAATACGAGTATGTTCATAGAGATTTTGACAATTAAAAAATGAATTCAAATAAACAGTAACTATATAGTGTCTCATCTATGACAGTAACGATACGATCGTGTACGAGAAACATATATTCGCTAAATTAGAATTAACGACTAACAATGGCTTTTACTGTTAGGCCATTATTTGGCAATTAAGAATTAAAAAATCATAATAATACATGCATGTTTATGGAGACAACTATTTTTTCAACAGGTCGTGTTTTAAACAGGTTTTCAAAGGATATGGGTGCAATGGATGAACTTATGCCTCGTAGTCTTTTAGAAACAATCCAAATGTACTTGTACCTGACGAGTATACTTGTACTGAACGCTATAGCCTTACCCTGGACCTTAATTCCCACGGCTGTCCTCCTCGTCATATTCATTACTCTACTCAGATGGTACCTAAATGCCGCACAAGCTGTAAAAAGATTGGAAGGCACAAGTAAGGAGATATTTCTATGAAATAATTATAACATAAGCTTTCTTGTTATTTAAAGTTTCATAATAATAATAATCTATTGATTTTTCTTATACAGCCAAAAGTCCAGTATTCGGTATGATTAACTCTACAATTACTGGTCTATCTACAATTAGGAGTTGTGATTCACAAGGTCGCCTCCTAAGAGCATTTGATGATGCCCAAGTAAGACCTTTATTTTTATTTGTACCTAATTATTGTATTTAATGTAGTATTTTTCTGATCACATGTTTTTATATTTCAGAATCTACACACGAGTGCTTTTTACACATTCTTTGGAGGTTCTACAGCTTTTGGATTATATCTAGATGGTCTTTGTTTAATTTATCTAGGCATTGTAATGGCTATTTTCCTGTTGATAGACTTTAGTAAGTAATAATAGATAATATTCTTTTTAGGTAAGCCCCCGCTTTTTGGGGTCGGTTATTTTTCGATTCGGCCTACCCAAAGGCTTGTAAAGTTTAACCTTGATTAGAGTTTGAACTACTAATATCACATATTTAAATTATAATATAATTTAACTCGATAGTTTAACAGCTTAAAACTTTTCAAGACATAAAGTTACGCTAATCCAAGCATTTTTGTATTTCGTATATTAATTAATGTATTATTGTTATTATAAAATCATCAATAAAATAAAGGCTGCTTAAAAATATGTATATCTGTGTTTATAATAATTCTCTGTGATTTTAGGTAGTTTGATTCCTGTAGGCAGTGTGGGTTTGGCTGTAAGCCAGTCGATGGCACTGACTATGATGCTTCAGATGGCAGCGCGCTTTACTGCCGATTTCCTAGGACATATGACGGCAGTCGAAAGGATTCTCGAATATACTAAACTCCCTATTGAGGAAAATATGGAAACAGGACGTAAGTATTTTATATCACTTAGATGATAAACAAGCGTCTGACAATTAATTTATATTACCGTAGTTATACGCGCTTGTAATAATAGTAAATATGTATATTAAACATTGTAGTTGTCGTATAGCAAGTATGAACTAAATCGACGAACTTTCCTCTAAACTATTACAAACCTATAATGAGGTTCAAAATTAATTAAGTTTGACTATTTAGAGACGACTGATGTTTTTAGAATATGTTTATCTGTGTTTGTGTCACGTCAATACCACTGGACAGATTTAGATGCGGTTTTTACAATTTAATAGCTTGGAATTCAACTTAAAATTAAGTCATTGTACCGCTGTTTCCGTTGTGATCCGTGTAAATGAACAAGTCTCAACCTAATTCCTGTTTATAATAATTACAATCATTCAGATTTTTATTATAATGAAAATGTATGACACTTGCCTGTACTTCGTATATAATATTGTCGATAATGTATGTTTTGGTTACGGCATACATTAAATTATTATATATACATATTTGCAGCGACTGTACCATCGAAGGAATGGCCGTCAAGTGGGCACTTGCGCTTCGAAAAAGTTTATTTGAAGTATGTCGCTGAAGACCCGCCCATACTGAAAAATTTGAATTTTGAAATTAAAAACGGATGGAAGGTATATTTCTTTTAAATACAAACTTTTGTTTAATGCTAATACAACTTTTATATGCTAAATGCCTTGTTATACCGCAAGCCTAATACGAGTATAAACATTGAAAATGGACTAGCATTGGAATACGGCTCCGCTCCGTGGCTTCATCTTTTTGGTTCTCGGAATGATGCGATGACTGTTCGTGTACTGAGAGCTTTTTTAATATTCGGTTAGGAACAACTTTACTACCATACCATCAAAACCATTTCAAATAGTAAAAGAGAGATTTTACTCTCTCTTACTAATACGAGGACGAAAGATCTGTATCTCTTAGTGCTGGCAGCACAAAGCCTAATTTTTGCAGTATCAGCAAACATTATATTGGCTGTACTTCTTCTCCCTAGCCTTTATGATTCCCAAGTCACTTGGGTTCGGCTTTTCTAGTCTAACCGGATTTTACTGGATATCAGTTTCAGAAGCGGCTGCCACCTGACCTCCGCAACCCGAAGGCTAACGATACCCTAAGGCTAGACTAGTGTCAGGATATTATAGGGCACTGACTTCCCAATAACGACTGCCATAGACGTTCATGGCAGCCGGGACCAACGGCTTAACGTGCTCTCCGAAGCACGGAGCAGGCGATAACTGTCAATCAAAACGCACATAATTTCGAAAAGTCATAACTTCTAAAAGTTAGAGGCGCATGACGTGGGTTCGAACCCGAGACCCTCTGCACTAACCGCATATTTTCAGATAACTTAGGCTCGCTAGTTATTTAAATAAAACATTAAGAAAGAAATATATATGGTTAATTAATAGTATACATTTTGTCGGGACTCAGTACTCTTTTTATTGTAACTAAAATAATATTAAATCACATATTTAATGTATAACAGCTTTAAATTGGTGCGTAACTGAGGCTGCCATACACTTCTAACTTTTCGGAGTTAAGTGCATAGTAACTTACCTTTAACTTTGATGATAGAGGAGAACATCGTGAAGTTAGAAAACTGGCACGTCTGAGAGCTCTCCGTTATTTTCTTGAAGATATGTGAAATGGATGAATAGGCCCCTGCCCAGCAGTTAGGGCGTTTATGATAGGAAACTGGTACTATTATTATTATCATTACAATAAAATAAATAATTTCAGGTGGGCATAGTTGGAAGAACTGGTGCTGGCAAGTCGTCGTTAATATCGGCTTTGTTCCGATTGTCTATCATCGAAGGTAGTATCAAAATAGACGGACTGGATACTAAAGATATCGCTAAAAAGGTAGAAGATAATAACAACCCTGACTATACTCATATAATATGTATTTTTGTAAAGAAAGTGTGTGAAAGTGTTAATCTTAATACTTACAGGATCTAAGATCAAAAATCTCGATAATTCCGCAAGAGCCAGTTCTATTCTCAGCAACATTGCGGTATAATTTGGATCCGTTTGAAGACTACAGTGACGATGAAATTTGGCGAGCACTTGAGCAGGTACATAAAGGAGATCCCCCATTTTTTCTACATCTGTGGGCCTATTTGTTACAGTCATAAAATTGGTGGCATTTGTTAGAGAAATACACTAATTATACTTCTGCTTTAATTAAAATTGGCAATTGCAATAATGAGATTTTTTTATTCGAATGTGTAACTAGGTTAGATTAGTTAATGGATAAGTTTACAAGTCGCGGTACATTAAAAATAAAATAATTATTCTTTCAGCTGATTTGTAATGAGAAATTAAACAGGAACCAAATAGCACCGATACTTAATACGAAAATGCGAATAACATAACAGAACACATCACCGACGCAAGCACAACCGAAAGAATATAATTTTGATTTTTTGACGTTAGACATCATTATCAAACTTGAAGTTTGATGTTTAAAAAATCTGACCCCGTATCTTTTTAGCTGGATATAATTAATGCAGTGTAATTAATTAAAAAACAATATTATTTTACCATCGTAAATTGAATATTGTTCTTTGTGATTTTGTGTATTGATTGTAACACATGACTTCAACTACAAATTAAGTCGTAATTAATAAACATAAAATATTTTATTTTCCCATTAACAATTGAAGATTCATTTTGTTTATTATAATTTTGTTTAGTAATTAAATGACGCTGTTTTTGCAGCAAGAAATTTGACTGTTACAAGTGGACTGGGCCCAGAAATGGGCATGTTCCTTTAAAATAAAAGCATATAATCACCATTGAAAGTATATAAGTAAGTCGTAACTACAAAATAGTCCGTAACTCGCAACTCTGCTAAGTGAGCAGTCCGAGAAAAAGACACTGACTAAGAAAAATAAATAGACTTCCGTGGCAGCGGTGACAGAAATTTTTAAGATAGCATTTTTATGATTGTCATGTTATTATGTTAATACAATATACAAGTTTATCTTTATCAGGTGGAACTGAAAGATGCGGTTCCGGCATTAGATTATAAAGTGTCAGAGGGAGGCAGCAATTTTTCAATGGGACAGCGACAGCTGTTGTGCCTCGCCAGAGCCATACTGCGTTCTAACAAAATTCTCATTATGGATGAAGCCACTGCTAATGTTGATCTTCAGTAAGTTTCGACAATAATCTATTACCACGATAAAATATACCATAAACAATATTTGCACAAAGAAATAAAAAATATATGACAAGTTATTTTCAATAATATTATGTTACAGAACGGACGCGTTGATTCAGAAGACGATTCGTCGTCAGTTTAATAGCTGCACAGTGTTGACGATCGCGCATCGACTGAACACCATCATGGACTCCGACCGCGTGCTCGTCATGGACAAGGGCGAGGCCGTCGAGTTCGACTACGCACATGTACTGCTGTCCAACCCTTCCAGCATATTCAGCTTTATGGTCAAAGAAACTGGAGAAAGCACGAGTAGAATGCTGCGAGAAATCGCCAAAAATAAATTCGATAGTGTTAGTAAAACTGCTTAAATAAAATATACTAATAATTTATAGATATATATAGTTTAGTACATTAATAAATGGTTATAAATAAGAGTAATAGCAAAAATAGCTGAATTAATAATTATTATATAATAATTTAATAATTTTTACCCACCAACTTATGCACTGTTCAACATTGTTGTTGTACCTTCACCGGTAGATATAAATAATATATTTATAAAAAAATACTTTTTTTTACATTTGGTGGTATTATCCTTAGCATCCATTGTTACAGTTAAACATTATAATAGAAATTAAAATTATATTGTTTAATTTTTCTTTTCCTCGGTAATATATTATTGAAGACTAGCTTTAACACGCTGCTTAGCTCGCGTAAAAGTATGTTAAGTTAGATTATGTTAGTAATAGTGGTATGGTCGCGATTGCACGTGAGAGTGTTTTGCGCGGCCTCGCCGACTCTGGTTATGTTGAGCCGAACACCGTGGTAGGTTTAGGCGGTATTACCGAGATATTTTTCCCGGTGAATCCGACATAATCCCTCCGCCCGTCCCCATGGAGGCATACGCGTCAATGCAATCAAGCAAGTAAAAAAAAAGTGATCTCCTTCTGCAAGAAAGTCATTTCCATCAAGGAGGCAGCGGAGCGGGAGAGGGATCGTTTCATACCTCTCCCTAACCGCAGAACCGGGTGGCGGAGAGCGCGAGATGATCTCTAGCCACTATAAGATAGTGCGTGCGTGTTTCCACGCGCGCCTCTAAGTCTTTTTGTCTTCGTCCCCCCACAAGGGTGTCCCCTACTTGTCAGTAGGGCAAAATTAAGAATGTATTTTTGGGTAGTGTCGTATAGGGGGTTGTCATTTCACACGACGGGTCGATACCACGGCAGGGTCGTGATTGCATGTGAAAGTGATTCGCACGGCCACGCCGTCTCGGGTTATGTCAGGCAAAGTCAAAAATCATTTATTCATTTAGGTCACAAAGAGACACTTATGAACGTCAAAATATATAGGTTATTGAGTTTACTAAGTTACTAAAGCTACATTTAGGTTAGTTGCTAGGTTCAGGCAAAGGGTTTGTGCTTTAATGGCGAAGGAAAAGATTGTAAGGAAACTTGCATGTTCTCCATAATATATGAAGTCTGCTAACACGCACTGGGCTAGCGTGGTGGACTATGGCCTAACCTTTCTCACACTAAGAAGAGGCTCGTGCCCAGCGGAGGGACAGTTTAAAACAGGGCTGATATTATATTATATTTGATTCAGATAATATGAGATGAGAAGAAAACTGCAAGAAACTCACAGCCAACTTTTTTAAATCGCCAATTATATATAATTTCAGTATTTTACAACTTATATTAACAAGGTGTTACTTTTTATAGTCAGTAGGACTATAAAAAACTAAAAATAATAACAATAATAACAATAATAACTTAATAATATCATAGAGATGAAATAAGGCTAAGTTATATTTTTTATATAAATCTATAATAGACAGTAGTATGGCATGATAGAGCATACACTTACACTTTGTGACAATGCAAAGAGGCAGTCCGTGACTAAATGCGGTTGTGGATTTGTATTCTTCAATAATAATCAAATTAAAAAACAAGATACTTGTTAACATCACAAATATATTGAGAAACATAGTGATATGTTTAGTCGGTATTACCGGAATGTCGCCATCTTTCCCCTGGTGAGTCCGACGTAATCTCTCCGTCGCCCCGCGGAGCGGCACAGGCCAATTACATAGGAAAGGTAAAAAAACATTTTAGCAACAGTATGTACTTATAAAAATAAAATATACGCTATGATATTCGGTTAAAATAATGATAATGGTGAAAATTAATATGTTTTTAAATCGGTTAAGTAGTTTTGTAGTTCAATTCCTTCAAATAAACAAATAAGAAATCAAATCTTTCATCATTATAATATTTTGTTTTTATAAAATAATATAATCTTACATGAAATAAATATTTTGCTAAGAGCATAACTTCTTCCTAATCTGGCCAAACAGAATAATAATCTAATCTCCTAATCTAAATCTCCTAATCTGACTTAGTTTTCCATAGAGATTTAATAGTCATATACAATGCTTTTATCATTAAGTCAGGATAGCGACTGTCATTTTCTAACTTACTACTTACCAAGTCGTTTTGAAAACTGTAGACGCAACGGAAAAATAGTATAATAATGATATGTTGTGTTTAAGACAATAATAATATCATCCATACCGAACTTCGGTCACGGCGGCCAATCTTAACAGAGACTGGTCATCTGCGTAGAAGATATTATAGTGCAAAAGTGTGTGCGCAAACACAAGTGCACTCTTAGTTCCCTAACTCTCATGATCCGATGAGGCGATATTCCGACACGCCCGGCAAGACACGAGGCACATGACCAATGGGCTACTATTGAGATTTCTTAACAAAAGAACCCAATAACTTTTAGTTGATTTAATATTAATTTGAGATTATCACAAAAAAGGTAAAACAATATTGTCTATTGTGCTGGATTCATTTAACATAATCGCGGATTCAATAGGTTCCAGATTACAGCCTCGATAAGTCAAGGCAGTAAATTAATGTAGATTGGACTCATAGGCACCATAGTGCACATACCTGGTCTCAAGCCATGATGTACATCTGAATGAATCTGAGTTTCTGTACAAAAAATCTCAAAGATATTCGCATTTTTTTTAAATCTTTTATGTTTGCGTTTGACCGTGATCTCACCTGATCGTAGTGACGATGCAGTTGACGATTGAGCACGCTTGCCTAGAAGATACCAATCCACTCTCGACTCGAAGACACTCAGATTGTACTCATCGGGAAATACGAATTTGGGTAGTGAGTGCCACTCCTTTGCGGTACGCATTATAAAATTGGAAGCAAAGGGCTTAATGCGTAAAGGTAATATATCCAACATGTACCCGTGGCGTTAGTCTGTATGTCTGGTCGTCCGATGGTAGAATGGGGAAGGAGGAATCAAATTACGCACTTCATCTGCACACTCTAATAAAGTAAACACGAATTATAATAAATATTGTTTAACTGGCTACAAAATCTAGATTACGAATGTACTGAAAAATTACTTCTCGTACCTTCCTAATAAAAATTACTCAACTGAAACTTACAGAACGCAACACACACACATACTTACACACACAGACACACATACATACTCTCATACACACATATACTCTTTCACACACATACACACACACACACACACACACACACACACACACACACACATACACACACACACACACACACACACACGCACGCACGCACGCACGTACGCACGCACAGACAGTCATACACACACAGCCCCTATATTTAACTTCTTAATATTTAAGTCTTGTTTATTTTCTTTTATAAATATACTTGAATGACTACATTTTACATTGTATAATAATCGTACCTCCTACAGTTCTGAGTGAGGTGCCTAGTGATCCGTAACACAGAGTTTCCCTAGTATGGACTGAACTCACACAACTCACAAAGTCTCTCACAAAGGCTCATAATTCTATAAATATTTGTTATGTGTCAACTGCATTTTATGTATATTGGAACCTATGTGAGAGAGAAATAAATAAAATTATATTATTCTCCGAAATGTATCCGATAGTAAACCGAAAGGCTAGCAACCCAACGACGATGCTCCAAGCTGTGGAGTCTTGTGTTGACCAGTTGGTCATCACCTACAACTTATCCTGGCTTTCCACTCAATTGATTCCAAAGTCTCCAGCTGATCTGCGCAGCAAAGGTGAGAACAGCACTCCATGCAGGATCGAACCTGTGCTTGGTACAAACCAAACAATTTCATTTCAAATTAAGCAGATGTTCTGGCATTAAAAACTGCCTCACCTTACTGAGAATGCCCAGCTTTTTGGCAACTAGTTGGGTTTTTGTCTCAATATAGTAGCCAAAGTTAAGGGTTGGAATTAATATCATACCCATGCATGTCGAATTGCTATAGAGTATTGTGCGAAGTACATGATGGAGGAATTTGTACCGAATCTGTATCCTGTTATTTTATTGCGTTGGTATTTCAAACAATTTGTTTATTTTTTTAAATGGATCATTGATTTTATTATCTTGTGAACAGCAGTCTGTGTAAGTTCTGCAGTTCTCCTAAAACATCCTGGAAATTGGAATGGGCATGCACTGACGCATACCTCTCCGAGGGGGACTTAGAGTTTATGTCTAACTCACCGGTGAAAAGATATCCCGATAATACCGACTAAACCACGGTATTCCTCGACATAACCAGAGTCGGCGGGGCCGCGCGAATCACTCTCACACGCAATCATGACCCCGCCGAGGTTTCGGCCCGCCGCGCGTATGAAACGTTAGGCCACTACATGATACTACCCTATCCTTTTTCACCAACTAATTTTATCCTTACTGTCCCTATCCCTACTGTAGTGGGGGCCGAAAACAAAACGACACAAAGGCGCGAGTGGGCACACGCACGCCGCCTCTCGGACCTGGTGCTGATCGGGTGGCGGGCAGGGAGTAGGCAAATTTTTTATTTTTTCATTTTGGATTGCTTTGACGCATACCTCTCGGTGGTGCGACGGAGAGGTTATGTCGGGCTCACCGGGGGAAGCTATCCCGGTAATACCGAATAAATCTACCATAGCCGGCGGAGCCGCGCGAATCGCTTTCACATGTATTCGCGACCCCGCCGGGGTTACGGCTCGCTGTATGAAACGGCAGGCCACTAAGTACACAAAAAGTCCTACTCTTCAGGCACTTTTACATTTTACTAATAATAATAATAATTATACTTAGTAAGAGCATCTCTTTCGCCAACAAATGCGTGTGTAGTTTGGTGATTTTGTTAAAAATGTTATATGTGTATGTAAGTATAATAAGTATAAGTAAATAAAAGTTTAATAATTAATAGGTGCACCTTCGTTCGTTTTCCGCGCCGGTCTCAGACGTCTCAAGCCATCGGCTCGTAGGTGGTACCGTACCGTTTGAGTGGTAATACCGTGTGCTGCTGCTGTCACACTGGTGTCAGCAAATAGAATGGCAGTATGAACTGCTACAATCTCTCAATGCCGAGGCGCGTCATTTGTTAAAGCCACAACTGTTGGACCAGGATTAAGACAGATTCAGCGTAACGTCTAATCCATAGCCGAACAGCTGTCCTCTGTAATGAAAAAGCATACAAAAGAACATTAAAAACTATCATAATATTAAATAGCAACACGTACGCGATCCAATACTTGAACATTCGATATAAATAATGACATCACTAATTTATTTATACTTCATTAATATACAGTGTGTATAATAAACCCTGTCCGATCCTTAAAGGTGTTACACAGCAGCTTATTATGAATACGTAAGTGACATCCATTTATAAAAATCGATCATAAAAATTACCCCGCAAAATTAATTAATATATATGTTAATAGATTACCCATGGCAACCGACAACTTATTAATCATAATACCTATACTCCATTTGGTTAGGTATTTAACTAAAGCTAAACAATATTGACGTGTCTTTTTATCTAAAAACTCAGTTTAAAAATAAAATGCTGCTAAAGATCAATGTAAATACAACAATAACGATTACTAAATCAATTGAACCGTAAGTTTAAGCAGTAGTTTGTTTGATATGTGTTTGTGTAAAAAGTCACATCAAGATTGTTTACCTTTAGTTAATTAGGTATTTAACTGGACCAAATGGAGTATAGGTATCACTAAAGTTCATAAAGGTTACGCCGCGCCTACCTATCTACGCCTTAGGAAATGCCGCCAAAAGGATGCCACGCTCCGCGTCCTTGTCAAGTTTAGTGGAGTGTTGCTAGACTGTGCGAAATTTCAGTAATTTAAGGGTAAAAATGCTGATCAATACTTTACTTAATAATATTATGATTTTTATTATTTTTCTTAGCATGTTTGTTAAAAACAAGACCTTTTTAAATCAGACAAGGTTTGTTATACACATTAGATTTTCTATTGATTCCGGCTACCAGTGGCTGCTGTGCACGTTTAGAAATTAATACTTATTAACTTGTTTATTACTTACCGGTATCATCAATCGTCTTGCTATTTCGCTGTACGACATGTTCTGTTGATGCATCACAACGATTTCAGCTTTGTGGAACACTGATAAGTGATGCATATTTAAATAACTAACGAAAAAGATCAAGTAATGAAACTATCCGTAATAGTCTCTAACGCAGAGTGACTCACGATTCAACAACTAAAGCCGTGAAGGAATCTCAAATATATGTGGGTAGGTTGCTTTTAAACGGATAAATATGAATATAAACCCAGAGATCTCGTTAAGGAAACGAATATTCTAATAGACATAAACATCATATTATAAGTGGGTAGTTTGCTTATAAAAGAACAACTAAAAATATGAGGTAATCGCTGTGGAACTGTATGTATAAAAGAATGAATAATTTAAACAAAAATATCTAATAATTCAAAAAGAACGTATCAGCATTGTGTGAAGTTCGAACCCTTACATGTTACTGCGTGTTGCCAAGGATTCAGCCAGTCAACCACGGAAGCTATGCATAAATTGTGCTAAATATTGATCTAGTATTACAAGTAATGTTTTTAACAGACATTGGCCATACTTGTGTGTGCACTGACTGCTGCTATGGTCATGAGTGCGTACGCTGTACCGTATATGTGTGCATGCGTAGCGGATAGTTTTACAGACCAACATAATGTTAGTGCTTGCCTGGTACCTTTATTTGTTTGTAGACTGTACCACTGACAACGTGTATGTGAAATTTAATGATGATAGATGGATTAGTTACGGTGTGAAAGCATAACAAACATACAAACTCACATTCGCCTTTATAATATCAGCTTGGAGCTAAGATATGATTTTTCTGAATTTGCTATCATGAATTTTATCGAGCTCTAGTATTAGTAGCAAAAAAGCATTGTTTAAGCTACTAGTCATAATTAAACTTATCTTTGGTTCCCGAGAAATATATCATCAGCTTTATGCCACTACGTTCGTCTTCATTTATACCACGATTCATGACATAGTGCACTTTGACGAGCAACCGACGCGACGTGCAGATAAGTTTATGTTATATTTTAATCTGATTTCAATCTGAATCCTACAAAAATATGAATTGTTATTACTCATACGTATGAGTAATAACTGATGGCTAATAGTGAACATTGCGTATCCTGATATTTTACATTTCACTAATTTTGTGTGATTATCATATTTTGAGTGTTATTTTGTAGCCTAGGTGTACCTGTGGAATAACTATTAGTTTAAGGAATGGCTGTGAGGACATTTTCTTAAAAACTAAGGAATATAGATAAACGTTTTCTTAAATGTTCCGTTTCTGGGTGCGCCCTTCCAGTTTAATTGAGTACCTATATCTAAAAGCAAAGGTGTCTCTAAGAGACATGACTTCGATGTGCCATTTATTTTTTATACAACAAATGTGGTAAACAATCATACGGATGATAGTAAGCGGTCACATGGTTTATGATCGTTTGTAATACCAAAGCAATTAAATGACAGTATACAGATTCGGTACAACTTTTCACCACGGCTTTAGCAATCCGTGGGACTTCCTTTCTTCTACTAAAATTGTTTGTCCGAAAATCATTACCCGTTTGCTTCTAACTTCAGTAACCATAATGTTCAAAAATTCGAAATTTTGTTTTACTTACTTAATTATTTTTACTGCTAAAAGTATTCTGCCGTAATATCAAGTAGAATAATAATGGAATCTCCTAATTTTGCATGAAATAAAATCATATGTCCTAAGTATTGTATAATATAATGTATATTTTTTCGAGTGTTCATTTATAATAAACTTGTTAGTCCTAAAACATTTGCTAAAAATTTGGTTTTAGTGACAGAAACGAATCGCTGTGAATCCGACTCCACGCAGTCTTGTCTGCCCTACCCCTGGAGTGTAATTTAGAATCGCGTAGGCGCATAGGGGCGAGGCGGCCCGCGGGCTGAGGAGCAGGAGGCTGCGAGCGAGCCGCTGCGGGTGAGGCTGGTCGGCGAAGCCGGCCAGCAAACCGTCTGCGACGATTAGCACGCGTGGGATCGCCAGAGACCCGCAGCGCCGGAGCCGTGACAAAGGCCAAGCTTTGTAATACAAAATAGTTTTCGATATTAGGATAAATAAACATTAAATAATTTGGATTTAGGACTTATAACTTTTATTGAAAACAGTTTTAAGTCTTTTATCTCTTGTTGTAATATTTATGACAAACAAATTTAGGGCACATTGTGTTTAGGGATTTCTATTTTATGGCATGTGATATTATGTGACATTAAGTTCGAAAAGTTATTATTCGGACAAATGATGATTAGGAAAAAAAAATAAGACACTTTAGATTATGGATAAAAAAGTTAAGTAACACAATAGAGAACCCTATTCGTGCTCTTCGCACAATACGCTATAGCAATTTGACATGCGGAAATCTTTGAGATTTTTTTGTATCAGGGTATCTTTTCGCAATTAAAGTCATCACGCGCGCTTTGCCGATGTTAAGAAAAAGTTATTAAAGGTGGAAAAAGTTATGAAAGCACCGAAATGGTAGAACTCATTCTGCGAAACGCAATAATAATGTGTGTACTTCGCCTATGCCGGTTTTCTGTAAGAGAATTGTACTTCGCTTTGCAAGCTGCCCCATTTTAACATCCCCAAATAATTGGCTAGTCTATAGAATGGAGATAGCATTAGTGCTATTCTCAGATAAATCTTAATAGTAGCAGCTCCACATATTCACAGAGGAGGCAGCGGTATCTATAGGAGGCAGCATAATTTTGTGTAGCTCGGCATGGGAATGCTGACACACGCGCGCAGTTTTCGGTTTATTAAATACTTCCACGCTTGAATAGTTTTTTATATCGTCTTCATAATCTTCTTTGTAATTCCCAACTGAACCATACTTACTTTTTTCGTCATTAAAAGAATCTTCTAAAGATTTATTAACGGAAAATTACATCAGTGTGATTACGACGTTATTAAAATATGTAGGTACGGACATTTTGCTCCGATGATACCGGTCGAATGTTTTAAACGTCATATGCATTTATTTTATTTACTATCTACCAACGAAAAATATATTAGTTAGAGATATTGCCATATAATAGAAATATAAGCGGCAATATACCTATTGGGTTTAATCCACCAAAAACTCAAATACTCGGCGAAACAAAACTGTCCGTACTATACCAGTAAGCAAGATACTTAGGCACCTCTTCAATCCCGCTGATTACGACGAAAGCTCCAAACAATCAAAGGAATGCACGAGCTCTACTGTAACATAACGTAGCTGGCAATATAGAGAATTAAAGTCCATAGGCACATGTATGTACATAGGTCGCACGTATGTCAATGCGAGCGCTTATGTCAATAATTTAATTTAATTTTTGCATTAGATTCAAGAAAGTGTGTTCTTTACGACACCTGATCACAAAGCTTGTTAGTAATCTATGCAGAATGACAATGCTCTAGGCGCTTTATCTGTTTTGATAATGGGATTAACATAATATCAAATATGAAGAAAATACGTCTGTGGACAATGATCGTGTCATCGTGTTAAGTCATCGTGAATATACTTAATTATACTCGTGGGTTTAATAAAATATGTATTGCAAAATTATCTTTCACATGAGTGTATACCTAATATATTGTGAATAAACTAATATTTTAATATAATTTAGGTCTATAAATAGATAAAATCCTTGTTTTTATTAAAGTTTTGTGTTTACTTTGATCTTGACTCTAGACAAGTTAGTAATGAATGTTTTGAAATAACCAAAGTATTTCCAAGCTTGATTAAGTTTATCATACTAATATGACTTTTCCGATTATGTGTAAACTAGCGACCCACCCCAGCTTGGCACGGGTAGTACAAAACCTTAAAAAAATACACACCTAAACCTTCCTCATGAATCACTCTGTTTATTGGTGAAAACCGCATGAAAATCCGTTGACTAGTTTTCGAGTTTATCACGAACAGACAAACAGACGCGGCGGGGGACTTTGTTTTATAATATGTAGTGATAGTGATTTTACTGAAAGCTTTTTTGAGTGGCCGTGCTTTGCAGCTACTTATCAGTTTCCTTATCATTCTAAAAGTACACTTCTCATCAGAAAAATCAAAAAACTTCCGTTTTTATGGTTTCTGTCCTAATTTAACACAAAAGAGTTTTCATTCCATGAAAAGAATCACATGATTGTATAGCTCGCAGTTTGGCCATTACAGGGATAAGCGAAAATTCAAAATTAGAATTTCATTTGTTTATCCTATAAATGAAATGATTCACTGTTTTGAGACAAATGTGTGTTTAGAGTTGGAGTACATTTCACGTTTGAAAACTAAAATTAGCACTTATTTTAAAACTTTTTGTTCTGTGTTCTGTATACTGTATGTGTACTGTGACTTTAGGACGTCTGAAAAAGTTTTTTTAAAACATATGGATACTTCTCCCGCAGTAGCAACCCAAGTAGTGGCATTGCTGGATTCTGGACTTAGTCAGCGTGTTGTGGCTGAAAGATTGCACCTAAGCCTGTTGTCTGTTCATAGAGTCTACAAATGCTATCGGAACTCGAGTCATACCTACGCGCCTCGGCGTCAGCATGCGCTCGGCACGCAACCAGTCGCGAATGCGCCGCAGTGACGAACGGACGGTGTGTTGTTTTTTAAACAGTAACCGCGCGATTTTATTTACCGAAAATAAGTACAAGTATAGCCTATTTAATATGACAAGTAGAATATATTGTGCTGTTTTTGGTTGCATGCATTCCTCAATAACGCACCCAGAAATAACTTTTTTTAGATTACCTGGAAACTCCGAAAGGTAAGACTATAAAATGATTATACTTACTAGTAGATAGGTACGTAATTTAAGTCTTTTTAAAGGATTTTTCCCTCCCGAAAAAGAAATGCCTGGACTAATAAATAAAGTGAATAAGTAAAGAAAAGTGATGGACACGAGTAAACTAGGTTTTGAATTGTACCCAGCGATGATTTCGTGGAATATATAGAAAAATGGAAGAAATATTCCGAACTTCTTTTAATACTAAACATATAAATTGTAAAGTAGCTGCAGGTATCTATAACCAAGTAAACGATACTCCTTTTTCTCCTCCTTGTCCATGTTTCCCAAAACAATTTTTAATTAAGCTTTATATTCGAATGCGGATTTTTTATACTTTAAAATATTATAATAAAGCATGCCGTACGTCTCAGTCGAGGCGCAAATATTTTTCAGTCGCAAATTTATAAGACCGATTTGTTATTAAGTCTTAAATCTAACATAAACATGTATTTTTTATTAAATCTACCAATCAAAAAACATCATGCATTTATATTGAACACTTCCTATTCCATTCACAAAGTATTTTATTTGGTTAAATAAAATAAAAATACTTACAATCACAAAAATAGATAGAAACTCAAAGTAGGCAGATTTAATTAAAATGCTGTAGGTGGGCAGCCCTATCGAATGTTTACGTACCGCGCGACTGTAGGCATTTATTGCCAAGATACGGCCGAGTTACAATACTGTTAGATAGTATTACCGTGCCACAACATTAGATCGTCACTACCACAATTCTGATGAATTCAACAACACCTCATATGTCAAAAACCGTCCAGCCGTTTGGGCTGTAGGGCGTGCCAAGGAAATGGACATACATACACACATACATACACACATACATACATACATATATACATACATACGCTCGAAAAACATTACCCTCCATCTGACGCAGTCGGGTAAAAACAAGAATAACTTTTAAAGTAATAGACACACAGTTGTAAATTAAACTTTGTATTGTAGCTTAGCTCAACATCTGTCGATCTAGTACAAAAATGTCGGGTGTTTTTGAAGTAATTTACAATAATTTGTTAATTTACATAATTTTCTTATCTTATTTATAGAGTTTCATATTGTTTTCAAAAATTATGGACATGTGAACACATTGTTTTGTAATGTAGACGGTAGACATTATTGTTGCCCTTCGAATAAGTCTATTTTTATCTCAATAAGACCAAAACTTTGGGAGATATTCATTCTTTATTTCGGGGAAAAACAAAATGGCTGCCACATAGCGGGGAAGTGGGCCCAAGTGTTAAGTGTATTTGTGTATAAAAATAGCTGTTGTTATGTAAGTATTTAGAATATCGCTAGTTCATGACCGGAAACACTGTATATATACACTTCTCATCAGAAAAATTGAAACAACTTGCAAGGCTATATAAATTTTCAAAATGCGCGAAGAAAAGAAGGGATTTGTTTTTATTTTCTTACCTTAGCAATATGGGTATCAAATGATAGATCGTGAAAAGGCCATTTCAAAAATACATGTATCATGTCACATTTATATTATTGTTTTAACACAAATTATCTAAAAGCGTACCAATTATACATATATCGTGACACCCGAAGTATCATTTTCTAGCAAGAATGTAGTCAAGTCAGGAATGACATTGCCTGTACTTAGTTAAATATTAAAATAAAACTCGGTTAATAAAACTAAAAAGTCTGAAATAAAATTATTATTATAAAAACAAAAAACCCGACTGCTTAAAAGTAATGAACTGAAAAGAGAATAATAAGTATCACAATATTTATATAAAATTCGACTGACTAATGCATTGTTTTGTAAGCTTACTTTATCAAATAATTAAATAACTATATAATTATGTATATTCAAATTAGTTAAGCTAAATAACATAACGGAAACAGGCAGGAATTTCTTTAAAATTTTGAAGTATGCCACTACTGCCTATCAGACGGGGGTATAAAACAACTATTCTCAAATATAAAGGCAAAAGTAAAGTATTTTAACTTGAATGACAATTGTATTATATATATAGAGGATAAAATGATTTTGAAACTTCGAAAAATTATAAAAGTTTAATAGAGTATATAAAATTGCAATAGAAGAATTGAAGCTTTTAATGCTCTTTTATACGCGGATGTCATTCGTCATGAATATGCGTATGTTTTTGATTCCAATAAATGTATTGACTACAGTTATAAAATGTTTGTGAAAAGTACTGGCTCGATAAACAATATAGGAATTAAAAAGATATTCGAAGAGCTACAAGTACTTGTACAACAAATAGATCAGAGTCAACAAAATAATCATGAGTTGTATTCTGAACAATCTGACAAAGCTAGACGCGGCACCAATCCATATTATTTTACAAGTAAAAAAAAGCCAATGCTCAAGGCGGCATAACTACTTCTAACTCTTCGAATACTATTAATACAAAACGCGGCACTATTCCGTACTATTTTAAGGCTGTGGAACAAAAAAATTTATCAAATTTTTTTCGTAGTTAATAGTACCTCTCATAGCAACAACCGTCGAAATAATAATATAGATTTATTTTATCAAAATGTTAGAGGTATAAGGACAAAGTTAAACGATTTTAGAAATAACTTAGAAGTATCGAACTATGATTTATACACTATTACGGAATTTGGTTGTAACGAGTCCATTCAAGATGCTGAAATCGTTCCACCGGGATATAAAATAATACGCTGTGATCGAGCTGATGACCGAAAACAGGGCGGTACATTTCTCGTGGCCACAAAAAGGTTCGAGCTACGGCAAGTAGATGTACCGAATGTTCAGATAGACACTTGCATTTTTGAAATGGTATGTGCGACGGTGCACTTAAAAATAGATGTTTATTTTTGTGCTGTGTAATTTATATACCACCAAGTAGCTCTGAAAATGAGTATATGCTTTTATTTAGAAGCATAGAAAATTTGTGTACTAGTTATAAGAAAATTGTAGTTATAGGCGATTTTAATCTATATTCATGTTCAGTAAATGTAAATAATTATTATGAATACTTGTTATCGTATTGCGAGTTCACTCAAAGCAACAAAGTATCGAATTGATTAGATCGCCAGTTGGATTTAGTATTGAATTCGCAATTTCCTGGGGGAGTATCAGTAATAATGGCAGAAGAACCACTAGTATCCGTGGATCCACATCATCCCCCGCTTGCGGTGAGTGTTTGTCTCTCGATGGAGCGCGAGACTGAATATTCCCGCAAACTGCCTGCTGCTAGTAATAAGGCACGTCACATACGGCCGCAGTGGAACTTTTATAAGGCGGATTATCAGTCACTGTACTCGATGTTAGCCTCCACAAATTAGGGTCCACTGTATGAAATTGACGATTTAGAGGCGATCTTAAGTTTCTTTTATACCACTATCAACTACATTATAGATGCATGTGTACCAAGGAAGAAAGGGTCTATTATAGAGCATAAACGTTATTCATACCCAGAGTGGTATACGAGTGATATAATTAGAGACATAAAAATTAAGACCAGACTCCATAAGAGGTATAAACAAACTAAAGTAAGTTCTGTTTATGAAAAATATTCTAAGTAAGAGTAGATCTAGGGTAAACAAAAGAATAGCTACTGCTCATAAGCAACATCTAATGAAAATACAATATCAATTTACAAAGGACCCTAAGTCATTATGGCAGTATATCAGAACGCAGAGAAGTGCTACAAGTAAACAAAATATGACAAAGAATGGTACGCAACTAACAGACGAAGAATGCTCTAGGCAATTTGCAGATTATTTTAAATCTGTTTATAATAGCGAATCACCGAAGTTAGATGCACAAGCAGCGGTCACAGGTGCTAGTACAAGTAGTGCACGCGTACAACTTGACACTTTGAGTATAAAGGACGTAACAGAAGCGCTTGCATCCTTAAAGCCTAAACTTTCAGCCGGACCAGACGGAATACCAGCATTCCTCTTCAGAGATTGTAACAAAATTTTGGTGGAACCACTTCATTATATTTACAATGCGTGTTTGAGAACTGCGACTTACTCAACTCGGTGGAAAATTACACGCGTCATTCCAATACCTAAAGCGAAAACAGGGCAAGATGACAGTAATTATAGACCAGTGGCAGTGCTGTCAACACCGGCGAAGGTGTTTGAATCTGCTATTCAAAGATTCGTGTTAGCGCAAGTGACCTCACAGATCGCGGAAGCGCAGCACGGGTTCCGACCGGGCCGCAGCACTGCTACCAATCTACTTCATTTTATGGGACAAGTAATACCCGCGGTGGATGCTGGAATACAGGTTAATACAGCGTACTTTGATTTTAAAAAAGCGTTCGACACCGTCTACTATGATGTGTTATTGAATAGATTCGCAGCGATAGGATTCACTCCTCATCTATTAAATTTTTTTGTAGATTATATGAGAGATAGACAACAATATGTGGACTATAACGGCTGTGAATCAGACCCATACTACACCAGGTCGGGTGTGAGTCAAGGCAGCAATTTAGGGCCTCTGAATTTCATTATAATGATAAACAGTTTACCGGAAGTCATCAGGAATGGAACATGTCTATTATTTGCAGATGACCTTAAATTGCTGCTCGAGATTAAAGATGACTCGGATTGTAAACGCATGCAAGACGATATCGACAGGATAGTTGAGTGGAGTAAGGTAAATATACTATATTTCAACGTGTCCAAGTGTTCAGTAATGAGTTTTACACGGACTAGAACATCAGTGCAATACGAGTATAAGATGGTCATGGAGCCTATGCAACGAGTCATACAAGTACGGGACTTTGGGGTTTATTTTACACCGGAACTGACATTTCGCGACCATGTAACGAATATATGTAAAAGGGCGTACAGAAATTTAGGCTTTGTACTAAGACAGTCACGATGGTTTACCAACATCATAGCAGTTAAAGTACTATATGATGCTCTAGTCAGGAGTCACCTAGAATACAATGCAATTATATGGGCTCCACATGAGGCGAAATATAAGGTGATGTTGGAAAGGGTGCAGAATAAATTCACACGGCACCTCTATCACAGGCTGTACGGCGTATACCCGCTCTATCCTCTAATGTACCCTACTTTATTTGTCTTGGGTATGGTAGGATACAATGAATTTAGAGTACGGCGGGAGTTCTCATTAGTATTTTATTTAATAAGACTACTTCAAGGTAAAGAGACGAATTCAGGAGTGCTAGAGAGACTGTACCTATCTGTACCGGATCGTTATGTGTGGAGAAGACGGCGCCCACCACTGCCCGCAGTGCCAAGAGCCAGAACCAATTTGCTGGCTAAAACCCCTTTAACGCGTGCTATAAGTACTGTAAATAATGGACACGAGAAATTGGATGTATTTGGTGCGTCGAAGAGTGAGCTCACAACGTGTATATTATTTATTACCTCATATACCTAATGATGGTATATTAGTATTTGTTAAGATTGGTATTGTTGGCTATGAAGAATTTAGATTTATTTAATTTTGAGTAAGTGTATTTATTCATAGTCTACATTTATTTATTTATTTATTCAGTAAAACATAAGCTAACAGTTTACAAAACCAAGACGCTTATGTCTATACTATAGAATTTGATCATCACAATATATTACATTTATTATCACAATATTGCATAACATGTCATAGAAAATAATGTTAAAGAAAAGAATATTACATAATAAATAGGCATTTTAATCCATCATTATTATTATTTCCAATTTAAATATGATATAACATTATTATTTACAACACTTGGTGAGTCGAAAAATATATCTGCACCTGGATTCGTCCGAAGGAAATTGTTGATGAGCTTAACAGCTGTGCCAGTGGGAGTGTTGTCTGCAAGGCGTGAGGACCAGTCGGGTGGATAGGAGAAGAGCGTATGTTGTCGCCTGCCAACATATCAATGCCACGCATATATTGGTTGGGCACATAGAAATAAATGTTCTCTCTTACTGCAGGGTTGTCTACTTTGTTTGTGATTAGTTGATAATAGTGCATTATTTTCACAAACTCTCTTCTAAATTGCAATGTATTCAGGCCTACCATCCCTGACACAAACATCGACGGATATAGGAGTGGATAGTATCCATACTGGCGTTTGAAGAGGTACCTAGCAAACTTTCGTTGTATTTTTTCCACCATCATTGTATAAAGGCTTTCCCGGGGATCCCAAACAATGGCATTGTATTCCAACTTACTCCGCACATAGGCATTATACAATAATTTTATAACGTGGATATTTTTAAATTGATACGATGTTCTCATCACAAAACCTAGACATTTATTTGCTTCTTTACATATTTTAATGATATGCTCGTGGTAATTTAATTTAGCATCCATGATTATGCCTAAATCGCGAATTGAAACTACGCGCTCTAATGCAGTGCCTGCTAGCTGGTATGTCTCTGTAATTGGAGTACGAGACCGAGAAAAACTTATAACTTTGCATTTTGAACTATTAAAAGACAATTTATTTTTTTCACTCCATTCTACCACTGCGTCAATGTCGCTTTGCAGTGCTACGCAATCTTCAACACCACTTATTGAGAGGTACAGTTTTAGGTCATCAGCGAACATTAGGCATTCTGCTTTTGAAATGACTTTAGGTAAGTCATTGATCATAATTAAAAATTGGGTAGGACCCAGGGTACTCCCTTGACTTACTCCAGAGCGTGTAAAGTATTCTTGGGAGATATACCCTCCTGTTCTAACAAACTGCTTGCGATCCCTTAAGTAACTGGCCATGAATTGTAGAAGTGGTGTTGTAAATCCCAGAGAAGCAAATTTTGATATAAGAACATCGTTATCAACTAGGTCGAATGCCTTTTTAAAATCGAAATATGCTGCATCGACTTGGCAACCCGATTTGACTCTGCTGTTCACGTAATCTGCAAATTGGATATGGTTGGTTAGAGTAGAGCGTCCAAGCCTAAATCCATGCTGACAATTATCTAATAGGGGCCTGATTTGTTTTGAAATATACATATTAATAATAGATTCAAATATATAATATATCATATTATATAATATATAATATCATTCCAAATACTGATAATACTGCAATTGGCCTGAAGTTAGTGATATCGATAGATGATCCACTTTTAGGTACTGGAGTCACCCTGGACACTTTCCATCTTGAAGGATAAATACAATGCTCGAGTGACAGATTAAATATATACAATAAAGGTAATTCCAAAACACGCAAGCAGTCTTTTACTAAAAATGTAGGAATATTATCAGGACCGTATGCTGACGTTGTTTTGAGACGCTGCACCGCACGTCGCAAGTCCGTAACTCTGATCTGGTCTATACTAACCGTGGATATAGAATCTACGTTAATTGCACCACGCTCAGCAGCCTTTACGTCTAATAAAGGAGTAGTATCATGAAAGATTGAACAGAAATAGTTAGCAAACGCGTTAATAGCTTCTTGTCCCGTTATTATTTCATTATTAAGTATGTATTCATTACTTCGCGACATATTTTTTCGTTTATCCTTCACATATTTCCAAAAATTTCTGGGCTCAAGGGCTATACTACTTTCTGTCTTCACTATATATTCTTTGAATGCTATTTTAATGAGTTCTTTTACTTTGGTTCTGTAGTATTTAAATAATTGTTTGTTAAATTCTAATCCAAAACTTT
Organism: Catocala nupta; assembly: GCA_963675205.1. Lineage (NCBI taxonomy): Eukaryota > Metazoa > Arthropoda > Insecta > Lepidoptera > Erebidae > Catocala > Catocala nupta. The sequence continues at coordinate 17,891,751 of OY776079.1, forward strand.
TATATTTTTCAAATAAAGATATTTTAGTTTAATATAATGTATTATTTCTTTTGTATACCATTTGGGATATACGTATTTATTACTATAAGCTACTATTTTATGAGGGACTCTAGCACTGATAACATTGTCAAGTTTATCATAGAAAATTTCAACAGCCAGGTTAACATCCTGTTCACTTAAAAGATCGGTCCAGTCTATGTCTGTAATGTCAGAATACAAGCCATGGAAATCTGCTCTACAAAAATTCCACTCAGAACTTAAGTTTAATTTTTGCTCAGGTGTCAAAGATGTTGGGATATTGTTAACAGTATTATTAACTGGTAGTGAAAGTAGTATCTCTAGCGGGGGGTGGTAAGCATCCATAGGAACAGGTGGTTCAATGTCTGATGTCACATTAATTCTGTTAGTGTCAAGAGCAGTCAGTACGAAATCCAGAATGCATCCATAATTATTACAAATGTCGTTACATTGTCGTAGTTTACAGTAATCTAAAAAATTATGAAATTGAGTTTTAACAGATATATTGCAAGACTTCAAGTTAAAATCTCCAACTATCACAAATGGATAATCTGAATAGGTGTCGACAGCATTTTCTATACAACTTAAAACATCTAAATATTGTTTATCAGTATAATTAGGTGGTAAGTAAACAACACATACTAAAAATTTTACATGTTTTACCGTTAGAATAGCAAACAATAACTCTTTATCATCAGTTTGATCGTCTAAATTTGAAATTCTTTTAACAGTGATATTACTCTTCACAGCCAAAAGTACACCACCCCATCCGACATCACCCGCACGATCCTTCCTCAGCACAGTATACTCTGGAGGGAACAGCTCAGAATCGTATACAGAACTATTAAGAAACGTTTCAGTGAGGATGACAAGATCACATGATATTGCACAAATATTATTAAAAAAAGTAATAGTTTTAGGTTTAGTTTAAAGTAATAGTTATTATTTTTCTCTAAGTTTATTTTTGTGTTCTATATTGTGTTTCTATCACTGCACCACTATTGTATTAGGAGAGTCACCTGTAAAGAGAGTTGGTTATAGGGTGAAAAAAAAAAATATAACAAAAAATTGAGTCAATTATAGAAAATTTTGTGTGATGTTATTAAAGACTTACCCGTACTAATACCTAATTACGATGCCTAGCAAACTGGTAAACTCGCTGGTAGCCACTACAAGTGAGTTTACCAGTTCGCTATGTTATTAAAAGCTTACCCGTACTAATACTTAATTACGATGTCTAGCGAACTGGTAAACTCGCTTGTAGCCACTACTAGTGAGTTTACCAGTTCGCTATGTTATTAAAAGCTTACCCGTACTAATACTTAATTACGATGTCTAGCGAACTGGTAAACTCGCTTGTAGCCACTACTAGTGAGTTTACCAGTTCGCTATGTTATTAAAGACTTACCCGTACTAATACTTAATTATTATGCCTAGCGAACTGGTAAACTCGCTTGTAGCCACTACTAGTGAGTTTACCAGTTCGCTATGTTATTAAAAGCTTACCCGTACTAATACTTAATTACGATGCCTAGCGAACTGGTAAACTCGCTTGTAGCCACTACTATTGAGTTTATCAGTTCGCTATGTTATTAAAAGCTTACCCGTACTAATACTTAATTACGATGCCTAGCGAACTGGTAAACTCGCTGGTAGCCACTACAAGTGAGTTTATCAGTTCGCTATGTTATTAAAAGCTAACCCGTACTAATACTTAATTACGATGCCTAGCGAACTGGTAAACTCGCTTGTAGCCACTACAAGTGAGTTTACCAGTTCGCTATGTTATTAAAAGCTTACCCGTACTAATACTTAATTACGATGTCTAGCGAACTGGTAAACTCGCTTGTAGCCACTACTAGTGAGTTTACCAGTTCGCTATGTTATTAAAGACTTACCCGTACTAATACTTAATTATGATGCCTAGCGAACTGGTAAACTCGCTTGTAGCCACTACTAGTGATTTTACCAGTTCGCTATGTTATTAAAAGCTTACCCGTACTAATACTTAATTACGATGCCTAGCGAACTGGTAAACTCGCTTGTAGCCACTACTAGTGAGTTTACCAGTTCGCTATGTTATTAAAAGCTTACCCGTAACTAATACTTAATTACTATGCCTAGCGAACTGGTAAACTCGCTTGTAGCTACTACTAGTGAGTTTACCAGTTCGCTATGTTATTAAAAGCTTACCCGTACTAATACTTAATTACTATGCCTAGCGAACTGGTAAACTCGCTTGTAGCCACTACTAGTGAGTTTACCAGTTCGCTATGTTATTAAAGACTTACCCGTACTAATACTTAATTACGATGCCTAGCGAACTGGTAAACTCGCTTGTAGCCACTACAGTGAGTTTACCAGGTCGCTTGTGTGGCCTCGGCATCCGAAAAAATACTGATGTACGTGTACCAGCGTTCCTGTTTTCGGTCTATAGTACGGAGGAATTGACCAGGAAAATTTTGGCACCTACACTGGTCAATGAAGTGCCGTGCATGACCGACGCCGTGAATGCTTGGAGATTTGCTTGCCCAAGCACTGATTTACCCGAAACCCGACTCTCTCAGAGACAGTGGGATGGGCCGTTATGCAGCATAGTTCGAGAAAATCTCATAAATACATCGTCCTGTGTTGCTGAACCTGCCCGCTTGCTGGCTGTGGGGGAGTGGGAGTCGGGCCTTTGGCTTCAGCCACTCTCGTCATCCAACATAGGTACCATATTCGACTATACTACCTTCCACATTGCTTCCTGTTTGCGCTTAGGTATTCCTTGTGTTTCTCCGCATCGGAGTCTTTGCGGAGAAGCCGTTGACAGTCTTGGTCACCATGGCCTGTCATACAGCAGGAGTACTGGTCGTATATCACGACATGCCAACCTGAATATCATACTCAGTCGGGCTCTTGTCACCGCTGGCGTACCGACTCAGCTTGAACCACACGGCTTAGTACGCGACGATGGCAAGAGACCAGATGGTATGTCATTACTGCCATGCCATATGGGTAGGCCTTTGGTGTGGGACGCGACTTGTGTCGACACCCTTGCGCTATCACATCTTTCTAGCACAGCGGGTTGTGCTGGTGGTGCTGCTGCATCAGCGGAGACGCTCAAACGGCGCAAATATCAAAACCTTATTGGTGAGTACATATTTGAGCCGTTTTGTGTCGAAACGCTGGGGCCATGGGGTCCAAGTGCTAGGTCTGTTTCTAGCTAAGCAGCTGATCGACGCTTCACGTGACTAGAGGGCTAGTATTTTCTTTGCACAAAGAATAAGTATTGCCATTCAACGTGACAATGCTGCCAGTCTTCTGGGCACGTTGCCAATTGACGACGATGCGGAGGAATATTATGACGCTTTTTAATTCTGTTGTTTTATTTTTCTCTTTAGTTAATATTTCTTGTAAATAATTTGTGTATATATTATGTTAATTATTTGTTTATTTGATGTGCAATAATTATATTTGTGCTTTATTTCATTAAAATTCGCAACTATTTATTTTTATTTATTCCAATAAGTACATATGCCAGTGGAATTTATTCAATCAAACATCAATTTCACAAACATGAAACAGTATTTTAATCTCTGTGAGTATAAGAAAATAAACCGTGTTTCCTACCATCCATTTAAGATTAAACTATATAACAAAGCGTTCCATTCAAAATACACATAATAAAAAGGACTTTGCCTTGTTTTAAACAGATTTACCTGATTCCGAAAGAAATTTAAATCTAATATCTACTGAACTACAACTATTAAAGTCTAAAAGATATATATTAAGTTTAAAAATGACTGCAGCCTTTTTTTAAACGCGAGTCCTTTTTAAGATAGCGCTTTTCAAAATTAAGACCTCTTTGAATGGCATTTTACGAGCCCAGCCCTAAAAATGAACTCTGGGTCTTTAAAATTCGGGCTAAAAGGCTCGAGTCTTTTGGAACAATAATTACAGTGACTTAATTAATTATAAAGGTCAGTAAGACACAAGTTAAGAGCTTATAGGCTACAATAAACACTTACAATCAGACGGGTTGTATGCTTGTTTGCCAACTAGTACATTTTATAATCTACTAGCTACTAGCTATACTGACAGAAGATGTCCTGTACAGGCGTAAAAAAAAACAAATCCAAACCATCCTCGAATCCACTTGAACATACACAAAAAAATTTATTCAAATCGGTCCAGCCATTTAGGAGGAGTTCACTGTTAACACATGTACAGAAGAATTATATACAGGTTGTCCGGTAATTAATGGATAAACTGGAAATGTGTCAAATTAATGGATAACCTGTCTTATAGTGGAACTGCTGGCCGTTCAGAAAAAAATATAAGAAAAATATCTCCTAACTACTACCTGAGATATGTGTTTTTTGTGTAACTTTCTTGTATACTCCGACCATAAATGATTGAAATCCATCGGTTTTTTGTTGTTTTATTATTAAACACTAATTATGCTAATAGATAGACAGTCAAAAGTATGCTATGCTAATATAGCTTGCACTTTTTAATATATATATATAATTTTTCATTTTTCTGAACGGCCTTCAGTTCTACTATAAGACATTTCAAGGTTATCCATTAATTACTGGACACTCTGTATATAAAGATAAGTTACCTATAAATTAGTCATAGACATCGGTCTGCTGGTTGAATGGGGCAAATAGATGTGGTATGACATCAGGTGCGATGATATTCTAAAATTAACATTTGTAGAATGCGTTTCGTAGAGATATAATGATAATGAAATCACCATTGCTTGTACTACTATAGCTTATCTTATTTCCTAAATAAATAAGGTTTCTTATTCACTTGCGCACGAATACGTATATTTTTAAGTGAGACTAGTTAAACAACGCAGTTTATATATATCTTTATATATGGGTGATTCTACGATAAGAGGTAACTTACGCGGCAATCAGTTTAAAATCGTTTTTTTATTCTATGTCTTGTTATTTTTTGCAATTAATCACATGATCTTAATGTACTTTATTAAATAACATCACTATGAAATGCCCAATTACAGCACATTTTTCTAAAATTCCTTATAAAGTCTAATAAAGTCTCTACCCTGGCCTGTCCCTTTGCCGGTTTCAGTTTTAACTTGTAGACAAAACATACCTTCTTTGTGTCAGTTGCTAAACAAAGTATGTTTAGCACAAATTTAAATAAATTTACTTTAGTATTATAAAGGAAAATTACAACAAAATGTTTATTTTCAAAAATTTACCCTTTACTTTTGTCCCGCTTTTTTTGTGTATCTACCCTGGCAAGTTTCGTTCCGCCACTACAAACATAAATAAAAGACTAGCATATTCCAAATAGCCCTCAAGGACATCTATCGACGTGAAGTTCGTAATACTAAACACACGAACAATTAGAGCGCCGCCATTTGTTAGTTGTTGCGATGCGACAGTGCAGTGTACTGGTTTCGCAAGGTGATTGTGTCTCTCCTCTGGTAAGTTGTAAAAGTTATAATATCCACTTAATTTATTTGCAATTACTATCCTTATTTAATAATATCTTAATAGTTAAAATGTGATATATAATTAACCCAACAATTACTTATGTTCATTAAAACAGTTGCATTTTTTATGAAAACGTCTCTCCCCTGCCGTATTTTCCCTGGCAAGATAACTGCCAGGGGAGAGACTCACTGACCAGGGGAGATAATATGCATCATAAGATGCTTAAATAAACTAACTCAGATATAGCTAACTTCTATCAACGACTGTTTAAATAACTTAAATACCTAATTATGGTGAATTCTTATGATAAAAAAGTTAAGTATGTTCTCAGATCATATTGTTATTATATTATTGTCTAATATGGTTACAGATATGGCACCGCGCTTTCTGCTTGTTCAATTAAAAGACAAATTTAACAGAAAGGGCAGCTGTGATTAATATGGTGTTCAGTGAGAATGACTTAATTAATTACGCAGAAGATATTCAGGCATTCCATTTTGGAGGTTTTCGTCAACAGATAAGTCTGCAATGGTTGTAACTTAAATGAAAGAAGAGGCATCAGATGTAGTAAAGATTAAAAGCTATTGTTCATTGTCATAAAAGTTGTTACATTCGTCTCCAGCTCTATGGGCACACTTACAGCCAATTTTGAACAGCTTGCCACCCGAAGTAAATCTTACATCTTTGGAGCCATGGACCCGTAACACAATATCGCAACGAATACATGTTTCATTTCCTTATCACTCATTAAACAGAATTCTACTCAACCCTTATACACTTTACGTAGAATTACCATGAAGCTGGACACATAAGGGAGCTTCTGATGATGTGGGTGCTGTTTGCAAGAGATCAACAGACCGATTGAGTGGCAAAGATATAGCATCCCTGAGTGATTTGTCAGATGCTCTTCAGAAAACCTGTCCTAGCATCAGTTTTTCTTATTGACGACAAAAATATCCTAAAGAAAGACGCTTTCCTTTTGCAAAGAAAATATAAATTATGATCATTTCTAAAATAGGTGTCATGATATACTCGCCTCAAAAACATCTCGTCTCCGAGTCGAGGATGTTTACGAACCGGATTCAGAGTCCGAGAACGAGAAAAAGAATCCATCTGACAGTGAACAAATCATAACACCAAAAGGTGGCAAGCATCAGATAGAGGATGAACATCAGCAGTCGACATCCATAAAAACATACACGAATGGCGCCTTTATTCTAGTCATACCACTATTTAAAAAAAGAGTACCTTTAAATGGCTATGTGTACGGGTTTGAAAGATGACGAGATGAGAGGCAGTTTTCTGTAAAAAATTGGACAAATCTGAAAAATTATTTATAGGTGACGAACAAGATATTTTAATTATCTCAGAAGATCAGATTGTCCAGACAATCCCTACGCCAAATCTTATTTTGAAAGGACAAAGGATGTTTTACACGTTCAAAAATTCATAAAGTTTGAGAAAGCTTAAGCATTTTATATTTTATCAATTTATCATGGAGGCGAGAGACTGCCTTTATTTTTAAAGTTATTTTTAAAATTTTATGTTTTGAGTAAATCTTGTTCATTTAATTAAACATAGCTACATACACAGCTAGTATACATACATATACAGCTAGTATGAAAATTATCCTGATTATCACTTAAAAGGCGTTAGTCTATTTAATTAGTTTTAATAAAGTTGTGAATGTGCGATGTTGAAGATGCGATGGCATTCCAAGTTACATATATTTTTGTGAATGAAACTAATGACACTCTTGTTTTAAATTTAAGAAATGGCTATAATATGATTGTCTGATTATAAGTTAAGTACAATGTTTAATAAAAGTAGACCTTATTAATTGTATTAATTATTTTATTGCGTCAAAGTCTCTTCCCTGGTCAAATATGTATCTACCCTGATGTTGATGTCTCTACCCTGCCCGATGTATTTACCCTGGCCTTCTAAAAAGTAACAAAATATGTATAAAGTGACTTGCCCTTCCGTGAAAAGGTACATAAATGGGACATAGACCGTGATATAAGTGATAAATGAAAAATCTCCAACTTTTCTCCTTGGCCGTATCCTCTATAGACTTGAAACCTCTTATCGTAGAACTACCCATATATAAACTAGCGGAACCGACAGACGTTGTCAAATATAGGAAATAAAAATTAAAAAGGAAAACAAATCTAAACCATTCTCGAATCCACTTGAACACACAAAAAATTTCATCAAAATCGGTCCAGCCGTTTAGGAGGAGTTAAATTACAAACACACGCACAGAAGATTTACATAGGTATGTATATCATGATTTTTGTAGACATTACAAATATACATGTTCTTAACAAAACGGTCACATGCAAAATGAAATATGCACTGGGCTTGTCTGAGCGTATTTAAACATCAGTAATTTTTATATTTTAGTAGTAGGATTCAAAATATCCTTAACACATAAAAATGGCACATATACAAAATATATCTAAGTTCTACTATACTCTAATCTGTATCTTTGATAATATTTTGTTATCATGTATTCAATGACATCATTTTAATTCTTAGGCTACATTTTGATTAAATAAAGTATTATAAACTTTTCCGGTATCATGGATCGTCTGGATCTCTTATATCTCAATTTAATCAATCCTAACTAATATTATAAATGCGAATTTCGTTTTGTTTGTTACGTTTACGCGCCTTAACTGCTCGCTATTTCGCTCTCATGATGATTGCTCGTGCAGTTACGTACCCGTTTCGGATACAGAAAAAACGCGCTGGAAATTTATTTGCAAAATCTACATTATTGTGAACGAAGCCGTGGCCATAATTTAGTTTACTATATCTTGTTCGGTTCTTTACTATTCGTTGTTTAGATATAGCCGTTCTGCTTCACTGGTGCACTTTATTCGTAGGTACTGGTTTGAAGAATTCTATAGAGCATCGAGAGAAAACCGGTCACCGTCCCGTCGTTAGTAAAGGCAATGCTCAGGGCATACTGGCTGTCTTACATGCCCGGTGGTATTCAAATTTTTCTAGTAGCTGCTATGAGGTAAAACTTAGACTTCTTATTTTTCTCTAAATATTATGTTTTCAATAAGAATTATATCATAATATTATATAAATTTTAATAATTGTGGCATTCATGTGGCTTTTCTCTTAAAATAATTAGGAAGAGAGCATCCGGGCATACACCAACCTGCAGTATTTTGACGCGGCGCGCCGCGGTAACTATCCAAAAGAGTTCGATATTGTTAACCTTTTTCTGTTGCAATGGTTAGGGTGGGCAATCCAAAGGTGCGTGACGGATTCCTCTCTTCCCAATTATTTTATTACAATAGATTTTCGTTAAGTAACACCCAATTCGATTCAATATGACTTTTATAAGTCTCGATAATCAAAACAAACTGTGATTCACATTAGTAATTACATGATAATTTTTTGTAGAACTGATAAGTACTGCGTCATTAGTAGTGCTTATCGCTTATAAAGCTGCGATTATTAGTATTAACGAGACTTATCTATTAGACTCTGGAGGATGCCTTTAGAACACCGTTTTTTAAGTTGAATCTCATTACGGTATAAAAAGATGTTCCAAGCCTGGCTTTTCCCTTAAAAAAGACAAATCCTGCACAGCAAATAGTTCCTATATGGCGGGTGTATTTACGAACTTTCAAACAACAGACACAAATAACATCCAGACTCGGAATAATTATATGTGGATCTCACAAACATATTTGTCGTGTGGGCAACCGGGGTAGTACTACCCTCTCACAGAATACCGGCGTGAAGTAACGGTACCCGTACTGTTGCGTTTTGTATTGGTGAGTGAGAGAGCCGGAGGCCCCGTTACCCCGTTCCTTTTCCTATTCTTTCCTTTGTCCTTTCCCTCCTTCATTCCTTTTTAAAGGGCTGGCAACGCACTTGTAACTCTTTTTGTGTTGCGGGTGTCCATGGGCGGCGGTAATCGTTTACCACCAGGCCAAGCTATGCCATAAAAAAAAAAACAAAAACTCTAACCTACTACACTCGGTGAAGTGGCATCGGCGAGGCGACTACTTAAACCACTACGGCTTCTGTGTTCTTTTCCATTGTTTGAGTGTTTGTAAAGTACTACGCAGTCAATAAAATTTAATACAAAAGCTAAAAATAATAAAATTGATGATTATTATCTTTCACACAGGACAATTCAGGCGTTTTTGTTCGGTAAGCTACACGAATATTGGACCGTGGACAGTACTATGACTCGGTATGATGCTGGACTTTATGCAGTCGTCATGTTGGGTTTAACGCAGTGCGACTAGATTAAATTTCACAAAAATACCGAAGCACCTTAAAAATACTGAAATATACCAACTTGCACAGGGAAAATATACCAATAAAAATACTGATTTTCAAAACATGTTTTATTCATTCATTATCATTATTACAATAAATGTTAAAAAATTATTTTAACGTTCTACATTAAGGATTAAAATTAAAAAAAACACATTCATCTTTCACACCTTGCTTTGTTTTAAAATTGTAGATACATTTTTGTTTATAGTTCTGTTTCTTTGTTCTGTTTTTATTAAATTTATCTGTGAAAATATGCGCTCGCATGCAGCATTCGATACTGCTATACATAATAGAGATTTACTGAAACTATATATATATTCTTGTATTTTAATGTACACACGGCTACACATCAAATTAGACACCCTATATACGCATAACTACGCTACATGCAAAATGGAGAATTGTCGAAAAGGGACATTGCATAGTGGTGTCGTTGTAATGGTAAGGATAGAACGTAACAAAAATATAACGCACTCTCTCGCACGATTCGCACAGTTCTACTTCTAGTTAATATAAATAGTTCGAAGTCCAAACAGTCTAGGTTGATGTGTTGCTGTGTGTACCATAACTGTTAGAAATATTTCCATCTTCCGCCCAAAATTGTTCGCAAGAAAGGGGTGAGCCAGTTCTCGAAGATATAATAATAAATTACTTACTCCGCGATCAACTTTAATTGTTCTATATTATTCGTCATTTAACTGCATTTGTTCTGGTTGTACTTCGTATGGGAAAGGTTCTATTAAATTTTTTAAATTGCAAAATTTTTTATTCACAGCATTGTGTGGGTCAAGAAATTTCAGTTCCTGGAAGATTTCATTTTCAAAAATCTGTTTGCTCCACTCGATTAATAAAGACTGGCACCTTCTAAAAAAATCAGCAATTTGTTCTTTCATGTTTATATTTCCCCTAAAGATCCCAAAGTCCTGTGAACACACGAATTAGAATGAATATTAATGAACTAGATGGCGTTGTTTTATAAATATTGCAATGCTTACTCATTTTATTAAATAGGTAAAATTTATAAGAAATTATAATCTCAACCGAAAAGACAGTCGAACACAGGGACAGAATAATGTTTGCGTACGAACAGAATAGCAAGTCATCGAAAATATCTATAAAATAAACTATAAATATTACTATAAATATTACTTTAGTTATATAAATTCATTTGTAAATCTTTGCTTCTTGTTTTAACCTCTATTGTCGATATAACTAAACTTAGATATAAGTACTTGTATCGATTTTCGTCAGATGGAGTCAATTACCGGCTTATACTATTTTAGTTTATACATGGGTATGAATTTTTGCAGCTCACTGTACATGAATCAACTTTTCATAATTCTTATAAATATGCATCACAATACCAATAACAGGTATTTAATAAACCAAAACAATAAAGTACATTTATAATATTGTCTTCTGTTTACGCAAATGTTATTAATTGAAATTAAACTACTATATACGGATTTTATCGCGTTGTTAATTTAACACTGTACCTATTACATAATTTTGAAAACTGTTACACTGCTACTACCTACTACTTTTGAATTTTACTAATTTATAAGCTAATTAAATTATTAAAACTATTTGTATTTAGGTTTACACTTTCCCCGACGTTTCGGTTGCTTTTCAGCAGCCATGGTCACGGGGAGACTAAGATGGTAGTTGTCTCAATGGTCCAGTGTAAGTAAGTGTTATTTCAATGTACCCGAACATAATTTAATCTTTGGTGTTACTATTTACGCAGAATGAGCTCAAAGTATCATGAAGTCTAGCTGTGGTTTGCTTCTTCTTGGGTTTCACTATTTGAATTACTGGATCCCAAGATGGTGGTACATTCCAACCATCTTCTCTATTGAGAGGAATCGGTGTTCTTTAGCGAGAATCTGTGGTTTGTCAAATCTCAGGTAGTGGTTGGTCCCCTGTTGTACATGTTCACACACAGCAGACTTCAACGAGCGTTTGTGTTTTACGTCAGCTATGTGTTATTTTATGCGGGTGCCTATACTTCTCTTGGTTTGACCAATGTATGAGAGTCCGCAGTCACAATCTATTTTATAAACCCCTGCATCTTGTAAGGGTAATTAATTGGCACTTGACGGATGGTAAAAATTGTCTTATCTTCGTTGGCGGCTTGAAGTATGTGTTGATTGAAGCTCGCTTCAAGATGTAGACAATCTTATCAGTGACACCCCTTACACAAGGCAGTATAGCAGGCTGGCGCTCGACTGTGGCTGGCTTTACTCGGGATCTGTGACAGCGGCGCGGCTGTTGGAGCTTGTTGTCTTGCAGTACTTGCTTGACATGTTGAAGCTCGGCGTCCAGGTGTTTCTTGTCACAGATCCCGTGGGCTCTCTGAAACAAAGACATTCCCACGGTAGCTAACTGTTTAGGATAGTAGTGAGATTCACCGTTTAAGTACCTATTTGTATGGGTCTTTTTCCTATACACAAGAATTAAGAAGAATTGGTCAAATTCCATGTGCACTCTCTGTGCTCTAACTCTCATAATCCAATGGAACGGCAATAAGACACGAGAGGAGAGAGATGCAAAATCAACGGCTTCACGTTTTTTCAACGGCTTTCCAAGACACCTAGGCGTAGAACACCACCTGCTGCTTAACCCCGAGCTGCTATTGTGAATTTCTTGGCAAAAAACCTAATAACTTTTTGCTAACTTGACCCGGGATACGTACTCTAGGTGTCATGTTAAGCAGTCACATTCACTATCGCTGCGATACCAAGAAGAAAAACAACAACATTATATTATTCTAGATTTAGCCTGCTTCGCTCGCGTTACTCTAGAGCAGAGGTGCCCAGACATTTTTCTGATAGACCACTTTCAAAATCTAGCTGGTTCCGGTGGACCCCTGTAGCTAGAAATTTAATCCGCCAAGTAATATCGGTATATTCGAACCAAGACGTTAAATTGGGTCAAAAAATTAAAAAAAATTTGGTCATCTCTCTACGGGCTGAGGTTATATATTTTTTTTTAATTCCTCTATATATCCATCAATCGACGTTTAAACAAGTAACAGTCGCTGAGCTTCTTAAAATATTAACTGCCTACATTGATAGGTGAAATCAAGCCAACATTTAAGTTCTTCAATATCGAAAGCAAATAAATTTTCGTGGATATCGAAAGTAAATAAATTTTCGTGGATCCCCGCTTACGAATTGTGAAATAAATTTTCGTGGATCCCCGCTTACGAATTGTGAACACCTATTTTTTCTATCACGCCAACGTAGTCCCCCGTCGAGTGAACCCGTGGACCCCTACGGGTCCATCTGGACCACATTGGAATCTAAGGCTCTAGAGTCTAGATTTTTATCAATAAATTGCTATGCCTTGGAAACAGTACATTTTTCTGGATGAAAAGTACCCTCCTCCGTCCTTTTCTGTACCCCTGACAACGTGTATGCGAAATTTCATGATGTAAGGCTTGGAAACGTAACAAATTCACATCCGCTTTTATATTATTAGTTACAATGTTAGGATTATACTATTTCATATATATACGTACATATCTGTATAAAGGCGAGCTTAACTCAATGTGCGTTTTTTTAATCTGTAAATATATAATAATGATTTTATCTGACCTTGGTTATTATCTATCTGATAAAGATGTTTGTAGATAATATGTGAAGGTAATCAGGATTTGTTAACGTAAATACGCTTGTCTCATGACTGCCTCGTGGCGCAGCTGTAGTGATTGCGACTGTTGTACAAGTAGTCACAGGTTCAATTCTCGTGCACTAGCGCTGACTCCTTAGGACCTGGGGGTGCCCAACCTAATGACATTAGGACTAAGCCCTCCCAATAATGGGGGACTCCAGATTGATTATGCTCGCCAAACGCAGTTACAGTTCTCGCGATCCACCATACCAAAAGTAATGAGGAAGCACACTGGGGTGGTTTAAGTCGGTAGGCCTGAAAATGAATCCGACATAATCAACTTGTCTCTCCGTGACAAAAGGATAAGTTTAAGGTGCATCTCCTCACGAAATTGTACTTAAAAAAGTTTACTTGTGCCGATGAAGACACTACATTTCAGGAAGTGTGATGATAAAAACATAATCAATTAAAATGTTTTTGATCCCGATCATTGGCTTTCGACATAAATATTGCATCGCACTGGACTTTACAGTCGACCCATCTATGTAATAGAAAATAGGACGAATTATCAAACTTACTATTATCTATTATATCCATACTTATTGTCACAGTTGCTCCGTATGAGTCAAGTATCGGTGGGCGAGGTCGCAGGAGGCACGCAGGTAAATCTGCTATCTAACGACATAGTGCGGTTCGATTTCGCGTTCATGTTCTTGCACTACGTATGGGTGGTACCCCTGCAGACTGCCGCAGTACTCTACTCACCGTACCAAGCTGTCGGATACGCTCCTTTCGTCGGCCTATTTAGTGTCCTTTTAGTCATTCTGCCAATCCAAGGTAAATAATTCTTAAATTATCTACTATAAATATAGGTATATATATTTATGGATAAATATTTGTCTATAATTTGCTTTTTTATTTGTGGTTTGACTAAGCTCACGACTGTTGTAAGACGTCAAACGGCTCAAAGAACAGAAGCCCGAGTGTAAATTTCGTGTCATTTGACGTAGTTCGTAACGATCAAGTCAATCGTGCTAACTATCGATCGAAAGTACTTCGAAATAGTCAGAGTGTGAAATAATGCAAACCAATCTATTCGCATCGCGTAATCTCACTTTGCCGAAAGTCAGCCGAAAGTTAGGTAATTTTTTTTAAGTTGCCTACATTGCATTACGAGTATCTCTATTTCGTTTTATGGAGCAGCGAGTAAAAGAGATGCTAAATGCTCTATGCGTCGCGTCATGTTTCAATACAAAAAGTCCTTTAAACGGTGATCTCAACCCAAATTATTTTTTTGTAATTCTACCAATATCTGCTGTATCGAAATACCAAATTACATAATTTTTCATAAATATAATATTATAATGTATGGAAGTTATATTATAATATTCATTATGTATCATACAGTTTTTCCATTTCTATTTATATTAAACAAAGATTGAATATTTTCTTTTATCATATACCGATTTGGGTTAGAAACCTACCGACATTTCTGAATTACTTTAAATTTTGACGTTCGCCTTCAAAAGCTTAGCGGTTTATTGTGATTTTTTGAATTTATTGAAATTATAATATTATAATGTGCGCAATTTAAACCACGCCATTCCAATTTGAAATTCTGGTAAAGTTTATGGAGCAGTAAGTAAATAAATACATATACAGATATGCATGTTTACATATAAAAATAATCACTTTATAACGAAGTAACGATATAAAAATTAAACTGCTTATTTATCGTGTTTAAAGCAGATTAATTGTAAATTATATATAAATTTTAA
The DNA here is from genome assembly GCA_963675205.1 of Catocala nupta. Classification (NCBI taxonomy): domain Eukaryota; kingdom Metazoa; phylum Arthropoda; class Insecta; order Lepidoptera; family Erebidae; genus Catocala; species Catocala nupta. The sequence goes on from OY776079.1 coordinate 17,906,935, forward strand.
TAATAAATTATAGTTATTTTACATAATATTATACTTCGTTTACGCGAATGTCATACATTTTAATTTTACAGACACGGTGACATACATAAGCCGTCGAATAATGTAAAAGGCAGAAATCAAGCAATACAAGATTGGAAAACTTGTAAAATTTATTAAATAATGATCCCACCGGGGCAATGAAAAATACGGAAAAGTGAAGAAAGGTATCTACCTCATCGATTACGATAAATACCTACTTAAATAATGCATTTAACTGATGAGAGTTAATTATTTTCAGAGCCAAAACCTACATCGCCTATGCCTGCTAGAAGTCCTCAGGTTCTTGAAGCAGAAAGCATTCCTGTTATTGAGTTAAGTAGGTACATATACTGATTATAAAAATATTAATATTATAATTTATAACATTGTAAGCCCAATTAAGGAACCGACAAGTGTTTCGAATTGTGAATGATAAATTGCTGTAATAGATTTACTCACTTTGATACGTGACAGACATATAAGAATATAAATGTGTATGCTTCATCTTGAATGAATTTTAATTGCTTTCTTTTTTAGCTGAATGCGATATATGGAATATGCCTGGACCATCACATCAGAGTCTCCATACTCTACATTCAAACAATACGCACGTACCACAACCGGAAGCCGATACATCAACAGGATCCCAACGTCGTCGACGTAGAAGAGCAACCTCAATAAAGTGTCACAGACATATAAGAATATAAATGTGTGGCTTTCACACATTTATATTCTTAAATCGATCGTTTGCCTGAAACTACGTAAATGTAGCTTCAGTAACTTAGTAAACTCACTAACCTATATATGTTGACGTTCATAAGTGTTACTTTGTGACCTAAATGAGTACATGGTTTTTGACTTTAATTTTAGATAAAGAAAATGAGAATGATTTCTATGTAACAGATGTTGCAGATGTTGTTAATTGATTAAAAGAGAAACATTATTTTTATGTTAATGCGCCTGTCTTCTGTAATTAAATAAATAAATTTGAATATGGTGTCAGTAGTGTTATTTACAAAGCCACATTGGCACAGTTTTTATATAGATTCTTAATAAAAACAAACATATTAAATTATATTCATGTAAGTAATTCATATTGCCAAAAACATTATAAGAAAATGAGAATATGACTTATGAATATAACAATGAGAAAAGCGAATGTAATGATTATTATACCAATTGAGATCAAAATATAAAAAAGAACCAGTGACTACGTCTAGCTATTTGATCATGCAGTGCTCTTCCTCGAATCAACTCGGTGGTTGCTTGTTGCTCTTCCATATGCTGGACATGACCTATTGTAGCTTTATGATGTTCACTTAGATCTAAAATTAAAGGAGATTTGTTTTAGTAAATCCTTAATGTTCATACTGTCCATTTGAAATATAGATTCATCTTAATATTATGAACCATTCTTACCTAAATCATCTGGTTCAGGTACTCTATAACCTAATGCAATATTATAGAGCACACTATTGTGCCTGAATAATTTGTGCGTATTTTAGAGGCTTGTAATGCAATACTCTATCTTTGCAAAGGCAACGCCTACGATTGGTTGGTTGTAATTTGTTAGTTCTTCTAATTGCATATTTCCTATACATAGAAACAGGAAGGCTTCCTTTGATAAGCAATATCTATTTCTAAATTCAATGTTACTGAGGTCTTCTACCGGATTAAATGAGGCACGAAAATCAGCTCTCTCTTTCTCAAGTAATTTATTTCATCTTGGTAATGAGTGGCCATCATCAGTTTTCACCAGAAAAAGCTACGAGCCGTCATTTTCACCCAAAAATAAACACAAAATTACACAGTTATTAATATCGTATTCAATGTCAACTACGTCTCACCAACCCAACAACAAGTGAGTTTACTGCACGACCGCGTTACCGTTTCGAGACGATTGTAAATGTCAAATTTTAGTTCACACTCGCATAATCTTGAAAAACGTTTGTCGAAACTATCAATACCGCGTCCGACACGATAATTTTTACGTCACTTCTAGTGACACCGCTATTGTAGTAGTGCAAACGATTTCACACTCGCTCGTTTTTCTTACAATAGTCTCCGCCAGGGGCGCTTTGTAAGTTACCATACATTTGTTAGTCGATACGGCAACTTTGTAGATTGAGTTAGCTTTATGAAAAATCCACACTTGGGCCTCAGACAATCGTATTAAGCTAATGAGCGACATTTTTAACGGTATACAGGTACGTAGAAAGGTTTTATATTGATTAGTGTCTTATCTACTTAATATATCATTAACTTGTCAGTTGTTGAAAAGCCGGTCGTAATTAAAAACCTATTGTGTCTGTCCGCTGGTGGTCTGCTGCGGCTTAATAATATAATAATATTAAACCCCTCTGGGACAGTCGTTATCTCATCATGAGACTAACGCGATATCAGAGGGCACAGTACACTAGCTTTTAAACTACCACCTTCGCCTTGTGATATAAACAAAAATGAAAAAATGTATCACCAGTGTCACGCGGACCACTCGCGCCATGACGGCTGCGCACGAGTCGGAGTGGTGGGTGGTACCCCTCTCTCCCTCCTGCCCAGCGGTAGCTGATATATAAGCCGATTGCGTCCTATTTCCGACCCGCTCTGCTGCTGCTGCCGTCTAAGTTAAGTGGTCCGTTCTATCCGGGACCACGTAACAAGCCTTTATAAGAAACACGCCCTGTTCTTTTATTTAATATATAGTTGTTATTCCTACCGAAATCTGAAAATGGTTATTAAAAGACCTTTTTTTTTTTTTTTTTGATACCCAGGAAAAATGCTTCATGCACTACCCGCCGGCTAGGGGACGGCACCGGCGGGGCGTGTGGGACTCCCAGCAAGAAGACGCGCTGGTATACCCACTAAAAAACCTGGGGTGTTGCCTCTCTCACCCAATGGGGGGGGCCAGTTGGGAACTTAAAAGATTCAACCATAGCAGGCCCCCCCGTGTGGGTGCCGGCCGGGTCATTTTTTTCGGACCCGACCACCTCTCGTCCCCAGGGGAGAGCCTGACTGCTCTCCCCTTTCGACATCAGAAAGGCGCGCGGGAACACCGCGCGCGCCCTCTCGGGGCTTTTAGTTTACGGGTGGCAGGGTCCCCTGAGGCCCCGCCACCCGGAGCCCCTAGGTGGGGGGCAGGAGAGCGACATAAGCGCGTCTCCTGCGCCCCCTCCTCCGGCGGCGGACGTCCGGGGCGTAAGGATCGTCCTCACGCCCCCGCTCCGCCGCCTCCTTCTTCGAGATGACAGTCTCGCAGAAGGAGTTATTAAAAGACCTAGAATTTGCGAAAGTATATTATTTACATTATCTCCGCTACTTTACTACCCTGGTCAATCTAGTCCCTAAAACTAGATTGACCATCTATAACGTTACACCAGATTAAATAAAAGCGCACAAACCACAGGGCAGCTTGTGGCGAGCTGAATGTGAGTGACGACTCTGCGGTCCTGAATGCCTCAGAAAGTCGGTTATTACTGGTTGGCTGGGGTGGAACTTGAAGAGCGCCCGTAGGACTCTCAACTCTGGCTTGCCTTGGTCAGCCGGTCAGAGGACCCGCTCCGGGTCTCCGTTGCCACGAGACCCGTGATGGTGAAACCGGCGCCGCACCGCTCGACATCCCCAGCCGCTCACACCGGTGTTGCCCTCTGCTGCTGGCTTCTACGCCTATAGTGTCTATCCTGGGGGCCCATCTAGTGAGTTGGCGAGTCACTGTCTGCCCATCCGATTGATGCTATTAAAGTATTCAGGGCAGACGCCGTTTTTCATCCATAGTTACCTATATACCGGTCCATCAAACACACATCCACGTACCCCATAAGTATTAGAGTACATACATATGTAGCAATAGTCCTACGCCTGCTTCGGCTAGTGCCACCGTAGGTGTTCCATCCCAGATTAGATTAAAACTCTCGAAGGGCCTCTTCACGTTGGACCTATGTCTCTGTGTAAGCCTCCCAAAGGGCCAGATATTTTTCTTATATTAGAAAAATATCTGTGATAAGTGAAACATAATATTAATAATGTTTATTGACACAGAAATGTAGTATATTGCGTGAACCTTATTGTAGGACTTAGAGTTAGCACAATACTTACTAACACTGATTCCCAAACTAGACTATAGCCTGCATTTGGGAGGCAGCGCTCAGCCAAAACAATGCAACAATGGACACAGAAGAGAGTTATTATTATTACATACTTAATTTATATATTTATTATTGAAATATGTAAGATGTGTAAGTGATAGATTGTAAACGTGTACGAATTGTAAGTATGTGGATGAGTACGTGGATGGATAAGAATGTGAAATGTAATTTGAGATAATTATTGTTACTATAGGAGTTTTTAGGATATGTAAGTGACTGATTGTAGATGTGTGTTGTGATTATGTGGATGGATTAAATGTGAAAATGTATAAAATTAATACGAGTAGATTAAATACAGATTTCTACACTAGCTATAAAATTAATAATTTTAGGTTATATCTTTGGAATTTCTTTGTTGTATCTAAAGCATGTAACTTAATATTGGTTTGGGAAAGTTTGCGTTTCAACCTACATACACCTATATAGACATAATATGTCACCGGCGAGCGTGTATGAGGAATGTTATGAAAGTGAATGAAGGCAGAGAAGTGTGCCAGGATCGTAGCAAATGAAAATCCGTAGTCTTTGCCTACCCCTCTGGGAAACAGGCGTGAATTTATGTATGTATGTATGTCAATGGAGACATGGTTTAAAAATAATAAGTGGAACTCAAAGACAATTAATTGAGAGATTATCATAAAACATTGTTTAATTTGCATTGAAGGTGATCAAAATGTACGCTTGGGAGAAACCCTTCGATATTTTTATGAAGGCGGCGCGCGCCTATGAAATGATAGCGCTTAGGAAATCCATGTTCATCCGAAGCACGTTTCTAGGTTTTTATGTTGTTTACTGCGAGAAGTATTCTGTTTGAAACCATATTGGTACTTGTGCTTACTGGTAACATGATCGATGCTACAACGGTACGTGCACAATAAAAACAGATCTACCTTATTTTTACGATTTATATCTCAAACAATATTTCTCAATATCTACCCTATTCAACAATTCTTCAGTATAATTCAATGGAACGTAACGTTAATCTTACCATTCGCTGTCGCTAGTTTGTCTGAGATGTTGGTTTCCTTAGAACGTATACAGAGTTTCCTCACAATGGGTAAGTATTATATTGAAATCTTTACAAAGAAACCGTAATTTTACTAGTTGTATGTATAGAGTTGCATGAAAACAAGATCTATTAAGCAGTGTGCCCATTCCAGCCATGCTCCTTACAAATAAAGAAAGGCAGTGTCGTCTTTAAAAATGAGTATTTGACGTGTTGCAAAATATATTTTCAAGACTCTATTTTCTTATACAAATCTAAGCACGGTTTATTATTTTTACTGATCAGTATCTAAGCTTACTATTATTGGACCAATATATATAATAATATAATATTCTACCACATACAACATTATCTAGCCCAAACTAAGCAGAGCTTGTACTATGGGTACTAGACAATGGATAAACATACATATGTACTTTTTTTTTGTAAATACATGCATATTATACATAGAAATACCCAGACCAAGACAAACATCCATGTTCATACACACAAATATTTGTCTTGTGCGGGAATCGAACCCGCGACCTCAGGCGTGGCAGTCGGTTACACTAACCACTACGCCATGGAGGCCGATATGCCCAACTATATTAGCATTAGCGATCTGGAGAGCCCTTAACTACAGTTAATTCAAATCAAACCAACTATCAAAATATATATTTGTTGTTCCAGCAGTCTTTCAAGCGCATATTCTATTTGCAAAATATTTTCTGTATTAAAATCTCACCATTTTGCTAAATCTTCGAAGTTTTACGTTAATGACATACAACAAAAGGTAAATTAAGCGCAGTCATTGGCTCTGTGGGTTCTGGCAAAGTAAGCAGGAGTCTCATGATATAATTATTTTCTTTTATTAATTATTTTGTTATGATGTATTTAATTAATGACTTTTTCCAGAAGTCTCTACTTTAATAGTTGTTAAGAGAATTGCCGGTAACTACAGGTAACTTAAGCATCAAAGGCATGGTATCCTACGCTTGTCCAGAATCCTGGCTTTTCGCAGGTACGGTTCGAGAAAATATTTTATTTGGATTGCCTTACGATTCAGAAAAATATAAGGAGGTAAGATGTTTGTAAAATACTATCCATTTTACTTATTTTATCATTTCAACAGCACTTTATAATTCATTGAAAGCCATCAATTTTCGTGCATAAAATGCAATGGACAAAATTAAAAACACAACGTAGGAAACAGTCATTACATTTTTATTAGAGACGTCAATTTGTCCGCTGTTAAATAATTTAACGCAATCAGGCGAATACTTTAATATTCATTTCCTTCCACTTTCCCTCAATTTTCACAAGTCTGCAAAGCTTCTTGTTTTCAGCCAGATTCCAAACAATGGCCTTATGGTGATCGCTATTTAGTGGGAGAAAGAAGAGAGTCTCTTTCTGGCGGACAAAGAGCTAGAATAAACTTAGGCAGAGCTATCTATCGTGAGGTGAGGTGTTCGTGCGGATATTAAATTGGTTCATTGTATCAATACACCTAACAGCTTCTTTATTCTTCAAAATGAGAACATTTTACGTCGTCCTGTCGACCTACTGCATATAAGACATTACTGTGAAATCGACATAATAAGTCAGAATTTGATAAAGTTGGACTAAAAGCATGTATAAAATAATGGCCTATTTAATCTGAAATACATGTGGTACCGATTTTTATCACAATAACCCACTCATAAACATTTACTTATACCCCTTTTTTCAACAGGTCGTTTTTTAAACAGATTTTCAAAAGATATGGGTGCGATGGATGAATTTATGCCTCGGAACCTTTTAGAAACAGTGCAAATGTACATCTATCTGCTTAGTATCCTTGTGTTAGGTAAATGCAATGGCCTTGCCTTTGACTTTAATACCTACTGCAATTCTTGCAGTGGTTTTCTATTATTTACTTAAATGATACCTGAATGCCGCTCAAGTTGTAAAAAGATTAGAAGGCACTAGTAAGAAAGTTATTTATACTTTATAATTATATTTAGTAGTTAGATGGTTATAATTAAGTGTTTCCTTTTATTTTCGGACAGCTAAAAGTCCAGTATTCGGCATGATTAACTCTACAATATCTGGTTTGTCAACAATAAGAAGTCCTTTGACGAAGCATAGGTAAAGAATAATTATTTATTTATTTTAGTAGATTCACTACTTTCAATATATATATTTACGTATGTTACATATATATCGACACATTTAATGCACCAATTTTATTTTAGGACCTTCACACAAGTGCTTTCCACACTTTTTTTGGTGGATCAACAGCCTTCGGTTTATATCTAGAAGCCCTCTGTTTAGTTTACCTTGCTATCATTATGGAGATATTTCTTATGATTGACTTCAATAAGTTGATGTTTATTTTTACAATATCGATTTAGATTTTTATTGTTATATTTGTAGTTCAGAAAGTATTTGTTATCTTTTCCTTGGTATTAAACAAGCAAACATTGTTCTCTTAATATATTCCATTGTAAATAATAATGTAATTCCGGTTCCTAACATTTCATCCTAACAGTCAATAATGTTTTTTCATATAATGACTCATTAGTAAAGACAGTTTAGTTTTTTTAAGGGGTTATATAATAATCATGTTCTTAAGTTAATTATTGTACACTTAGCGGCAGAAAATGTGGCCCAAATATAAATAAGTATAAAACCAGGTCTAAAGGAGCTGCAAATAAAAAAATTGTATTATAATTTAATAGAACCAGTATTATTCTTGACTCAAGCCATAAAAAAACAAAAAATAATCCGTTATTTTAACTTTTGTGGCACATTAACCGCATAACTTTATTGGGACACTTAGAATATAAGTGAGTTGAAATTTAATTTTAAAATGAATGCGCATTGAGCATAATTTCTTTTAGTTTTAAATTAATTTATAGCTTATCGTAGTTCTTCCAGGTAGCACACAATGCCTTTAAAACCTGCACAGACTGTTACAACTGTACTTCTTAGGAGTCAAGGGCTTACTCAACGGAAGGTCGAAGGTCGCTAAAACTTTAAATGTACCTCATACAACTTAAAGATACTCATTGAAAATCTACAACAAGACTAATTTTTACAAGAAGCGGCGGATTTAGATATTCTTCAGTACGTAATCATGATTTATTGGATTGGAAATTTTGAAAATCGGTTTATCACTGCCGTGAAGATACGGCAGCATCATTTAAAGGCAAAATGAGTCAACGTAAATGAGCAAACAGTCAGAAGAATAATGGAGCAACAAGACCTGCATGCTAAAAGACCAGTTCGAGGTTTAGAACACTCCGGGCTACATCGCGTAGCTCAACTTTGATTTGCCATTAAATAGCCTCTTTCAACACATGAACAATGGAGTAGATTTCTGTGTACGATTGAATGCAGAATAGCTTTTAGAGCTTTAAACAGCAGTGAGTATGTGCAGAAAAAGCATAGGCAGCAGTTTCTTCCAACAAAAGTCTTTCATGGTTTGGGTAGGATAAGTTCAGATGCTCATACAGAGTTAGTGAGGGCTGAGGGTTAACTAATGCCAGTTTGATACACTGAAGAGATCCTTCAAAAACATGTTTAGCATATCAGGTGTTCATCAACAGCGCGATATCACTTTTATTATAAGACAATACCCGACGACACACAGCTTGTTCCGTAGATAAGTACATTTCGGAGGTCATAATGCGACAATTTTAGTAGCTAGCAGTGCTAGCAAGAAGTAGTAGAATAAATAGCACTAAGTATGTCTGGAATATGCTTCACAAGAATGTTAGAGTAACTGCTAGCTCGCCGCAGGACCTTCATGAGTTAAAAATTATATTGGAAGCTTTTAATCTCTACCTAGGAAGAAATCAATCAATCGAGGCCTGAGCCGTTGCACATAACAAATATATCCGCGGAGTCCTGGCGCCAGGAAATAAGGGATATCATACGGGAAGAGGTACGTGGTGCTTTGCAAGAAACTATAAGCGCATTAACATCAACTTTAACTGCAAGTATTAAGGAAATGAATGAGGAAATAAAGGAGTTCAAGATATCCATGAATTTTCTAAACAGTGAATTCGAGAAGCTAAAGGAAGATAATATTCTTTACAATAAACAAATGAATCAAATGAGAAAAGAAAATGAAACGTTACATTCTGAATTGATTGATACCAAGAAAAAATATGATCAGATAGATCAATTGTTGCGTGCTAATAATATTGAAATACAGTGCGTTCCGGAGAGCAAATCCGAAAAATTTGTAAATATTGTCAAACAACTAGGTCGTGCCGTAAATGTTGTGATAAATGAAAATGATATACAATATTGCTCCAGAATTGCGAAAATGAAGCCGGATAGTACCCGCCCACGAACTATATTAATCAAATTCAGCACATCTCGCCTCCGTGACACCATCTTAGCGGCAGTGGGTACATATAACAGGACCCATGTACAGGATAAACTCAATACCCATGACTTAGGATTTTCTTCTAACGAAAAGTCACCAGTGTTTGTTGTGGAGAACTTATCACCGGAGAATAAAAACTTACACGCCGCTGCCCGTTTTCGTGCTAAGGAATTAAAATATAAGTTTATCTGGGTACGAGGAGGTCACATATATATGAGAAAAATTGAGACTGCCGAAAAGATATTTATTCGTAATCTCGACATGTTGAATAAACTTACCTGATACTTTTATTAATAATACCCGAAACCAATTTACAATGTGTCTTAGATAATATAATTACCTACTTTCTTTTTGTTAAAGAACATTTTATATGGAAAATGTGTAAGTTATACGTTATGTCATGTTTACTACAGAGATATAACCGGCTTTGTTTACGTAAGTGAATCATTGTCTTTACGCGTAGAAAAGGCCCAATGCTATATATTTGAATATTGGTCATGTTATTATTTGTTTATCATGGTGAGTAACTATACATATATAAGTTTTGTACTTAACAAGTGACAAAGTTATCGTTTATTACTATAGCTTAATCACCCACATACAAAGCGAATGCGGTCGGTCATACAGCTCCCCATATACAACTATAATGGCGACTACTATGTGTTGCGGCATAATATCACAATTTATTGTTAAAATTAATTGCTATAGATATTTATTGAGTGAGACATTCTCGCATGATCCGTTATTTAAGTTTTTAAATTATGGCTAACACAAATTTAAGTTTTTATTATCAGAACGTGCGTGGGCTAAGGACAAAGGTTTTGTATACATTTAATAATATTTTACATTGTAATTATGACATTTTGCTTTTCACTGAGACATGGTTGCAGAATGATATCCTAGATACGGAATTGTGTGACGATAGGTATCAGATATTTCGACAAGATCGTGATTTGACTATTTGAAGTACTGGATCCCAAGCTGGTACATTCCAGCAATCTTCTCTATTGAAATTGGGATGTTTTTTAATTTCAATAGCCTCGCGAAGCATCCTTGGCAGGAATCGGTGTTCTTTAGCGATAATCTGTGGTTTGTCAAATCTCAGGTAGTGGTTATAGTCAAACCCAAGAAGAAACAAACCACAGCTAGACTTCATGATACTTTGAGCTCATTCTGCGTAAATAGAAACACCAATAATTAAATTATGTTCAGGTACTTTGAAATAACTACACTGGAACATTGAGACAACTACCATCTTAGTCTCCCCGTGACCATGGCTGCTGAAAAGCACCCGAAACGTCGGGGAAAGTGTAAACCAAAAATAAATAGATTTAATAGTTTAAATAATTTTATTAGCTTATAAATTAGTCAAATAAAATCAATAGTAGTAGTAGAGTAATATTTTCAAAATTTTGTAATACAGTGATAAATAAACAATGCGATAAAATCCGTATATAGTAGTTTAATTTCAATGCTTATCATCCTGCTTTAATTTTAACATGTAATGATCTGTTTCTAACACCCCTACGTGAAGTAGACATACCGCGGCCTAATTATTACAAAGGCAATTATGATGAACTTATACTTCAGTAAAATAGACTGGGATAAAACGTTAGCGGTTGACTCGGTAGATGATGCTATTGATGTTTTCTATAAAGAAATAAATATCGGAGTGGAGCGATACATTCCAATAAATTAAAAAATCGAAGGTATCCCATTTGGTACAGCCGTTCTCTTATTAAAATTATTCGTGAAAAAACTAAACAGCATAGTAAATGGAAGAAATATATGAATCCCCGTGACTATCAGGCGTTTTCAATTCTACGTTGTAGGCAACATAGTATTCAAAAATCATGTTTTCATAACTATATGATGCTCACAGAAAAAATTATAAGTCATTCTCCTAAAACTTTCTGGACCTATATCAAAAGTAAAAGGGGTGGCAGTCAATATCCAAAAGCTTTTACATTAAATAATATGACATATGAAGATGGTAAAAGTATCTGTACCGCATTCAGTAAATATTTCCACAGTGCTTTTGCTATACCATCTGTATGTTCTATGAGCACGTGGCCTTCATGTACCACTACTGACGTAATGGAAAGTTCAAATAGTGTAATATCTACACTTAATATCACCGGGGACATGGTACTTGACGTCTTGCGCACATTGGACAAAAATAAAGGTCCCGGGACTGACGGTCTACCTGCCATATTTCTGCGCAGTTGTGCTGATAGTTTAGCATGCCCTATAACGTTGCTGTTTCGAATGTCTCTAACCGAAGGTGTCTTTCCGTCCTTGTGGAAGGCTGCGCTTATTGTGCCTGTACATAAGAAAGGCTCGAAATTGGATATTAAAAATTATCGCCCGATATCTATTCTTAATACACTCAGCAAGGTGTTTGAGAAAATCGTTCATGGCAACATTTACTCGATGATAGCCAATGGTATAGGTCCGTATCAACATGGTTTCATTAGGCGACGCTCAACTACATCGAACTTAGCTACCTTTAGTAACTATGTTATCTGTAATATGGAAACTTGTGGGCAGGTTGACGTGATCTATACGGATTTCGAAAAAGCATTCGATCGTGTGGATCATGTTAGCCTGCTTCAAGCTTCTTATTTGTCCAAGCGATCTCAGGCCGTTGTTGTTGGAGGTTATTGGTCTGATTTTGTAGATATACCGTCTGGTGTTACTCAGGGATCCTTACTTGGGCCTCTTTTTTACTCTGCGTACTTATACGATGTCCAATCATGTTTTAAATATGCTAAGCACATCTTATACGCGGATGATATGAAGATATATCTGCGTATCAGAGCGAGACTCGATTGCGAACTTATACAACGTGATCTTAATTCATTATACCGGTACTATTCACAAAATAATATCAATGTCAATATCTCGAAATGTCAATGTATTAGTTTTACTCGTCGCAAAAAGCCAATTAACTATACCTATAGATTTGATAATAAAATTATTGAAAGAGTCGATGCAGTCAGGGATCTTGGTATAATGTTAGACTCCAAATTATTGTTCTCTCAGCATATTGATGGCATAGTTAATAAAGCTTCTCGTAACCTTGGATTTGTAATGCGCACCTGTAAACCATTCAGAAACTTCCATTGTATTAGGATTGTATACTTTGCTTATGTCTGCATTATTCTAGAGTACTGTAGTCCAATCTGGTCACCTCAATATAAGATTTATATTTCTAGATTAGAAAATATTCAGAAACGACTTGTTAAATTTTTAAACTTCAAAAGCCACAAACGTCATTCTTCTTATCTCGCAGATTGTAGACTATCACTTGCTTCCACTCGAAGATAGAAGAAAGATGTTGGATATGCTTCTCCTATTTGATATTCTACGTGGTGAGATTGACAGCGTTGATCTTTTGTCGTGCATAGAATTTTGCACACAAAGGACTCGCACAAGACACACTCACTTACTTAGTGTACCTTCACATCGTTCCAATTATGGGCAAAATGCTGTTATGACTCGACTGCCTCGCATTTATATAGACCAATTTGGAAGCCTGGATATATTCCATTTATCTAAGGTATCCTATCGCAAATTACTTGTGAAGATACTCAACAATAAATAAATAAGTAAGTAAGTAAATAAATAATAGCAGTTTACCAGTTTACCAGATTATTAGGTGTTTCTTTATCTTTTAGTTAGTTTTTATATTTAGTTTTGTAGCCACTTTCTAGTTTGTATAATGCATGCTGTGAAACTCTGTAATAGGCTTTAGAAACTCATGTCACATTGTTACCATATCATGTACTTTGTAAATAAGCTGTTGAGTTTCCTATCAATAAATCAAATCAAAATCAAATCAAATTCCTCAAGTAGAGATTGAAAAATATAGTCCTGGTGATGTCTAATCGTATGCAGGCGATTATCAGGCTCAGATGTAAAAGAACTAGTAATTAATTTAAGACATTACTAATTATTCTTTAAAAAAAATTATAAATGCGTGAACTTATTTTTTACCTTGAATTACTGCTTTCGTAATTTGTATAAAATTATCAAATTCAGAAATCTTCAAAAAATCGTATAGTTTTCATTTAATTATGATTATAATTAAAGAAATATGCTTGGGCCGCTTTTTGTGCCGCTGAGTGTATAACCACTTTAAAAACTGAACTGCGTTTAATAATGACTCAAAGCTGAACTGGAAAATGGTTATGTCATGTCATAATTATACACACACACACATACATACATGTCATGGCATAATTATAGAATGACTAGCTTTTGTCCGCGACTTCGTCCGCGCGGAATTGTTACATTAGGCAGCATTTTAATTTTTTTAAGAAAAATTTTTTGCCAGTTATTCTCATATAAATGCTGCGGTTGACTGCAAATAGCTTATTTTATAAATGTTTTTAAACTACGTTTTTGTTTTTCCATCCTAAGCTAAAACATAAAGATTTTGCGGGTTTGATACACGCCACATAGAGATGCCCATGGAAAACAGTTTTGTTTATTATTATAGCTGCTTTTAGGAAAATCTGCACTCTTTTAAACTGAAAAGGCAAATCGGTCGGCATTATCGGAATACGGGGAATTAAATCATTTTTTCCTTTTGCCATTCTAGTCATGATTATACCTTTTATAATATTGCGTCCTAGATGAGTAATTTGTTGCCGTGTACCATTACATAACCTTGGTGCGTCAAGATTTCTCATTAACAGAACTGGAATACCAACTTTCAGCCTTAACTTATGAGAAGGCACTGCTGATAATTCTAAAGAGTTAAGAAACTATAGGGTACGATGTCACTTGTTCAGTGTCCATAATAATATCTACTGACAGGTACACAACAACATCTCCCTCAACATCTGACATAATGTGTTCGATTATCTGGCCTACTGTCTTATTTGTCGGCACCATAATTAACCTACATATCACACAACCATTCTCGATTGCTCATAGTTACTTGTAGATCTGGATAGACATTATTATTTAAATCATCTGTATTATGGACAATTTGACACAATCATCCCGTTACTGTCTGTTAGCATACGATCTTCTCCGACTTTTAGAACAGCAGCCGCATATTGCCCTGCGTGAGAATCGTTATGTAGTTGTAGTCGCATATTTGTAGTCAGACAAAACTTTTTTACGTATACTCATAATACAGACGCCTTCAAATAGGTATTTATTTCATCTGCCAGTGTACCCCTAGTAATAACCGGCAGGATCTATCTAAAGTCACCAGCTAAAAGTACCACTAACCCTCTCATGATAACCTGGTAGCTCATAATATATTTCATGGTGCGGTGCCTCGATTGCTCTTTTTTGGGACATCGTACATTCATCCCAAACCAACAGCATACACTGCTGCAAAATTTTCCGCGCTCCCCGCTTCCGCTAATGTTACAGACTTCCTCACTACATCACGCTGCGCCGCCGCCGACGCGACGCACCGTTCATTGTGTATGGCGCTTGGTGTGTCCCGCGCTCGCGCGACGTGTATATATTAAGACGACATTTTTACTAATTATAAATGTTTTCGATAAATATTGTAAAATATACAGATTTGTTTGGGCTTTCACACGAACTTTCGTCGCCTATTTTATCCCCATTTACGTCGAAATTTCAAAATCACTAGAACAAATGTTTACTTATTGCCTTCTTATCAAGTACCTAAATACAAAGTTCTCATGGTTTTATCTTCGATAATGACAAATTTCCATACAAACTTTCTTCCCTTATTTTAATCCTTTCATACCCTTTTTTACAACAAAAGGTAGCCTATGTCCTTTCCCAGGTCTTGTTTATCACTAGATAAACAAGACCCTACTTAACATATACTAATATATTAAGTAGGGATTTCTCTTACTAGGTAGTTTCATTGCGGTGGGCAATGTAGGTTTGGCTATGAGCCAGTCCATTGTGCTGACATTGATGCTACATATGGTAGCAGATTACACTGCTCAATTCTTAGGACAAATGACAACGGTTGAAAAAATGCTTGAATATACCAAACTACCAGTCGAAAAGAACATAGAAAAAGGACGTAAGTAATGGAGTCTTTCCTTTTACACATAGACATATATTATATGCTACATACTTAACCGTATCAAAACAAAATGATAAAGTATTGTGGCTGAACGCTGGCGGCGGTACGCCAAGGGACAAATTCATAAAGCAAGCCGCCAATTATTGAATTGTCAGAGTAGCACAGGTGGCAATTACAAACACAGACCAGTGATGATGCTTAATGTTAAAATAATTTGACTCCTGTCTACAAAATTGTTATTTAAGTCAGATAAATATATTTTATCGCAGTAGGCAATAGACATAGGACCAGTTCCTATATCAAGAAACGAGTCGGTTTAGCTACGGATAGTTAAATTTTGACATATTTTTCATAGAACATGTGTCAAAAATTAACTGTCCGTAAGTAAAACGACTCGCACCTTGATATAGGAACTGGGCCATAGTCTTAACAGTTTTACAGTAAACATTGAATGAATAAATGTATTTTCAGCTACCGTTCCACCTAAAGACTGGCCGTCAAGTGGGCACTTGCGCTTTGAAAACGTTTATTTGAATTATGCCTGCGAAGATCCAGCAGTCTTAAAGAAATTGTAAACCGTTGGAAGGTAAATAAGTAAATATTTCATTTTAAGTACACACATAAAGCTTACCTCATATATCACGTGATAAAAATTGAACAGCATGCAAATAAAATAAAATTGCAATTGCAGTATGCATATCAATCAGGTTGATTTCCAGCTATAGTAAGACTTAAATTTGAGTAATTATTAAATAATTTCAGGTAGGCATTGTTAAGTATAGCCAGTAAGGAGAACAATCGGAGAGACATTTTTCTCAGCGCGGGGTAATTTTCTACAGAAGTTGCAACTTCTCCTTTCAATAGGAAAGATGGTTTTAAATTATCCGCGACATGAAATCACCTGATTAATAATACGCAACTTCGCTTTTTTGCACAGTCGGTCGAGTATTTCACTGAATACGGACACGTCGGCTAGCATACATGATAGGGACATCATGAGTGTAGTGTGCGACGGTAGATGGACAAACAAAAATATGCGAAAAGAGATAGGGTGATTCATGATTCTTTGTCTCACAAACGGAGACATGACATCGCAGCTCCTGTCAGCTTGTGACCACGGCCTGTGTAACCTGGTCGAAACGTCAAGCATAAAAAGGTAAACATTGTGCATTATTGTGTTACGTATTAGTATTAATATAAAATAATACCGATATGTTTCATTCCTAACATATTAATCACTTTATAACATAAATAAGATAAGGCCCAGATCCATGACAGCACTATCATTTATAAAATTAGCAATTATGAAAGAAAAAGCTTTCTTGTATTTTGAGGTCAAAATCCACTTCCGGTAAGGTTTACGACGTACAATTCGCGATGAACGACGACGACAGTTATAATCTATTTTGATATATGATTATTTATAATTATTTATAAGTAAAAATAGGTACGTCCCAATTTCAAAATCTCCCGCCTCATTTGTTGCGAGCTAATTTAATTATAGTGCTCATTGAAAAATTGACCTGCACCGGGAACATTTCCGCGCTATGACTTTTTATTAGAGTTCGAAGAAACTCTTATACTTACAACAGCTTTGTCCGTCCGTCTGTCTGTTATACAACTTTCAACTCAAGAACCGTAAGAGCTAGAGACTCGCGGTCAACGCCATCCGACTCAGCATAGTCGATATACCCCCGAAATGACTATGACCTTTGACCTCTGACCTCAAGGTCACGTGGTACCACGTGACCTTTGCATTATTCTTGAACAATTTTTTCGAACTCTACGATTTACGGCAATTCATTGCTGTTACTCACTTGTTTACGATTTCGAGTGTCGCCTGAAACCAAACGAATCGAACAATAGACTTCAAATGGCATTCATGGATGAAGGCCCTTCCAAGGCAATCGTGTATCGTTGGTATAACGAGTTCAATTACGGTCGACTAATTTTGGGCATATGAAGAAAGAAGTGGTCGCCCTTTGATGGCTGTTGTGACGGAAGAAAAAGTGCTAGCAGTGAAAAATGTAATCCAAGACAATAGGCGAGTTACGTATCAGGAGATTCAGCACATACTGCAGATTGAATCGGGAAGCTTTTACGAGTTTCTACACGTGCATCTTCGTATGAGGATAGTTTCACGGTGGGTGCCGCACGACCTCACCGATGCTCAGTAGCAGGCCTGGGTGGAATGGTGCCGTGATATGATGAACAAATTTGAAGCAGGATCGTCTCAGCGACTTACATCATTACAGGTGATGAGTCCTGGATTTATCAATACGATCCAGAAACGAAGTGTCAGTCGACGGTTTGCGTGTTTCAAAAGGAATCAACGCCTACTAAAGTGAAGCGGTCTAGACGCGGGGGGTAGATTTTGACCGCGAGCTTTTTCAATTTGACTAGCTACTTGGTGTCAATTCCTTTACAGAACCTAAGAAGCATCAACACCTAATGATATACTACCAAATGCTTGGCAGAAGTTTTCTCTGTTGCGAGCAATAAGTTCCGCGGGCTACTGCTCCACCACGACAACGCGCCCGCGCACACCGCGCTCAATACGAGGGACTTCCTGGACAGCACGCTGGTCAAACTCCTGGGTCACCCTCTTTACAGCCCTGACCTAGCACCGTGTAAATTCTTTATATTCCCGAAAATTCAAAATCTAGGATCTAGGATACAATAAAGGGATACAATTTTCGACGCCGGAAGGATGCATTGCCAGCGTTCGAACAGGCTGTAAGCGAGGTGTCTGCGGTAGACTAGAAAAAGTGTTTCGAAAACTAGTTCAAGCGCATGAACCTTTGTATAGAGGCTGATGTAGAGTACTTTGAAAAGATTTAATATTTCATTTTCATTCATTTATTTCATGCTTCATAGGCCCATAGAAACTTAACCTAGATTAACATTTTATAAAAAAATTTAATACATACACACAATACCATCTAGCCCAAACTAAGCAGAGCTTGTACTATGGGTACTAGACAATGGTTAAACATACATAGATACTAATTTTTTTTTATGACTCCATATATATTATACATAGAAACACCCAGAGCAAGACAAACATCCATGTTAATGCACACAAATGTTTGACTTGTGCGGGAATCGAACCCGCGACCTCAGGCGTGGCAGTAGGTTACATTAACCACTGCGCCATCAAGGCCGATTTGATGTTAGTGTGTAAATACACCTTAATACTATGTTAGTGAAACTTCACTTCGCACACTTAATACTAGTGCGCTCGACTGGTACTTGTCTGCGGAAGCGACGGAATACCACGTTGGCCGCAAGACACCTTATGCAGGTAACAGTCGGGTACGCGCACGACGAACGCTTTAACGTTACGGCGCGACTCCAGCAGCTGCACTCTCGGGACGTACTTCAGCTTTTGGCACACGTACTTCGCGATGTCCTCCGCCTCAGTGGTGTAGTGCAGGCGCGAGATGTACACCGGCGCGGCGTGTTCGGAGACGCGGCACGCTCCTTCAGGTTGGGGTCCACAGGTGCTTTGCCACATCCGTTCTTAATGTTTCGCGACCGGCGCTTCCTCCGTTGTACCGTCACGAAACCATCCTCGATAGCCCGGTTCGTTGCTTTTGTAGGCAAGGGTTTAGCAGGGCCGCTCGCAGTGACCGTGGGGTCAGCTATAGAACATTATAATATAATATATAATAATAATATTCTACCACATACACACAACACCATCTAGCCCAAACTAAGCAGAGCTTGTACTATGGGTACTAGACAATGGATAAACATACATATATACCTTTTTTTTTGTAAATACATACATATTATACATAGGAACACCCAGACCAAGACAAACATCCATGTTCATGCACACAAATATTTGTCTAGTGCGGAAATCGAACCCGCGACCTCAGGCGTGGCAGTCGGTTACACTAACCACTACGCCATCGAGGCCGACATACGACACTTGTTTTTATTTACGCAAAACTTTCTAAGTGTCCCACGTAATGCAATGAAAACTTGACACCGTACTAATGATTTATTGTTCTGAACTATAATTATTAATAGATACATAAAATGGCTTAATAACATAGATTAAATGTATAATAAGTACGTACTCTTATTAAATATCTATATTTTAATACTGATGATACTCTATGCCATGTCATTTTCATCTGTCTTGCCACAAAATATCAAATGTCAAAAAAATCTCATAAGGAATAATGAAACCTATAAAAATATAATAAAATATATAATTGCAGGATGGGAACGAATACAGACTAACACGTAAATGGATTTTCACATTATGTACCTAAATAACAAAATTATGCCTTAATAATAATAATATCTAAACTATGGATTGCTGCGAAAGTGAGGGGCTATGTTATGATACGTCCAGTAATTATACAGGTCCCAAAGCTTTACTCTTAGGATTTGGGATTCTCGTGCTACTAGCATTGTTTATATGGCATTTTTACAAGCGCCACTCTGACTCACACTGTTAGGCATTATCTGTGGGAGCAAAAAATACACAGTAGGTAAGTCTGATTAAAGTGTTTTTAAGTATTGTCAGGGTTTTCTTTTTATATACATATCACTTATAATGTGTTGTCCTTGCGATCATCTTTAGGCGACCGATGGATTATTATTCTATTCCACGCAGAAATCTCGAGTTCTGAACGAAGTTCACGAACCTCTGACTTTTCTCAATGTTATCGTTAATTGTACCAAATTTAGTCGTAATCAGGCTAAGGCCATATTAAATAGATATAACAACAACATAAAAATAACTAAAAAGAATAGTATTTTTGCTTAAAAAGCGACTGCGCAAATTATATTGAAGATTTGGGCGTAATTACTACGTACACCTCGTGTCACCAATGTCAGACTACAGTTATATCATAATTAACAACAAGCCTGATATTCGGTGCATCTCGAGACTTGGTCCAACATTATTCCATTAACTAGTCGTTTAAAGAAAGGAGTCAAGATATACTTACCAACATTTTTACTAAAGAGTCACAAATAATCGTTAAAAGTCTCTGAGCGCGGTAGTTAGTGCTTTTAATTATGATAATTTGGGTTTGAGTCAAATAACTTTGTCTTATATGGAGTTGATTAGACCTACTTATTATGTTATACTATCCTCGATGTCAGATAAGCCAGCGACTCACGTGATGTTGGAAGGACGTGGTTTGTATTCTTTTGCCACCGCTGATGCAATGCTTAAGCCGATGTCAACATTAGGTTCTCTAGAACAACTATTCTGCAACAGTCGGTATGCAAATATATTTTGAGATTGAAGTGAAGAGTGTTCCAACCTCCTTAATCTAACTCCTTCAGAGTTGAGTAATCTCAATGAATACAAGACCTGCCACCAAAGATATATCAGAGGTGAGCCTTCACCTCTATCATAGGCACACCAACACTGCAGGAGGCAAGTCAGTGCACTGTCATGTGTATATAAGATCATGAATGCATACTGCAATCTCACCATATAGGGTGAGATTGGAGTATGCATTAATGATCTTAAACTACGTGTGGGTAGTATCCCAGCATGCAGCTGTAGCAGGTACTTTATCCGTGAAACCAAACTGTAGTGTCTAGCACTCTTTGCTGACTACAGTCTCAAGTTCTAGTCTTAAGCTTATATTCTCGAAGGGTAGACAGAGGCATCCAACGCTCATATTTCGCCAGCTATGTCTCAGTTAATAGGGAACGTGCCTATCGTTATCTACCGGGTACACTTCCTGAATCCGAACTGCTACTGACTATTTTTACAGGAATTCTGATATGGGTCTAACTATCTTTAGTTAGACGCCCAGATCGAAATTCTACCTCCTAGAGTGTAGTCGCATTCGCTACCGCTGACTGACCACTGCTCACACAAAACACATTTTTTATAATTCGTATTTCCAAAAGCTCCTTATGTACAAAACTGAAAAAATGTACTTATGTGTTCTTACACTTCAGAAGCGTAAGCAACTAACGTACTAGGCTTCAGAACAACCTAGAAACGACGAAGAAAGTACTAAGCAACAACGGTACCCCATCTTTTTGTACAACGCCGCCGCTAAATAAGTAAATGCGTAAATGACTGATGTGAAAATGGTTTCTGGTACCAAGCAGTAACCACTTTCACATTAGTCACGTACGCATAATAGCCCATTTGCGAGGTTTTGTGCGGCAAACACACACCCACCTAACTAACCGTTGCGCCACCAAGGCAACTTACCTTTCAATATATAATGAGTTTTTTAATTTTAGCCACCTTTACAAGATATATAATCAGTTTTTTAATTTTAGCCACCTTTACAAGTTTTTGACTACTGTAACAGCACAAACGACAGACTAACAACTACGAAACAAATAAGGAATGGAAAAGAAGTAAGCAGAATTTTACAAATGAACTATGTAAGGTTATAATTAACCTCATAGGCATTATAATGAAAAATTCCAATAATATAGTAATATTTTTAAATGTAGATATGCCTGGAATTATACCTTCCAAGAACTTGTGAAGAAAGGGCGTGCGTTTGAAATGAAAGCGCTCAAGCAATCCCTCCTTATGTAGAGCACGTGTACCGATTTAATAATGTTTACAGGAAAAATAGAATTTTTTTAACCTAACACAAAGAGAAATAAGCTCTTTATGTTCGCTACTAACATGATCACTACTGAAGCTGTAGTAAATTGCAATATAATAAACACACAAATGCAATACTTAATATGTACATTACTTTCGTCTAATAAAAAGGACGTTTTCTTCACAAGCTAATTCTTTTCCAGATCTATCCCATTCCATAATACTTTTTCATATTACATGAATATAACATGCCAATGGTTAAATACCAGTGGCATGTACGGGTCTCCAGAATTTTTTCATGACTATCGTGCTAATAGTATCATAATAGATTAATTTGCATTCAAGAAGCGTACTTGTTGAGTAGAAAAATAAGAATGATCCTCCTTTCAAGCAGACTACAGCTTTAAGATGTGCGCTGTTACGAATACACTGTCAACGACCTCGATGCACTTGTGTTTTATTTGTTTACTTACTTTACTTTTTTTTATAGAGTGTAACATTATTACCGATGCGACGGCTAGTTATTAGTTACCTTAATCAAATATATATATTATAAAATTAAGAAAATAAATTGGAATCTGTGCACGTAGAGTGCACAGATTCCAATTTATTTTTGTACACAAGTAATATTATATGTTCCTACGCCTAATAAATCCGAAGTATGTTTTACAATTATAGGTTTTCAAAGTTAGTTCCAATCAAGATTTCAAACTTCCTGTGTTCTGCAGCCTATCCTTGAAAGGAGAAACAGAGGTACCTCTTAGCTAGAGGTTTTTATTGTAAGGTAAGCTAATTGCATAATTGACGTTCTCGCGGATGTTACTCAACCTTTTTATTAATTACTAGCTGTGCCCGCGACTTCGCTCGCGTGGTTGTCGAAAACTAAAACGCGTCGCTTAGATAAGATATTATGCAGAGTATTGTATGTATACAGAGGAAATTAGAACCGCAGATATGGTGCATTGTGTGAACCGCATAAACGACATCGTGCGCGAACTGTAAGCTCACGCTAACTGTTTATATAACTTTATGGCTTAATATACCATTGCTGGTATATTATTAGTTTATACGTTTATTGACGTCTGATACTTACATATATAACAGCAGTAATACATACACTTTACATAAAACATAAAACACGTAAATGTGCAACAAGTACAAACAAATATACATACGCTAAATTTTCAACAAACAATGTAACAGGTACTAACATTTATTTAACGTGTAAACCTGAAACTCGCAGCACAATGTGTAAGCAAGTAAAGGCAAACTAAATACAAAATATATAAATGAGAAAACAAAACCTTTTCGTTTCGAATATATTCAACGGCTTAGCTGTCTTAGGAAAAGAAGTAACGCTAACATTAGATTAGACTAGAGAGCCGAGAGAGACAGTAATGTCTCAATAGCACAATTGCCATTGTGTCTCGCCAGAGTCATACTACGTTATAATAAAATTCTTATTACTAATGGACAAAGCCACCGCTAATGTCAATCCTGAGTCGGTTATTTTTAATATATCAAAATAAGTTAACAATCAAGCATAGGTGAGCAGAGCAGCGATAGCTCAGTGGGGATACCAACAGACTGCAATGCAGAGAGTCTCGGGTTCGAACCCACGTCGCGCACCTCTAACTTTCGGAAGTTATATGACTTTCCGAAATTATGTGCGTATTGATTGACAATTATCGCCTGCTCCGTGCCTCGGAGAGCACGTTAAGCCGTCGGTCCCGACTGCCATGAACATCTATGGTAGTCGTTATTGGGGAAGTCGACATAAAAGATCCCACTGGGTCGAAGTGTCACCGGTATGTACTGACTGGCCCCCACACAAGATAAGATAAGATAAGCATAGGTGCCTCTAATGATAAACTATTACCGTAATCTATAAATATGTGCAAAAGAACGTCGCTGTGCTATCAGTATTAAGGATAAAGACCCAGCTGATGAAATATCTCTCATAAAGCCTTAGAGTCCCTTAGTTACAGCAGATACTCAACTCAAAGCATAGCCTCTCTTTATCTTCGTTAAATCATTTTAATTCCGGAAATTTATTTTATTTCTATAACTATCTAAATTCAGAAGATACCAAGGTATTTGTAGAAGTATTTTCTCCATCAGATCTCCATTGTAATAAAGAAGAAGTGGATCCGTTAAATTTGAATTATTTACTAAAATAAATTGTCATATTAATATTATGTTACAGAACGGACGCGTTGATTCAGAAGATGATTCGTGATGTTTGCGCATCGACTGAACACCATCATGGACTCCGACCGCGTGCTCGTCAAGAACAAGGGCGAGGCCGTCGAGTTCGACTACGCACATGTACTGCTGTCCAACCCCTAGCATGATAAAATTATTTAGTTTTATAGTAACTAAAGAAACTGTTGAAATCATAAATAAATGTGAAATCAAAAGTTTGATGAAATTGTGAACATTATTTATATAATTATATTTGTTTAATGTTAATATTAATTACCTTTTATTACATAAACCAACATTCTAATAACGGACACAAGGAACACCCAGACTCAGAACAACGATTTGTGGATCACACAAAATTTTGTCCCGTGTGGGATTCAAATCCACAACACTCGACGCAGTAGTAATGGCAAGGCGACCACTTAGAGCACTGCGCCATTCATGCAGTATGTTCGTGTGTATAACTTAGACAATATATTTTCCTTGACACAAACAGGCCAACAGATTTTTGCTCAATATTAAACTAGTTTTTGCCCGTGACTTCGCTCGTTGGGGCGTAGTACTTTTTAGGGGTTATGTATCTCATATATAAAAATTATATATCCTTTTCGATATCCCTAATAACGTGAATGCGAAATTTCATGGTTATGGCTCAAGTAGAAGGCGTGAAAGTGTTACGAACAAGCATGTTTTATTCTTGTTGAAATTTTGAAAATAATAAATGTCTCTTTATTTAAAAGAATAATGAACTCTCTCAAAATTAAAGCGCATTGTCGATTGATTGATTGTTAATTTTATAAATTAGGTCACGTCAGTTTTGGTCGATATGCATGGATCGCAACGTTTATAAGAACGGAACGAAAATAGTAAAGAAAGTTCCGTACTTATAAAAGTACGGAACTTTCTTTACTATTTTAGGTATTTAAATAAAAAATTCCATTGTTTTAACCAAGTATTGTACTTAGCCACTAGCGCATCTCACTTTAGTAGTCTTACAAATACAATCTAACTTCCCAGTTCCCAATAGAACGAGGTAAACTTCCTACATTCTTGACACATATCTTTGTTTAAAAGCCTGAGACCTTCTAGACTGAGGTCTCAGAGCCGCCAAATTTGTTAGCAATAAATGTAAGCAATGTGTTATTATATTTAAAGGTCGTAATGTATATTTGATAAATAATCCATGTGCCCTATCCCCGGATAAAACCAAATTAATTGAAATGTTATATCAATTTCAAACACTTTATTTAATTATTATTTAAACATCGACAACATACAAACGTATTACATCAATATGATCTTTTATCCTTTCAACTAAATTTCGGTAACGAATTTGTATATACTTCTTTCCTTTGCATGGCGTTGAATATTATTCAAATTATTTTTTTATATATTATCTAGTCGGTACTACTTGCCAGTCGATGGGGTGGTATAACAAATGCTTTAATTGTAAAGCATGGAAGTAACTAACATGTTTTAATCCTATTTTTCATTCATTCGAAAATCTTCGGATTGTCATTTCGTCGTCTTCAGTACAGACAATAACATACATTATTTCTAAAACTATATTGATATTTACTACTTTGGTTTTGAGCTTGACACACTCTTGGCCAATTATTGATTGTCTGTGGTGGTAATTTATTTTCTATTAGCTACAAACAAAATAATCATCTTTGCTACTTCTTTAACAAGACAAATAATAAAAACATGTTATAAATTTTACGGAGACGGAACTTTTAACTCTTCTATCACGACACATTGAGGGCTCAATTATTACATAAAAATGGGCAAAAGTTACCGATCCAAGAATAAATAAAATGCTACACAATAGCTAATATTAAGGTAACTTGTCAAGTCCTTCGGTATACAACGTGAAAATCAGCCTTAGTATTTTTGCGGTTCCATCGACCAGTAATTTATATGAATCAATAATAATAAAAAGTCATATAAAGTATCTAAGCCAGATAGAATTAGAAACTCTTTTGATTGACAAAGAAGCAAAAGTTATTTTTATCGCCAAGATATAGTTTTGCTATCTGTCTACAAAGACAGCTATTATTGGCAAATAAGTAATAATGTAGAAATAAAAATAAATACTGTAATATATTTTAAAAACAATAGTAGACGAGGTGCATCCTCAAAAATGAGTAACATAACAGATTAGCACGGGAACATTATGTATAAAAACTATAAGCAATGGGGTGTTGTGATATTGATTCCAATTGCTGCGACAATTCAATATTCAAGAACCCTTTTGTTCTGTACCTAACTATTGCGCTTATTTTAGTGATTGCCTTTCTCCTGATTTCGCTATATCAGTGTCACTATTGTCGGCCTAATAGGTGTTAATCAAATACCGTTGCAGATATAATCGGTAAGTATTATTTTTGAGGTTGTATTACTTGGAGAACTAGCTGTAATATATTTACATTAACTGATTAAAGCAGTATAGTGGTTTAAATAGTCTAATCGCCACTGCGTCGAGTGTTGTGGATTCGAATCCCACACGAGACAAAACATTTTGTGAACCACAAATGGTTGCTCTGAGTCTGGACGTTCCATGTGTCCGTTGTTTGAATGTTTGTAAAGTCCTCCGGGACACAGGAGTAATGCCTAGTGCAGGAGTTGTCTTTTTAAAAAGAAAAGAGATAGAATGTACATATTCTACCTTTTTTTTAATATTAGGTAGCTTGTCATACGACAAGCAAAATTGATACTAAGAGTATGAAACAGAATAAAAATCAGTTCAGTAGCCTTTGTGTGATGCGAGCACAAGCATTCAGGACATCCATAAATATATAATTCTAAGATCCATTACTTTCGGTTTAGATTCCTCTAAAATGTAAAACAAAAAGGTGATAGATTTACGTTATGACATATGTTGGGGCTCGGATAATAAGGTGAAAGTTTTATTTTTAGCAAAGGAAACTGAGAGCCCATGCCAAATATAATCCTAGAGGTGCGAGGGTATTTACCAACATTGAAACAATAAGCAAAAAAAGCAACGAAACTCAAAGCAATTATTTCATTACACTTTTTTCCGTATGAGGACCGAGTCCACAACCCTTTGTGCACTGGTAGTAGCGAGTCACCAACTTAAATTGTGAAATCATTTAATATCTACCCGCGTG
Organism: Catocala nupta; assembly: GCA_963675205.1. NCBI lineage: Eukaryota > Metazoa > Arthropoda > Insecta > Lepidoptera > Erebidae > Catocala > Catocala nupta. The sequence goes on from OY776079.1 coordinate 17,934,384, forward strand.
AATGTAACGGGAATACATACCGAAATAAAAAGTACCTTGAGTAAATTCAAGTACAATGTTTCATGCTAATTCAATGGACTACATGTGTGTGTCAGGTTTCCTCCAAAGCCTCTAACGCGGAATTGAATAACGAACATCCAATTTTTTTTATAAGCTGCCATATTTATAATATTAGTAGGATTAAACTTGTATCAATAAAGTTAATCGCTTATAGGTAATTATAAAACTACCCTATAAACAAAACTCGGTATTTTATTATACTTTTTCTGAGAGCTGGCATGCTCAATATATCAGATATGTACAAGGTAATACTTTCCGTTAACATTTTATCTATGTATATAAATGTACTGCATATTTCATAGATAGGCAATGGAGTCGCGCAATATATGCGATTAAGTTAATTTTGATTTGTCTTAATTTTAACAGATAATCTGTCTCTTGTACTTAGGTACTTATTGATTCCATGCAATTACCGTAGTATTTAAGAATCTGTCCAATATAAAGTATAATAATCCTTGACACATTATAAAATGGATAATGTGAATTATATCAATCCTCTTCGGATTCAATTTAAAGAGGATAAAATTTTTAAACAATCACCTTGTCATCTCTTTGACAAGTGTCAAATTACAAATGTAGACGTCCAAATTATCATAAAATATAAATAGAAAAATGATACAAAAGCAAAAATAATAAGCCGTTATTTCAAAAATGTAAAATGGGTTGTTGTGAAGGCGGCTGTACCAACGATAGCTGGATAGTGTTTTACGAGGATCACAAAGTAGAAGGTCTCCTAGTCGGACTGTTTCTCATACTTTTCTTCTTGGCTTACAAACTGTACCGCTGCAAACATCCTAGACGATCTTTACTCTGCGGATTCAACCAATGCTCAATGTAAGAATCAAATACACTATACTCTGTAAAATATATAGCACAAGTCCAAATGACAGACCGCGAATTTCTTAAACAATGGTAGTAGAAAGTCTATGATACATGAATTTATATAAAATGTTTTTAATGGGCCGTTAAAGAACCTAATATTATTAATGGAAACCAAAATACAAAATGTATGATTTAACATGATCAATAATATTTATATTCAAAACGAACTAAAAGGGATCGCTGAGATTACATGAGTTTGTATATTATGGAAATACCACATTACTAAACTTATTGGAAGTATTTCTGCAATGATTTATCTACGTCGTGGTGGTTTGTAAAAATTGTGTCTAATTATGTCATAGTAGACTCTCTCCCCAACCGCAGAAACGGGCGGCGGAGGGCGCGAGATGACCTCCAGCCACCCTGAGGTTTGAGCTAGGGGTGGTGGTGCCAGGTCCGAGAGGCGGCGTGCGTGTTCCCACGTGCGCCTCTGAGTCGTGTTTTTTGGCCCCCCACAAGGGGACAGTAGAGGAAGTGTTATGTAGTGGCCTGCTGTTTTACACAGCGGGCCGAAACCTGGCGGGGTCGCGATTGCATGTGAAAGCGATTCGTGCGGCCCTATCGTTATGTCGGGTCTATGGTTATGTCGAGGAACACCGTGGTAGGTTTAGTCAGTATTACCGAGATATCTTTACCCCGGTGAGCCACGCGACAAAGCATTACACCACGTAAAAAAATAAAACTCGAAAATGAAATTATCTAATTATAGCATTTAAATTACTAGATATGTGAATGTGAATTTGCATAAGCATAACTATCAATGTCGGAGTTGAAAACAATATATATACTGATTTACACCAATACACATTACCGATGTTCGTATTTTGTCAAACTTCAAATTTAATCCAGCTGTGTTTTACACGTCTTTTTTTTTTTTTTACGTGGCGAATGCAGTGACGCATATCCCTCCGCGGGGGCGGGCGGAGGGATTATGTCGGACTCGCCGGGGTAAAGAAAGATGTTGAAAATATAATAATGTACCTCCCGGAATACCGACTAAACCTACCACGGTGTTCCTCGACACAACCACTATTGACGGGGCCGCGCAAATCGCTTTCGCATGCGGTCGCGACCCCGCCGAGGTTACGGCCAGGCCTAGGTTAGGCCACTACACAAGAGACCTACCCAAAGGACTCACTCGAAAAATTCCCTACTGTCTCCCCGCTAGAGGGGAGACGGACTCGACACAGAGGCGCGCGTGGGAACACGCACGCCGCCTCTCGGACCTGGTGCTGAACGGATGGCGGCCAGGCCCACAAAGCCCGCCACCCCCAGGTCAAACCTCAGGGTGGCTGGAACTTGTGTTTAGGCTTTGAAAGGATAGTCCCAAAACTAATTGACCAGGTTAGTACTCCTCTATCACAGAATATTAAAGTAGCAGAGTAGTAAAGAACCTTGCTGGTTCCAAAAGGAATGGGTCAAAACGATCGAGGAAGGCAAGGAAAATATCGACACTATGTAGCGTAATATATGTACCGTTCGTTGCGTTTCATTTGCAGAGAGAGATATTCTATTCTATATTCCTCCGGCGCCCGGCTCTGCGGTTGGGGAGAGGGTTTAAACGCTCCCTCTCCCGCTCCGCCGCCTCCTTGATGTAGATTACTTCCTCACAGAAGGAGGCGACGGCGTTCCACGACCTCTCACTCCGGACCATAGACTGAACTACGGCCGGGAGCGAGAGGGCAATCGATCCGACTGCCGCGATCAACTCACGGCGCTGCGATGCCCAGGCGGGGCAAACCGCCAAAGTGTGCAGCGCCGTGTCCTCTACAACGTCGCGGCAGTCGCCGCAGTGGTGACAACCGGGCGTATCTTGCCGGCGTATACGACACAGGAACTGGCCAAAACAACCGTGGCCAGTCATTACCTGTGTCAGCCGGAAGGTGAGGGCGCCATGCCGCCTCTCCAGCCACTCCTCAATCACGGGACTTACCGCCACGATCGTGGCGTGCCCGGAGCTGTGTTTTACACGTGTAGGTACCTACAGTTAAGTGAAAAAATAAAACATTTAACCATATAGATTTATATATCAACATACTTTACAAATTGCATATAACACAAACATAAATTAAGTTATCGGGTTAAATTATTATTATACTAATAACTTTTATATCACTATAAGTATCTGCTAATGTTATAAATTATCCCGCATTCTCTTTCAGATTGTTTTGAAAATATGCGTCTTTGGCTATTTGAAAGAGGGCGGCACTATTCTTCTCACCGGTTTCTCGCACCATAGATGAAAAGTGACTGTTAGGATCGGAAAGCAGCACGTAAGGATGGTCATATTCGGCGACCTCTCCGCTGCTCATGACGAGTACGCGGTCCGAATCCATAATGGTGTTAAGTCGATGAGCTATAGTTAAAACAGTACAGGACGCAAATTGCCGCCGAATAGTAGCTTGGATAAAGTTGTCCGTCCTGAAATAAAAAAGAAATAAACGTAAATATCTGGCAGCGGCTTTGAACAAATTCTTTTCAATGTTGTAATACGCACTGAGGATCGACGTTTGCCGTGGCTTCATCCATAATTAATATTCGATTGGATCGCAGCACAGCGCGCGCTAAGCACATGAGCTGCCGCTGTCCGACGGAGAAATTAGCACCACCTTCTGTAACTTTGAAATCTAACGAGGGAATAGCTGACTTCAAATCAACCTGAAATATTAAAATGCAATAAATTTAAACTGTGTCTACAGAAACCCACTCACTAACTTTTATTATTTGACCTGACCTGTTCTAGCGCTCTCCAGAGGTCGTCGTCACTGTAGATATCAAACGGATCCAAATTGTATCTGATTGTCGCAGAGAAGAGGATCGGCTCTTGTGGAATAATTGAAATTTTCGATCGCAGTCCCTGCAAATAGTCATAAGTTAGAGAATAATGGCCGCCTACACGGTCGCGCATAAGTAGTACCGTGAAGTTCGTACCTGTCGCGAAATCAGCGAAGTATCGAGTCCGTCAATCGATATTAATCCGTCGAGGTACGCGAATCTAAATAAAGCTGATATGAGTGAAGATTTGCCGGCGCCTGTTCGCCCGACGATACCGACCTAATTACGTAGAAACATTTATAACTTATTAATTTAATACAATTAGAAAATTATATGTAATTTTATTAGGCAGACATCACATTTTATTTCGTACCTTCCATCCACTTTCGACTACAATGTTCAAATTCTTGAGGACTGGGTTTTCGTTTGATGCGTATCGTAGTGAAACATTTTGGAATATAACTCTTCCTTGAGACGGCCACGTTGGCGGCATAGCAACCTCTGTTTAAATAAATATGACATACAAATAAATGTTCACAAAAAAGGTGGCGCCATACTTGGATTTACATTTGTGTTTATTTGTTAAAGTTTACATCATCTATCGAATGACGTTCGATGATCTTCCACATTAAATGTCTAACACTCTATGCTTTTCTTTGTGTTGTGTTTTACAGAGCTATTAGCAATTTATCTGAGCATACTGTCGGGTATTAGTATACCAGACAGTATGCACAGATAAATTGAGATTTTAGTGGTCCCACATCCCCATAATATTCTTTAAGACGTATGAAGTTTGCCAGCAGACCTATGAGTTGACCCTTCTCATACTGCAAAGAGCCCGCGTTCAACAGTAGAACAGGTCATGCACATGTATTATATACAGTCTGGTATTACTCACGTCCTTTGAACAGATTTTCCTCGGTCTCGATTCTAGTATATTCTAGTATACGCTCGACGCTTGTGAGCTGTGCGATGAATTCGACGAGCATGCGCGCTCCGTGCTGCAACATCATTGTCAAAGTGCTGCTCTGTGTCACCGCTAGGCCCACGCTGCCCACTGGAATCGTGTCACCTAAATCCGAAAATATAAATATCATGCATATTCAATAATATAAATATAAATAATATGAATATTCAAGATAATATAAATAAGGAAACTAAATGACTGTAATGTAATTTATACAGTAATGACTAGAGCTTGCAGACAGTGCGAGATATAACCACAGCGAGTTTATTAGTCATCGCGGTAATTAGCCGTGAATAAACATTATTGATGGCATAAAGGTTTAAGTGGTCGCCTCGCTGAGTATTTGATCCCTACACGGGACAAAAATTCATATGACCCACAAATAATAGTTTCGGGTCAGGGGGTTCTTTGTAATCGTTGTGTGAATGTTTTATAGTCCTCCGCAACACAGGATACATTCCTAGTGCGGAAGATGGTCTTCGCATGACAAGCAAAATAAGTAAATTACGATCAGAAACGCCCTTTTGTATATCTCCGAAGGTAAGAGATCTTCTTATCCGTGGTACTACCGGTGGTGCGACTGATAGTACCACGGGGATATTTTTTTGCCCGTAGTACTACTATCCTGTCTGGTACCTCGAAATGCGTTTGTAATTTTATATATTAAATATATAGAAAAGTACTATCAGGCAATGTAAAATCTCTTGAGGTAATAATAATAATAATAAATTCATAAAAACATAAATGAACAAAGATGACAGGGATCTGTGATAAGAAACACCTGGACGCCGAGCTTCAACATGTCAAGCAAGTACTGCAAGACAACAAGCTCCAACAGCCGCGCCGCTGTCACAGATCCCGAGAAAAGCCAGCCACAGTCGAGCGCCAGCCTGCTATACTGCCTTATGTAAGGGGTGTCACTGACAAGATTGTCTACATCTTGAAGCGAGCTTCAATCAACACATACTTCAAGCCGCCAACGAAGATAAGACAATTTTTACCATCCGTCAAGTGCCAATTACCTTTACAAGATGCAAAGGTTTATAAAATAGATTGTGACTGCGGACTCTCATACATTAGTCAAACCAAGAAAAGCATAGGCACCCGCATAAAATAACACATAGCTGACGTAAAACACAAACGCTCGTTGAAGTCAGTTGTGTGTGAACATGTACAATAGGGGACCAACCATTACCAGAGATTTGACAAACCACAGATTCTCGCTAAAGAACACCGACTCCTACCAGGGATGCTTCGCGAAGCTATTGAAATCAAAAAACATCCTAATTTCAATAGAGAAGATGGTTGGAATGTACCACCATCTTGGGATCCAGTACTTCAAATAGTCAAACCCAAAAAGAAACAAACCACAGCTAGACTTCATGATACTTTGAGCGCATTCTGCGTAAATAGAAACACCAATGACTAAATTATGTTCGGGTACTTTGAAATAACTACACTGGAACATTGAGACAACTACCATCTTAGTCTCCCCGTGACCATTGCTGCTGAAAAGCAACCGACACGTCGGGAAAAGAGTAAAATTTGTAAAATTCAATAGTAAAAGTAGTATAACAGTTTTCAAAACTTTATCGAATTCCTTGTTTTAATTATTATTAACATAATTTGATATATATTACAATAAAAAAGGGTGATCAATGACCCCTATGCTAGGAGAATCCTGTGTTACAGGGGTCATCCAACCGTCCGTTAATTAATAATTTAAATGTGTGCGTGTGCGTGTGCGTGTGCGTGTGCGTGTGCGTGTGCGTGTGCGTGTGCGTGTGCGTGTGCGTGTGCGTGTGCGTGTGCGTGTGCGTGTGCATGTGCGTGTGCATGTGCATGTGCGTGTGCGTGTGTAAGTGGTGTAGATCGTGCGGGAGGTTATGTATTTTTATACTATGTATAAATTATGTTTATGTTTTATGTAGTGGCTACATAAACCTACCTTATAGATGTTTTGGTAGGTCTTCTGTTTCTTTGTAGTCTAGGGTTGCAAGGTATTTTTATTGTGATTTTAGTATTATATGGGTTGAGTGGATGTATTCTCAGGACTTGGTTTAGTGTATTGTAAATTAGGGCGCTTTGATATGGAAAGTGTCGTCTAGCAAAAGTTGTGTTTGTGTTATTTTTAGAACATACTGGGTCTGGTCTTCTCTTTGCAGCTACAAGGCGATCCCGTTTTTTTAGTGGTAAGTTTTGATGTGTACGAATTATAGATCGATAGATCAAAAGTTGCCGGACTGTTAGCACTTTATAGTCTTTGTATAGTTGTCGCGTGGGATATCTGAAAGGCTTACTAAGAAGCACTTTGATCAGAGCTCTTTGAGCTCGTTCCACATGTATTATGGTAGATTTCGCTGCTCCTCCCCAGGCCGTGATGCAATAAGTTAATATGGATTCGCATAGAGCACAATAAACCATATATACCTAGTACCTCTTCGTGGGCAGACAGTCTGAGTTTTTTAAATAGGTATAATAGTTTTTTGATTCGTGAAGACAGGGTTTCTAAGTGATGATTCCAGGAATAGCAGGCATCAACATGTAGTCCAAGATATTTTACAACTGAGGCTCGGGACACACAAATACACGTACACTGTGAACTGTTGGACGCGCATGAGTGCGCTTTGATTGTTATAGAACTTTAAGGAGGCAAGAGTGAAGGTCGGAGTCCAAAGGTGATGAAGTTGGTTTTACTTAGGTTTAAGTTAGGCTTTTATTGGCCAACCAGACCGTTGTAGCAGGTAGTGCTTTTACGGCAGTTTGCTTTGTCGCAACCCAGCTTCTACCATATATTATGTTAAAATGACGGTATCATCTGCGTATGCCAGGATATGGGTCGAGGGCAGGGAGAGGGAGCAGAGATCATTCATATATATCTGGAAAAGAACGCATGTGCCCGGTTTTGTTTCTCCATACCTCGCCGAGCTCATGTCACTCCTTATTAATGCCGTGGAAACCTTATTACCATGGAGTCTCGACGGTACTATCACTTTTGCTGTCTTTTATTTGGCATTATAAAGACGAGATCTCCGCCATGCGTTTATGAAAAATTTGTTTCTCACTACGCCCGCTAAGAATTACCACTCGATTGACGTGCCAAAAATACAACACAGCCATGTTTCGTGGTTGTTTTCGATACGCAACCACAAAGTGTTGCCATAATCTGCCGCCACCGCTGAGAAATTGCAAAACAGTTTATATATTTAAAAGAAAACTTAAAGCAGAGATTCTAGTTAAACAGAAACTGTTACTTTAGTGGCTGAATGTTATTTTATACAATGTTATTTTATACTATGTCTTTATAGCTTTTAATTATTTGTTTTCTTTTTTTTATTTATCTGTCAAAAACATTTTGTTATGATCTGCGCATGCACATGCTTCCTCGTTTTGAATTAACATATCTCTCAAAATGTTAAATCAATGTAGGTAATGATTTTTATTTGTATAAGCTATATTGCCGTTAGTTGCACCCTCTGTCAACAAATAGGTATTATCGGAAGACCAGCGTCGTCACACCTTTGAGGTGTTACGACTAATGCTGAGATAATACCTTTTTAACGACACCCTTATATGTTTTATTTTTCTTTTTGATATGTTTTATTGTGTATTTGCATGAGTTTGTCTTTAAATAAACTTATTTCTTTCTTTCTTTTTTTAAAAGTAACGGACTAAGAAGGCTTCCTTGCGGAACACCAACGTCTAATGATTCGTCATTACTCATGCTTTCCCCTATCTTTACACATTGCGTGCGGTCTGTTAAAAAGTCCTTGAATATTTTGTGGGCCTCACTGCGCACTCCAATTGACGCCAGCTTTGTAAGCAGAGTGGGCACTGAGACAGTTTCAAAAGCTTTAAAAAAGATCTAGAAAAATGCCAAGGCATTTTTGTTTTCTGTCCATTTATGTATTTTGTTAAGATAACTAATTAGATTTTTGTAAAGGACTTTTCCGAGTACTACGACTGAAATGGGGCGATAGTTGTTGACACTGTCTCTGCCTCCTGATTTGTAAATTGGGTGTACGATGGCCTTTTTAGCGCTTTTGGGAAGGTTCCTGAAGATAAAGCTAAATTACAGATATGTGTTATGGGTGTAACTAAAATGTGGCTGGTGGATTTCAATAACTTTGGGGGTATACCATCCCAACCGGGAGCACTATCCATACGAAGCTCTTTAATGATACCCTTGATTTCTTCCTCATCCGTCATTAGTAGGCCCAACGAATTGACCAAAGAGAATTTGTTATTTGTGGTTGGTTGTGGGGACATTGTTACATTTTGTGATATTTTATTAGCTAAAATTTCCCCACATTCGCAAATAATCTATTAACCGAGTTGACCACGGGTAAAAAGGGGCTGGAATTGTCTTACACCCTCAATTTGCTAGCAAGTTTTAAAGTCCCTCATACTAAGGGGCAAGCTTTATGCTATAACTACTTCTAAACTCTACAATAATGTAGGTAAATAATTGTATACATACCGAAATCAATAAACAGGAATACGAAGATCACACATGTTAGATATACGCAACATATGGTGTCCAACCAGAAGCCGAATGTAGTGCCGCCGTTCAAATACCCGTTCCACGCAGAATTGTGTAAGTTCTAAAGAAAGAAAATAACATCTAAAATTCCTACCATTTAAGTAAAATTCCACTATTTATGCCTAGATCTCTAATGAGTAATACTGTGTGCAGTATCAAATTGGTAAAGGTAATAATAGTGCAAATTATAAACGAGGAGAAAGACAACTCGTAAAGCAAAACTTTACTCTCGGGCTTACCAAAACGTGACGTCACTTTTCAACTATGTTATTAAGGACATACCATGAATAGTAAAGTTTGTAAACGTCGCGGGTTCTAGTCTGGTTTAATGGATTATCTTTTTGTTTCATTTATAATTTATATTCTTGCTTAGCATGCGAAATACTTAAATAATTCATAACAGAACATTATTTATTGATCTCAGAAAAATATATGATAGTCAAGTAGGTATAATTTTAATTGAATAAGGTAGCTTACCTGATGCATGTCGAATTGATTAATGAGTCTTTCTTGAGCACTTGCAGATCTAATTGTAGAAATACCGTTCAGAGATGATGTCACCATATTGAATACAGGACTTTTGGCTGCAAGAAATAAATTTGTTTACAAGAACTACACTCATATTCATATTTCAATCGGAATAGGTACTTTATTTGTTCGACAACTCACTTGTTCCTTCCAACCTTTTGATACCCTGAGCGGCCTTCATATAAATTTGTACCAATATGAAAAACAATACGAGTAAGATGGCAGATGGTACGAGGGTCCAGTACAAGGCAATCGCGTTCAGTACTAATATGGCGGCCAGATTACCGTAAATCTGCAACACGTCTAATAGAGTCCTCGGCAAGATCTCGTCGAGAGCACCCATGTCTTTTGTGAAACGATTCAATATACGACCTATGGAGGAAGTTTAAATATTATAACACGATGACAACATAGATTATCATATTCTTATACTGAGAAGAGGCCCGCGCCCATACATACGTTTTGTTTTGACACAGGGCTGATATAATAATTAGTTCTAAAACATGTTGTATTTAAACAGTTTACATCTATATGATAAGTTCATACACGTAAACCATTTTACTTTAATCATTCTGACAGACATTGATTTCTAAGATAGTTAAGGAGTATTCGCTAAGTCTAAGAAATCGATGCTTATACTATATTAACAAATTAACATTCTGATATTTCTTATTAGTTAATGTAAAACTGATTTCTTACTGATTAAAATATTTATAATATGGGAGTCTTACATAGAGTCTGCTTGCAATTATTGACAGTTAACATGAGTACCGTCTAACTGGCCATAATTCAATAGATCTCGCTCTATTGGCCCCGCAAAATCCCCGAGCTTTAGAGAGATCGTTGACAGACTAAATAAATATAACTTACTTAGAGTGTTATATTACAAATGCAAATAATACCTACATTGATAAGTACTAGACTTATTACTTTATTATTCCGATACCATTAAGAAAAACACAAGTAAACATGCTTACCTGAAGAGCTAGTATCGAAGAAACGCATGATTCCCCTTAGCATAGTGGCGAACATTGTGTTGTGCAAGTTACTGGAGGCAGCGACGCAGAGATGCGCGAACGGGAACACACGGATGATAGTTAGAAGCACACAAATGCCCACCAAGGATCCGTGGATGATCAGGTACTGCGAGATCGTGAACAAACCAACTTGCGAGTCCAAACCCGTTTCTAAAACAATATTATTCATATTAATACTACTAAAACATTTCGTTTTGAAGGAAATTAAAATTAATAATAATAATAATAATAATAACTTTATTTACACAAAAATGATTGTAGGGTTTTTACAATGGTAGGTTACATCGATGGTATAATTTGGATCTACAATTTCGTGGGAGGTGTACTGTTCTCCTAGATAGGCTACAGTATAGCCTGTGTTTAGGAGACACAGTTTCGATCCCCTAGTGGTAGGTATTACATTGAAATATAACATGTTCAAATATATTTTATGCTAAGTGCGTTAGTTGTGTAAATAGGTATAAATTAGAAGATACTTTGAAAATTGAAACTATACTTGTATAATATGACAAAGCGTGAGTGGAAATTTGTGTAGGTATATGCGAAGGACAATCTACGGCACCGCTGCACCCGTTCAAAAATTTCTGTTTTTATAGGTACATATTTCCAGATGAACATAAGCTACATTTTATGTTTAACTCGGGAGCTAATATAATAAATTATTTAAGACAAAGTATGTATACTATTTACACTTAAACCTTAAGAGATGTTTTAACAGAGTACATTTAACCAATTTAGCAGCTTCTAGACGGTGAACTGCCACTTTCAGTACCAGGGATATCAGTAGCGCATTGCCGAACCTTTTTTTTTTTTGATACCCAGGAAAAATGCTTGATTCACTACCCGCCAGCTCGGGGACGGCAACGGCGGGGCGTGTGGGACTCACCAGCCGAGCGCTGGTATACCCACTAAAAACCTGGGGTGTTCCCTCTCTCACCCAATGGGGGGGCCAGTTGGGAGTTTGAAAAGATTCATCCATAGCAGGCCCCCCGCGCATTGCCGAACCTATCGTAACTTGTTTATCAAATCTATCTTAACCTATCATGGCTGTTCAGACTTCTAAACAGTTCTACTAGTTATAGCATTAACGCAAGACCACAGCTCTTCCTTTAAGTTAAGTGGCCTCTGTAGGATAGAGGTACAGTTAGACTGGTCCACAATAGAGCGCAATCCTACATTTGCTTATGCAACATATGGACATCTCTTTCAAAATCTGTGTTGAAATAATTTGTTACTTACTTATAGACTTGTAATCAAATAATTCTACATACCTACATCTTGTCCGCCTGAGTTCTCTTCATTAGCCGCCATCTGATTTGTCCTTAGAACAAATAAAATATTTGAATACAAATTGAATAACAGCACATATTAAACAAAAGAAGAAAAAAGAAAGGTTGGACCAGAAAAGACTGACTAAGAAAGTTAAATAAGTGTAGTGTGAATGGAACAGTCACAAGGGGAAGACTAAGGCGAACGTTCCTTGATCAGATCGGAGACGTTCTGGACAAAGGCCAGGTTAAGATCACCTTAAACCTGCGACCGTGTATGAGAAATGTGATGAAAGTGAATGAAGCCAGAGAAGTGTCTGACACACGTGATCGTAGCAAATGGAAATCCGTAGTCTCTGCCTACCTCTCTGGGAGGCGTGAATCTATATACATATGTATGTATTAAACTATAAGAGAATACGAGTACGAGTATTTTGAGAAGTATTAAGTTGCTAGTTTGAGCAGGTGTCAAATAAACAAAGCGTTTGATGCGTGTTAAAATTCATTCAATGTTCACCAAGGTGATATGTGACACAGAGAGTAATGGCAGGAGAGAATAAGGAATCCAGACTCCATCATCAGTTGACGAGACAGAGAAAACCCATCATACACCATAGTTAGTGTTATTGATTTACTAAAACCAAACACGTTAGTGGTATAACGACGACAGATGACTTTGTAAAGATATTACATTACTTATAGAAAAGAAATGTTTTAACGGTCTCAGCAGCACAGTGGTAATGAAAGAGCATGACTTGAGTTCAATGCCCGGGCCCCGAAAAGTGTAACTGGGATATTTTGATATTTTGTTGCGGTAGTAGCAAAGAAGATCCTCAGTAGAAGGCTCGCCCCCTGTCTCATAAGACCTTCAATCATAGGTGGTGAAATGCGAGTAAAATGCACCTATGCCTACCCATCTAGGGATAAAAGCGTGAGACATCTATATATAGTTTGGTATTTAATCTCAACGTTTATAAATAACCTTATTGTCTACATGTGGCAAAATCCTTAGATACTAAACTTAAAATACATGTAGGTAATGTTGTGAGTAACCATGCGTGTCAAAGTAGCATCATATCTGTCGTTAAACTTTACGCATCACGGACGGTCAATGTCATTTCCTTTATAGCTCTGTAAGTTACTGTTGTAATATATATATATTAGAGATTATAAGTAGCCGTTACCCTATTTGATAATTATGAGGTTAAATCGACATCTATACACATATGATATATACGAACATTATTTATCAAACTACTATAATTAAAAATCTATTATTAACAAAATAATATAATATATTGTGGTATTATACTAAGACTTATTATATTTGTATAGTATTGACAATTGCTGGAATACCGAACATAATTGAAAATTAATTGTTTCTGGCCGTTGCAACTTTAAGCTAATTAAAATAATCAAATAAATAATAATGTTAATCTCCTTACTTTGTTTTTAATCGATCATTAACTCTACTGTCTACTACTGTCCATTATTTTAGTAATATTATCAAGTCTTTGAATACATTTGTAAAACCTATCCAAAGCTGTTGTATAAATCACATTTAAAATAACTATATCAACCTCATTTAACAATAAAATCATAATTATACATATTTTGCACCTATAGTTTTAGGTGTAACGTGATAGGGCGCGAGCCTATTGCAGCTTATCGGGCACATTTTTAATCAGAAAAATACTTTGCTCAACCCGAGATTCGAACTCTACACCTTACACAGCAGTCGCATACACTACAGCCGTACCACCGAGGCAAGCACATCTTTGCGTGTTCCGGTACAAAGAAATCTCATATGAACTGGCCGAATGTATTTAAAAACCAAACTGTGCTACGCACTGTTAAAAAAAGTCAAGTAACGATCAAGATGACAAACTTTCTATTCCTTTCATTATCTATATGTGTCTCTTAATACTCATAACAACAATGGTTGTGCGAACCGAACTCCTTTGTTATTGGTTAGGAGTAACATAATCCACTCAACGCAGCAGGCCAGATATGATTTTAGGCGAAAAGTCTACTGTTAAGATCCTGTCGTATTTTAGTACACGTACCATCTTCGAGAAGACTTTCTAAGGCGTATCTTTATACATTTATACGTAATATATTCCTACCGTAAATATACGATCACGAAGCAAATTGTTGAAAACCCTCTTTCTTATAATCAATATAATACAATAAGACAATTATTACAGATAAAATTTATGACAATAGTATGACCCAGGCTCTTTTGTTACAAATTTTAAATATTTTATTAAAGCAGCATTATTTATGAGTTCAAATCGTACCAACACATGTTTTAATGCTTTGACTTGGACCTTTGCCATTCCCATAAAGGAAAAGATACGTGGGCGCAGTAACATACATACATTTATAAACTGTTCTATATTTACTTGTATTTCAAGGGACTCTGAGATATTCATATTGTTTTCAGCAATAAATTGAGTTCCCATTGTTCTGGCTAACACTAGATAGTATACAATATGAGGAGGTTTCTCTTTTTACTATATCTGACAATCTGTATACAAACCAAAATCTATAGAATGTACTTCAAAAGATGTTTAACAGCATTTTCGAGGTATTTACTTATTTCGTCTTGGCTTTAATGAGGCGTATTTATACCAAAGAAGTGATATTACTTTGTAATATATTGTATAGTACTGTAACAGGACTAACAGGTTATTATCTAAGACCTATTTAGACACAATAAAATAAAAGAGAGCTGTATCTGTGGTAAAAATACTTTTTTACTAAAATAGAAACAAATTTAAGTGAATCTCAATGATTTGGTTGTCGACTGTTCTGTTCCTAAATATAGTCACTTTCATGGCTCTCACAACCTTTTTTGAAATTAAACAAACATGATTGTTTAATTTTAAACAAAAGTTGATGAATGATTGATGAAGAATACTTCAAGGGTGAAAATGGAACATAATTTGTCAGGATTAAACTTACATAAAATATAATAAAGTATTGGCAATGCTTACCAGTAACTGACCCAGTAGTCGACCCCAGCAGCGCTAACAGTAGCCATGACTACGATGAATAACGTGAACAGAATGAAGCAATAACTGCCCCCAGCGCGGAAGTACGCAGAAATTACCTCCCACTTTAGATTGCCTGACTGTCTTTCTTCCTCTTGCATCTTTTGTGCCTCAAACTCAGGCATGTCCTCGCCTTCATTCACGTTTGACACACTTCTTAAGACCGGCCTCTTTTTCTCTTCAATACTCTAAGATTAAAGAATATATTGTATATTTATACCATAATACAAACAAGAAAGATCATAGAATATAAAATAAAATCAAATATATCTACTTATTTAGCCTTAGCAAACATGTTTGACGCCTGAAGCGGATCTCTTTTTACTATGGCTGTGAGCGATTTATGACATTTTACGGAGCATCTTACATGGTGCTCTTTTTTGCAGGCGGTGGCGGTTACTTTCTCCGCTTCATAAAGCCAATATTAAGTAAAAGTTGTTAAATAAGCTTAGATAAACAATTAATGCCAAGTTCCTGACTATAGACACAAAATATGTACAGATAGAACAGTCAATTCATAATCCAAGAAAGTGTTTATGATAAAAAGAGACAAGTTATATAACGTTAATAATTTTTAAATGGAGTACTGTAAATATATCGTTCAAGCACTGACGTACAGTATACGCGAGGACAAAACTGAGGTATAATACATCATTCAGCAAGTCTTCATATTAAACGATCAACGATGGACAAATAGTCTGGGTTCTTTTTTACGGCAATATGATACCCAAGAATAGTCCCTTTACATATTTGAAGAACCAAGCTGCTCTGAAAGGATTTCTTGAAAGGGACTTTTGGGGATATAAAGTATTTTTACGAAGTGCTGCGGGTTAAGAGACTCGTAAAAGATGAAGGTATAAACACTACGCGGTCTCAGCGAAAAGGTACTTCGGAACTGTTTAAGACTTAGGGTACTGCGAAACATTTAACACAAGATCGTAAGAGATGTAAACGTAATAAAGATGTTTTCTTTTATTTCATTGATATTTACGTCGTTCATTTGGCTGTGTTTAGAAAACTTTGTATATTGAAAACAAGCGAAATTTAGCTACAATAAACATTTAACAGTGATATTATAATTTAACCCGTCGAGCATCTGATTAAAAATGTAAAAGGAAGGCCTTGGCGTTTATGAACACTTGGTGTTCACACGACACACGAGATATTAATTTAATTGTCAGATAACAAAAAATATGGTAATTGGCATTAAAAAAACAATTAATCTAATTGTCATATAAACTCGAACTAGTTTGACACAGATAATAATTATAATACTATACTAGGTAAAATAAAGACTAACACAATTTTTGTACTCTAACAATTATTTTAGTACTCTTAAAGGATGCTATTGCATTCTAATCATCGTCTTTTGCTTTGTACAGAAGATCGTGTTGTGCACCGCTGTTATTGCGAAGAGCGATGACATTGTGAATTTCAATATTATCCAAACGTATAATTCTTATTTTTATTGCACACTATCCACTAATAGAGATAGCAGTCGGTTGACTCTGTCGACTTGCAATACTCGAAACAAAAACATGATATCAACATCAATTATACATAGATCCGCTTTACGCCTTCCTTTTACGAGTCTTTTTATCTATCGCAGAATAACAATTCTAATATCGGAAGGCGGTAATTAATACATTCAGAACACATTCCATCTGACAATACCACGGTCGTTCGACTCACAAATAAACTTGGATTAGCATTACATATCCGAATATATAATATAACTAGATATTGCACGCGGCTTCACTCGCATAAATGGAGGTAATGTCAATTTTCTATCCCTTGTGAACAGTACTATTTTCTGGGTGTAAGGTACACATATAAATAAGAATTAACGTTATTTTACCTTATAACTCACTCGTGACCCCAAACTGTCCGTGTCCTTTTCTTTTCCTTCTTGTATGGAGGATAGTAGCATGGCGAACTCTTTGCCCGAAGCGACTAGCTCATCGAATGTGCCCATGTTCTCAATGCGTCCCTGGCAACATTACACGCTTTTTTATATAAAGAAATATAATTATAATAATAGGCATTTATATTAAACAGCGTATATCTACAATATTGAAACTCTAGGCTAGAGTAAAACGTCTATGATCCATAAACAGCGTTATAGTGTTATATAGAAAAAATACAGGTTAATTATAAATTATGTTTAATATTATAAATACTAACTTCATTCAAAACTATGATGTAGTCAGCAGCCTTGAGGAAATGTATTTGATGTGTGACGAGAATCCTTGTTTTATTTCTAAGGTATCCGTTGATGCAGCCTTCGAACAACTGACGACCCACGTTGGCATCCACCGCTGATAACGGGTCATCCAGTAAGTAAATATCCGACTATAACAAATAATAATATATATTAAACGTATTTAACATACACTCATCTCGATATTAAATCGTTGGCTCGCCTCTCCCATCTCATATTTGCCCACTTGTATTAACCCTATCACGAGGCACAAATTTCGAAGCACGCGAGGCTCTAATATCGTCCTAAGTATTAATTAAAACGATTACCCAATACGTGCAGCCTTACTTCAAACGTCTGGCTACTACTTAATACCAATGTATATGCCATGACGCTCATGCAATAGTAAGGCTACCCCACATTTAGCACCGACCTTAACCCGAAATAAAAAAGGAAATAGGGTATTTCTCTGTTCATTTCCCCGTGCGAATCATTAAAGTTGACAGAGGAAAATGGGATGTTACGAAACTCGCATAAAGATATTTCGTGCCATAATTTTTAGAAGTTGTTTTGGAAACAATCAAATTAAACTTAATAATATAATCCCGAAACAAGTAACAGGAAAAGCTCATGCGACTCAAAATACTTATAAAGTTTGTTGGTGAAACAGATTTGTTATTTTGTTCCTAGAGTTCGTTACATTTATTCCGTAGTTAGCTTTTGGCACCGACCGTGGCGACAGACAAATAGCTCTGCAGAGTGCTCGGGAAACGAAAAACAGAAATTGTTCGTATTCCAAATTGAATACATGTATTCTACAACACCAGCGCAGTAGGTCGATAAAGACATACTTCTATTATCAAAATGGAACGAGTTTAACTGTCGTGCATATTTTACCAAATAAAATGTAGACTATATAAGGTTGTTTACTCAAGCAGTATATTTTAATGAGAAGTGGCATTGAAAGCGCGTTTACCTTTGAATGAATATTATTCACATTGCCGATATTTGGAAGGAGTTTAAAAGATTTTAATATGAGGAAAGCTTGCGCGTAAGAGTAATTGATGAATAGGTAACGCCCAATTGTAGTTTGTGAATCCTTAATATCCGTCAGTATCAAATAACTTTTTACAATCGAATACTGACGGCTAAAGTTACAAAGCTAATATAATTAAATCAGGGATTCAGGTCAAAGACCTGCTGGGCCGAAAAAATGGAATGGCCAGTAACAAATTGTTCATCTCCGAGCAGTTATGAGTTCAATATTTGTGCAACAAAATAGAAATCAATTTACCTCTCTGTAAACAGCGCGCGCCAAATTGATTCTGGCTCGCTGGCCTCCGGAGAGGGACACGCCCCTCTCGCCCACCAGCGTCTGGTCCCCGAACGGGAATTGCTTGAAGTCCTTCTCCAGTGCACATACCTTGCACACCTGTACACATCGCATAAGTGCTTATCAAATATTCGAATGGATCCAAGAAATGAAAACAGGTACTTACTATTATAGAAGCGGAACTATTTTTGTCGCTATATTTAACATCCTAGATTTAATTAATATTCAGACAACTTATGCAGTATCTTAATTAGGTGGACTTGTCATAGTCAGATGAATTAAAGTTGTATGGACTTGTTTATTTCATTTTATGATAGTTTCGTTTGGGAGCTCAATTATAGGTTTAAACTACTAACTATTCTCTCTAACTATAAGCTCATTTCTATTGTGCTCTGTAATGACTTCCATTTTATTTTATTCTCTTAAATTATGTGTTAGATTAAAGCTAAATAATGTTTAAATATATATGCTTCATCTTAGTTTATCTATATTTTAAAATTAACTCCATTAACTTTAAGCAAACAAAGTGAACTTTCGTAACAATAGTTCCGTCTAATAGATTATTTTTATCTTTTAATCGATTACTGACACAGTTTACCTATCAGCAGGCCTATCGCTGGCCCAAATACCGCACAAATAACGGAAAAATACATCGTATGCAAATACTAATTTATTGACGTACCTTTTTATATTTTCCGGGTTCAAAAGGCAAACCGAAAAGTATATTCTCCCGAACGGTGCTGGGGAAGAGCCACGCCTCTTGGCAAGCGTACGAGAGCTTGCCGTATATTGAAACAGTGCCAGTCGCCGCGGGCAATTCTTTTAGTAGTAGTTGCAAAATCGACGACTGAGAATGAAAAACAAGTTATATGAACAACTTCTTCTAGCTATGTTTAGAGGGTACGTTTACTCGATATTGGTATGTTCAAGTTGTTGGTGGCAGCGGCAAATGTATGTGTATGAACGCTTGAAGCATCATGATGTCATATATGCGGGTAGTATATTGTAAAGTTGTAGCTATTGCATGACATATAAAAAACATATCATATTAATTATAAATATATCCGACTCGAGCAGTGTTATTTGTAATTTCTGTTAAAAAATTATGAGTAGCAACACGGAGAAAATATCCCTAGTAAACCGCATTAAGCTTGCTCTTTATTACATGACATCTAAAAACAAAGCTGCCTGGATATGGGTGTAAATTTGGAACTGTGCAAGCGTGAGCCTATGTATGTATTTATCTATTTACGATAATGCTGAAACGATATTCATCAACACATACGACGTCAACAAATCATGCATATAACAAAACTGTCACACAAATGATAACAGGTAGACGTTTATCTCTGATACTACTACTTTGCGAACAATGATATCGATTTTCTATTGTAAATTACTTTTATTGCAATAATAATAAATCCATAAATATTTTGTGTACCCTAGGAAATAAATAATGTCTGGTGTGCCACGCCTAGAAACCGCTAGGAATACATACATACTAAGAGCGAACGTGAATGTTATCTAATACAGATCTTATGGAGACTGGATTACGTATGAACAATACAGAATATTGTCTTACGTTTACGCGAAGGTTTATACCTTTAAATTAAACTACTATATTCGGTTTCTATTGTTGTTTATTTTAAAACACTTCTTATCTCATTGTCTTTAAATAAACTCTTCGACCGATACGACAACCATAATAATGAAAAGCAACTGAAAAGTTTGATAGTTTTTAAATAATTTTAGTGTTTTAAAATGATCCAAGATAAAATCCTTGTATAGAAGTTTATTAAGAATTGCAAATACTAATATAAAGTAATTAGTACCTCTTTAGAAATATAAGCAGCTTAGCGGTAAACCTGTACGCTTATTACTGTCTATAGGAATTCCATGACGACGTATAAGTTTGTCGTACGTGGACGCTCGTAAGAACAAAGAGCTGTGTGAATTTATTAGGTTAATATATAATTCAGTTACCTAATACATAGATGGCTGTTCTGCGGAAAATAGACAGAGATTTTCTCGCCACAGTCCCTACACATTTCCTTTACATTTTAACAAAAAGCACTTGACGCCATGTGTTTTGAATTCTTCAATTTGACCGCAATTGAAATATATTTCTTACCTTACCAGATCCTACAGCACCGATAATTGCACATAGCTTTCCTTTGCGAAGTCGAAAAGATATGTTCTTTAGCGCCAAAAAGTTAGGGTCGCCGGTCCAACTCGCCGACACATCACGGATGACTAACGCTGTGTCATCTACGGTAGATGTGCTTCTAATAAACTTTTGATTTGGTGGTTTTTCTATTTGAAATACGTTGTTGTCAATACCTAGTGAGAATGAATACCAATTATATTAAATATAGTAATTTTTCAAGCAAGTATGATTTGGATAATACGTCTCACACTAATTAGTTCCTGGCTGACTAGAAGGTACACAAATTATTTGTGGGGATCGAACCCACAACATGGTTATATGAGGGCATTGACTACAATGCCTTTAGTGAAAATGCTTAAACAGCCTTCCTCATAAAAATGATGCTATCTAATGCTTAGCTACCTCTGAACTGAATAGCAGTTGATCAAAGATTAACCCTGGATCATTGGCCTATCGGTCTTACTTAACTATTATTTAATTAACGCTCGACATTGAGTAATATTTAAAAGTGTTTTTCTTTTATCGTTGTTTAATAATTACCTACTTCATATTTAAGATAGGCTTATTTTCAGTGAATTTAAGTACAGAAAACTAAATTGTAGGTATAAAGTAATTGTGATGAAATGTGTTTCTTTACAATGAATTTATACAATTTAATTTCCCGTTTAAATAAAATTATTTGTAGTACGAGCATTGATTTTGTATTATAAGATTACCTACGTGAGGGAATATCTTACGTAATCCTTATCTTGTTACCACCTGTTTAATCAGTTGCATGTTTATCTCTATGCTGATCTATCTATCTATCTGAGAATAAATATTCTATCTGAGAAATCGAACATCAGCATGTTCGATTTCTCATTATATAAATTATCTTATTCACGATATAATTATATACTAGTTAAAACTCGCGACGTCAATCCTCTTCACTTCACTTACGTTGTAAAGTAACCTATGTCCATTTTTAAAGTTCAAACTGTATTCATACCAAACATATAGTATGTTCAACGGCTCAGACGTTCTAATGTATCAAAAAAGATAGAGTTTATTTCGGATAAATAAAATTCATTTATATATATTTTTTGCTTGAAACGTATGTGTTGTCACAACGTTGTGGTGCGTATATGTGGTCTTATAATGTCCCGTGCCTCGGAAAGCACGTAAAGTCGTTGGTACTGCGCCTGATCTCTCTCCGGTCATGTCGGATTATCCGTCCCTTCGGATCATGAGAGTAAGGAACAGAGAGTGCACTTGTGTTTGCGCACATACTTATTCACTATAATATCTCCTGCGCAGATGGTCAGTCTCTGGTAAGATTGGTCCTCGTGACCGGAAAATAAAATCGGTTTGGATGAGGATTATAATGTGACCGAAATTGGCTTCATACCCCTTTTAAATATGGAACCTTATGTACCTTGGCGAAGCCTTAGGCTTTGACCCTCAAATCATTTTAAAAATCAGTAATGATTAAGGGATATCTTACGTCATCATATCAATATCAGCTTATGATAGATTATTATCGTAAAATAAGCGTTTGATAAACTTCTTACATATATTGTTTCTTGTTTATTTTCTACCAAATCGGACTTTAGGAAGTATTTGGCCTATTATCTGAATGAATATATAAAAAATTGAGGATCGTTATCTACATTTTGTTTCTAATAATTATAATATAATAATACCGGAAGTAAACAGGGAAGGCCCCAATAAAGGTCTTCCGATGATCCTCTGTGTAAGGACCCACCAAAACAACATTGCTTAAACTCGTGAAAAATAGTCTTGCGTGGTTGCCGCCCTAATAGACTTTATTTATTTATCCTTACCTTTGCTGGGAATAGTTTCTGAATTTCGATGATAAGATAGTGGTCTAACATCGTTGTCCGTTTTCAAGTTACTGGTTACAGACATATTTCGGAACAATTTGGATGAAGACATTTCTATATCTTCCAATAAGTCAGGGCGATCCTCTGTAAGAAAAAAATACTATCAGCACAATAGCACATGGTGTTGATAAATTTATTTATTTCCTCCTTTTTTGCTGCCTATATATTCAGGGAATGACGCTGCTGCGATGAACAAATTAATTTTGACTATTGTTAAAAACACTACTCGATTAATTACATATAATTTAAGTTGGTAAGAATTTTACATAATAACGTCAATATACGCTAAGATTGCGTCATAATGCTAATGAAACCGCAACATAATGTTAACTTTAAACATTTGGCACATAACTCTAAGGTATTCTAACCGCAGCGCAGGCCGCGTGTGGTTTAAGCATGCACATTTTTTCCACATAGCCTTGCAATACAACAGCGGTAGTGGAACGCAAGGTTTACTGTGACGCATAACGTCTGAAAAGTATTATTTGGGTCAATCCTCTTTCGAAAATAAAACGTATCAATTAAATGTATGTTACTACATGTAAGTGTTTGTTTGGTTCTAAATCTTCTTATTAGTAATATTTTCAGTTCAAAGTTAAATATACCAGATGAACATCTAACTTCAGCATAATTTTATATAATGTAGGTTGTCAACCAATACAAAATATATAATAAAGTAATAATACATAGGAAAAAGACTGATTGTCACTTGACATGACCCGAACGCTGATTATTTTTGGCATAGCGAATAGCTTATGATTTGTACATTTGTACGATTAGCGTTCATATGACTTAGAAGACACATATAGAATTGCATTTAGTGATCAAAACAAAATATTTATAATATAAAATACATACGCAAGGACAGAAATTCCTGAACACGTTTGAGTGAGACGATTAGCTCCGCAGTAAACGACAACACCAATGGTAGAATCAAAGTGATATTCACTTGAACCGCACTCATGAATTGTTGTAACGGGTAAAACTGAAAATGTATTAAATCTAATTAAATATTGAGTCTCATTATTGACTACTGTCTTACATAAGCAAAATGAAAAGTGGTTAGATTTGAAAAAGAAATACTAGGAACAACAGTTTATATTGATAATAATTTTTAAACTTTAACATTGCATAATATATGTATATAATACGTAATAATATCAGCCCTGTATGTAAACTGTCCCACTACTGGGCTGGAATATTGATATTATACAAAATCAAATGCCATCAGGCTTTATTTGATCCAATTTCTTAACTTTATGTTGAAGTGAGTTATATTAAAACTGAAATTTCGATCAATAATATGGTAGTGGCGATATACCGATATACAGCCTATCTCATGATGTGTACCCATTTATTATTATTACAGGAACCTAAGAGAGACTCTCCTGCACTCATAAGCAATAAGGATCAACCACTTTCACAATTGTGCAGATTGCATTGCAATATCCATTTTGACATATTCTAGACAGTCCCCTTCCCCTCACCCTCTTAATGAAATTGATTAGAAGGAAACTGATGAGCTACTGGTACACAGCGCTAACTTTTGAACGTTATGTGCATATTAAAAAGTTAATTATTGCTTGCTATAAAGGCGAAAGGAAACAACGTAAGTTAACATGCAGGCCTAAAAAGGTTTTATAATAATAAGAAAAGTAAGAAGTTCAACATGTAAACTTGTTACTAAAGCTTACAACACTCAAGCTGCCTGAACATTTTGTTTTTACACACTTTCCTTTTGAATCACTTTGCGAAATTGCTTTTTTGTGACGATCCGCCTCAAATCACTTAAGATATAGAAAGTATGATTTATTGTAAGCATAACGATAACATAAGATGATTTGAACTGAACTTACAATTTACCGGGGATTCTTCGGATGCTAGTAAAAATACTACTTAATTTTCAAATCTTGGTCTTAATTTACTTGTTATTCAATATCAGAACTTACACTTTGCATCTGTTATCTGTTCTTGAATTAACATAATGTTAGTTTTTTTTTTATGTTGACTAGCATTCGGAAACCTTCGTATTAAACTTCAGTTTTACAATTAATAAATTTTAATTACAATGTAAAATGTTTTGGAGTTTAATAATTTTATGCAAGTAACATTTTAGTTTTACATGTATTATGACACTTACCACATTTGCAGATATATTGTTGCCGAATAATATGTAAGCTAGGACGGCGATAAAGAGTGCAGCTCTTTCCGTGAACATCAAGAAGCCAAGGAATAATGTCCTCAGAATAGTGGCACTCTTAACCTCAGTCAACTCGTCAGCGCGCTTTTGCCCTACCACTTTCTGGAATGGTATCTCCCACGCGTACATTTTTATTACCTAAAAGTAGTGTATAAAAGTTTTAAAATTGCTTATAAATTGTATAGTTAATCGTTTTTTTATCAAAGGTTATTTGTTAACGTATAACCTGATAACTATAAACGATATTTATAATCATATCGCTATAATAATTTAAAATATATCATGTGTCCTTCAGCTAGGTACTGTGAGGTTAAAAAGAAAATTGCTTTGGCTTTAGAAAAATAGAAATATATTTTAAATATTTATGGACATAAATATAAAAAATTATTAATATTATATTCTCAATATAATAAAGAACATAACATATTAAGTTATAATTATTTTAGTAACACCTTAACCCCAATAATTAATACAAGGTACCCGGTCAAAGCGAACATTATCCAATTATATTAAAGACATACCTGTATTCCATTGATAACTTCACTCATTATTTTAATTCTTTCATCTGTTTTTTCAGCGTTGCGGAGACGAATTTTCCCTATTATCTGTCCCAGAATACCTGAATATTACCAATATTTTTTAACATTGACGACGTAACCGTAAGACTGTAGGTATTATTGACGAAGGTTACAATTTAAGAACATACCTTGAATCGGTAGCGCAATTAAAACCAATGCAGCGAATCCAAAGAAGGCAGCATAGCCAGCCTGCAAGTATCCCAGGTAGACAACCACAATCACTTGCAGCGGAATGATCCATATGAAATGCAGGAAGGTAAATGCCAAATCGTACCGTTGCAGATCGTTCGATAACAAGTTCACCACCTTACCAGCTGTCGTCTCACCGAGGGAACCATTACTCATACGCATTATCTAAAAAATAGATTACTACACTACTACAACACTCTTACGCATTTTGTACACCCTATAATATTATATGTCATCTGCGCAGAACAGCATAGTATCATGACGGTACTCATAATCAGAGGATAACCGAAATTGCTGCTATTCCAGTGTGGTAAACAGAAGGAAATCGAAACAAAGAAAAAACGCGTAGATAAAGGATTCACATTTTACTTTTTAACTTGCAAATTACATCACGGTTGCTTCTTTGGCAACCTTCGGTTATTAACCTCGCGTATTCCTGGGAGTATGCGTACCACTAATAGAGAAACATTGCACTACGTTATACCTTTAAATTCTACGTGTCACTGTACATGCAAGATATTATCTATTATATGAAGTATATTTTAATGTTTGAGTGTATATATTACATGAGGCATAGCAACATCAATTAAATACTAGTATACATTAATGGTAACATATAGTTTCATATCTTTATAGTTTAGCCCAGTTTCCTACTAAAATACCAATCTGCACTCAAAATTAGACTGATCCAAAATAACGTCCCTAAACAACGTCGAGCTATAATAAAACTGAAAGAAATTTGTACCTATATGGTTTAATTAAAATTTCAGTCAGCTGATATCCGTAAGTATAGTAAGATTTTTATCTCAATTCTAGTATACGTCACTGTTAAAACGTTCCTTTGTATTATTATAGCAATCCTAATTTTTGTCTTTATAATAAACAATTGTGACAGTTTGTTATGGCCAAATTCTAAAGATCGCTTACTAGCAAAAAGCAATATCGATATTCATATGCACAAATCTAAACAGAATATTTCAAAATTTCATGAAGTAGTCTTACAGAACCAAAAGCTATCTTTCAAAATAAATAAAAGATTACGTCAACGCTTCGCAGCAATGTTATTAATAATGAAATATATTTTAAGTAAATTAGACTATTGCTACGACTTGCCTAACAAGTGGCAAAAATATGTGTTTCTTAATTAGAGGTAAATAATATAATTAAACACGTCAATAAATATAACTCTAAACATTTATTTTCATAAATACTTCACTATGTAATATCTAATATATGATCTAGATATGCCAAGCTTACCTTTCTAAACATCAAGGAACTAGTAGCGACCCTGAGTTTCATACCGAACTGCTGACAGAACAAGACTCCTTGGTGGTTAAAGTATGAGGCTAGCCAGTTAACCACAATCATAGCAATTGCGTAATATATGGCTGTCTCACGGCTCATCGTTGAGTCTATCGACCAATATAGAAGTAGCTCGCTGAACAACAAGGGTGATATAGTTCTGTATGTAACAAATAAAACATAAATTAGACCCTATTTAAGGAGACAACGCAATGTAAAATAATCCTAAATAAAGAAAAATGTCCCAATATACTATTAGTAACATCCTACGTATGTCTCGTGTAATAACAAAATACACACCGACGCATATTATTTGTTTTGTATACAGTATTCCACGATGCTTTGTGTTTAACAATATAATTCGGTAAAGCTTACAGCTTCAATAGTTTTAGAGTTCAAATTGCGAGTATTCTTCTATTCAGCAATTATTGCTTTCAGGTTGTTTTTGGATAAATAAAAGTTTAGTTATCGTGGAGAAATCTAAATTACAAAATAAACTATTAAATAATTATATATGTACATGGGCTATTTACTAACCGCATAACAATACCTAATAGCTGCAATATGCCTCCTGGCATATAAGACCAAAAAAATGTCTTTGCTAATACTTTCCAAAACTTGGGTTTTCTACCAGTGAGCCTCGCTTCTTTCTCTGCCTTCAACCAGTTCCTGTAAAATTAATATAAATATTTTTATTTGCGGTGGAAGGCAACTGCGAAAGACTGCGCAAGACAGTAGATTAGCTGGTGGTGTAGCTACAGTTGGCAGTTGGAACTCATTTCGGGGCAAAGGTAATTGTAGGTTGTTTTTTGAGCAATGACTTTGGGGATATTTTAAATCTTTTTGGCAATACTGCATGTATTACCTAATCCATATATGTTTTGATGCAAGCTGATTAAATATTATAAATTCGGATAGGATAGTACCTCAACAGCATTTTACCCAAAGTCTCTTTAAGTCGTCTTAGCTAAATAACCTTAAGTTGGGATACTGCGTTAAGTAGGGATTCTAGACTCTTTGAAAGACGCTTTGTGCTGTCAGGTCAGTGTGATCTTTGCATCATGCTCTGGTTGTACAGCGACTTCCTTTTAAAGGCTGGTTGGCAACCCACCTGTTTAAACCCTGTTGTTACAAGCGCCCTAAGGTAATCATTTACCAACAAGCAGGTATTCTTGTAAGTCACTTTCGTCGCAATACGAAATCAAAGTTTGTCTATGTAGGTACTGTATCTTGGTTGTATAGAAAATGTACCTATACTAATATTCTAAAGAGGAAAGATTTGATTTCTGTTTGTTTGTAAGGATTTAAATCAAAAACTAAGCAACCGATTTAAAAACAATTCACCATTTGAAAGCTATATTATCACCGAGTAAAATAGGCTGTATTCTATTAAAAAATACTGTTACGAACATGACCTAACCTAGCCTCCTTTTACGCAAGCGAAGCCGCGGGCAAAAGCTAGTATTTTATCATTTTGGCTGCCTCATTAAAATACTAATAAGTTGGAATGTTTATACAATTCTTGTTTCCCGAATGGCTTAACTAGCACAAACAAAGGATATAAAAACGCAACTGGAAATATCGTATCTAATATCGTATAAATAAGTACAGATTCTCAGAGCTGTGATTGATCAATGTTAATATTTAACTAAACATTCATACATAGTCTTATGCCTATATCCCTTTTCTATATTTCACTAGCTATAGGTCTCACTTAATAGGAGTCGAACGTACCACTATCTACGGAGCCCAGTTTTACAAAACAACAATTTCAGATAAACCTTTGAACCTAATAACACTTTGCCGACCCGGAAGCCCAACCCGAGATCTCATACACAACAGTCTCCAGTCGCTTTCATTACACTGCCTCACCCTGGCAGAATTTAATCAATATTTTGTATATGTCATTCTTACATTATACAGGTTAATTACCTGTATCTCCGATTTTATACACGCTAGATGAACCATTATATCTATTTATATCCGATATGTATCCGAATATCGTACTTCAAATTTGTCATGTCGTGTGTGTTCTGTGAATCGACAATATTTCCAATCTGAACGTTGTGAGAATTTCGAATATCACTATCTTTAATTTTATTTGTACGCTGCTATTTTGAAGGATGTCTCAGTTAAGATTTATTTTATACGTCTTTATCTAAGATATATTTCATGTGAGGCTTGATTTTTTTGCGGTGGAGTAAGGAATAGTAAAAATAATAAACATGAAAAACTTATAAAGTTGATATAAGAAATATTGTCAGTTTACAATCTATATTGTTTTACTACAACACAAATGTAAAAACAATTTACTAACAATCACGTCAAATCTGGCTAAGCTCAAGATTAGCGTGCATAACCGTACAATAAGACTCATTATGATAATAATAAAGGCTTTTCTTTGGGCATTGGTGTGCATTGGTTTATAAATTACGAAGCCATAATCTAACTTTACAAGACATAAACTGTATGAACAATAATGATTATATGTTTTTAAGGATTTCTTTGAATCTTTCCGTAGCGTGGTGGCCTATCACATTTTTTTATATTAATTATTATTTAAACAAGTATGTGGATCACACAATTTTTTGTCCCATACGGGGTTTGAACCCGATACCACTAAGCCGTATCCATGCAATAAAATAAAATAATTGATTTTAAACAAATATGAATTATGTTTATTGAATCAATAAAATCTTTTAATAAATACCATTTATTATATTTATTGATTATAGCTTAATTAAATATTCAAACAAAGCACGCAGCTCATGGTCACCTACATCAATCCGAACAAGAACAGAATACGTACAATGCTAGGATCAAATATCGTGATTTAACTTGATACAGTACTTACTAACCAATTGAGGTAAATATTACGATTTATTGTCGATTACGTAAATATTGTCTGATAGAGAAATTTATTAAGATAAACAAGTAGTTATTTCGTCATAAGTACTTCTTTATCTTAATCAATTTCTCTTACCAATATTTATAAGATTATTTATTGTTGTTGTGGCACTCGTAGTTATATGTAGTTCTTGTATTTTTTTTATAAATCAAAGGTAGCACTAACAATAATTTGATCTACCTTACGGTAAGCAGTCACCATAGTCTACGTTTCGTTGCCGATGCTAGAGAAAAGGAATAACAAATAGGTTAAAAGGGAAGGAATGAGCAAAGCAAGATATATGAGCCAACCGAAACTATCACTTGTCGGGCGAAACGCAGAAATAATGTTACTAATCCTTCCCTTTACTAATCCCCTCCTTCAGATTAGTAACATTATTTCTGCGTTTCGCCTCTATCTTGCCTCGTTGAATGTGCGCCTGCTGAGTAGCAGGCGCACATTCTGAGATACATCTCCGGGCAAACCTACTTATTAGTACCATGACCAAGCCAAGGTAGACTTCTTCACTCAACTTAACAAGAATTCTTTCTAGGTATCCAAATACGTGAACAATTTGCTTGAATAAAAAAGAGTTAATGTTTCTCTCATTTAAAGTGCAGTTATCATCGTCGCAAATAGTCTAAGTTCCCAGTGATACAGTTGGACTGAGTTGAAGGCATCAATCAAATAACTCATTTTAACATTATCATACATTGAAATGAAACTAATTCATACGACTTCTATGGCGTTTAATTTTTAACAAACTTACTTTTAAACTAATAAATTTATTTATCTTCACATTTCCCTGATGTTTTGGAGCTCTTTAGCAGCCATGGTCACGAAGAGACTAACATGGTGGTCGTCCCGTCGTCTTGAAAAGTATTATAACACATAATATAACATCTCATGACGCCTATGTATGTTTTTGTAGGGTAAGGCAGTAGTGAAGCATCCCTCACTTCATCATGTTTAGGTACCAGACTCAGTTCCAGACGCTGAGCTTCTACTAACAAATGCCATGTAAACGCCTAACATTTTATCTGCCATAGGGATTGAACGACATACAATCAACAGTAAACATGAGTGCATATTTAATACACTTATATTAATAAGCGTAAAGCCTATCTACAACATAACATCACTAAACAAACACAATTAATAATATTAGTGCGAGTTGTCATAATATTGTCCTAACTATTAACCTATATAAATAAACCTCTACAATCGTACACCGCCACAAGCCAACTGTTTTCACTAAGTACACTGTAAAATAATCCGAAATATTAAACGCAGTTGAATGCAAATTTCATTTGCATTATATGAGAGACTTTATTCTGACATAATATATTCGTAAGTAATGAAGATGAAAATACAAGTCATATTTCACGTAATTGTTTATGCTTGTGTGATATTGCATACAATTGAGTACCTACATTATTTACTAACTGGCTCGGCAGATATGGTCTTGCCCGTGGCGGTGATGATTCGATGTGTTTTATTTGGCTAAAATTGCTATACGACTTATTAACAACTAGATTTTACCCACGGATTCGCTCTCGTAAAGGTAGTAACAGTACTTCATTTTGGATCGAAGGTACTCTATGTCCTTTTTTGTTCCCTTGACATAATGTATGCGAAATTTAATGCTGATCGGTCGAGTTATTAAAGCGTAACAAAGAAAATTAATTAGGAAGTTAGGATACGGGTTAGTGTCTAGAATATGTAATTTCCTTTTTTGATCTAAAACGAATAGAAATATATGGTAGGTATTTAACATTTAATTTAAATTGTTGTGTTATGTTTCACTCTATTGATTCATCCAACGATTGATCCTAGATTTTACAGTAACAATCACTTACAGCATTGTTAAATTATTTGAATGAAGTGGTAGAATCCGACTTATTCTCCATTAATAATATTAAAATCGATTCGTTTAAAAATATTTGTATTTCATGTTAATTCTGGAAAATACAGAATACTAACTATCCTAACTTATACTATACATATATGCGAAAGTGAGTGTGTTTATTTATTACGCTTTCACGCTTTAACTATTCGACCGATCAACATGAAATTTTGCATACACGTTGTCAGGGGAACAGAAAAGGATATAGAGTACCTTTCATCCAGAAAAAGTACTATTACTAACGTAACATAGATTTACTAGCGAAGCTGCGGGCGAAATCTAGTATTATTATAATTAATGATAACAACCAGAAGAAGAAGAAGAAGGTCGATTATCTGATTAAAAATTGTTCAATGTAAAGCGCCGATCTAATCCAAGTGTCATAAATATTATAAATAGTATACTATTACATTTTCAAAAATTAGCTCTAATTTTGTGTTTATTAAACAACATCGGCACTATATTCTGAACAATTATTATTAACAAAATTGTTTATATTATATTAATATTTTTGTATAATAGAATAATACAGCCAGCTCAAAAGAATAAGGACGTTACCAATCATTCATTAATCGGCCGAGCATAGTTATCTTAAGATAGACACGAAACGAACTGCCTGAATTATTAAGGTTGTTAGAAAACTTGTATCTTATGGACTTTGGAACATTTCCGATTACATCTCGGCGAACATTGGATTAGTTTGTTGTTACTTAATCAGTTATATTACTATGAAGGAGCGAGGTTTATTTCATTAAATTGTAATTATAAGATATTTACTCATTTGATTACGATAATAATACGATTACTATATCGACAGACTTATTATCGTACATTATATGTGTAATTTAGATAACAAATATGTTGGCTTTAAGTAATAAACAGGTAATAGTAACAAATAGGTACCGCAGTAGGTCACTCAATATGAAAATTCTAGATATAAAATAAAATAGCTTTTCTTTGCCCAACAAATGAATCTCTTTGCAGTATTCATTGTATCCAGTTGGTTAGTTAGTACATATCAATAAGGTTAAAAATCTTTTGCTCTTTCATTTATAGTTTTGTCACTGCTTTCTAGTATAAACTGTCTATAAGCATTGGCAGATAATAATCCAGGCTAAGGACTCAACAAGTTTATACACATAATTCCGCGCACATAACTGTGCGGTTTAACGAACCAGTTTGCTTATACGGTTTTCAGTAGCGTATGAACATGTATGTTCGAGAGTTTGGTTTTTTTATACTACTGAAGTGGCAAACAAGCATACGGCCCACCTAATGGTAAGTAGTCACAGTAGCCTATGGACACCTGCAACACCAGAGGCATCACTTGCATTGCCGACCTTGTAAAACCTTTTAACACCCGTTTTGAAGAACCCCATACTGTAGCCTTGTGGAAAAACCTTGGCAGGTAGTTCATTCCACAACCTGAACGTTTGCGGGAGAAAATTCCTTTCAAACCGGTTGGTGCGGGACCAATTAGGTTGTAAGGTGTGAGAATGAAATCCCTGCCGATGGCGAGCGGTGCGATGACAAAAAGCAGCAAGAGGACATCTTCTCAAAAAAACTGGTGCTGCATAGCTAAACAAGATAGCCGAATGTATATACTATTGTTTTTCTTATATGACAAGCCGTATCAGCAAACCGCTATGTAAAATCGTATAGGTGTTTATGTATCGCAAGATATGCTTAAACTGGCTTAAATGTTACGAATTACGATAAAGGCTGATAGTAATCACAATAAACTACTAATATTTCCACACTGCATTTAACTTTAAAGCTAGTTAATTGCCTGCTATAGCAACAAGGTCAGATTATCATTTCACGAATGTAATCATAAAAATGTAATGATGTCTAGAAAATATTTAATAAATTGGATCACATCGAATTATTATCTCGTATTCGAATTTGATCAAAATCGTAATAAACGTATTATAATATTACTCACATTAGTTCTTGTATGATAATA
This sequence comes from Catocala nupta, assembly GCA_963675205.1. Classification (NCBI taxonomy): domain Eukaryota; kingdom Metazoa; phylum Arthropoda; class Insecta; order Lepidoptera; family Erebidae; genus Catocala; species Catocala nupta. Next base: position 17,968,111 of record OY776079.1, read on the forward strand.
ACTTTATAACATGGGGATCAAATAGTAAAGCATTATAATAGTTTTGAGTCCAATAAGGACATGACAAATTATTTTATTATCAACATATTCAACAAACACTTTAATATTTTTCTTAAAGACTTCACCCGCTTTAATGATATTCTTTAAACTATAGGTGACCTTAAAAGCATTGAAACACAAAGTATAAACGCTGCATGCCGACTCGAAACAACTATCTATAAATGTCACAAATACATATTTGTCCCGTACAGCGATTCAACTTGAAATACTACGCACATTAGTATCGTCCACATAATATTTAACTAATGAACGTATTTATTCTAAATCTGTTTAAAATCCATTTTGGCTTCATAAAATTATTCAAATAGCGAATCTTTTGTACAATCTTAAATGTTTCAGTATTATAAGCCGAACAAATGAAGGCTGGCTAAACACTATTATATCTTAAATTGAATTACGGACCCTAAGCTTGATCGATGAAAATTGTACTAAAGTACCTATTCATCGAATACTCTCTATGTCTCTCTCACACGATGGGAATGCAATTATCGAATTGAGTTTTGATACATCGTTGCGAATTCTACAGATACAGTTCGCAGACGTGCTGAAAATAAGCCAGAGCGCGTTTTTCTTTCTGTGACCTGTCTGTGAACCCACGTGACTATTTCATTTAGAAAATGTTCACATACAATTATATAAGTAACAAGGCAATTTCAAAATTTGTTTCCATTAGCTTATTAAAATATGAACTTATACAAAGTTTTCTCAAGCTTGGAAAGCAAACAGCATATTAGACTGACAATACATCTATTAACAAATACAGTTTTATAATGTTTGCCACGAGTGTATGAAAAAGATAATATCATCACATTATCGTTCATTGCACTGAAGAAAACCAGTAACCATGCGATTTAAGAGAGGTCGATTATAATGATATTCTTTAGTTACTGCGACGGGAATAAACAATGATGTGACTTGCTATAAGCCATGTAATTATTAGACATATGTAGCTCTGCGATGAGACGACACCTTAATACTGCTGCTCTTACGTAGAGGATGCCTCGTCGCCGAGGCACGCCGCCTTGTGCCGACATTTGCGGTTACTTAGCGTCGGCTTTTCCATTTGAACAATTTTACCACGAATTTGCCCCTAATGGATACACAACTAAACACGGTTTGTATACGTCGTAGGATAAATGGAAAAGTTTTTTATCCAAGGTAAATTAAAATGGACTACATTTTCGGTGCCAAAGGAAGATTTTCGCAATCATATGAGTTATTATCAAGATCATCGCATAAATATTGGTTTCTTTAGAGTGATTGGAAATAAAATAGACTTATTTACGAAAAGAAAGTAAAATAGCCACAGAATAAAATAAATTTGAAAATTGCTAATCAGTGCATCCCCCAGTGCATAACGTTCATATCAGCACTTGAACAATGAGCAACTATTCATCAGTACCCTAAGATAAGCCGGATTTTTGCAACGATTCCAATGATAACTCGTATGATCGCGTACTAGGTTTTTCTAAATTAGGTATTCTGACTGTCCGATAATCCCACGACACATCATTTAAAAATCACAAGAAAGATGATAACATTTACAGCTTTACAACTTTATAACCTGAGATCGTAAGATTTATTTATGACCAACAACACGCGATAAAACCTACTAAAAAGAAGTAACTACTTCTATTTTATAGCACTGAGATTATTTATAGCCCAGAATTATTACACTGAAATTTTTGTTGAAATGTACCCAGGCTTTACCGCCCTATATATCAAAAACAATGATTAAACAAAACATAAATAGCTCGACGAAAATTTAAGCCTGTGGAATGTTTATTATAAAATAAATTAGCATACCATAACATCACAGAGCTATACATGTAAGTATGCGCATTAATTACATAACTTCAGTAAATCAATACTTTAACCTTAGTTCGTTATAAATTATGTCCAAGGCTACGTAAAATTGACTCTTCTACTAAAAGCTGAAAAATGTATACAAGTAATATTACCTACGCCTATGTGACTTTAAAATAATATGCTACTAACACAACTCGAAAGTATTACTGCTCAAAACGTAAATGAAGTTGAAAAGTACTTTTGATTAAAATATTGTAGCTATCAGATGAATTGATTGTACACGCAACAAATAATAAAATAGTCGTTGATTGCAGCATATTTATTATATTTGTTATTAATTGTCTGTGCGAGGTTATTTACTATACTATAAATATAAAGATTTAAAGGTACAGCCATTAAGAGCAACCAGACACGCTAAATTATCTGTTGATATTGCAGTTTCTGTCTATTTTAGCTGAGCATCGTAATGTAGTATGCTTTGTTTATACAGGGTGTCCGGTAATTAATGAATAACCTTGAAGTGTCTTATAGTTGAACTGCAGGCCGTTCAGAAAAATGAAGAAAAAAAATATATATATATTATAAAGTGCAAGCTTTTATTAGCATAGCATACTTTTGACTGTCTATCTATTAGCATAATTAGTGTTTAATAATAAAACAACAAAAAACCGATGGATTTCATTCATTTATGGACGTAGTATACAAGAAAGATATACATGGTAATTTAAAAAAAAAACACGTATGTAGTAGTTAGGATTGATGTTTTTTCATTTTTTTTCGGCCGTCAGTTCCACTATAAGACATTTCCAGGTTATCCATTAATTACCGGGCACCCTGTATGTATAGACGAGATACCGCTTAAACCCCTTTCGAGAGAATGACGCTGTGCCTTTGAAAACATCCGTAGATAGCATAATTTAACCAAATTTGTTTTGATCTCACCGTATTAGTTAGCTATGAAAGAAATTATATTGTTAATCGTATAAGTCATAAGTCAAGCCAATCCTGAGGTCCATGTCATATTTTGGGTGTCTTTAAAAGGTCCGATATAAAAAGTAATTGCTTAATAAGCTTGCTCCTTAATACGTCAGGCAAAAACCATAGCTATACACCCACCTTATCCAACCCCTTCGAGGATATAAGTATGGGTGTAAATTGATGTAGGTTTTACCTTGCCACCTATTTCCATTAGTAAATTCGTCGTACATTAATATATTATGAATGCCAATATGACCTACATTTCCACAAGTTTTCACCGTAATGTACATCTTCCAAGGTCACGACGCGAATTCAAACGAATTATATCTGCATGTTTTTGCATCGTATAGCAGTATGAAATTGTAAGGAACAAAATAAAGGTCAGGTGTATAGTTTCAACCTTTTCTTTGTTTAGTATCATAACGTAACATATAGCCACTTAAAAACAGCGAACAATTTATTATTTTCGACAAAACACTCGGAATAATTCTTATACTTTACATACATTCAAACAACGGACTCAAACAATACCCAGACTCGGCACAACTATTTGTAGATCACACACTTTTTTGTCCCACTTAGTGTTCAAAGCCACAACACTCAATGTATGGAAATGGCGACGTCACATAAACCACTGTGCCACCCATATATTACATCTATAAGTGTATACATTTAGGTATTTAATATTGTAACGTTGAATCTGTAAATGTAATTGAAATAATATTAGAACAAAGAACTATTACTTTACACAACCACAAAAAACTCAAGTGGGTTTCACGGGGTATTAAGACTTGTTGTGCTAAGAAGCGTGAACTACTGTGGAAATATAGAAATCCCCAAATATAGATAACAAATCAAAACTGAAGCAATAATCCAAAAGATTTAAAAATATTGTATCTATGACCTAACGAGCGCGAAACAATTACAGTATTATGAATTCAAGTAATAAAGCAAAAGCTGTATGGCAAACTATAAATGCTGCAAAACAAAATAGGCCATTAGAGTCTATCCCATGTATCAAATTGAATAATGCTATAGTGACAAATCCATATGACATTTCGAATTAATTTAATAATTATTTTGTAGACAAGATAACACCCACTAATACTATGCATAAAGATCAGCATAAGCAATATTACCTTACATCTAGACTTAACTCAATCTTAATGAAGCCATGTTTGATAGAAGATATAAAAAAATCATAAAAGGTTTAAAAATCACCAATAGTTTAGGTTATGACGGTATTTGCACTAAAGTCATTAAGCTAGTAACAGAATGCATCTCGCAACCTCTTAGCTATATTTTAAACCTGTCTATTGAAACTGTTTAATAATTGCAACCTTTATTTGTTCAGGGTATACACTACCCTGAACAAATAAAGGTTCCAATTATTAAACCGATTCATAAAAAGACAGTAAAGGAAACAAGAATAATTATAGACCAATTGCCCTTCTCTATATCTTCTCAATTTTTTTGAGAAATTCATCTGCAATGAGTTTGTTAAATACCTACTTTGAAACCCATAACATTTTAGCTAAAGAGCAAAAGGGATTTAGACACGGCAAAAGTACCAATCTTGCTGTTTATGATTTTTTGGAAATATATAACATCCAATCGACAAGCGAATACCCATCTGCGCCATCTTTATGGACATAACCCAAGCTTTTGATTACGTGGTATATGACATCTTATTATATAAGTTTGAAATATATGGAATAAAAGGCAACATTTCAAAATTAATTGAAACTTACCTCAAAAACCACACACAATATACACTAATTAAGAGAGTTAATATTAGAACCATGGAGGATACATACCTATCAAAGATACGTAAAATACAATATGGTGTCCCGCAAGGAAGCATACTGGGTCCATTACTCTTTATAAAATACATTAATGACCTTCCAAATGCGAATACTTTACTGACGACAGCACCGTTGCAATTAAGTGTAATGACCGAACATTTTATGACCATGATATAAGCAGTACCCAAAATGGAATCATTAAATCTTAAGGCAAACATAGGAAAATCTAAAATAATCCATTTTAATCAGCGTGTGAATGCTATTATACCTCAGATTAACTATAAGGATGAACCTGTATCTGCAATCTTAAAATTTTTATGGTATTACTGTGGATAATAAATTAAAATGGAAATCTCGGATTGAAACACTATGCAAAATAATTAATAAATCAGTATATGCGCTACATGAACTTAAACAGATCTCAAATGTTAATACCTTGATAACTGCGTATCATGGCTTAGTTGCTTCAGTCCTGAAGTATGGTGTAATTTTTTTTTTTTTTTTTTTTTTTTTTTTTTTTTTTTTTTTTTTTTTTTTTTTTTTTTTTTTTTTTTTTTTTTTTTTTGGAGAATTTCGACTGACATTGACATAATTTTTAAAGCATAAGAACGGTGCATAATCGCTATGTTTGGGCTTCAAATAATCGAAACCTGTAAACCGTTTTTCTAGGAGTACAAAATTTTAACACTCCCAAGCCTATATATCTATGAGGTCTCAGTATTTGTAAAGTCCAATCAAAACTTATTTACATTGGCGTCAGAAGTCAATAATTGGCGACAACGTGACGCATTTCACCTCTGTATGCGCCGAACCCATACCACTTTAATGCACACAAAAGTGTTCACATGGCTCCTGTAATTTTCAATAAATTACCTAAAGAAATAAAGGCAATGTATACTGCTTTATTTAAGAAAATCTAAAATCCTTTTAGTTAATAAATGTTTTTATAACTTGAACGACTATTTAAACGATCGGGCGCGCCACGATCGTGGCGGTAAGTCCCGTTTTTGAGGAGTGGCTGGAGAGGCGGCATGGCGCCCTCACCTTCCGGCTGACACAGGTTCTAACTGGCCACGGTTGTTTTGGCCAGTTCCTGTGTCGTATACGCCGGCAAGAGGCGCCCAGTTGTCACCACTGCGGCGACTGCCGCGACGTAGTTGAGGACACGGCACTGCACACTTTGGCGGTTTGCCCCGCCTGGGCATCGCAGCGCCGTGATTTGATCGCGGCAGTCGGATCGGTTGTACTCTCGCTCCCGGCTGTAGTTCAGTCTATGGTCCGGAGTGAGAGGTCGTGGAACGCCGTCGCCTCCTTCTGTGAGGAAGTAATTTCCATCAAGGAGGCGGCGGAGCGGGAGAGGGAGCGTTTAAACCCTCTCTCCAACCGCAGAGCCGGGCGCCGGAGGGCGCGAGACGACCTCCAGCCACCCTGAGGTTTGACCTGGGGGTGGCGAACTTTGTGGGCCTGCCCGCCATCCGTTCAGCACCAGGTCCGAGAGGCGGCGTGCGTGTTCCCACGCGCGCCTCTGTGTCGTGTCCGTCTCCCCTTTAGGGGGGAGACAGTAGGGTATTTTTTATGAAGTGAGTCCTTTGGGTAGGTCTCTCGTGTAGTGGCCTGCCGTTTCATACGGCGGGCCGAAACCTCGGCGGGGTCGCGACCGTATGCGAAAGTGATTCGCGCGACCCCGTCGATAGTGGTTTTGTCGAGGAACACCGTGGTAGGTTTAGTCGGTATTCCGGGAGGTACATTATCTTTTAACATCTTTCTTTTACCCCGGCGAGTCCGACATAATCCCTCCGCCCGCCCCCGCGGAGGGATATGCGTCATAGCATTCCCCCACGTAAAAAAAAAAAAAAAAAAAAAACTATTTAAACGATATTTTTCTAATCCTAAGACCTCACAGTGACATCAAATATTAGAACAATTATACATGTATCTTTTAACAAGTTGACAGCGGTGGCACTCATTTTTGCATTATTCCCATTCTGTTTCTGATTCTAAATACTGCTGAACTACTGTTTTCTAATATCGTTTTATGAATACAATCACAATCGCAAAAATCTAAACATAACATTTAAACGAACAAAAATTAATTGCCAATTATATGTTTCGTACACAGGCACTTTTACCTTTGGTCTTTAAATGTAGATATTTATTTAATCTAAGGACGTGCATAAAGAAAAACGTGCAGTATGACACAACGATTTAAAGGCATGTGATAAATAATCTATGTATGTTTTCTTAGTAAGATCTCAAAGAGCGAAGTATTTAATGGAGTTACTTTCATTAGCTTTATGAAGTTAATGAAAGTAACTTTAGGAACTAAATTTAGGAACTTAACGAGGGACTTTATCGAGTAAATCTTATGAACTCCAGAAAGTCCTTCACACATTTGACGAAGTCAATAAGAACGATATCGTAAATCAATGGAGGAAAATATGAATGGTACGAAATACGAGAGTATGTATTTTCAAGATCATTATTGATCACAGATAAGGTAAGGATCTACTGCTATTAACTTGCTGGTCTATATTGCGATGGTAATCACCATAATTGGTCTCACCCTATTGTAGTGACGTTTTCCCGTGTCGCGGGTGACTTCACAAACATTTAAACAACGGACACAAAGAACACCTAGACTCGGAACACCAATTTATGAATCACACAAATTTCTATCCTTGTTCTCTACAAAATTTTTATTCTCTACACTTCAATACTTTTTACATTACACAGAAAGAAAGCGATAGTATGGACTCCAACTTAAGCTACAGCATAGAGACGGTTCCATCAAAACAAACAGTTAGTTCAACATAAAACCCAACATAACATTTAAAACCGCAATTAAAGACCAACCAAATAGATAGAATTCTTACTATCGAAATTAAAACCTAATAACACTAGAATCGTAAGTAGTTTTGTTGTCCGGTCTTTCGCTATCGGTTATTTAACCAGAGCTGCTACATGACATAAGAGAATTTACCAATAATGAATTTACAATACATATAACGCACTCTAAACCTATATTCAGGACCAAAAAGTGAACATAAAGCTAACGTCCGAATTTCGACTATAATTCCTTACCTAACTTTAGTCGACAAAGTCGGAGTCATAAAATACAAGTTTGTTCAATGAAATTATTGAAACATATTAGCTATAATATAGATATATATATACATATATACTAGAATATAAAAGTTAGTTGTAGCTAATGGTATGTAGTATAGTACTGTAATTATAGAAACAGAGCATGCCCAAACTAAAAAATGCAAATATCGAAAACTGGTGCTCCAAATTAATGACTCACCACCCTAGCTAATTGGCTATCTTTAAGTTATGCAAACCAACATTTAGTTTACATTAAATAAAAAGAACGAATGTAGTTCACATATAATATGTAGATATGTGTGTGTAACAGTCGGCCGTCGGCAGCTCAGCGGAGCGCAGCGCGTTTTTCACTTTTAAACGAAACTCTTCTTTACAACTTTGTATTAAAATTTCATATTACACACGCGAAGATGCAAGCAGAGCGGATACGGGCGCAACGCGTTCAATAGGTACCATCGGTATTAAAATTTAATATAAACATCTGGGAGTTTGGATGTACGCGAACAAGCAACGGCAACGCCTTGCCGACGTTACGTGATAACAGATAACTGTATTTAATCTATGTAATTTGTTCTTTATTTAGGTTATTTCTTTTTATGTGACAATCAATTATTTATGTTAGTGAAATTTGTTTTTTTACGGTGGCATAAGGTAAACTCCTTTCATAAATACCCAATATAATAGATACGCTTATTATATCTGCTGGAAAGAAAAGTTTCCCTTTTTTCATACTAGACATTTGTATGTGGTGTAGTTTACTAGAAGCTCTCTCTAAACGGATGTTTGAAATTCAAAAATAATTGTGTCTGTTTATTACATTGTTACTGCTACATGGCTAGAGTATTTTTTAAATTTATAATGGACTTAATTTGAATCTTGGACAACAACAAACAACGTAGACTGCTTTATAAACAAAGGCTAACAAAGTCACTGGTGACGGCTCGTTTTAAGCCTAATACGTTATGGTGATTTACCCATTTAACTTTTATTATTTTATCTGTTGGCTCATATGTACCGCACTTGGTTGTAAGAAATCTAAATAATCTTATCACTGTTTAATTTTCATTGAGTACCACCTTTATAAATGAAAGCATTTTAAAAAGATTTCATAACAACTGCAACATTTACTGTAAAAGATTTATTTATGGAGTCAAACAGAAGTAAATCTCTGGGTGTTCAGGAATTTATAATATATTGCGGAAAATACATATTAATTTACTGCGGTATATTTTATCATTTTTTTAATAATAATAATCATCATTAATAATCATTGTATATGATATACAAAAAACCCCAACACGGTTTAACGATAAATACAATTAAAATGTTTGTGTATAGGTTTAACATTTTATATGATTCTGCAAGAGCTGTGTCAAAGTAAAACAATTTTCTGACATTGTAATAGCCCGATATCCCTTAATTCATTTAATTTTGTAGTGATTGATGATGTGCATCACTTATTGATGGAATGTAAAAAGATCCAAAGGGAGAGAGAGTGGTTGATCCATAATTATAATGTAAACATACATGACATTGGTAGTTTTTCTAGCATATTAACAAAGCCTGACTCGAAGTTAGCTAGATATATATATATAATATGGTGTTAGTAGCTGTTAATTTTCGTCAACCTAATGCATAACTTATTAATAGGGTGTCAATATTGTAAATAAGGGTATGATGGGGCTGACATACATTTTAAATGTAAAAGCTCCAAAAAAAAATAGAATAAAAAAATTAAAAAAAAGCTTATTTTAATATATAATTTGTAGCTAATTTTAATATTACTCATTGCCTGTAGTTGATTTAATGTCTTATCCTTATTTAATCTCTTATAAGATTTAATAAAGAATAACATTGAAAATTATTAATAAGATTAAATAACAAACAATGGACATTAAGATAAAGAGAATATGTAGTAAAAAGTCAGAAAATATTTTTTTGAACATTCGCCTTTATCAGTCACTGAACATTCCTACCTGGTGGTCATACATATTCAATTTTAGTTTTCTATGAGGATTAAATCACTTTGATATACATTTAAACGGCATGAAGATCTCAGACATTGCGACGATGCGAGTCTAGTTAAAATTATCAACCCCAAATTTTAGTTTTCAATTTGCCACTTATTAATTACTATGAGATAAATATTCGTACGTACCTTTCCAATTGTTCCCCGACGAGTTTGGAATCATAATTGCGTTTTGTAGGTCTCAAGTCGTATTCTTCTAAGTCTCTTTTGTTTCCATTCCAGAAAACAGGCAACATCCAACAAAAGAACAATCGTAGGAACAAGTTTGGAACACCTTTTTGTTTGGAGGGTGGGGGCGACGGATTTTCATCTTTCTTTGTACCCATTTTATAAACTAAATTTTATTAATTTAATTCTACAGTTATTTTAATACTAATATTTATAAAAAAAATATGTACGACAAATCAGCGATAACGCGGTAGTGTTGAGGTTAGCCGTGCTCCTGCGCACGCCACGCGCGTTTCTTTCGCACTGGCCGTATCTCTGTGTAACGACGGATCGCGCTCTACTTTACTCACAATTACTATTTATTGTTACACGTCAATTTAATCGCTATATTACTGCTAATCTACAACGTGCATGCCTTGGCTGACAAATCAAACAATAATGACGTTATCAAAATTATACCTAACATTACATTGTATCTCATATCTAAACGATACAAAGGGTTCCTAGATAATATTTTATATTACTAATGGAAAGTTTCCAAAATATAAAAGTAACTAAATTAGGGCTTACGTCATTCTTTGCATATCAAAGATAAATTTTGTCATTTCATATATATTAATTATTTATTTTAAACTAATCATTAAAAAGAGAAAATCGGCTGTGATGGCAATTTTTAAAGACTATCGCTGTCAATTATATCAGCTTTTACCAGTTCTTTACAACTGTCTAGTAGAACTGTCTTTATTTTATATTCATAAAAAAAAACATCTTAGTCTCTATATTTTCATTGTTATAATACAATATATTGATGAGCTTACAATTAATTCTTGAGAAATAGTTTCATCACAATAAATAATAGTCGTATAACTTGTATTAGATAAAATCTAAAATATTATAATAAACACAAATAAATGCATAAAGTAAGCATTTGGAATATGTGGAAAAAGGTTTTTAATTCTCCCTAATTTTACTGATTGATAATAGCAATGTCGCACTAGATGTTAAGGTTTCGCCCATTTAGGCCTTAAATATTCCAGTGCCAATTTATATGAAAAATTATGTGCACAAGAAAATATTCCTCACCGATAATATGATTTGTTAGCAAAATGGACAAATGTGCATTTAATATGCAGTTGCTCGCATAACCAAGTCAATGAAATACCTATAATAATCTATCGTGCTCCTACGTAGCAATAAAAACCACATTCCAGCATAATAATATATAGATAAACATCAATTTATAACTTGCTTCCCTATTCTCAATGTTGTATATTATAAAAATTTATAGATTTTATATGCTTACTACTTCTCATATTATCGTTATCAGACAAGTAATGCTCAGAGTAGACAAATATTGATCATCTTATAATTCCATAGCGACTGGAATAAAAACGACTGGAATTGACAAATCGACACAAAGGACATATTTTCAATATCAGTAACAGTACTTGTAAGCACCAGACGAAAACTGGAGCATATATTAATACAAGATACCAATGAAAATAATAGAAGTGGTAGTAAATGCAACTGCTGTGCATGAAGCCTTGGGTTCGAATATTGGGTCGGGCAAAGTATTATTGGATTTTCTGTAAATCAAATCTAGTACGAAATGTGGAACTATGCCCTGTATAAGGTAGTAAGTTCGCTCCCAATACGTGGGACTTGAATCATACTTGGCAAAATGTGCGTGTAGTGCACCTATCCCTGCGCCATTGGTAATAAAGGCGTGAGGCAATTTCTTTTTAAAGACTCCCCTCGCTCTAGGTTTGAAGCCTGTATCGCGGGGGACTTTACAAACATTCAAACAACGGACACCAAGAATACCCCGATTCGGAAAAACCGTTTGTGAATCACACAAATTTTTGTCCCGTATGGAAGTCGAACCCACAATACTGGGCGTGGTGGTAATGGCGAGTCGACCACTTAATCCATTACGACCTCTGTGCAGTCATGCACGTCAGTATGTAGGTAAGTAGGAAAAACATATAAATTATTATACACGTGTCGTATACTTAGACATAAATATATTTCTTTAAAAGTCCATAGTAACGGCATATCTTATCTGATTAATATTCCGGTGCCGCCAGGTGGGTTCATCTACGACGATGCTGGCTGTCGCTGCCAACTTCAACTTAAGATTAAGTTCTCAATAACAAACTCTGGCAGAGCCAACCGTTTACACTTTTCTGTGTATTACTCGTTTACTTATGTAAATATGCACATATAATGTTATCTGGATGAACATTCTGATATTACATCTTGTTTTCGAAATTTCGAAGTATTCAAATCCTAATGCCAGTTTGTTTGTTTGCTTGTTAACTACTCGACCAACCATCATGAAGTTTTATCCACGTTGTCAGGGCAACAGAATAGGACATAGAGTACCTTTCATCTAGAAAACGTTACGACTATTACTAATCTAACCTAACCTACATTAACGCGAGCGAAACCACGGGTAAATTGTAGTATATAATAAATCAATTTCATATTAGGGGTTAAAGTATGAAATTGCCGATATGTACTGAAAAATAGAAACTCGTTTTTTTCTAAGATGTACCATATTTATTTAATCGAAATATTTACCCTCATTATCTATACATTGCTGCCATCTAAACGGAAGTTCACTTATGCCTTTACGATAGAACTCCGGGGATTTAGATTCGACAAACTGTGTGAAAGCATTTTGTACTGCCTTCTAGAAAGAAAATTTTATTCAAGCAGAAAATTGTCCATATCACGAAAAGAATTATAGTCCGTTGGCGGAAGGTCTGGCGAGTACGGAAGATGACGTATGATGTCTAACTGCAGCTCCTGTAAAGTTACAACGGTTTCTCGTGCAGTGTGAGGTCTTGCGTTATCATGGAGCAATAATGGTGAAGATCGATTCACGAGTCGGGGCTGTTTCACTGCCAGTTTCGCCATCATTGTTCGAAGTTCGGCACAGTAAACATCTGCTGTTATTGCTTAACCAGACCTGAGAAAGCAATGTGAATAACACCGTGAAGAGATCACCAAACAGTTACCATTACTTTTTAATCGGTAAGCTTTGCTTTAGGTGCCTGTTGCGGCGTTTGACCTGGGGTCAGCCATTGCATTTTTCGCTTACGGCTATCGTAAAGAATCCACATTTTGTCACATGTCACAATTCGATCCAATATTCCTTCATTTATGTACCGATTCAACTAGGCAACACGCATTTCTTTTTGCAGATCAGTCAAATCATGAGGCTCCCATTTTCATATTTTTTATCTTATTGATTTGATGCAAATGAACTAATATTGTAGGTAGGGTAACGTTTAACCATGCCACTAATTCCTGGGTAGTTTGACTCGGATCGGCTTCCACCATCTCCATTTTCCAATTCAGCGTTATTCACTTGTGTGGACAGTCTTCCACGTGGTTCGTTTTCCAAGTCGAAGTTTTCGTTACGAAAGCGTTTAAACCAAAAACACACAGTGCATTCATTAGCAGTCTCCTCTCTAAACGCAGCGTTGATATTGCAAGCCGTTTCTGCCGCGTTAGTACCGCGTCGGCACTCTAATTCAAAAATGACTCGGATTTTCGATGTATCCATCTTTTCCGTCTAAGCCGAATAAAAAAAAACAACTGAACAGCGAAAATCGAATGACGCACATTTTTTTAAAATAGGAAATTATAGGTATCATTTGTAAAAAGTTTCACTCGAAAATCTCACACCATGAAGGTTTTATGTCTATTTATTTATTTAAGGCACACCAACTATATATTTACAAACAATGTGTTACGTTTAATACCGTTAATCCTAAATACAGTGTAAATATATCACTTAAAGGTGTACACACGACTCACATTTTCAAGATTTTACTATAAAGCAATACATATTACATACATATCACCGTTAATGTCTAGTAAATTTTAAATACAGTTTGATTCCAATACATTTGAGTAGTTGCATTTTATACATTTTCATTTGTACAAATATATTAAAGTTTATAGGTACACATTGAATGAAATTATATAATAAAAATTTTAATTAAATAAAAGATTCCATGTCAGATAATGAAATTAAAAATAAAATAAATTTAAAATTAAATTACAAAGTAGGATGAAGTTCTGGTTGATAACACATTGATTAAATCGATTGTCATAATATTCATAATTTGCAAAAACAGTTTGATTTTTATTTAAAATTAGGATAAGATTTGAAACCAATTAAATATTGAAAATATGATGATACTATCAATAAATATTATCAAGCAGGCAGCGAATCACAGGTCATCAATTTCATTATTTTAGTTTTGAAAGTAGACAGATCATCAAAGAAAATATCGATGTCAGTTTTAGAAGAACAGGAATCAATATCATCAAGCAGGCAGCGAATCACAGGTCAATTCAAAGTATCTACATATTACTATACAACGGCAACTTCATACTTTAACCCCTATTTTTTCATTAAGGTAACCAACAAACATACATCCATGGTAAGCGATAACCATAGTGGTTATGTCTTGCCATACCAGAAATATCAGTCACGCGTTGTCGACCCGAGACAAAAAGAATCAAAAGATAAAAGAAAAGATAAATAAATAAATCTAAATAAATAATAAAATAAAAGTGATAGCGGAATTTAGGTACTTAGCGGGCGAAACGCAATAACCGCGTTCCTTATCTTTTTCTTTGTGTTAAGGGTTGATTGGCAGATGTATCGTTATTATCGTATCTAATGTGTATGAATGTTAATAAACTCATACTCACTAAATAAACTTCAAGTCCTATTCCTTGGGATTTCGCTGGATCCTTTGTTAAGACGCCCACGCGTTATCCGCAATCGTCAGCCGCTATGCTATCTCTGCGAACACGTATAATACTAGACCCGAATGAATCCTGTGGAAATTGTTCGGGGGTTGATACCAATCGAGCGTAGGACAAATCCTTACTAATATTATATATGCGAATGTCAGTTTGTTTGTTTGTTACGCTTTCACGCCTTAACTACTCGACTGATCACTATGAAATTTCGCATACACGTTGTCAGGGCAATAAAAAAGAACATAGGGTATATTTTAGGCATACCTTTCCGCGGAGCGACGGAGAGGTTATGGCAGACTTACCGAGGGAAAGTTGGTGAGCGACATCCCAGTAATATCGACTAAACCCACCACGGTATTCCTCGTCCTCGACATAACCGTAATCGGCGGAGCCGCGCGAACACTTTCACATGCCCTTTTTTTTTTTTGATACCCTGGAAAAATGCTTGATGCACTACCCGCCGGCTAGGGGACGGCACCGGCGGGGCGTGTGGGACTCACCAGCCGAGCGCTGGTATACCCACTGAAAAACCTGGGGTGTTCCCTCTCTCACCCAATGGGGGGGGCCAGTTGGGAGTCTAAAAAGATTCATCCATAGCAGGCCCCCCCGTGTGGGTGCCGGCCGGGTCAATGGGACCCGACCTCCTCTCGTCCCCGGGGGAGAGCATTTCACAGCTCTCCCCTTTCGACGTTAGAAGGCGCGCGGGAACACCGCGCGCGCCCCCTATGGGTTCTTACTCACGGGTGGCAGGGTCCCCTGAGGCCTTGCGGATCCTCCGGCGGCGGATGTCCGGCGCGTAAGGATCTTCCTCAGGCCCCCGCTCCGCCGCCTCCTTCTGCGAGGCTGTCATCTCGCATCTCTGCCAATCCGCACTGGGCCAGCGTGGTGGACTATGGCCTAACCCTTCTCACACTGAGAAGAGGCCCGTGTCTAGCAGTGGGACAGTTTAATACAGGGCTGATATTATTATTATTTATCATTATATATATTTTAAGCCTACATTACTGTCGTCTACCGGGCACAATTCCAAACTGCATGGAGTTTATATGTATAAATAAATATTTTTTTGATTTGAGATCGAAACCGAGATGTCATACACAACGGTCAAAACATAAAGAGCTAATAAAGCCGTAGATGTCTACTATAGATAAATAAAGATTACACAGTGATATCTAATCCATGCATAAAAATATGACAAGCTAACATAGTGCCCTTATACATCATGCCATTGTTTGCTAAGATATCTAAATGGATAATAATTATACAATAGTCACGATTACAATACAGAATATTTAAATAACGTCGAATGCGAGTGAACTCGTTCAACATCGGTACCGTACTTTAATAGGAAATTTATAAAATGCTATTAATTTAAATTAATTAAGCCAGCAAAATTTGCTCCAAAAGAATCAATGTTCATGCAGTTAATTATGAATTAATAGATTTCCCGCGTCTTCGCTCGCGTAAATAGGTTAAGTTAGTAATAGTACTTTCTTTCTGGAGGAAGGGTACCCTATGTCCTTTTCTATTCCCCTGACAACATGTACGCGAAAATTCATAGCAAACAGTCGAGTAGTTAAGGCGTGTAAGCTTAACAAACAAACATACATTCGCTTTTATAATATTAGTTACGAGTAGGTTAGCGTAATTGCACTGCAGTAAGAGCTGCCATATGTATAATCAGCCAGTTTGTACAAAAATGAACTATTTTTTATATCTATTTCCATTTACTTATGCTGTTACATATGAACATGTGGTAATTTTACATGGTAATAATATCGTGATCAAATATTAACAGCAAGGTTTATTTGTGGCGACAGACGTTGTCTGTTTGAACAGACTGCAAATTACCCTTAATTTGGCAAGTGACACAAGGTCATCTTATTTACTTGCATGCATTTTATATGGTTGTAATATAATTATAGACTTTGAAAAAATTAAAAAAAAAATCTTTGTCCTTTGATCTCAGGGAAAATTGGTTTGAGCATTCTTAACAAAAACTGCTGATCAAAACTTAATCAACAGTTTTAAGTGTAAGCACACTTAACAAATTGTCTGTTTGAAAATAAGTGTTTATTAGTAAAACGTAAGGTAACTAATACAAAATAGAACAAAACTAATAAACAATTGCGATCGTTTATGAAACAGACACTTACATTGCATTTTAGGCAGAACACTGTCATAAAGCCTTTCTCGCAATATGTGCATCGACCGTAATCTTTGCCATGTTCAGGGAAGTGATCGATATTGTCGTATCTTACATACATCATCAGCTGGAATGGTACGCAAGGGCTTATACAGATTTTTCTCTTTTGTAACAACTTGCACATTGACATATTCTGCCGTCATTCCGTTTTTGGATAAAGGCTTATAAATAATATGGGTTGGAGTAGGAAGTTGCCTGGGAGATGGTAGAAACCGATCTGAGTCATACTACCCAGGAATTAGCAGCATGGTTTAACGTTACCCTACCTACAATATTAGCTTATTTGCATCAAATCAAATAGATAAAATATGAAAATGGGTGCCTCATGATTTGACTGATCTGCAGTAAAAAAATGCGTGTTGAAACTTGTGTTGCCTTGTTGAATCGGTAAAATAGAAGCAAAATAAAAGAAATTAAGGAATATTGGATCGAATTGTGACATGTGACGAAAAGTGGATTCTTATGCAATGGCTGACCCCAGGTCAAACGCCACAACAGTAAACCAATAAAAAGGTAATGGTAACTTAATATTGTCTTCTGTTTACGCGAATGTTATTCATTGAAATTAAACTACTATATACGGATTTTATCGCGTTGTTTATTTATCACTGTATTAAAAAATTTTGAAAATATTACAGTACTACTACTATTGATTTTATTTTACTAATTTATAAGCTAATAAAATTATTTAAACTATTAAATCTATTTATTTTTGGTTTACACTTTCCCCGACGTTTCGGTTGCTTTTCAGCAGCCATGGTCACGGGGAGACTAAGATGGTAGTTGTCTCAATGTTCCAGTGTAGTTATTTCAAAGTACCCGAACATAATTTAATCATGGGTGTTTCTATTTACGCAGAATGAGCTCAAAGTATCATGAAGTCTAGCTGTGGTTTGTTTCTTCTTGGGTTTGACTATTTTAAGTACTGGATCCCAAGCTGGTGATACATTCCAACCATCTTCTCTATTGAAATTGGGATGTTTTTTGATTTCAATAGCCTCGCGAAGCATCCTTGGTAGGAATCGGTGTTCTTTAGCGAGAATCTGTGGTTTGTCAAATCTCAGGTAGTGGTTGGTCCCCTGTTGTACATGTTCACACACAGCAGACTTCAACGAGCGTTTGTGTTTTACGTCAGCTATGTGTTCTTTTATGCGGGTGCCTATGCTTCTCTTGGTTTGACCAATGTATGAGAGTCCGCAGTCACAATCTATTTTATAGACCCCTGCATCTTGTAAAGGTAATTGGCACTTGACGGATGGTAAAAATTGACTTATCTTCGTTGGCGGCTTGAAGTATGTGTTGATTGAAGCTCGCTTCAAGATGTAGCCAATCTTGTCAGTGACACCCCTTACATAAGGCAGTATAGCAGGCTGGCGCTCGACTGTGGCTGGCTTTTCTCGGGATCTGTGACAGCGGCGCGGCTGTTGGAGCTTGTTGTCTTGCAGTACTTGCTTGACATGTTGAAGCTCGGCGTCCAGGTGTTTCTTGTCACAGATCCCGTGGGCTCTCTGAAACAAAGACATTCCCACGGTAGCTAACTGTTTAGGATGGTGGTGAGATTCACCGTTCAAGTACCTATTTGTATGGGTCTTTTTCCTATATACAGTGTGGCTCAAAGTATGATCAGGATTCCTGATGACAAGTACATCTAAGAATGCTAATGAATTATTTGCCTCTAATTCCATAGTAAATTGGATGTTGTTATTAACGGAATTAAGAGTGAGAGTGTTAGTGTATTCCTAGAACATCTTACAATTTCAATAGAGAAGATGGTTGGAATGTACCACCAGCTTGGGATCCAGTACTTCAAATAGTCAAACCCAAGAAGAAACAAACCACAGCTAGACTTCATGATACTTTGAGCTCATTCTGCGTAAATAGAAACACCCATGATTAAATTATGTTCGGGTACTTTGAAATAACTACACTGGAACATTGAGACAACTACCATCTTAGTCTCCCCGTGACCATGGCTGCTGAAAAGCAACCGAAACGTCGGGGAAAGTGTAAACCAAAAATAAATAGATTTAATAGTTTAAATAATTTTATTAGCTTATAAATTAGTAAAATAAAATCAATAGTAGTAGTAGTGTAATATTTTCAAAATTTTGTAATACAGTGATAAATAAACAACGCGGTAATGGTAACTGTTTGGTGGTCTCTTCATGGAGTTATTTACTATGGCTTTCTCAGGTCTGGTTAAGCAAAAACAGCAGATGTTTAGGTACTGTGCCGAACTTCGAACAATGATGGCGAAACTGGCAGTGAAACAGCCCCGACTTGTGAATCGATCTTCACCATTATTGCTCCATGATAACGCAAGACCTCACACTGTTTTTAATACAATTAAACAAATTAGTCATTAATAAATAAGATTTTACCTTCACTGTCCGCAATATGCACCGTCTCGTCACCATTTTGATTTGATACTATTAAATTTGGTATTGCAGTTCAAATATTTTTCTACTAAATTTAATAATACTTGTAATAATTTCCATAATCAAAATAGGAAATTAATTAATAAAATAAATAGCTGCATTTTAATAAAATTTGTATTGAGTATACTTAACGATATCAAATTAACGGTAAACAGATAGAGGTCGTGGAACGCCGTCGCCTCCTTCTGTGAGGAAGTGATTTCCATCAAGGAGGCAGCGGAGCGAGAGAGGTAGCGATTAAACTCTCTCCCCAACCGCAGAGCCGGGCGCCAATGGGCGCGAGATGACCTCCAGCCACCCTTAGGTTTGACCTAGGAGTGGTGGGCTTCGTGGGCCTGCCCACCCTCCGATCAGCACCAGGTCCGAGAGGCGGCCTGCGTGTTCCCACGCGCGCCTCTGTGTCGAGTCCGTCTCCCCTCTAGGGAGAGACATCCCCTCTCTCTACGAGTAATCCAGTTTATAATATAGCGTTCCCCTATACCAACCGTCAAGGTTATATTAGGTGGAGCCGCAGTGGAGGACAGACAGCGATGCGCGGCACCCGGTGGTAGGTGTGCGGCTTGTTCTTTGATCGTACACAGCTCCGGAATTCTTCACAGCGTCGAGTCTCGTCCATCTCACAGAGTGTGGGCCCTAAGTCTATGGGGTAGCTCTGGCGATCGTGCGTAGAGCGCACGACGTCTCCGACTGAGGACTCCGTGGCGAGTGAAGCGCTCCATAGATGATATTAACTTTAGAACACTATGGCCTCTAAAAGAAACCGAAACCCCCTATTCGCTGTGAATACAGTTCCATCCCGGAACTCTGCTGCGTCTTCGGATGCGCAAATTCCAACAACCTCTCGGGCAAACGCTGTCACACGCTCCACACTCAACCGGCAGCGTCTTCGGATGCGCCAACCCGGAACGCGACTGCAGCTCTGAATGCGCTGAGTTCCAGCAAATCCAGATCACAGACTGCGCCAAGTAAGAGCAAGGCAAGTTCCCTGGAAGCGCTTAACCTGAGCGCGGCCCCGTCTCTGACGGTGCTGCACACGGGCAACGCGAATGCACCAAATGCGCTGAACCTCAACAAGGCAGCGTCCGTGACTCGGCTGTGCGGGAATGACATAACTGCTCCCTCGAGCGGGTCGGGTTCCCCCAACTCCCTTACCGTAGCATCTGACGCGCCCCTAGGGGCTTCGTCTACTGGTACGGTAATCGAACTGGCGGCTCTGAAGGATGCCATCCCGGTGCAACCTGAGGAGCCGAAATGGACCCTGGTTTCTTCCCGTAGAAAACCGAAAAAGAAGAGCAAGAAACCCCACCCCAGCAAGCCAGACCGGACACCCAGGCGCAGGATCAGGCAAGGCGAAAGGTCAATGATGAAGGGCGACAGCTTCCCTCCAAGGCAAAACCCGTTACCGAAGTAGACAATGTCGAAAAGTTCCAGGTGCAGGCGAAGCCCGAGGCAGCGGCAGCGCCATCATCATCAAATTACCACACTCGTCGCCGATCCAAGCCACGGGGTAAACGCGCAGGCAAGCTGTTGGCCAAAGTCCAACCTACCACCTCGACAAGCTCATTGCCTAGGAACAAGAGATCTCGGCCAGAGGACACAACCACGCCAACTGGGGACAGCAAGCGCGTGAAGCCGGCATTGAACAGACAACGAGGCTCTGCTAGCTACGCGGCTTCGGTTAGAGCAAACGAGCTCTGCGTAGCGGTGATGACCGAGCCCTTCCATGACCTCACCGCAGAACAAGCCAACGCCATCCGCACCTGTCTAAAGTTGAAGTTTGAGGAGGATCTGCTGAACCCCAAAACAACAACTCAGACGGCCAAAGTACACTTCCGGGGTAAGGCACACCACAGCGAGGACGTACTCAAAATGTAGTGTGAGGACGACGTCGCACTGGAGTGGCTCCGACCTGCTGTCAACACCACTCCGTCACCAATTGCTGGCACTCAGCTTGTGGTCAAACCACAAGCTGAAATACAGCGAAGAATTCTCTGCGGGCTCTTCATTCCTGAGCCCAACAGGGACATAAACAAACTGCGCAGACTGCTTACGGCATATAACGGGTTTGTAAACGTCAACTCGTGGTCTCTGGTCCGTGCGGAGAAACAGTCCGAACGCGAAACGCCTGGCCTTCACCTGCTGCTCCGGATACCAGAGATGGACGTAAACACCCTCAAACAGCAAGAGCGGCGCCTCTACTGGCTCTTCGGGAATATCTACGTCCGGATCCTCGAGGAGGAAACTGAAAAGACCGAAGGCGCTGCTTAAGCAGCAAAACCAGTAGCACCAAGCACATCTGTCGAGAATCCGTCACAACCACAACAGGAAGCGATAGATGTTGTTGTGACTGACATCCCGACAACCCCAGAAGTAGAAGAGTGCTTTCTCGACGTTGGGGGGAGTGAGGCCAGTGACAGCTGCCTCAACTCCTCTCCGTTTCAAGAGTAGCTACTCTCCACTTCTCCAAACCAACCTCCAGCATAGCCTCACTGCGACGGTTTCCCTACGCAGAACGCTGGATGAAAACCGCAAGACCATAGCCCTAATCTAGGAGCCGTGGATCAGGAAGGGCAGAATCTGTGGTCTCAACAACATCAGTGGAACCCTCCTCGTGAACACCACCGTAAGTAACCCCAGAACCTGTATCTATGCCCCCAAACATGTCAAAACACTCTTAATAACCGAGTTCTGTTCTAGAGACTTGACAGCTGCTAGGTTTCCTGCAGCAATCAATAGTCAATCCTGTGATCTAGTCCTAGCGTCCGCTTACTTGCCAAGCGACGAGGACATACTATCGCCGGCACTGATGCTGCACAAAAGAAAAGCTGGAACTTATCATATGCACTGACTCCAACGCACACCACATTTTGTGGAGCAGCGAAAAGTCAAATGCCCGTGGAGAGGAACTGGTAAACTATCTTTTTACTACTAACCTCCTCTTAGTCAATAAGGGATTGGAACCGACTTTTGTAAACTCAAAAGCACAAACTATTATAGACCTTACTCTATCAACAGATGATGTATCCCACTTCATCACCGACTGGCACGTCTCCAAGGAAGCGTCATTCTCGGACCACAGATGGATACGTTTTAACCTTAGTTATAGCCTTACCCACACCACAACCTAGACATGTCCCGCGTAAGACGGATAGGTTAAAATTTGTTAAAACTGTAAGATCAGCACTAGCTACTGCCAACACACCGCTGTGTATGACAGAAGTTGAAGACATTGAACAGTATGTCTATACACTCACTTGTATCATTACACACAGTTACGAACATAATTGCCCTCTCGTGACGCCTAAAACAGGCCCCAAACGTCACTGGTGGTGCCCTGAACTGCAGAATTTAAGTCGAAAAGTAAGACGTCTGTTCAATAGAGCAATAAACACACGACGACCAAATGACTGGGAATCCTATCAAACCATAAAATCAACCTACAAAAAGCGCATACGACTCCGTAAACTGGAATGCTGGCAGCGTTTTTGTACCAACATTGAGAGCACCAGCCAGGCAACCAGAGCAAAGGGCATACTATCAAGTGCACCTGAGAGTACACTAGGATGTCTGAAGAAACCTGACAACACCTACACTAAATCTGATGCTGAAACCAGTGCGCTACTGCTGGAGACACACTTTCCCGGGTGCCAGATTAATGACACTCACAACTGGGAAGCGTACACTGAACGAGCATGTAGTAGTCAAGACTCGACCGTAGCCCTGGACCTCATCAACAGAGAGAAAGTATTATGGGCTATCAACAGCTTCCTTCCCTTCAAATCCGCAGGTCTTGACGGATTTTTTCCCGGCCTACTAAGATGGAACGGCGATCTCTTGGTAGACCACCTTGTTGAGATATGCAGAGCATCGCTTACCGATACGTACCACGGAAATGGAGTAAAGTGAAAGTGGTATTCATTCCAAAACCAGGCAAGAGCGATTACACTTTAGCGAAATCTTTTCGGCCAATAAGTCTCACGTGGTTTCTCCTCAAAACACTAGAGAGGCTATGTGATAAAGAAATAAGAGGAAACACCTTAATTCACAAACCTCTACACCCACACCAACACGCCTACAGCCAAGGCAAATCTACAGAATCAGCGCTCCACAACGTTGTATCGTGGATTGTAGACGGAGAGAGAATTGGAGACGGACAAACTGCAAAACAACCAACGCTGGGTGCCTTCATTGATATAGAAGGAGCCTTTGACAAAACCAACTTTAACAGCATAACCGAAGCACTGGAAGCGTATGGGGTTCACTTCAACGCTATCAGAGTGGATAAACAATATGCTGAAGTACAGAGCGATACAACTCTCAGTTAACACAACAACTAGGGAAATTGTGGCCAGAGGCTGCCCACAATGTGCTGTACTTTCGCCACTCCTATGGAACATAGTAGTAGATAACTTAATACGAAAATTTAACGGCAGAGGGCTCTTCACAGTGGGATATGCAGATGACTTGCTATTCTCACGACCGGATGCTTCGAGGACATACTATGTGATCTCTGCCTTCAGAATAATTAAAGAATGGTGCATAAGCCATGGTCTATCGGTCAACCCGGCAAAAACTGAACTCATGTTGTTTACTCGCAAGAGAAACTCAAACAACCTCAGACTACCGAAATTATTCAACACCGAATTAAATTTACTAACGAAGTCAAGTACCTAGGGGTACTAGACAGCAAACTGCTGTGGAACAAGCACCTTGACTACAAACTACAACGAGCATGCGCATGCTTCTTCCAATGCAGCAGAATGATCGGAAAGACATGGGGAAAATAATATTGTAGCTATAAACCGCCGTAATAAGACCAACAATAACATACGATGCTCTCGTATGGTGGACCAGGACTGAACTCAATACCGTCATCACCAAGCTGCAGAGATTCCAGAGAATGGCATGCTCAGCAATAACAGGATGTATGAGAACAACACCGACAGCCGCCCTCGAAGTCATCCTAGGGCTAGCCCCCTTAGACCTCTACATACAGCAAGAAGTGACTATAGCCGTAATACGGCTGAAACACCAGGGCCTGTGGGGAACCACCAGGAGTCCACATGCATTGATCTTAGAGCGAGCTACAGCTCACGAACCACTAATCACCGTCCCGTGTGACAAGATCTATAAACAACATCTATTTCAGAAAAACTACCATATACAACTCCATGAGGAACAGAGAGATCAATCGGGAATCAACGAGGTCTGAGTCTACACTGATGGTTCAAAAACCATACAGGGAACGGGCGCTAGAGTTCACTCCCTGGATCTCAATATTAACATATCTATGACACTAGGCTCACACAGTTCTATTTTCCAATGCAAATGTGTGGCCATCACGGAGGCTGCTACCGCGATCGACAGGAGACGGATTGAACACCACAGGATACGAATCCTCTCCGACAGCACAGCAATACTTAGAGCACTAGAGAGCAATAGCTGCAACTCCAGGCTCGTCTACGAATGCCACCTTGCTCTTGAAAGAATTTCGAAGGGAAAAATTGTGATTTTACAATGGATAAAGGGGCACAGTGAATCACTGGGCAATGATGCTACAGATGAGTTGGCTAGAAGAGGATCGGGAACCACCAGGGAAGGTCCACCCCCTTTCCTCCCTTTAACATTCTCACAACTAAGAACATGGATGCGGCTTAGCACTCAGAGCCAACACAACGAACGCTGGGCACGGACAACGGGCTGCAGACAATCGAGAGAAGCCCTGCTGGCCATCTCACCACGTCTAACACACCACCTGCTCAACCTACAAAGATTGGAGGACCATCGTGGGGACCCTAACAGGACATTG
Organism: Catocala nupta; assembly: GCA_963675205.1. Classification (NCBI taxonomy): domain Eukaryota; kingdom Metazoa; phylum Arthropoda; class Insecta; order Lepidoptera; family Erebidae; genus Catocala; species Catocala nupta. Next base: position 17,993,306 of record OY776079.1, read on the forward strand.
CCCCCTGAACAAACATCTGTACAACATCGGAGCAACAGACAGCCCACTCTGTAGGGGATGTCTGACCGAAGAAGAATCTGCTGCCCACGTGGTCCTGGAATGTTTGGGAGTAACAGCACAACGTAAGGAAATCCTTAACAAACCGAGATCACTCCGCGAAGCTCGCGAAGACCCCAGGAAACTTCTGTGCTTCTGGGCGGAGTCGGGCTGGCTATCTCTATAACCGGCCGACTCTCACGCATAATGGACCAACCTGGAGTTCAAATGCGGAAGAGGGATTCCAATTACAATTAAAATACACCAAGTGCAGACATTGGATAATAAAATAACAATCCCCAATTATAGGATCGTCAATATTTTTAATTTAATTTTGTGTTTATGTCATGCTTACTAGGTCTTATTTTACAATCTTATTTAAATAATCCGTTGATTAAAAGATATACAAAATAATATTAAGCTATCATAAAAATGCTATGATATTTCAAAGATAAAAAATGTACTAAATGGCTGATTTTCGAGGCAATCACCCTGACTCACGTTTCGACGAGATTGATTTTATACAGATAGGTCAAATTGTATTGTTGTTATATAATATGCAATTATTACATCATAAGTAACACAATCATAACCTAAGGTTGGTTAGGTTGGATCAAACTGTATCTATGTTCGGTGGGGTTGCGATTGCATGTGAAAGTGATTCGCGCGGTAAGGAACAACGTGGTAGGTTTAGTCGGTATTACCGGGATGTCGCCATCTTCCCCCCGGTGAATCCGATATAACCTCGCCGACGCCCTGCGGAGTGGCAAGCGTCAATGCATTCCCCACGTAAAAAAACGACCCTTATCTATGCCATTATCGACCTAATAAAATATGACGCCACATCAAATTAGAAGCTCGGTAACGCAGTTGTAATGAATGCGGCGGCTCATGTGTGGTCTCAGGTTCGATTTACGGAGAATCGCAGTAGCATCGCGAAGTATGGAGCTGTGCCAGGTAGATAGCTGTGGGCGACGTAAAAATTACCTTGTTTCGTTAGCTATGTTTCGTTTACTGTTCACTGACAAGAACACTCAAGAGATCTATGGAAAGATTGGGCAAAGGTATTATAAAGAGAATATAATAAACATGAATAGAAAGGAAAGGAAGGTATTGTCTGCCTTCACCTATCTCCTTGACACCGGTCCTCTTCACGTAAGCTACAGTATCTGGTTACCATCAAGCAAACCGTGTGCGTATTTGCCACATATATATGTGATTTACGGAAAGCAGTGGTTTGGTGGTGTTTTCTTAGAATTGCTACTGTGATGTTAAGAGAACAGAGCCATGTCCATAAGCGACGGATTTCGCTTACCATCGTGAGTCACTGGCTCATCTGCCACCAAAAAGCCAAATCATTTCCGACCCAAAATAGAACAAATCTATATTTAAACAGGTCATCTTATTCTATCAAACTTATAGGCATGAACTATAAGTTTGATAGAATAAGATGAGCTTCAAATGATAAATGGCAAGTATAGTACTTGCGTATTGCCGACCCTAGGATGAATAACAATTTAACTACTCTCACACCAGTTTCCTGTAGGAATGGCTCTTCGTCGGCCGAGCTGGCAAATTTTAACCTTCAACAAATAATTAGCAAACGTGACCAAATACTTTTTAAAGCATTTGATATAGGTAATCAACAATGCACATTTGAGCTTTTTATTCACGTTTACTCCGTAATTTATAATATAAAACGTCACTACTACCATGTAGTGTAGCTTTAAAAGAACGTATAAACGTTAACTGAACGTGACCAGAAAATGTATCAAGGCAAGTACGTCGTGTACGTTGTGCTACGGATTCTACTCACACGACGGGGAGAGTGAGCGTGACTATACATAATTTTACTTTCAATTAAACTTTATATTATAATAATATAAGGCCTATTTATTAGCTGTCCAACGATTGGACTTCAGCCTCATCTCAGTACGAGAAGGGTTATACCACAATCAACCACTTTGACCCAGTGAGAGCTGCCAGTCCACACATATTCGAGAACATACGGAGAATTCTCTGGAATTCTTAGACATGCAGTAAGTAGTGCTTTCCTTTTAAAGCGAGCAATAATAAACAAATTAATACACATAACTTCGTAAAGCATTAATTTACATTAATCATTATTTATTATAACATTTCTGTTTTCATGCTTTCAAAATATCAAGTTTTAAAATGGCGTTCATCCCCGTGGATCGTAAAAAGTTAATTTCATTTTTTATGTTGTTTGTTATTATGTTAACAACGAGCGTCACCGCGTCGGTCAACTGAATGTCAACGTACTTTTAACGTAACTTGTAAAATAAATAACAGCCGTACAGGAAAGCGATCCACATTCGGGAAGCGCGCACAATAAAACGGGCGCAACTCAACACAATAAGTATAAAGATAAAACCGAATGTTTTGTGCATTTTAATTAAACCTTTAATCGACCTTCATTCTGCTGAATACATAAGGGTACGGAAAAGTAAATAATGTAAGTAAATACTGTTTACAGAATTCGGAAGCTAATGGGAGCGGGTAATATTTGTACGGGGATAGCGAGAGGAGGGTGACATTTAGAATCTTTGTATCTCGTATGAGGCTCGCAATTAGAACACCATATTAGAAATAGGTACGTATACGTGACTGTGAACTACCTAATTACTAAACTAATTGGTTTGGGCACACAACCTTGTTTTAATAGCACATCGATGTTAATCAGTTTATCTAACTTTTATCAACATAACAAAAAGGAGCACCCGTATATTTTGACTGCACTAATGTCGGTTTATGTGGTCGCTTCGCCACAGTCACTGCGGCAAGTGTTGTGAAGTCAATAAATAGTTAATTCCAGTCCAAACTCGAATTAACTATTTGTTGACTACACAAGATTTTGCTTCGAGTGGGGATCGAATCTACAACATTTTTTTGTTGTGACTTTACATACTAGATCCAAACATCGAACAGGATGTCGTTGTTTGGCTCTAATATGTTCGTAAACGCGACATAGGATAATTCATAAGAAAGAAGAAAGAAGAAAAAAGAAAGAAATGTAAGAAAGATGAAAAAAAAGGATCGTACACCGATGTTTTGCCAGCGCAATTTTTATGCGCCACGTAATGGAAAGTGGGCATACGGCCATTTCACGGACATACTTCCAGACAGCTCCCACTGAGAATTTCCTAATACAAAATCCCAATAACATATTGCTTGATCCAAAATCGAACCTGAATACTGACTTTTTGTGCAAACATAAGCACAATTTTTTTGTAAGTATTACTCTAATGTTTCATTTATGTAAGTATATAAAATGCAGCATGGAAGCTATCTCCACTGGAAATAACCATAGAGGAGGAAGCCCGTTACCATAAGTAGACCCGGCCCTCTTGTCAAACTGACAGGTTATTGAACGAGATTCTCATAATACCGTTTTTCTACCACATTGAAAAAGAAACCTTTATGTAAAAAATCGGTTGGCCTATTTACATTGACGCTAATAAAATGATTTGGCAAAACTAGGTTAGTAGATGACTATAAGGACATGAAGCCATGAGCGACAAAAAATTTTATGTGTTTATTATTACTATCGCATGTTACTTTGAAAATATTGTAGTGTGAAAGTACCTATATAATTAACCGGTACAGTAGAACACGTTCAAAATATTTACATGGTACTCAGTTCTTATCTATGTTTGATTGCAGTATAAGATCCTTATGCAACAATTAATATTACAAGACATTGCAATGTTATAAGTTCAGATACACTTCTTCTGACACTGTACCTTTCGCAAGTGGTAAATGTCAAAGAGTCATAATTTTATTGCTGCGATGCTTGTTGATATACTCAATAGCAATATGAATTCGACATAAATTGCATGCAAAGTAATAATATGCATATATTAGAAATCATACATACGCAATATAAGGCCTGACACGTCGCGTGGAAAACAGGTAGTCCCCTCTCCCCACATGCTCCTGCATGCCTCCCTCTAGATTAAACCTGCGTCATGCATACTTCCCGCCGGTGGCGACATGGCTTAACCACCGCGTTCCGACACGCCTTTCAACTTTAATACCTCGCCGCAAATGCCGTGAGATATGTTGTGTCAGCGATAGCTTACAGTCTATTAACATAATATCATTATCACTCACAGATACATCTAAACATATACACGATTAGCTAGCAAATATTACCATAACACTCATTAGATATTATAAAAAGGAGTAATCATATTTAGTTGTAATTCCATAATTAGAATTTGATTTAGTGAAAATGTATTTTATATGAATAATTTTATCTCTTATTTTACAAAACCAAATACTTCATTAATCGTCTTTAGGATGATTTGAGTTACAAACAACTCTACAATGAAACCTAAATAAAGATATTAACAAAATATCGGATATCAATAGACCTAAGATAAAAAATATCATTGAAGAGTTACAGTAGGTATTCATGGTTTATTGAATCACATTTTACAACACTTAGTAGGTACTTTAATAACTCGCCGCAAATGCCGTGAGATATGTTGTGTCAACAATAGCTTACAGCCTATTAACATAATATCATTATCACTCACAGATACATCTAAACACGAATGCTATTATTCGTTATTAACTTAGTCGTTATGAAATATGCATCTATTTAGAAAAATTACAATAGGCCTACCATTAAAAATATATATTGAACTATAAACTGCTGAATACACAAAATTCAATAGGCATCAATATTTCGATAGCTGGATTTATTTACTCTAAATCTATAAAGCAGTCGTCTATGATAACAACAGTATAAAATACAACACGTAAAAACACTGCAGCTTTTTTTTTGCAACATATATTTCCGATAACGGGCGCTCGCGATGAATAGTGTATCTGCACTGCCGAAGGTGAAACAAAATGTTAATATTTGTTTTATAAATCACTAAATGCTAGAACCATTTCAAACTGGTTACCATTTGTTCGGTTGGCGGGAGATACTTATTTCCAATCGCATAACAAAGAGGCACTGTTGCAACACAACTTCTGGCATTTCATATCTCGAATAAACACTAGAGTTAATCCTATATTTAAGTTGTGCTCATACATCAGTTAATACCAGTTAAGCGCAATCGCATCACAGCTATTTACCCACTTATGAAAGTATCCAACCTGAGATACTTGTACTAGTATGAGTTATTGCCTTGTGTATCTGCTGCCATTGACATTAAAAATGTAATTGGAAAAATTTTGTCTATAATTACTTAATACTTCTATTGATTTATAATCACTGTGAAAATATTGTATCGAATAATATGGAAACACTTGCTGCAATTTACAAAATCCATACATTTGCACGACCTACTTAGAGTTTGAAGTCACCTTGTCCGCTTACGTTTCATGATTACGTAATACTTATAACTTTTTTAATTTAAATGGGTCATTTAAATAAAAAAAAGTCAATTTGATAAGTATATTTTATTATGGTCCTCTTTATATTTTAGTCAATTAACTATTTTAATATTTAGTTAGACCAATAGCAATTTCAATTTATTTTCATATGGTATAATTTATGAGATAACATAATTTCAATTCCACATATCGTATCATAACGAATGCCATGATTTATACAAAATATTAAGGAAATGCAATAAAATGGCACGCATTGCCGCATCCCCGCCCAGATCCCCTTTGTTTCATAATTTAGTGTAGCCTTTCTACGCCGCATCATGTAGACGCCCATGATTCGACTTACTCTCATAGTCTACGACACTGGTAGAGTGTCGCGGTCCGCACTCCGCACACAAACGCTACGCAATGTCTTGCTATAGTGTAAGACTCTATCTAGCGCTTTTGTAAGTCGCTCGATTGGCACAGTAATAAGTATTTAACTCTAATGACACACTTTTATCATTATTTACTTCACGTTTTGCTATCGGATGTTCATGTGTTACACTTGTAAATATAATCGGGATTTTCATGTAATATCAAGATTGTATTCATCAATTTCCATTATTTTATTTTATTAACAGCTATATAATTATAAGCACACAATTAAAACAGTGTCCTTTTTCACTAAAGTTTATAAACACCAACAGACGAAACTGTAGAGTCATTGCGCTAGACAGTATGTGACTGCAGTTAGTAAAATCTTTTTAAAACCAATGCCTCAAGCAAATGTATGTATATCAAATATGCCGAGCCTCTCTTACCTGCGAATCTCAAGTAATATCATAAATTCGAAAGTGTATTTCAAGCTTGTTACACTACACCAGAAATGCTGCACAGATTTTCATATTTGAACCGGTAAATAAGTAGAAAAATGAATTTCATTTTATTCGTTTAGTTCATGGGTACCGGATTCCTAACTGTTATCAATATTTAAAACGACATTAATTTAGCATTATACCTCTTATAATGAGCTTAGTGGCTTTGTGGAGTTCCGAAATCAGCCAAGAATACCGCCGAAAACTAAGCTTGTAATAAAAAATCGTATGGCTAAACATAATCCAACACCCCAAAACTCCTTAACTGGAATGAGACAATGAAAATTATTTTAAATTATCTTCTTGATTAAGAATTATTATGAGGTAAATATTATCTACCTCTATGGAAATCTTTGGTCTAGGATATAAATTTTCAGCAACAAAAATATTAAGGCTAAGCTGCTGACAGTAAAAATAAAAATCGCCTCATGATGATGCACTTATTTCATATCATCTGAAGAAACATACCACGCAGTAGGGTAATCTAATAACGCAGTGTAACGTGCTGTTTCTTTAATCGGATCGAAGACTCATCGTTTAGCAATTCTGATACTTTACTATAAACACTATAAGTGCTTCCAAGTAATGCCTTCTTTGTAAGTTCGTTGCTGCTGCAGTACTTGGAAATGTTCGCCAATTTATTCATAAACAAGTAGGTATAGACTTTCAAGTTATATAACCAACCAAGCCCTTTATTTGCTATAGGTAGCTAATGATATTAAGAATGCTTTTCAGTTTAGCATTTACTCGAAATACAATTTACTTCTTCTTTCTACCCTTTCTTATAATATTGCCTTCTTATGTGATAGATTAAAGTTCAAGTGACCTGGGAGTGTTCGCCGTTCACGTAGATATTGATTGAGACGTGCTTTGTTTGACAAACAACTTTGATTGATACATGGTAATGCTTCTTCGCGAGACCTTCATATAACATAATCTTTTATATATCTGTGTACACAACTGCTTCCTTTAAGGAAAATATTCTTCAATAAGGTTTTCTTATAAATATTTTAAAAACAAACTTAATACAATATAACAATAATCTCTGTTTCGAAAATCGCTTCAAGGATGTCGAATAAACTTTTTATTGATAAGGAAACGTAAATAAGAAAATTGCGCTTAATTCGTCATAGACTATATTAAACGCAGTCAATCAAGTCAGTCATTGTTTTCCATTTAACACAAATGTACAACATCCGTCCATCGTTGACCTAATAAATCCTTTTAGTGGAGAAAATATAATGTAGAGCAAGGTCGTCTGTCAATAATAAACGATGGTGCGTATCGCTGGCGGTGGCCGGGCATGGCCTGGCGGTGGTATGGTGGTGTGTGATGGTGTGCGACGGCGTGCGATGGTGTGCGATGGCGGGCGATGGCGAGCGGCACAGTGCGGGTATGCGCCGCGCGGCGGCGGCGGGACAGGGTGCCGCGCGCGCCACGCGCCCTCCGCAGTATGACGCGACCTGCGAGTCGCCCGCCCGCGCTCGCTCCGATCGTAGCGCGCCAGCTGCACCGCGACAAACCACCGACACGATGTTAACAAACTGCATATACTATTAACGATATGTCACGTGTCCTAAAGCAATCGTGCCTTTCAATATAATACATTAAACCGATAGCTAATATTTTTACATACCGAACCAAAAACTTTTATTAAAGTGAATGTTGATCAGTGGAGTTTGAGACTATAATCGAATTATAAACTTGAACTGGAGTATGGTCGAACTGTGAAAAGGCACTATAAAAACCGCTATATGAGTTTTTATCGGAGTGATTTGGCGAACAAAGAAATGTGTTTACATAGAAAAGTAACGTAGCAACCGATGTCATATTAAATATCAGTTCAATTATGTAACGAATGTAATTATTTCAGTTTGGCGTATTATTAAAAAGAATCAGTGCAGTAAATAGTAAAGCTTGTAAAAAAAATACAGTTCATACGTAACTGACAAACGAACTAAAAACAGATTACGAACTTCAAATCAAATATGCTCAATTTATAGCATTAATATTGTTTATTAAGTGCTTAGAATCACTTAACTAATGATTTCAAACCTATGTTATCTATTAATCTCTATTATTTTTCTTATAAAAACATAAGTTGATAACCATACATTAATAATCAACTATAAAACATAATTGTTATTATATTGAAAATACAAACCTAGTTATCAAAGTTCACATGAAATGTTTTGCTGAAAAAAGTATCCGTATTGTAATCAATCGTTAATTTGAATTTCAGGTCCGGTGACAGTTGCATATTATTGACAAACAAATCAATATACCCGAATAAAAACGTATCTACTAATTAAGCAATATTAGTAATATAAGGACTATGAAATTAAAAATATCATTGAATATGTATCCATTAGGAAAATGTATATTAAGTAAATGAGGACGCATAGTGTTAAACATATTGTTAAATACACGACTAGTTGTGGTCATGGAAAACGGTGCCTTAAAATATGGGAGCAACAATAACAACAATGAAATCGTTGAGGAGAAGGTGGTGAGTACTTCGTTAGCTTCACTCTTAGACCCTCTTGTTCTACAGCTGGCTTTTGAACTATTCCGAACACGGAACTATACACAGCCAGTATGCATGTCTAAGGTGCACAGTTAAACACACGACCGAATTAATACTCATAGGATTGCAGATTGCAGTGTTTCAGAATGTAACCTCGAGGGCACTCCATTCATGTCATTTATAAGCTAAGTATCCAGACTAATTGGTAACAATAAAAGGTAATTTGAATAAACAAGGAGACGGTCTTTATTTTAAGGTTAATTTAAAATACTTGTAAAGAATACTCGGTTCATTTGTATAATTAACTCTCACAATAATGCCTCGCTCTCTGTTGGTTTTGTCAGCAGAGTGCCACTTTTACAAAAGGTTATAATAATAAAACAACGGAAACGTATTAGATTAAATCTTATTGAAACATGTCCGAAGGTTACGTTGTGGGGTTCGCCATACCCCTGCTACGGTGATAAGGGCAACAACTTCGGCTCGCTAAAGCTTCCCTCGCGGGTCACGCAGTGTAACTCAAGTTTTACTTTTTAATTCGCAATTGTAGTCCGAAGTAAAACTTTTTGTCTAAAATAGCGGTGCGTTTGACTATGTGCAACGATGTTCTTCTCTATCTTGCAATTATCCGTTAATAACTGAAATACTCAACACTACAATTAAGTGGGTTCGAGGATGTTGACTCCAGTTAGTCACAAATATAGTAAACAAGTAGACTTACATACAATTCGATAAAGATTAATAACAGGCACATATTCTAGCATTGTGCATCATTTAACCTCTTTTGTAAATCCTTTACAATATGATAGCATATTGAATAAACCATATATATAATCATATTATTTTGTTTAAATAAAATCTCGGTTTTATTATTTTCGGCTACTGACAAGACGCCTCTACACGTAGTGTTGATTAAAACTGCATTTACACGGACTATACTATACTGTAAAGCTCACAAAATATGAGTAAGTTTTCAGCTAAAACACGGTGTATTGTTGGTAAGCTTTAAATGTCAACAGTTCAAGAAATAGTGCACTCATAGCAATCAGTATGTATGTTATTTCAATTAACAGACAGTTACTGTCTTAGCCTTCTTTGTTCATCATGATTGCCTGATGAAAATTTAAAGTATACATGAACTTCCAATTATTTCGAATTGTGTAATAAAAAGCTATATCGTACATAGGTAACTGGTTGTTTCGTAAGTCTTTAGTTAAGCATGGTTAGTTTAACTAAGGATTTATCCAAATGCAGTCTCAAAACCCCACTCATTACTTAAGCATGTGACTTCGAGCGGATGTAATGCACTTTAAGCGATTAAACCTGATAGCTGGTGAACAGTTTAAATCCTATTTGGATAAAACTGCTGTGTTGCCTGAATAGATAGTAAGTAATAGGGCACGTAGATTAAACAGTGATCGACATAATACTGATATTGCATAGTAACTATATTCTCTACAGCATTTCTTTTACCTGCTTGTATAGATAATTATAAAATAAAATAATGAATTATGTAATAAACATTGTATTCGTTACAATTAGCGATTATTTAATGCCGCCGACATGATGTCGTTTTGATTAGAAGCTTAGGCAAAAAGTATACTTTTTGCCTAAGTGTTCAAAGTTATTCGTCAGTCTTATCATTTGGCCATAAATTTGTCTATTGCTAGGTGTTTGACAATGTAACGTGGAGTAGACAGGGAACATGACGTACGGTACCTTCTTATGATCCTGCCAATGAACATCTAAATCCATTTTTAACTCCTATTCTTATTATTAATCTATCAATCCTTAGAATACCAGACATTATTAAAAATATTGTGGCTGGCCACCGGTGTGCCACTGTGACTCAATGGTTAATAGTGCTAAGGTGATATGAATCTATAAGATGCATATCTCGTAAATTCCTCTCGTATACAGTTGCGATAATTATATTGTATTTGTTAATTTCATATTAATAAAGGTCATAACACGCATATCAACTCGGAAAGGGATCGTCACCGCATCGTCTTTCACCTCGCCGTCAAACAGACGTCAACCTAAAAACCTGGGATGTTCCCTCTCTCACCCAACGGTGGGGAAAACAGGCATCAACCTAACGTAACCAAAGCGGATCAACAGCTCCGGTACGTCGACTCGGCTAGGGCTACGCGACGCCGCGCTTATGCCGCGCTCACTTAAATCTTAAATATATTAACATGGATAATTTCTCACTTCTTCAATCCCTTTTTATCGTTATTTTTGTTTGGAATCTAACCTACAAATTCAATAAAATACGCGCGCAACACGACTGTTAGTTATCTTGTGAAGCACGTTCGGCAACAGTAGTGCACGGAGAGGCGTAAGCGCGGGGACGACGAGCCGTAAGCGCGAGGACTGCAAGCTTGTCCCGAGGCGAGGCGATTACGTTACGACTCCGATTAGTGTGCGTTGCAGTAGGGAGTTTCATACAAAGAATACTGCACGGCTCGAGTTGATACGGTGCCGATCCGTTTCCGGGTTGATATGTGTGCTATGACCTTAAGTCGCTTATGCTTAGTTTGTGAAATTACCTACCGTAATCCATTTTCCATGGAACTATAATACCAAGAGAAACGTATGTAACTCGTAAGCAAGCATTTTTTTTAAAAACCCCTCTTAAAAAATGCATGTGTATCGTAAAACGTTTCTGCAGGATGGACTCTGCAGAAAAGGCTTGGAACCTTGCAGTTTAAGCTGACCACCTATAATCATGCAAACGTGTCTACGTTTCTTTGTTAACTGCTTTGTTTATATACAGAAGTTTTTACGACAGTCACTAGCTAGATAATCAGTAAAATTATAATGATATTTACTTTTGTTATTGATAATAATAATTCCATTAAGGATAGCGTCTTGTGAAATAAAAACCAAATAGCGGAGGGGGAAGTATTTTATGACTATGTAATGAGTCGCTAATAATGAGTACATGTTGCTGCGGTAGATGACATTTTGTTGTCAGTCCCGAGGGAGTAATTTCTGTCAAGTTTAAGAGTTTATTAACAGCTTTAACAGCCTTGATGTTCTTATTTGCACGACATTTATTCAAATATGCTATATTGCATAAAAAACTTGATTAATACGTTTACGTGTAGTAATAACCTATAAATGTATACTTAATGTAAATAATTTGGTCAACGTTGGCTTTAGTTTATTCAAGAGTTTAAACCGCGTGCTATTTAATTTTCGTTAAGCTTAATATTGTCTTATGTTTACACGCATACTTATTACACATTTAAATAAATTTCTTTCTACTGGATTCGTATATAATAATTATATTATTATAAGAATATTTATATTGTCGCGGTTTATTTAAAAAAAGCACAACCTACCCCGTGACCCGTAAATATATATAGTTTTAACTGTTTTAAAATAGTTTTCAACATAATCTGCTACGAAATAGTTTTAGTTTCATTTTATTGAACTTTTGAATTCTATTTGGCTTAATCGTAAAGGATTTAAGGTTCTCTGCAATATTTCCTACTTGCCCCCGTTTTGGCCTTTTATGTGTTGATTCATGAGTATCTCAGTCCATGTCTATATTTACATTTATTGTCCGCAGGTGTAGAGAGACCTTGCGATTGATGACCAATTCGGTTTATGACAATTTGGTCATAAATCAAATATGGCGAAAGTGCCCGAGTACTAATTGTAGCAACAATACCTTTATATTAAGATGTTGCCACTCGTTTGATAAACTTATACTATAATACTGGTAATAATAGTTCCATCCAGAAGTGTTTCCCCTTTTCTTTGCCCAAATTTAAGAAGTCTGTCCAGTTTTGACTTTTCCCTATTGAAGGAAACTTAAAATTATAATAAATTATTATAATTTATTATAATTTCTTCTGTGTTTTTCTATTCTAATTTAAACTAAGATTTATAGTGCTGTAACACTATCCTTGCGTTTGTTTTCCGTTTGTAATTGTAAATATTGTTTAGCGCTGATATATATTTTTACATGTGGAAACTGTTGATAATGCGCAGTTTTTTTGTACATTAATCATTATTTTCACTGTATCTGTTTGTTTCCCAAATAAAAATAAAATAGAGTTCAAACACTTTGATACGGGTTACTTTAGATACTGTAAAATATCATAGATACAATATATAGCATAAGTTTATACACAAAATTATTCATTAAATTCGCTACGTAGAATATACTTAAATTATGAACGCAATCAACATTATTCATATACACCATATTGATTGATTATCGATAGATTCTACTAACTTTTTGCAAGTAAAAAGCTAATTTTAACTTAATATTTGGTAATAAGAGGCTATATCGGCGTCGGACCCAGCACCCAGACACAATGTTTGGTCCATTGTGTCTAATTAATATGATCGTATTTACTTATTAAGAGTCCTATGTTGTAGTACTAGCATTGTAAAGGCAATTTTTTTTCTAATTTCTTGATGACCTAAATTCTTATAATTTGGTATACACATTAGGCTTATTATATAAATAAAAAGTGAAACATCATTTGAATTTATGTATATTTTGTTTAGTATCGACATGTAAATAGTACTTATTGGGCACCATCTAAATTAAATACATAGGACCTTGCCTTGCTGACCTGAGGGGCAAAAGGACATTCCGGATTAACATCTACTACGATCCTGGCCTTTTACCTCATTCAGTCTCTTAACATTTTTCTTGTACGCTTGTAGTGTAGTATATACCCACTTTTCGTAGACTTATGATATCAAATCAACTCATGTCACCTATATTTCATTGTTTGTACATTAAGTTGTAAAATTTTCGTATTATTACATGTTATAATAGGTATAATATTGTACCTTTAGGTAATTTCCAGAATTTCGAGTGCCGTTAATGTAAAAATAATGGCCGTTTTGGTTTGAATATACCTACTTACATACATTCCAACATTATTATGAAATATTGCTGTAGTAGTCTCAGACGTATAAAGGTAGAACATATTTTTATATATTTTTGATTATTATATTTGCTTCCAACCTCGTCATATGTGACTTTGAGGTTGCTAGTATGAGTGCAGTATAACATAAGTACAGTGGCTAACAAAACGACACATTTTTCTTGACTTATGGTTGTTTACAAATAAATCAAACATTGCGCTTGAAGACTGACGTTGTTTCGAGAAACCTCCAAATGTCCCTCTTGGCATTTAAATCCTCTACCAATATTATAAAACTAATGAGTTTGAATAAACTGGAATAGCTCCTGAGATACGCACGTATATCGTGCGTATATCAGGAGCTATTCCAATTTAAAACATTTTTTTTGCATGCATAATCCACTTATAGAGGAAGCTTATAGACCAGGGTTTCTTAAAGTGGGGTACGCGGACCCCTAGGGGTTCGCCATTCGACGGTAGGGAGATCGCGACAAGATTTACGTAATGGTGGCTTGATGACTGGCAGGCACGTGCGCAACCAAGGAATATACTACTCTCTACCGAGAGAAGAAAGCCAACTGCCGTTGAATCAAAAGCGACACAGATATATAGTATAGCGCCACTGCATTTCCACAGTGAAATAACTGAATAAAACGCGGTAAATTCAAATAGGTTACAGAAAGCTATAACAGCTGGGAGATATAAGGGAAACTCTCAGTCGCAAATAATATTTAGAGTTCGAGTTTCCCTTATATCTCCACTTTTATTTTAGATGTAATGGAATGGAATAAACAACTGTTAAACGCAAAAAAATCTTATTTACTTTTAAAATATTCATTCTTTTGCACAGTATTTGCTCTTTCAGCTTCCGCTAATACTCTATTTTAAAAGTCAGATATCTTTTAATCACTATGTACCTACAGAACAAGAAAACAGAATTCTTAATGCGATTAATATTTAGAACATGGTGCTCTTCACATATGACAAAACTAAAATCAACTTGAGAAAGTAGCTAGCATAACTCTCTTCAACCAAAAATTTAAAAATGCATGTCTCCACTCTGTGCACATAGTTTACTACTTAAATTGTCATATTCTCTGAAACTTGTGAACATGTGTATCGGTTCAAATGTCACATAACTTAAAAATGATTTTATAGAAGTGTCACATTTATACCTTTTATTTTTTTAATATTAACCCTCACACATAAACACAAGCTTGAGCTTCAGGAGTTGCTCGATCTACTGCTTCGGTTGCATCAGCTAATACTTCATTGAAATTCAGCATACTTTGAGAACTTTTAGGCTCTTGTTGTTTGACTGATTGATCAGGACTAGATAATAAAAATGTATTTAAATTATCACTTAATACAGCAATATCTGCCAAACCCCGAAAAAAAGACAAATCTGTGCCAGTGTTTCTCAAATTATTAATCACGAACTCTCACGCAAAGCGGTAAATTTCCCTTTACCCTTTGCTATAACATACTTATGTGAGAATGGGTTTCACACCTGGTTATGATAAAAACGAAATACAGAAATCGAATTGTTACCGAGTCAGAATTAAGGTTAAAATTATCCAAAATTATTCCTAAAATTGACTCAATTTGCGACATTAGCACGGCAACCCACCCATCACATTAATATTAAAAATATATTTCTTTTGGCACAACACAAAATTAGTAATGTTATTATAAATATTTATCTACAATTACCGCTGTAGTTATAACGACGTATATATTACATTGTGATTATAGTTCTAAAATAAACTTAATATCAATCATATTATATTTTAGCTAAACTCCTAGAGTGGCAATCCAGTGTACTATTTGCCACTCTAGCAAAAGAAAGAATATACAATGGCTTTTGGCAGTTTTGGCCAAGTTACTTTAATTTTAGTTAATTTATTTTGAAGTCAATTTTATTAAATTTTATTATAATGATGCAATAAATTTACAACCCATGAATGCCTGCATCACTAAGTTTGTCATTTACGCGTTACTGCCTCTTTATACAAGAATTCGCTGTGCTAGCAACACAAATGCGATGTCTCAACGCCTCCTTGAGGAGCTTGGAAATCTTACTCAAAGCAGGAAATCAATATAAGGTTCTCTGCGATTTACTATAGAGTACTACTCCAATCGTGCTGATCCAATATGAGCGTAATCCCAGCACAAAACCCGTATATCTTACCTTTCTTCAAAATGGAGTAATACCCAATTTCCAATATTCTATATCCCTATTCGTATCGTAAGCCGAAGGATTATAATTGATTTATCCTTTCTACCATTATACTACGTGTCAATAAAAATTGTTCATATGATTTTGTTTAAGTTTATTATTTTTTAATATTATAATGTCAAATTAATGTTGTACAAATTAAAAATTGTAAAATCTGATCATTAATAGTAATTTATCCTTAACATAATAAATAAAGCTAATTAAGAATTACATTAGCTTCTGTATTTATTACTCGTTGGAACCATGTGTACTCGTTGTAGGTTTGTCGTGTAGGTATTTGGGTCGTTTAATATCGGAGCTTACAGTGCCAACTGTCGTAGATTTAGGACACCGACCAACCAAAACGTTTTTGATAAATTAAACATGCTTTCTCTCTCTCTCACCCTGTTGTAACTTATTGTACCAATAATTATCTCCTCTTGTAACAAATAATTTAGTATTGTTGTATACAACCTTACCTTATTTGACAAAAATATTAAATTTACTAGTTTGACACTTTATTACCTATTTCTGGAACATGTAATACATAGTTTTAATAGGTAAATTGTAGTTTATCTACTAATTATAACATCTATCTTATATAGCTTATCATAGGGTTAAATAAATTACCCTTAATCAATATTTGCCCTTGACTGCTACTTTATTGAACAAATATCTTTAAGCAAGCTTACTTATACATTTAAATATTCTCCCAAACATTTTAATTCTAAAGCAGCAAAACCATTAGTCGAATTTTCATCTGTAAGCAAGCCGTTCTTATTCTTTATTTTCTTTTTCAACCAGGACAAAAGCAACCAAAGCGAGCACGTCGTCTGAATACGACATAATTCAAGTCCAAGCTGTTCTATTCAAAATTTCTCGTACCATAATATAAGAGTCTTTCGCTTGCTGGTATAAACTACTGTTTTCTTTTTTTAGTATAAGCAGACCATTCTTCCAAGACAGTGCGCATCAGAGTATGCATACAGGCGAAAAACGTGTTGGTATTGACTGTTTTCTTTGTGACATAAGTTTTCTTTTTGAGGGTGGCGTAGTTCCAGGTTCTAAGATTGGATAAAGTATTATTTATAATTTCTATCGAAACTGGACGGCGGTAGTCATCTCTTACGTGGTATCAAAAACCTCACGAAATGTGGATGCTGTACACCTTAACCTTACCGTCTACAGACGCGATACTATATTATAACATTGATGGAGGTGCATAAGACAATCATGCGATAGACTGAACGCAATATTGATCAGCAGAATCTATGTTTATGTTGGTTTCTATGAAACGCAATACTGACTTTCATATATAAAGATTGAAGAACATACATAAGTCAAAAGCAAATTGAAGACATTATCTCTACTTATTTTTAAAAGTAATTAAAATATATAAATAGAAATACCCTTATATTAAATTTTTTTATCATTTGTACTCGTATGAATTTTCGTTATTATGTATCAGTTATTACTTTAGATGTAAGTATATCAGGTAGGTACTATTCTTGTTAACCACTTTTACGACCGAACATAACATGTATTAAAATAACGTTCCTAAATGTTTCAGTGGTTAAAGTAGTATTAAAGACAATTCGGGCACGCCACAATAGTGGCGGTAAGACCCGTTTTTGAAGAGTGGCTGGAGAGACGGCCTGGCGCCCTCACCTTCCGTCTGACACAGGTAATGACTGGCCACGGTTGCTTTGGCCAGTTGCTGTGTCGCATAGGCCGGCAAGAGACGCGCACTGTTGTCACCACTGCGGCGACTGCCGCGACGTTGTTGAGGACTCGGTGCTGCACACTTTGGCGGACTGTCCCGCCTGGGCATAGCAGCGCCGTGAGTTGATCGCCGCAGTCGGTATGGTTGCCCTCTCGCTCCCGGCCGTGGTTCAGTCCATGGTCCAGAGTAAGAGGTCGTGGAACTCCGTCACCTCCTTCTGTGAGGAAGTAATTTCCGTCAAGGAGGCGGCGGAGCGGATGAAGGAGCGCTTAAACCCTCTCCCCAACCAGGAACCATCAGCACCAAGTCCGAAAGTCGGCGTGCGTGTTCCCATGCGCGCTTCTGTGTCGTGTCAGTCTCCCCTCTAGGGGGAGGGGACTTACAAAGTGAAATAGGTCTTATCGTGTAGTGGCCTGCCGTTTCATACGATGGGCCGAAACCGCCGGGTCGCGACTGCATGTGAAAGTGATTCGCGCGGCCCCACCGATTACGGTTTTGTCGAGGAACACCGTGGTAGGTTTAGTCGGTATTACCATTCTTATCATCATTACCATGTTTCTTTTACCCCGATGATTCCGACATAGCCCCTTCGCCCGCCCCCGCAGAGGGGTATGCGTCAATGCATTCCCACAAGAAAAATAAAAACTATTAAAGACAATTAAAGTTATATTTGAAAATTAATTCAATAGGTATGCCAAATTAAACCATAATATCATTTTTGTCCTAAAGATAACCAACGTTGAATCGACTCACTCTGATTAGAAAAACTGTTATATTTCACGCCTAAAAATTTTTATAGATTCGTTTTATTTTTAACCTAACATAATCTATAGGTATTACAATCCTACTCATTATCAAACATAGTACATTATATATCATTTAAAAAAAGCCAAAATAAACAAGTGAGTTAAAGTAACGCATAGTTATCTTTACCGTACTGTATGTGTAATATGGTTATCTATCTAGGGAACGTAAATATAAAATATTATGTATATATCGTAAAATATATTTTCTATAAAAATCTACTGTCCTGCATGGGTCAGACACAGGTCTTTTTATTAATAAGAAGATGTATGCGGCTTATAATATAATTAAATGAGGGTTCCAAATATTCTGATATGTGATATTCAAAGACATTTAGTAATTAGTCATTAAAGAACTGAATTCGCACACACTAAAACGTGATGCTAATAAATTAGATTTACAACTAACTCTAACTACAAGTAAATCAAATATAAATTTAACATATAAATCTAAGGTAATAAAATACATTCGTGAATTTCTATTTCTAACTATCCTTTGTCATTGCGTACTTTCATAAAAACCAGTGTCTATGGAGATAGACAAAGTGAAATAGGTAATATAGCATGTATCGATCCAGCTATTACACGACATGATTGCGAGTTCAAGTCACGTTGCTAACTTATCGTGGGCCCTTGAAATATTTATCAGTAATAAACAAACATTTAGATGTACGCAAATCCTGTGCTTTACTGACCAAACACATTTACCTACAGTACACGCAGTCACGCTTACTACCAATAGAGTGCACTAGGAATAATTGTTTGTAGTGAAAGCATGTTTACATAGCTTTGTTGGTTTATTTCTTTGTTCACAAGATGCAGCTACAATTTCGTTATTGGTTCAATTCACGTGGAAGGTATAAGTCCGGCTTAACCTAATAATTATTTATAATAATTATGATGAGACAAATAAAATATTTGTTTACATTAATCAATGTATGTCATGCATGTGCCATGTATACAAATCATTAGAAGACTTAGGGCGACGCAATATACTGTCAGTTTTAGACAATTAGAAAATATGTATATATGTATTTTATAACGTGGCGAAGATACACATTGATAATTGGGTGTGAACTACTGGCCATCAACAGTTACCTATATTATTCCAGATTTAAGGTGCTTGTTAGTTGAGACAGTTGCTGTATCAGACATCACTATCGTTTCATTTCAAGTAAAATCAATCAAATCTTGTTGATTTTACTATTACATTATAATTACTTGTAAAATATGGATATTTTATATGGAAGCTTCTACAAGTAAACATGTGTGAATATTATATCTAGATATTTCTTTATTGTTTCAACGTATCCACACTCATTTACCCAAACATGATAATACAATAGATCTAAATAAACTAACTTATTTTATAATTTCATTAAATGATTAGGCACTTTACAAATTGGTGCAAGTCTCTGAAACGAATTAAATGCGCCGACAGGTTTATAGACACTTTATTTATTATGCAGTGATATTAACAGCACGGGCGAACATGCGGCTGAAAAATCAATGACTAAAGCTATTTTAATTCTGCTGCGCCTTAAATAAAATATGTTAATGAAATATAATTCCGGAAATTATTTTAAGGTATCATATCGGTGTAAACATCGATACGATAGAGTAGTAAACTACTAAAAATATATTGTTACCAAAGACATTGAAAGTAATATAACAGTCTAATTATATAAGATCATAACACAATATATAGCATAATATGATTTGCATAATTTCCAAATCTACTAGATAACTGTAACAGATTTAGAAATTATGCAAGTTGCCTGATTATTCTTTTGATTAATTTATAATAATATATTAATATTGTTTATTTGTTTATAATATTGTTTAATTAAATATCATGAATGCTTCGCTTATGTACCTTTTACTAATGTTATTACTCTTTAACTGTCTACTGCGGTAAAACTGACGATATCAACCATTGTTGCCCGAACATCTCAAGGGAAACCTACCAGGAAATTAATCAGATAAAACAAAGGATTTGTAACAGAATTCAGCTGAGGAAAATTCCATAGGATATTTTTCTCTTTACTTTTTATTGTTATAATTACTTAAGTAAAATGTATATATATATATCTAGCGCTTTCAACTTTTGGTATTATAATTATGGACACCTACTTTTATCATTTAAAAATGGAATTATGTAAATCTTACAGTACACTGTTATTTAATCCCAAAAACTCTTTCTAGCGTTCTTCCGTAACCTGTTCTTAATAGTGGCTGACTTCAAAGATTTTCATATACATATATAAATGTAAATCGTATCTACCTAAAACAAGACCAGGATAAAATTCAAACGACGCCGACCTCAGCGTTTAAATGTCCGTCATTTCAAACGCATAAAAGAAAAAGTCTTCTAAGTGCCCTTGATAAGTTCCTTCCTTGTTTCTTCAAAAGCTTACTTCAAAATGAGACATATATGTCATGTGTGTAGTTTGACAAAATACCACGATATACTTTGATATAGTAGTTAAAAAAGATTTTATTTTAATAAAGCTAAAATGTTAGAACCAAATTTGTTTTAATATCTGCTTTCGCAAAGATACTAATCTGCAGGTACGTACGCGAAGTACCTTTAAACAAAGAAATATAACAAAAATTCTATAGACTAGAAATAAATGATCTTAAAATTATACACATAATCAGCCAACAATTTAATTTTATGTACTAAGTCAACAAAGGTACTGAAATTATTTTACTTTTTACTTATGATAAGATCAAATCAAGAATTAATCGATTTTAAGGTTTTAAACAATACAAAAGTACAACAGTTAAAATCTTTAAGTTTATTTTAATTAATGTATTCACAATATGCATTAGAACGTGTCTCGGCTCCTCATTAAAGACGAAATCGTTTTATTACCATATTCATTGATACCTATATTACTTTTAGCACTTCTTGTTTTGCACTTTATACATTAGAGAAATATAAGACACCATTTTCAATTTTAGGGTTATTAAAAAAATTATCTTACCATTCAATAAAATTTATGCTATCGAATCTTAATAAATCTAATATATGCATTTGAACTAGTCTAAACGGCCGAAGCAACTCAGGCTATTCGTTATGTTAATATTATTTATTGCTAATATAATTTATTAACTTATATTAAAGTTAGACATATTTATAAACCAAACATTAAAATAGAATAAAGTGTTATTAAACCTAGCATAAACATTAGTACCAATAATAATGATTACAGCAATTAGAAATAACTTATACATAAATATGATATCCATTTTATGTCGTATTACTTACCACATATTTATTTAATTATTGGTACTAACCAAAGTTTTGTACCTATCATATTGGCTATAACGATTCCTTATTCCTTTTTGCGTATTATTATTATTGTTCAAGAAAACAAAACAAGACAAATCGTCCAACCAAATACCTACAGCCCATTCATTTATCAACAAATAAGAACTATAAATAAACCATTCTTCCTATTGTATTCTTTATCAACATCCTTACTACAGCTATCAGATATAAGAATCTGTAGAATATAACAAATATTCCAAAAACAAACTGTTACTGATTAGAATTTGGTGAGGGAATTTGGGGCTAAAACAGTCTGAATGCTATTCAAGACTTAGACATGCATCAGATAATATAATTTAGATGGATTGGCCGACAAATGTGAACTAAATACTATTTACTTTCTTTTCAAGAGTCACCGCATTAGGGATCTAGTCATGTGTCGCGAGGGACTTGCCAAACACACAAATAAACAATTATTTGTGATCAGACCTAAATTGTGCCATATGGGCATTAAACCCATAAATCTATAATAATATTATAGTACACACGGCTACACATCAAGTTAGACACCCTATATACGCATAACTATGCTACATACAAAATAGAGAATTTTCGGAAAGGGACAGTGCATAGTGGTGTCGATATAATGGTAAGGATACAGCGTAAAGAAAATATAACGCACTCTCTCGCACGATTCGCAGCGTTCAACTTCTAATAGTTCAAATTCTTGGATGATGTGTCGCTGTGTAATATACCTTAATGTAATATGTATCTTTGCTCAACAATTTAAGGGGAGATAAATGGAAAAAAAATCAATGCCATATTGTTAATGTCTTTAGAATGGCACAATAAGCAACGTTATTATAACAAAATCGCTGTTTTTAAAATCTGATATGTGTTTGTTGCGGGTGAAGTTTGGTTTCACTATCAGAAACATACATTACGGAACCTTTAAAATTTGTATAAACCTATCGCAAATCGTTACAGCGTTGTAATGGACTGTCATTAATGTTTAGAATAACTTAAAGATTTTATAGGATGGTACTAGTTATTTACCTTATGCGTTCTAAGAAGCATTCACAGATTAAAGTTATTGCGTAGAAGCCTATAATTTACATCGACGCAAGCAGCGAATAAATGTTGTTCACATATAATTGTACCTACAATACCTACAATACGTGTTTTTGTTTTGTGTATTATTTAAAATATGACTTATTTGAATCCAATTACTTTGTAATGTATTATCCATAATAAGAAGAAGATCAAGTTCATTTCTATAATAAAATGTTCACCTTGATATTCCTTCATTAATCCTCCTCTGGTATTGTAAGACACCAATAATTAATATTAAGGTAGTTATATTAATTAGAATATATATTCTAATTACAACAGGCCTATTTCTTTTAAATTTTTAGGTACTCTTTACTGAGAAGGAGAGTGTATTTTTAGAATACCTTAGGACCTGTGAGCTATTTCACAGCTGCTTACATACCTCCAGGGTCTTTCGAGTGACTGACCTTCTTATCTCACGTGTGGGCTTTAGCTATTGCGAGTCAAGGTGAAACTTTGGCATTTAGCCTAAATATAGCAAAGATTTTTGATCGGGTCTAGTTGAAGTTGGGTTTTCTATTAAATTTATCATCTTACGAACTAGACAAAGCAAGGTTATGATGGCTTACCAGCTTTTTGTTCAGCGTATGCATGATATGCCGTAACTAATAAGATCATATAAATAGTAGCATATCGAAATACACTGTGTTAGGTCCAACACGGTTCGCTATTTTTCTGCGTATCAATAAAACACTTTGTCTGTCGACAACATTCATAGGTCTACGGTGGAAGAAAATGGTGATCAAGTTACATCTGAGTTTAAGACTACTCTTACTGTTTAGCTCTGCTAGCATTCATAGCATTTAACAAGAGCAAAAATGTTGTCTACTCTATGGAAGACAACATTTTTAATGTTATCTAAGGCCATAAAGACCCAAGTGTTATTATAAGACCACGTTCTACATGAGCTCTTAAGTTAAACGATCTTGACGTTCCATTCATTGGCATCAAGGTCATAATCATTGAATCATTAAGATCACAAAATAACACATACAAGTTAGTTAGTGAATTTTCTGTAATGACGATTACGGATTTTAGAAATTACTTGTTAATTTCAAATTACGTCCAATTCCGTACTTATACACAAGTTACGGTCAAGCTAGGATCCTAAAACCCCGGTGGGTTCAACAGAGCAAATCATAGAAGAAATACATATTTTATCACGAAGTACAACGCTCTGTCTATTAAAGCTCTGTTTATTTATTTATTAAATAGATAAACCAACGACTTATTCGCTAAATCCTAAAACCAAAATAATCATAATAGTCAAGGAATATGGTGAATCTATCTAGTTTCAAATATAATAATGCTATCATCTATGGGCCAAATCTGGTATCCAGAAAGACCGCCGGATGAGACATATCGCTTTCTATTATCATCGCACCGCTCGGCAAAATCAGGAGATCGATCTTCTTTTCTTATATTTAAAATAGGCAAAATATGGATTCAGAGGAATTTTCTCCCATAGGTGCCTACGTAGCAGGATAAACTACTTTCTATAGCTTTTCAAAACAATACATAATGGAGTTATCCAAGAAAGGCGTAAAAATATTTTCAATAATGTAGCAACTTAGATCTGTGGCTAATATGAGAAACCTAGTTACATGAATGACATCCGTAAGCCGCCAGCAGGCTGATTTTACACTTGTACTATTCGAAATTTGCAACTTGCTGATCATAAGTCGTAATAGCTATATTTATTAACGCACTAAAGAATAAGTTTATAATAAATGCATTTTAATCAATCATTCTGTACGTACAACAATATTATCAAACATCATCGTATATTTCCATAAACAATAAAAAAAAATATAATAATATCAGCCCTGTATTAAACTGTCCCACTGCTGGGCACGGGCCTCTTCTCACTGTGAGAAGGGTTAGGCCATAGTCAGACTTCACATATCTTCGAGAACATTATGGAGAACTCTCAGACATGCAGGTTTCCTCACGATGTTTTCCTTCACCGTTAAAACAAGTGATAATTAACTATTTAATACGCATATAACTTCGAAAAGTCAGAGATGCGCGCCTTGGGTTCGAACTCGAGAACCGTCGAGAACTAACACTAACACAGTTAAATAAAATACTCTATACAGTATGCAGACAAATAATCACTAAGAGTAGAGGCATGTAACGGGCGTATTAAATAACAATAATTCTTTTTAAACAAAACAGGAGTACAATATTTTCCTATCTTATTCAATCCAAATATTGTAAAAAATATTGACACATAATATGATCTTTTTAAGATAGGGCAAACGGCGATGTCTCTGCTAGTATAAACTGCGGGACAGGCACTGGCGCCTTTCTCTTACAATAAATTATATAATTTTGGAACATTTACTAACAATTATAATACAGTACCATTTATTTTACAATTTAATCGAGTGATAAAATTGTAAAATAAAAGCTACTATAAAAAGAAATTGATAAATATAATAAAGAAAATGAAAACAAAACATAAGGTGGTAAAGTATTGGGATAGACGGAGTTTAAGTATATTAGCTAATTATGAAATTTTAACAATATTATAAACTATTTTATTTAAGTGACAGATCTACGACGCGGCGGCGGCGGCGGCGGTTCGTTATGTTAGGTAGTTAAAACGGTTGCAAATTTACCGCATCAGTGTAAGTTGTGATATTGTGCTAATACGTTACAGTACAACAAATTTAAGCAAACGTAAGTGATATAGAGATATAATGTGGATCCTCTAGTACATACCTAAAAGATACCGATTACAAAGACACAAAAACGAAGAATTGTTACTTTGCTTTTAGATAGAACTTATAATGGAATCCAAGGCTACGGAATGAAATGCGAGGAATCCACGCCAAGTGAACTTGATTCTCAAATAGATTCCTTCGAATTCACGTCGAACCATTTATCGTAAAAGTAAGTATATATTAAATAAATAGTTATTTTGTTACCTACTTTAAACTTATCAAATCGCTAAATGTGTTAGAAAAATACATACTATAAGGCTTCGGAGGATAGTAGGAACAGAAAAACAGTTGAAAAATGATGAAATATTTCAAATAATAAAAACTATTACAACAAAGGAAAAGTAAACAGCAATAAACTCTATCAAAGAAACAAGACACTATTAAATTCGAAGAATATAAATATTGAGTGTCACAGGTCGAATAAAAACTGAATAAGACCGAAAAGAGAATTGCCATTAGGCAATTATCAGTTTGGTTTCAGAATTATAATACAAAGACAAGTAGATTTATATATTGGATATAAACCTTTCATAAATGTAAAAAAAGTAAAATATATTTATAACCAATATTATAAAGTGAAGAGAGAAGCAAAGAAAAAAGAGGAATACCAGAAAGAAAATAGACAGATTAACATATGTAAATATATTGTTTTAGTTCATTACAATATACATATAAAGTGAGTTATACTTATCTAGGAAAATACTTTATCCTAGAAATATCAGGAGGTATTTTGTAATTATTTGCCTGTGATCCTAAGTACTCCTTAAAAAAGCCACAGACCAAAAATCATCATTTTTAAATGACTATGGGAAGTTTATTAACAAGGAGTCGGATACGTCAAGATACAACATAAGCATACAAATCAAATTAAAAGCTTTGCCGTAAATTGATCGAGTCTTTTTTCATCCCTGGGCACAATATTACCTGTTAGTTATTTTAAAAAAAATGTTTACTAAAATACTATAAGATTATACTTACAGCTCTAATCCTATCTCTAGGTAAGATTGTCAGTTTTATTTTCCTACATGCATTATATTTTTGTCCCAGCAGATTATCATATTTATTTTAGCAATATCCTGTATCACATTGTCTTATAAGTGTGAAATAAATCAATCACAGGTATTTATATTACACTATGATTATCTACATGATTATATAATTATGATATAAAAACTTATCACAACAACCTTCGGACGTGCACACATTTTGTATGTAAGCTAATATTTTGTGCTAATGTATAGTGTCTTATCTATGGTGCACATATCCGTCTTATACAAATATAAATCATTACTCAGCGAAAATATATATCCTAATGGATAGAGTTTGACGTCTAATGACAAAAAAGTATATATTACTATAATAATTCGGTTGCAAAAAGACTACAACACTGGTCTGAGTCTATCACTAATGATGTTATTACCTTTGCCGTTGCACGCTACGCTATTACTGCCATGTCCCTCCCTGTAAGCCTGCCTTATTTAAATTTCATACAACTTTAAAATATGACGATAGCTAAAATAGTAATAGAGATTTAAATGAAGTTGTCGGTTTACGAGTATATGAAGAAAATCGGTAACGTTGTGTTTTATTACTGAATGGCCAATTAGAATTCTGTTTCTTTTTGTATAGTTGCTTGTTTTTGGGCTACTCGCACACATTAGTGTTAATTTTATTGATGGATTATTACATGTAGCATATTATATAATAGACTATATATGTTATTACTAATAATATACATAGTCTATTGTTGAAAAATAAATAATTATTTCATTTTATATGGTAGCCATGAAATTAGATGACGTAGGACATAAAAAGCAATTTCATAGTTAAAGACCTAATATTACCTAAATATTTTCGTAAAATTTATATCGGGTTTAGTAGACACAGATAATAATAAAATCGGTAGCTATATCTACTATCGCTGATAAAATCGAGCGTACTTTGTTAAAAACCAAAAAACAAAAACTAGTAGGTGTCACATAGAACTTGCCATAATTGTAGAAGACAATATAGAGGCAGTTTATTAGATAGGATAATAATGAATTCTTGTATTCAAGTCTTATATTAGCTTAGATTGTAATTAATTTGTCTTATCCGAAATCCTAACTTATAAATACGAATGTGACTTTGTTTCTTTGTTACGCTTTCACGCCTTAACTACTCAACCGATCATAGAATTTTGCATACAGGGGAAAAGCAAAAGACATAAAGTACCTTTCATCTGAAAAAAGTACTGTTACTAACCTACATTTACACGAGCGAAACCGCAGGCAAAATCTGGCAAACGATAAATCTCTGCATGCACACAACCGTTTCTTGAATTGCGAAGATATTGCAAGTCTTGTGCAATTTTTATGCTACGTTTCATTATAAAGTTTAATCTACAGCTAACACGTTTTCTATTATACACATATTAATTCAGACATAATGCATGTTAATTATAGCATTCAACCATTTATTTCATATTTAAGCTTCACGATTATTCTAATACGAGCACTATTTACACCCGTGAACTTGGTAATATCTGTATATTATATTGACATTACAAGTACAGCAAATATCAATACAACGTGAATAAGACATAACCATATATTACATTATAATATTCTATCACATACACACAACACCATCTAGCCCAAACTAAGCAGAGCTTGTACTATGGGTACTAGACAAGGAATAAACAGACATATAATTTTTTTTTTAAATACATACATTTTATACTTAGAAACACCCAGACCAAGACAAACATCCATGTTCATGCACACAAATATTACTTGTACGGGAAACGAACCCGCGACGTCAGGCGTAGCAGTCGGTTACACTAACCACTACGCCATCGAGGCCGCCACATTATTAATACTACGAGTATGTTAATGGGTACATTTCATTTTTGTTTAGACTTTGCTTAATGTGAGGTATCTTTCTTAATCCCTATCCCTCAATGAAAACAAATTGTGTAATAGTGTATTAATTAAATATCGTCTGTGAATAGTGCAATCTCAGAGCGATAGAGACAGCGTATTAATTTTCTCGAAAATCAAGCTTAAATGGAATGCCACTAAGTCGGATTTGTACTACGTCATGACGATGACAATACTCCGTATTCTTAGATATTACGCCTACTGAGGTCTTAATAACATTTACTATGCTGGCTTTATATATCAAATTAATATTATCATGGGGCTTAGTTTTATAACGATTGTAATTTAATTTCTAGAGTTAGGATCACTTTGCTTTAGTTAAAAGGCCCGATAAATTTTATCGTCCAATTGAAGTAAATAAAACATTTAATTGTGCATAGGAAATTGCGAACGCGTTGTAGATTCCTATCCCACCTATTGTACTACTGACATGAGTCTCCTGACACAAGCATTCTAACTTATATAGAATCGTTAACCAATAATACTAGTCATTTGCGACAAAAATTGAAAAATATCTTTGAAATGAATAGATATAAAATATCTTCAGTAGATTTTCTGAATGAAATTGTGCTTATAGCAAAAATTGGATCAAAGGAGTTCGAAAAAGTGTGTAAAATTAAGTATTTATACTTCACTTCTTATTATAACAATTAAAATTAATATAATCGACAACACATTTTGTACAAAAGCTAGTAAATAATTTTTGTGAAAATTTGCCTTATTCTAATTTTGCCAGGTTGCAGGTAACCAAGACAATTTTAAATTGTTAATAAGAAAAAAGTAATCAAAAGCACACAAATTTCTATCACGTGCTTTTTCAGGTTCTCTTATAAATGTACCCACAGAGCTACAGAATGAATGATGGTTTTTTGGTAAAAACATTTATAAAAAATTATAAATATAATTCATCCAAATTCGTAGAATCTAGTATTCTTGGTTTCAGTAGATCCCCACGTGTTCTATCGGATTTAAATTCGATGAACTCGCTGGCTACTTCATAACTATTATATGCATATTTTAAGATATGCATTTTAAGTTAATCGAGCAGAGCATGCTACTTACCTTTGCGTTTATAATAAAATAAGTTGCTATCCGTTGAGTTAAAATACAGGACACATAATAAAAAAATTCTATATCTCATTTTGGTCTGTCGATGTTCCCGAGCAATAGTTAGCTAGTTTGTATAATGATAATGTTTGAAACTGTGTCCTGTGTCCATTACAGGTTTGCAAATCAGAATCAAAAACAGTTTCTTTTAATATTTACTTTCTCTTGCTTATTTAGTCTCACTCACTCAGTCTGGCGTGGACAGCCCATAGACGTAGGTACCGCCCACAAGGTAGAATGAACGTACGATTTTCTCTGCCATGCCCAGACTGAGCTGCAATATATTGGCTAGGAGCCACTATATTGTAGCTACACATTGTGATTAAAAGCAACTTTAAAGTAATTATTTCGAGTCGCGCTCGCTATGTGCTCGCTTTGTCGTGGTTTTATTTTCTATTGGACGCAGCGGTAAACCCTCGCTAGTTCCAACAGAAGGCCGTTTTTTGTTTGTTCATGTATCCGCCTGTATTAACTTTCAAAATGAATTAAAAAGCTGCCCTGATAACTGACAGAATCGACCTACAGAAGCTATTATTCAACATTAGCATTACTAATAATGTCCAAACTACCCTGCTTTTAAATTATATGTGTATCTAAAAATCTAACTAATTTGTATCAATAGCAATATTTTGGTGCTTCGAACAAAAGCCGCTAAAAAGCACTGTGTAACTTTAGGAATATTTTATTATTGTTCGAAATACACAAATACACTTCAGCAACTGGTTATTACCAAAGTGTGTAGTAGACATTAGGCGTGAATAACAGCTGCCGAGTATTAGAAATTAATTATAACATATTTGTTTCAAACAATCATATTTGTTTTCGTGGGTAAACCAATGAAACAGTTTCGATAAAATCTATTTAATTTAAATTTTAAGCCATAAAATCAAAATAAATTGGATAAGAAACGTCCGGCAAGTAGCTCCTGCACATAATCCATTCATACATACATACATTCCCGTGAAGATGGAGACAGAGACCATCGATTTCCAGTTGCAATGATCCTGATATATCTCACTTGTATGTTTATTTTCTGGATATATTTTGTTATACAAAAAGTGTTATAATTAGCACAGGGTTACCAAGTGAAATATGATCACGCCTTTATTTTGCTTATACATCTATTGAATGATTTTCGCCGCACTATTAAGTAAATCTGAAAGGTTAGTTACGTAATAGTGTGAAGGAGTTTATCTATATATGCCCATCTGTATCTATCGCGAGTCCTTGAACTATCGCGTGCTAATCGCCGCGCGAGGTTCACCAGCCCGCGCCAATCTAACGCCCATCTTCGCCGTGACGTAGCACATCGATATATACTTACATTTAAGTATGTAAGTATTTATTGCAACACTTTCACCTCTCAGGGTACTAGTGCGCTGTACAATTGTGCTAGGAAAACGTAGAAGGTATGTAATATTTAAAATTTAATACTAAAAATATCTTATCAATGCTATAAAAACGTAGACTTTCGTAGAGGGTCTACGTTTCGTAGCATTGATGAAAAGTTTTTGCCGTATTGGTATTAAGTTGCATGATACCTAGGAGGGGTATTATATTGAATGTCGTGTGACTCATCAGTAACCAAACAAACCATATTTTTATTGTGCCTGCTGTACACAATGAATTCCGAATGATGAGACGAAACTGAAAATCAAAATATGTATAGACCCTAGCTATAAGTAAGAATCGATTTACTGGCATGAATATTTATTTACACATATTACGGAATAGATAAATAAATAGTAGTCCATTTAATATTTATATTCCGTAATAATGTGATCCATAATTTAACAAGTGTACTTGTTGACTTCGTGTTTTTGATAATTACAGAAATTCTTTTAAAACTCTTTATGTGGTAGGTCAAAATGTATTAATAATTCATCGGTTTTAGTAATATATTTAATGTTATAAACTACATATATGTCGGCTCTACGATAGCGGCTAATTAAATACTGACGACGCTTACTGATACAGAATAAATAATAGTTTAAAACTAAAAACTCCCCATGTTTTTACAATAAAATTAATTATTTTGTAAACCACTATATTTCTATTGTAAACTTATTTAAGATTATTTTTACTTGATAGTTTTCTGTGAGAGTGTGTTTTTAAATTTTCAACTATTATTTATTGTTGAATTGTAATTTATAATAAGCTTTTATTCTTCGTGCATACAGAGGATTTTATAGGATTAGCCCCCAGTCGACAATCTGACCAAACCATTTACTGACACTAAAAGATGATACGTACGCAACCTATAATACCAATCTTTATTTTTTTAATATCCTGGTGATCCTGGCCAGGATACTAGAACAAACTTATGAAATTATTGTATTGTTATCGGTCCGTGATAAGTATACAAAGTTTCAAGTTAATCTGACGTTTTTAAGTGGATGAAGATCATGTTCAAATATCCTGTTCCATGGATATATAAATACAGGTCAAGTTAATAATAAAAGCGTGTTAATAAAAACAACGCCCTCTACCGAAATTATATTGTTTGTTTTTTATAAATTATGATTAACTGCAACTGGGACTTTGTGGATTAACCTTCATCACCTTTCTACCAACACCGACTTTATCACAAACTACTTTAGCATTATTATGTAAAAATCTAGACTTAGTTACGCAATAAGTCTGGAAAGGTTCCAACGTGGTTCCATTTCTAGTGCCAGACCGATGGTAAAAACCGTTACGATGGTCAAAAATATTAATGTAGGCTTAAGCGATAAGCTATCACGGCCAATTTGGCGCAAATCTAATTATTATGACTTTAATTACATAAACAAAGCAACAATTATAATTTAAAACTTAACTAATATTAACAAACCTAACCACTTATAAATAAAACATGAAAGTAACAAAATATGGGACTATAAATTTAATATAAAGAATGGAAATGGCTGGTTCAGGCAGCGTCGTAAAATTCCTCAGCATCGCTGTCGACCGGGAAGACTGGCAGCATTGCCACGTTGAATGGCAATGCTGATTCTTTGAGCCAAGAAAATTCCAGCCTTCTGGTCACGAGAAGCGTCGATTAGCCGCTTAGATATATCTCTAAAAAGCGCACGAGCGCTCGGACCCCATGAACCTAGCGTCTCCACCCCAAACGGCTCAAAAACGTAATTAGCAATCAAATTACTGTATTTGCGCCGCTTGAGGTTTTCCACCGCTACAGCAGCAGCACTGGTGCAGCTCACCGTGTTCGGAAGATGTGATGGCGCAAGGGTGTCGACGCATGTGGCGTCCCACACCAAAGGCCTACCCATTTTCCAAGGTAACAAAGACATACCATCAGGTCTCTTCCCATCGTCACGTACCAAGCCTATGGGTTCTAATACTGCTGGTACGCCGGCGGTGATAAGAGCACAACGGATAATGTCATTAAGGTGAGCGTGTCTTGAAATACGACCAGCGCTTCTGCTGCAGGACAGCCCATGGTGACCGAGTATGTCGACGGCTTCTCCGCAATGACAACGATACGGAGAAACACATGGGGCACCTAAACGAAGACAGGTGGTGAGGCGGAATGTTCCCAACATTGTACCTATGTTGGACGATGGAAGTGCCTGAAGCCATAAACCCGATTCCCATTCTCCCACAGCCAGCAAACGTGCGCGCTCAGCAACACTTACAGATGTAGTAAAAAGATTTTCTCTTATCGTGTTGCATAGCGGCCCATCCCACTGCCTTTGGGAGAATGGGTTGGTAGGCAGATCAGTATTTGGACAAGCCATTTTCCAGGCGTTCACGGCGTCGGTCTTACTCAACACTTCTGAACTAACCAGTGTGGGTTCCAGAATGTACCTGGTTAATTCTTCCGTGCTGTAGACCGAGGCCAGGAACGCCAGTAAACTGACATCTGAAATTTTGCGAACGCCGAGCCCGCCTTAACGAATAGAGATGCTTGAAGCCAAGCTCGGTCGTTCAAGTCCACATTTAATATTTGCCTTAATGTATTCTGTATGATTTTGTCAATTTTAACTAAAGGTGTTAAATGTTTCCAAAACTGAGATGACCTTAAAGCATGAGTAAATTTAGGGACGAAAAGGCAGTAACGCATTATAGTAAAAGCTGAATGTATATTAATTTTGAAAAGGTGGTCTAAAATTTCATAAAAATTTTGGACTTATTAGTATTACTTAAAATTTACAATTTTGTAAATTAATCAATTGTGATATATTTATTTTGTAGAACAAGGACACATTTTGCCATATCATTGGCATTCTAATATTATTTATGGGCGTTAATGTTATTTTAATTCCTTTTAACATATCAACAAGGTAATAATAATATATAGATATAATCGCGATAAAATCCGTATAGTCTAATTTCAATAAATGTATCATCTTTAATTAATGAACAGAAGTATGATATACTAGCTGTGCCCGCGGTTTCACCCGCGTTTATGGTTACTGCGCCGTAGCGTGATGTTATATAGCCTATAGCCTTCCTCGATAAATAGGCTATCCAACACTAAAATATTTTCTTAATTCGAACCAGTAGTTCCCGACAGTAGAGCGTTCAACCAAAAAAAAACAAACAAATTCTTCAGCCGTATAATATTAATATAGATTAACTAAAACATTCATTTTTCTTTATCCAAGCTAACTTGATATATAATTGAAATTTAAATTCTAACCTTGCTTATATACCTAAATTAAAATAATAAATAATCATTAAGTGTGAAAATTACTTTATGGTACATAAGTTTCCGATACGTTTGCAGTGCATTCTTGTAATAGTAAGATAGAAAATTCACCAACTGAGTAGAATAAAGTCGGCACGGATGGTGGATATAGTGGCTTAAGAGGTCGCCTCACCACTGCGCTGAGTGTTGGGGGTTCAAATCCCACACGGTATAAAACTTTGGATTAACTAAACTCCACAAATGGTTGTTCTGATTCTAGGTGTTCTTTTTGTCTTTGTGTATAGAAAATGCATGTATGTAATATGTGTATTATAATTTTCATATTCGAGCTTTCTAGGATAAAATGTTGTAAAATCCATTTTGACGAAATTTTGCTATTGGAGCTCATTAATTTTTCAAGCTGCATGGTTTTGTGTATTTTAAACGATTTTGCATTCGCAAAGAAAATGTTTTTACTAGCTGCTAAGAAAATACCGCAGCATAAAACATTTATATTAAAATAATGGTGTAAATAATACCTTAACTCGCCACAAATGCTGTAAAATATATAATTGCATAATATAGGAATATAAAAAGCTAAAAAAGCTATATTCATCAAAACGAAAAAGTAAAATAAAGATTTTTTGTATTTTGGCTCTCCTGGCAAGTAGTAATTCTGCTTTTAGTACATTTGTTCCTCCAAGAACAAAACTAAAGAGTCACACACTGAGGAATAAAATTATAGAGACTGACAACCAAATAAATTAAATCCTTGCACAGGTAAAAAGTTTCAATTTATAATTTATGCAGTAGGTACTTGCCAGACAATGAACAAAGGGACAAAAACTTCTCTGTTAAGGTTCTAGTTAGCGAACGAAGTTTTGTCGTCTGACTGCGCCGATAAATAGTTTGAAAGTATTTGTATTATCTCATTCGAATCGTCACGCACCTTACATAAAATAGACCTACTGTATCACTATATTATAGGAATTATTTAAAGGATAGTATCGTGATTTACTACTGTTAGTAATATTTCTCTATGAAATAAAACGATGACCGAAGTATTAAAAAAGATCAGGTATCGCTAAACGTTACATGTTTATCTAAACACCATATCAAGTTTAACGAAATCGTAATTAACAATCGATAAATAATATAACAAAACGAACACCAACAGAATCTTCTTCCTAGCCTTTATTATTCCCAAGTCACTTGGGATCGGCTTTTCTAATCTAACCGGATTTGACTGGATATCAGTTTTTACACGGAGCGGCTGCCATCTGGCCGCCGCAATCCAAAGGCTAACGATACCCTAAGGCTAGACCAGTGTCAGGATATTATAGGGCACTGACTTCCCAGTAACGACTGCCATAGATGTTCATGGTAGCCGGGACCGACGGCTTAACGTGCTCTCCGATGCACGGAGCAAGCGATAATTGTCAATCAATACGCACATAATTTCGAAAACTCATATAACTTCCGAAAGTCAGAGGTGCGCGACGTGGGTTCGAACTCGAGACCCTCTGCATTGCAGTCTGTTGGTCTCCCCACCACCATTAAAATAAATTAAATAATTTGTTGGTATGGTGGCTCTGGGGGCCTTAATATCGACGTGTCACGTGACGCTAGCGGTGGCAGAGGCACGGCGGCGGCGCGCGTGTACATCCAGCGAGGTGGCGCACGGCACGCGGCACGGCGACACCGCCGCCGTGCGTTTCAGCTAAAATATTCGATGGGTAAAAGGGGAGGTTGTGCGAGGTCACGCCTGTGCTCGGCCGTCTCCGCCACCGCCCGCCGCCGCTCGGCGCTCGGCAGGTCTCGACGCGCGCACAGCGACCTCTTGCGTGCGCCGATACAGTGCCCCATCGAGTTTACGTCCAGCGACCACGCTGCGGACTCTGCCGCTTCTCACACTGCCATCGAATTGTTATCTTAATATCGTTCCTAGGCGACTAGCTTTTAGAGAACGACGCCGCGATTCACAGCTTAAACGTATATCCGCTACACGACACACTTAACAAACGCATATCTGATAAAACGGGCCGTT
Organism: Catocala nupta; assembly: GCA_963675205.1. Classification (NCBI taxonomy): domain Eukaryota; kingdom Metazoa; phylum Arthropoda; class Insecta; order Lepidoptera; family Erebidae; genus Catocala; species Catocala nupta. The sequence goes on from OY776079.1 coordinate 18,029,562, forward strand.
ATACCGTAAACGAGTCGAGCGCTTAATCGATCGACTGCATTAAAAAGTAAAAAATTGTTATTATCGTTTTGCAGACGCCCTTTGCGGATTTTGTGTTGCGCTGCGATAGGTGTTTTTTAGTTTAATTTATATTGATATACCTAAAAGTGGTGGAAGAATCGCTTAGGCTTACTGACTAGTCAATAATATCGAGTGTGGTGCCGTCCCGTGCTTAGTTCGCTCAGTGTCAGTGCGTCAGTTGTTCAGAGGTGTTATTGTTCCTTCGTTAAGTTGCGAGCTTAGCCTTATATATTCTTTGAATTGGTTCTTGCTTTGTTTTAATATTCTTGTGGAAAAAACGCGATCCATGCTTGGAGTTATGACTACCATGGTATGGTTTCCTTTGTCTACGTTATTTATCTCATTTTTCTCTTCTTAGTAAAGGAAGGTAGCTCACGTACATTATCACATTTGAATCGATGCTTTTAGACTGAACGAATGTTACAACATATTATGAAAGATCATCGATATCATTCCTCTTTCATAATTTCTTGTAGGGTTTGTTGGTTCTGACTGAGTAGTTGATATCTAGCCATTATATAGTACTTTTCGTATTTTATTTAGTCGTTTACATCATGTGTATATCTATGACAAAGCCGCGCTTCTTGCTTTGGAAGCTTCATTGTACGCAAGTTACAGACGCTGTATTGTATCTATCTGTATATTCATAGAATGATGACGTCTATTGTAAAAACTATGCAGAGCATGCAGCCTCTCCACTACTCTTCATATTCTTGAAGGATTTCCCTAGGGATTGTAGGCTACAGTTGCGCTACATCCAAGACCCATTGAAACTCGCATCGTTGGCATTATGCACAGCTTTATTCATCTATATCTACAACATCCACCACGATCTATTGTTAATCTCGTATCTATTATATAACTATATTTATATTTAAAAACGCGGAGATCCTTGTAGATTTCTAAATCATTGAGATGTCCTCTACATGCCATTGAACGCATCGTCAATCATACGGCAAGGCAATTTATACTTGTAGATGACAATAGATTTCGATATTCTTCTATACATTAGCTCTTGCAACGGTTCACGTTTGAATTATAATAATGTTATATTTTAGTCATTTATTCGTTTGTGTTCTATATTAATATAGTCGTACCACGGATATCGAATATATAATATCGTATAATATGAATTTATTCCATTCACAATATTTATCTTATTAATAGGAAATTGTTTCTGAATATTCCAATATATTTGCATTATATTTCCTTTGTTCCATTCTACATTATCAACTGAATTTATATGTTATAAAATAAGTTGTACAAAACACGCCAATGAAAATATTTTACAACAAAAACCAAATTACATAATCCTGTTTAATATTTTTTTTTATATTTCAATACATCCAAATAGATAATTTTTACGTAACATATTATTTGAGTCAGACTAAAACAGAGAAGGTTTCTAGAAATCTTATACCGTAGACGTAAATACGACGTTGCGTTGAACAAAGCAAACATATATTTTATGTAGTATGTAATAGCGCGTTTCCTGTGAAAGTGAAATACATAGTTTATATGTAAGCTTCAATTTTTGAGAAAATCTCTGCAGGCTCATAAAAATAGTTTACGTAATATTGCACTCAGTATTAAACATATAAGCAATAATAAACAAGTGCATATTTCAAGTCAACATGAAGAGCGCCACAGCTTTAGCTTGCCTAATGTTACTTTATTATATAATCTTTTCCAGACCAAAGACAAAAACACAACCAATTTATTATAAATTTAATAGCGAACTGCTTTTAAACAAACATCTTTTGTAAGAGAATTTACAAATGCGGTAATTAATATTTGGAATAAAAGGCTTCTTTTATTTGAATACTATCAAATAAATGTTATTTAACAACGTTTATATAAATCATTGTTAATATACATATATATATATTGCTTACTTTATGCTAGATGCTAGCTGCATTTTCAATTGCTATTTTGAATGGTGCTATAAATATCATCATAATGCCATGAATCATAGTCAACGCAATGAAATACAGAATATTAACATATTCAAAATTAAAACATAATGTCTCACGCATTGTCTGTTGTATCAAACTATATAAGAAGCATACCTAAAATAAAAACTGGTTGTTATGTTATGTATTAAATCTATTAAGATTATGCAAAAGAAAGTGTGCTCCATTTTGAATAAGATTTCTATCCAATTTGCTTTTCTGGAGCGTTCAATGCCAGTTTCCTTGTCTTCGTCATTATTCTCGTGCAACAACGGCTAGAAACGTCTTGCGCACATTGAACATGTGCATAAAAAGATGAAAAGAACCGACTTCCCATTGACACAGTGTCTTGAATGGGGCCCGGCCTCGTTCTCCGCTTTCAGGCGCTAGTAGATGTATGCCTATTTGACGTGCTCTATACACTTCAACTACTGTCTCAGCCGACATTTGTGGAAACTTAAGCTGGCGCTTCCGAATACTTAAACGATATAGATACGTTTCTTTCCTCCCATTATGGGCATAGCGCTACTAAAATAAAATACAATTCATAACCATACCATCGTAAATATTGTCATTTCTACCATGCAGAATCTACTGAATTATCATACTAATACATAAATACGATTATCGACCTAGAAGAGAAGGAAGAGTTTCAAGTGTACGTGGGAATAGATCGATCATCTATGCAAAATACGGCAATCGCTCTTCTCGAGTCGGCGTCGGCGTTCGAACGAGCCGTGCTGGAATGTGAGCACCTAGAGGCGTCGGAGCACGGTGGGTTCCGGTGAGAACGTTGGCGCGGCAGCGGCATGGAGGAACGCGGGCCCCCTGACGTGCCGTTGATCGTGACCCCGCCGTGCGCCGGCGCCGGCGGCGGCGCAGCGCTAACCACCTCGCGACGCGCAGCCTCCGCGCGCGGCTCGCGCGATGACCCGCCGCCGTCCACTTGGCGCTCCTCAGTGCGTGTGCGCGACACCGGTTTCCGCGGCTCTCGCAAGAGCGTCGTACGCCTCGAACCGCCCTGTAATGGCCTCAACGGGTTGCCCGCCATCGGCAAGGAGGTAATTCATTTATCTCTTTGCCAGATAATGTGTTGCGTGAAAGAGTGTTCTTACGTTTATGATGTATGAAGAAACAAGAAATTTAATTTTAAATGTCCAATTCGCTTTCTATATAGAGATCTTAAACATAAACATATGATTCATTTTTAACCTCGAATGAGGCTATATTATTCATTATCTTTAAAATACTAAAGCCCTCATGGTTTTGAAAGTAATTTACTAAAATGATCTTTTAAATCTGAGGTACGATAACAGAGGGTCCGCTATACTGCGGCAAGCTATTAAACAATAAATACTAATAGCGCACGCAGAATAAACCAAGTAATTAATTATTTACTTATTTCACACCTCTGCAACCTCCACAGGCCACGATAATTGCGAGCCTATCACATTAAATTCACGGTATTGCATTTATTGGGTGCGTATGTTTTAAATTTATCATGAAATTGTACATCTCACCACGGTTGAACTACAATAAAAACAAAGACGTTTCTTTGGAATTACAGTTGCGTAATGCTGTCTCTATCATAGGTATCATTTTAAAATATTATTGTATTTAATTTAAGCAAGGGAAAATAATTATATAATGTAGGTACACTCATATTACATAAACATCTTAACAAATATTTAATAGGTCTTAATATTTTCCTCGTTAGAAAGGGATAACTGAATGGCATCTTTTTCATCTAGTTTGCATACACGCGAATATTTCATCCATCAAAATTTCATGATTAGGTTTAAACTGTAGCTTTGAGAATGATTTTCTTTCAAAATTGTTATGTTATTTTAAATATGATCATGAATGAATGCTATTGGTTAATTGCATCCAACCTTTTTTTTTAAAACAAAATAACTAAGCACGTTCGCATATTATATATAAAATGTTGCAAACACATCTGTTAACGGTAGTATTTTAGTCTTAAGTAGTAGTTGAGTAGTTCAATACAGACAGTTTTTAAACTGCTTAACAAAACTAATATAAGAATAATTAACGAAACTAAACTATTATAAATGATTATACATGTGTATAAATTGTTGAAAATTACTAACTTTATAAGCGTACAAGTAAAATATTATTGTATATACGTTAAAATCCTATATATAGGCTTGAAGCAAAGGCTACAAAGAGTGGAGAACAGGACACACAGGCGGGTTGTTGCTTTGTGTCGAGCACATAAAGACTCATGACGTCATTGTTCGCAGGTACTGTCACTGGGCGCGACGGGTGGCCACAAGGGAACCACGCAGCCTTCTCATCCCTGCACTATCCTTCACCATTCTCCTTATAAGGTACCAAATTAATACTATTAGCAATTTAAAGATTAAACCTTTCATTTATACAGGTTAAACCTGACCACAACTTCACGTTAATTAGTATATGCTATAAAAATTTGCAAGTATTAAATAATGTTATGACATAAGTGCATAAAAGTTAAGAACATTACACGGTACACTTTAATTTATTAATTACATATAAACCACCTGAAATGTTACATAGTACTTGTATAAATGAAAATATGAAATGCATACATACATTCATCGTCGCATTGACCTCGCTGTTGAACGACACGCAACTTGCTACAGTTACACATGTTTTTGCTTTGAATATTTAAATCGGTTGTTGAATTCGATTAATATTTCAAACACCTTTCCAGGCCGCTTGGGATTGGTTGATCCTAATATTAGTGATCTACACGGCGATATTTACACCTTACGTGGCCGCCTTTCAACTGAATGAGCCCGACTTCGATAAACGTTCCCGCAGCTTCGGCGAAGATCCTATAGTAGTCATCGATATGATAGGTAATAATTATTTCTTTTTACTGTATGTAAGCTATATAATGCTATAGCTATAAAATGTTAATAGTATAAAGCTACAAAAAATAACAATGGGTTTTGGCTAAGATACATATTTCTATATGGACAGTAGCCAAAAATGCTGAAATCCTTGAGCACTGATTCATTCCATAACGTGTATCTTGGCCAACTACTTAAATTTAGTTTTGCATTTATATGCTATTTTAACTATGCCTTCTATATATAAGGCTAATAACCCTAGCTCTTTTGCCGCATTGTGTATCCTTTGTCTGCGTGAATGTTGCTCGCTATTATTTATTTACTATTGACGCTTAGGACTACGGAATTTAATGGAGTGTTTTATTTGCAGTGGACGTGACTTTCATAATAGACATCCTAATAAACTTCCGAACCACGTATGTGAACGTGGCTGACGAGGTGGAGTCGGACCCCGCCAAAATCGCCCTCCACTACTTGCGTGGCTGGTTTCTTATCGATCTCGTCGCCGCCATCCCATTTGACCTTCTGCTCTTCGGCACCGACACCGACGAAGTGAGCTGACATTCCCTCCCACTACATACACCACATTTGGTTTCATCTCACATACGATACGTACACAGACTTTAATTAGAATTAGACATCAAAAAGGAATGGCTGAATAGAAGACAAAAACACCAACGGGCTTACCGTGATTCGCAAACTCTTATCGATTGTCGCACGACCGACTCACTCGCAGCAATGCGAGAATCGATTTATATCGTTTTTGGAGCGTGAACTGAGTAAGTTTGCTTTTCACGGTGGATATAATATCCAGACGATCAGTTGTCCGAAACAGTGCCACAGATCTCGGAATCCCGAACTTAGTACATTAAGAGTTCACAAAATGCCAATGCTGTTGAAACTCGTGTATAAAAATAACACGGTGGTCTGAAGTGGAGGCCATACAGTACAACAAGATTAGGGTGGCGAAGCACGATACATTCCGCATAGTGAAGGGTAAAATAGGTCATAAGAATATGAAAGCGAACTAGGTCAAGTTAGGGTTGCGATACGTATTTCAAGACTAAATGATATATACTTACATACTTGTTATTTATTTTATACAAAATTTAACATGTATCGTTCGGGATGAATATTTCTTTCGGACAAATGAAGCTCTGGTTATTTTCTAGCGAGTCACGTAGTTGTGTAATGCAGTCAATGCAAGTGTCACTATCGATTAGGTTACCACAGCCGTTCATTTAAAGATCCCACATTATTGTCGATTCAATTAGCTGTTTTGTAAATTATTGATAAAACGATCAAAATTTGTAAACCTGTCAAAAATCATATCATTCAGTATGTTTTGTTCGTAAGCAAAGTTGATTTGTGATTTTATTTTAATTTAAGACTACTAATTATTACCTATTCATTTTGTTGACGATTAGTAACCAGTCGTTTATTTTATCATTTATCAAATAGTCACGTTGTGGAAAACCCGAAGGTGGGTGCGTATTGAATTTGTAATACCATTTCTTGTTACAGCAGGGGCTGGAAAGTGATGAGGTATACCATCTTTGTGAACTATTTTTATGTTGCTGCCACTCAATTTTATTATATTTTTAGTTGACATATTTTATTCATTAATTTCCACTAGCCATTTTGAATCCACTAAGTGAATGCGTTAATGGAAGATAAGGACGCTTCCCATGAGCAAATGTCAATCATTTACAAGTCGTACACCGTGCCCGACATCTACCGAGGCTCACTCGCAGCTGTTTCACGAGCTTGGCCGCAGCCAGCGCGACCGTGCCGCCGCGCCTCCGCGCCCTCGCGCCTCCTCGCCCACTCGCCAGGATAGCGCGTTCCTACTCACGTGGCTAGACCAGAATGGAACTAACTTCTGCCTAGCCGTTTGTAATATACATACTTACATCATAATAGAAACGAGATGCAACTTCAGTATTTACTCCTGTCAAACGAAATATAGATTTTAAAGAATAAATTCACTGTAGCGTTACAGTTTTACCATGTTTAATAGTGGAGTAAAATACGGTTTGTTGAAAAAACTAAATCTTTGAGGGCTTTCATCTTTTATTTAAATTTGAGCATAATATATTTTAGCCTTTTCTAGCACATACGAGCAACCAAATATAGATTTATAGGAATATAAGCATATGTACTCATTGTTGAGAACTTTATTGATAAGTGCCCTTTAGTACGTATTAGATTCACTCAACTAGATAAACAACGTATAATATTTTAGCAGGCATTGAGTAGGTACTTTAGTTAGAAGTTGAAGTAGGAATAACAATACATAACTATTATACGGATATAATTTCATTGCAAAAATACAATTGCAGAACATTTTCATTGGCTTTTCTTAGTAAAAGTACAAGAGTCACGAAATGCACAGAGCTTGGTAGCAATTACGCTCACACTTCCCAGACGTATCTTTTTGAAATCGCCTTTATTCACGACGTTAAGAAGCACCAAGTTATAGTCTCAGTCCTGAACTAACATAACTACTAAAGCACCCACCTTACATCAAGCATTATAATGTATTGATGTCCGATACCTACTGTATCCGCCACTGAATATGTACTTACTACCCACTTCGATTTATTTACTCATCGTCATTTGTGTTTGTTAATATTTATCAATTGGTTTCAATTTGACATTTACATTGTTATTTATTTTCATACATACATAAGGCTGACCATATTTTATTTTTAAAATTGAAATAAATTGATTTGAAACGTTTTATTTATTTTTGTTTTCCTTTTTTTCCAAAATCCAAACCTAATAAAACTAAATCAAACTAAACATTCTGCAGGGCACGGTCCTATATTAATATTCCATGAATGAAAGGGGTGGTACGTTCAAAACTTATATTATTACTCACTCATCAAATCGAATGCATCGACAAACAACCAAAGCAACATATTCACAAGCAATGCTTCCCATAAAGTTATAGCACAACAATACACGTCACGTGTGAATATTATCTATATACTTATGTATGTACTTACATATTAACTCGTATGATGCGTCTCATTTATTCTCTTGCCGTAGCTTTACATAATTATTGTAATATGTAAGTTTTAAACTTTACTCGTAAAAGGCTAACCCATTAATTAGTAATGTTTAATAATATAAAACGATCAAAGTCATAAACTACTGATTTATGTAGCATCACAAAGAAATTAGTGAGTATATTATAGTAGACATAAGTTTAAATCTTTTAGAAATAGACAAGGTTTACATTCTGCAGCGTGGTACAATTTATGTCAGTTTTCAATTAAGAAATTACTAGATCATAGTGACTTCGAGTATTCTGAAAGCTCCTTTGGTAAGTCCTCAGTAATGTCCACAATCGGGTGAATGCAAATATTATCTGTCATGTGATTTTAATAATGCACTAAGTTTGATGAAAATGATTTTAAATCTGTAAATAGTATTTCGCTTAAGACTTCAACTCACACATTAAACATTCACGAGCCAAAGTTGCGGCGTTCAGCGCCGCGGTTAATTAAATGTAGAGGGACTAAGTAATTTGTCGAAGATATAATGACAGTAATCAGACAGTATTCTATGCACCGCATTATGTACGAAGCCAGCTAATTTTATAGTTTTAAAATAATCGCTTTTAATTCTGCAAACTATATCTAAGTTTGAGCTCAACAGCATTCATAGGCAAGTTTTTGCTTAGTTAGCGTGATTTTCGCTGCGAGGCCTCGTTGATGCTATTTAGTTTTAAGCGAACGTTTCATATAAAGCTTGAGTTGGGTTTGCGGCTAAGTTGCGTTGCGCTTGCACCTGACGGAACGTTCTGAGGTGTCGTTGTGCTGGTTGCAGACAACGACTCTCATCGGATTGCTGAAGACGGCGCGGCTGCTGCGGCTCGTGCGCGTCGCGCGCAAAATAGACCGATACTCTGAATATGGAACCGCCGTACTGCTCCTCCTTATGGCCACTTTTGTCCTTATTGCTCATTGGTTGGCTTGCTTATGGTGAGTTCTTTATCATCTAGATATTTTTATCAGTAATAAACATATCAAATTATTTTATTATGAAGGTGCATCATCATGCTTAAAAACTGGTTCTCCAATAGATACTTGTAATTCATACAGGTACGCTATAGGCAGCTGGGAACGACCACAGCTACATGCTCCTATAGGATGGCTAGATGCACTTGCTAACGATGTCCAAGCCACTTATGATAATTCCACTGGTCCATCCATGAGGTAATTTTTATTGAATTTATAGCAAGAGTTATTATTTTATCAAAATAATACAACTTACGTAAGCAACGTTGGTTTTCAGGTCTAGATATATAACCGCTTTATACTTCACATGTACCTCTCTCACAAGCGTTGGTTTTGGTAATGTTGCGCCTAACACAGATATGGAGAAAGGCTTCACAATATTTGTTATGCTTGTCGGCTGTAAGTAAATCAGACAAGACATTTGCCTTCACTACTCAAAAACGTTGACAATGTATTAAAGACAACTTTTCTTTAAGCTCTGATGTACGCGAGTATCTTCGGTAACGTATCGGCTATTATACAAAGATTATACTCTGGAACCGCACGCTATCATACCCAGATTTTACGAGTGCGAGAATTCATTAGGTTTCATCAGGTATGTTTTTGTTTTTATAAAAGTATATTAGTCACAAATTCGCACTAATTCTTTGTTTTTATGTTGGTCTTCACAGATTGCAAACCCATTGCGCCAAAGACTAGAGGAGTATTTCCAACATGCATGGAGCTATACGAATGGCATTGATACGTCCAGTTTATTGAAAGGTTTCCCAGAATGTCTGCAAGCTGATATTTGTCTTCACCTTAACCGCAACTTGCTAACAAACTGCTCAGCTTTTGATGGTGCTAGTCCAGGCTGTTTAAGGTAATATTATGTTTTCTTTATAGAAAAACAAAATCACTACGTAGTAAAATTACGTTTACATTCAATATATAATGAAATAAAGGTAAATATCATAAAAGTACAAATCCATATTTGTAACGATTTCCAGAGCCCTATCTTTACGCTTCAAGACAACTCACGCGCCACCCGGTGAGACGTTGGTTCATCGCGGCGATGTGCTTACTTCTATCTACTTCATATCCAGAGGCTCTATCGAAATTCTAAAGGACGATATAGTTATGGCTATTTTAGGTAAGTTACTTTGCAACATAAGTCTTTCAACAAAAACAAAAAGCGAGCATGTTGTAATTGTAATATGAGAATTTGTTAATATAATTTTGGGCGCACACTTTCGATGGCGGCTCGTGCGATCGTATAGTGCAAGCGTCCTATTAGACGAATGTGTGACGATCTTGTCGCGTATTTCTGTCATAGTCGCGATATTACGTTCTATGAGGACGATGCATTAGCCACCTGCCGATGCTTGCCGAGTACGCCTCGAGCCAAAAGCTACATATTCAATAGAAACAACATAGTATTTAGAACTCATATCATTAACGAGATCTTTTTTAATATTGGTTTTGTACAACGTTATAATAAACAGACTATAGTGATCGTTATTTCATTTACAGGTAAAGACGATATTTTCGGTGAGAACCCTTGCATTTATCCTACGGTGGGTCGCAGTAATTGCCGCGTGCGAGCTCTTACATACTGCGACCTGCACCGAGTACATCGCGACGATCTCCTCGACGTGCTCGACTTCTACCCCGAGTTCCGCTCCTCCTTCGTCAACAATCTTGAAATCACTTACAACATGAGAGACGTCAGTACTTACTAAACTTGTAATAAATAATAGCATTTATCGTTTAAAAGCTAAGTATATAACTAACTTGCTAGAATATAGACTTATCACACCATAGTATTTATTTTCAATCTTATAGTAATAATCTTCTGGACTAATAGTATATTTCTTTATTGGCAAACAAGTCATCAATATGCCTGACTACCACAAGCTCAAAAACTTTTAAACAGTTAAAGCATAGCTAAACTGATCAACAACTGTTCAATTTGTCAATGGCGTTATCATAATTAGCGGATTAAGGCATTTAATAATTATAGCACGTGACAAAGCAAAATCCTTTAATTTAAGAATATGTAGAACTTATGTACGATATAGTGGTACGCAGAAAATTAAATGAAATTTTCTTTTAGCTAGTCATTATATTTTAACGAGTTAAATTATTATAAGGGTGACAATTATTATACAACTAGGACACCAAATCTTACAAAACATCACTACATAGCTAAGTATATTATAATATTTACCGATGATGAGCCTAGTGTTACAAATGAATATTATGCAATTACGTGTTTTCTAGTACAGCTTTCATCCAGCTATGATACAATAAAGTTTAATTCAAAATATTATTTGATACAGTTTTCATAGAGGTTCAGAACCTTGGTCAAAATCTTAGTGTCACGGGAATAACCATCGATGCGCTTTTAGCTAACGATTAGTCTGAATCTACAGCAACCCAGCAAATAAACAAAAGATTACTTTGGGGCGCCATAGGTAATTTTATTACACGATATATGTATGTAGCTACATTGCTACGAATCGTAGCATGTCGTAGCCAGACAATGTCTATTTAAAATCTCTTCGTATCAAAAGACAATATATTTATTATAAAGATTTTTTTACTTATGTGACTGTATAACTGCTTTGCGACAATTAATGATTTAAGTAAAGACATCAATAATAGCATAATTACGCATTAACTATTATTTAACAAAATATTTGTTCTTTGATGATCAGCCGATACTAAATATTTATTTTAAAACTATTAGTGTGGTGTGTGGTATGTGTTCTAGTATATTCTTCGTTATTTCTCTAATGGTGCTTGTATGAGACGCAAATAGCCAAGGCGGTCTCTATGCGTAAGCCACTCCCCCGAGCTATCTACGCAAATTAATCGCACGGGTCGTATACAAGAAGCTTATAACTCGCCCAAATATCTCATCATGCACACGCTACTTGCGCGATATATGAGAGCCATTAGAGATGTGCTAAATATTGATTATCATCTGTTCAGGAGGAACTATGTGGTATAGAGCCTCGTCGCCGCATGCGCTACGAGAACCCGTGTGACGCGCGTCTGCTACGCGAGGCATATGCACGCAACACCCGTCGACCGCATACCGAGACATTTGCTGAAAAGGTGGTACGTGTATTAACTGAATACAGAATATATTATAAATCAAATTATTACCACGCTGGCATTTTTGGGCGGTGATTATGGTTATGGTTAATTTGCAGTAAAATATTAATGACATAATTAATATGATATTGTCTTCTGTTAACGGAATGTTATTCATTGAAATTAAACTACTATATACGGATTTTAGCGCGTTGTTTATTAATCACTGTATTACATAATTTTGAAACTATTACACTACTACTACTGTTGAATTTTACTCATTTATAAGCTAATAAAATTATTTAAACTATTAAATCTATTTATATTTAGGTTTACACTTTCCCCGACGTTTCGGTTGCTTTTTTTAATAGTAGTAGTAGTGTAATAGTTTCAAAATTATGTAATACAGTGATGAATAAACAACGTGATAAAATCCGTGTATAGTAGTTTAATTTCAATAATTAATATGATATTAAATAAAACCATAGATAAAACATTTATGATTTACGGCTAGAGAAATATAATTTTATTAATTACAATGTTGAAGCATTGATCTTCATAAATACTAATTGTTGTAGGACTCTCAATGCAGTGACGATGATACTGAGTCTCCAGCAAGTCGAGGCATCTTAGAGTTTTCAGCGGACAAAGCGGGGCAGGACGTCACTCCGCTGAACTTCAACTTTAGTAAACAACGCTCCACAACACTTAACTCTATTACCGGTAAGAACAAGAGCATACCAGTGGAATGTATACTTTGTTTCTTTAATTTTGACCGTACACCACATACACCCGTGTGCAAAGAAGTCTTATAATGTCACAAATGCCACGGGTGGCATGTTGTGGTAGACCTTCCTCTCTATTCATAGAGTAGATGACCCACACATAGTAAATGAATGAACGATATGCATCTCCCTTTGCCATATTTAAGTCTCTTCTTCACTGTAATTCCCTGAAGATCTATTACAACTTCTATTTTAACATCGGGTAAGAGAATCTCTGTTTTAGGATATTTTAATAATTTCAATCATTTAATAATATTTTGCAAAAGGTTTATAAGTATTATGTTATCTATTGGTGTTAGAGACGAGTAAAAGTGCAAGCGCTCATTTTAACTTTTTGCAAAATTTAAACAAATGTACAAAATTCATTAATAATCAAAATTAATTGGACATATTTAGTGAGCAAAAATTAATATGAAACGGCAGTTACCAAAATTTACGAAAACTAATTTAAATTTTATTTCATTTAAGGCCGCATGTGTTACGCTTGTTTCCTTATTTATTTATATTCCTATTTACTGGTGACGTGGGAGGGGATGCGGTGTGGCAGAGGTTCCATTACCGATGACTATCCGGTTAATTACCGAACGGTGGGCACTCTAGTGGCTCGTACATAGCACTGTGACACCCCACCCCGCACCCCCGGTACCGCCCGCCCCGCTCTGAGCGCGGCCCTTGTGTGCAGGCATGCTAGCGCAACTTAAACGGAGCTTCCCAGACCTCTACCATCATAAAACACATCAGCCACTGCACAACAAGTACTGTAAGTATGCATAATGTTATAATATATAGTGCATGAATCAAGAAATGGTTAAAATAACCAAATAGGTTCACCAAAGTATCGGTTGAACAGTTTAATGTAAATTATTCATCTGTACAATATGGCCACACAACTGTCAACCGGAACTTCTGGTACGAAAATATTAATTTATAAAAATCAACTAACCGCTTTATAATAAACTGAATATTTTAAGTTAACAATTTATTTCAGTATAATTTTAACTACATTGCATTATGATGATACAAAAACATGAATAAATAAATTTAATAATAACATTGATTTAATACATTTCATACAATGTAGTATTTCTAATAACCATGCGTGCTGGTACCCAATAAATAAATAATAATTGATACACCTACATCATTTTCAGCGCAATCTACGCCACAAACGTACAGAAGTCGCGCAGGAGTGCGCCGACAGTCGTCCGTGGGTCCGTTGAACGACACATCGCCGCTTACGGGATGCGCTGCAGCAGGCGAGCCGGCGGTGAGCACGCCTGCGCACAGCGCGACGTTGCCCGTGTCCAGCCTCAGCACCAACCCGAGCTCGTACTATACGAACGCTTCGCCGTCGCCGCCAGCCGCGCCGCCTGGCCATCAGCACGTTTCCTGCGACGACATCCTCGCGCCGGCTGCGCCTCCGTCTGCAGCACGCACGCCTTCCTGCCGTTCGGCGCCGCATTCCGCCGTCAACCTTCACCAGACGGGCAGGCCCGCCGCTCTCACTTTGTCTAACGACAAAGTACAAAATGCAGCAGCTGCACAGGTTTATTTCATACATCGCAACGTATCTTTGTACCTTATATCTTGCTTTTCTAATTGTTTTTACAGATATTACGTCTATATTTTATCTATTTACCTGTCTATACAAAATTTGCGGGTGTTCCATATGTTATATAGCAGTACGATTGTTTCTGTGATAGCGTGGTGATACTTGTTACAAAAAAAGTCACCATGAACTTGCTATGGCATTATTTTTTTTTTTATACTTTTTGCATCTGTTATTATATTTATCGTACAGGATGCCATATCACCGCAGTATCAAAACGTGGGTGCGGCAGCGACAGCGGCATCTGTTGCGACTGTGCTTACTAGACTAGAGGAACTAAGTCGTCGAGTAGCTGTCCTAGAGTCTGGTCTCACTGCCGACGTGCGTCGCATTCTGCAGCTGTTGCAGGCGCGTGAGGGCCCTGTGCACCACAACGCTCAGCCTGTCCACACACCCTCACAAGTGTTGCCTAAGGCCTCACTCTCGGTGCCCCAGACAAACGAGGTGAGATACACCGGTATCTGTTGTGCTGTTCCTTAAATAGCTCTTTAATAGGTCTAAGAGTTTTTAACATTTTAGATTTAAAAATAATATTCTAATCGCTGGTACATAATGATAAATGAGGACAAATTAATTTTATATATAACCGTATACTTAAGGACAACAATTAAATGTCACATACATTTGTATATTTTTATTAAATAAAGTTTATTGGACGTGGATCATTCCATAAATAAGTACTTTTAAAATATTGTGTATTGTTAGCAATTAATAAATAAATGTAATTTACGCGATAATGCTATGCTAAGTTTTCGAAGCCTTACTTATTATATTCTTAAAGGTAAACTTATTATTTTTTGACGAAATGCCATATTTGAAGAAATGGAAATAAAAATGAAACCAACTAAACTAAAACTGAATAATCTAAGTTCTCGCCGGTCTTTCTTATTACACAGCCACATTAAACAGTCACTCAAAGAAATTTGCCTCAAATTTCGCTAATATATATAAGGTCAAGAACACTTTCTTACATATGAAATTAGCGCTTTATATGGAAAAAGTAAAACGAAAAATATATTATGAAATTAAATATCAATTGAAGTATTTACCATTACTATACATAGTAATGGTAAATATAATAATTATATGCACTTTCGCCATTATATAGGGAGGTCACTGATTCCATTACTGAAAAAATTGTGAACGCAAGAATCAATAAAATCTTAGAAGGTGGTTTGGACTCCTCATCGGAATTGATTTCCTTTCCATGCAAGAAATTGAAATATTTCCTAAAAATGTAGTATCTTGTTGGAGATCCACCAAACACTCACCAGCGCTTTTTTTAAACTTTAAACTCTTTTGTTGTCTAGGGTCTCCGGCCACGGTCCACGTCCACAGAGTTTGTTCTCTAGGTAACAATTTCCAGAACTAAAACGTTGGAACCAAAACGTAACGTGCTTTCTTTTACAGTAGCTTTCCCATACACATAATTAATCCATCGAGCTGTTTCAGCAGCGCTGGTGCCACGGTGAAACTCGTATTCGTAAATATTTTAAGGTTGCCAATTTGTGAACAGAACGGTGTAGAAGAAAAATCAAAAGGCGTGAAAACGAATGAATTGATAATTACGAAACACAAGCCTAAATATAAAACAAATTTGAATATGGAATGGATCAAAGTGGCCAGTTGGACAATACGCCAATTTAATATGTAAGGGCTTAATATAACAACATATGCGCCGATCCCAAATAACTCAGGCGAATGTACCTTTCAACCTCTCAACCAATGACTACGTGACAATGTAATTTGTCAGCTATTTTTTCATTAAGAGAATATACTGGGCAGCCAATAGATCTATAAATAACTTAATTAAAGTAAAATGTAAGCCCTCAAGTAATGAAGTGCTTTAGTTATAGATATTAATGTTATGAATTGTGAACCAGTGGGAGTGGAACTGGAACGGCGAGCGCGAGCGCGAGCGGGGCGGGCGCTACGGGCGCGGCGAGCGCGGCGAGCGCACGCCGGGCGTGCAGCGCTCGGCGTCGGAGCCGCACGCGCCGGTGCCGCCGGCGCTGCCGCCGCCTCCGCATTCACACTCGTTCTATAGGTAGTGTGAGGCGGGCGAGACGAGCGCTCCCCGCTCCCGGCCGTCGACGCGCTCGCTCGCCGAGTCGGCGTCGTGCGGCTCGCTGGGTGGCGCGGGATCGCCGGCCGAGCCTAGCGGCACGCGCCCGCTCCCGCCGCGTGCGCGCTTTCACTTCTGCCGGCGCATCGCGCGCTCCCGGCACGACGACGCCCGGAGTTTTCTCTGACGCGGCCCTCACCCGACGCATGGACCAATTTTGTACTTCCGTTAACGCCTAAATAAACACGTCCTCGCGATCTCGCGAGCGGGCGGCCCCGCCCGTACCGAGTCCATTTGTAATAAAATATAAAGTTTCAATAATGTTCGCTTTAGTAAAACTTTAAGATTATCTAGCGATCCGGATTCGGTTCATTCGACGAAGGGACACGAAGCCGTTTCACGTTATTAAGGTAGTGTACGACTACACGAGTGGTTAGAAATGCAATAAGTGGTGGATATATTGGGTGCTTTAATTTTATGTAATTTACAGACTTTTAAGAGAAGTAAATTTTTACATTGTGTATTGCGTATGGTTATGTGTACAATAGCACTTGCTGCTCATATTTTTCGTCGACCCCTCTGGTTAATGTGTTTAAGTTACGAATCCGAAAGTATATTCCAAATTTACTAATTAATGTATCTACATAATTATTCTATTGTAGACTTCAGCTAATTCCGAATGAGGCTTATAAGACTGAGAGACTACGTAAATACCGTGAACTGTATTTCCAGAAGAGAGTACCTAAACGATAAACGCTTTCTACCCGTCCTTGCTCCTTGCCTTTACATAGTAGCTAGGTAATGTGTAACACTACTATGAACAAGAATGAATACTCCTTGTGGAAGTGCGTTTATGAAGGCTCACTCGATACGACACTCGTACACGTACATATATACACACTTGCCGCATTGTCTTCAATGATGCATATACTTAACTACATAAATATTTTATTAAACTATTTTCTATTTCTTGTATTCGTTTACTAAAGTATTTATGAATAAATGTATACAGGCGTGAAGTTGTTACGCATTCTCACGATGTGACTACGAGCACTACATCCGATATTCATACTTAATGTTTAAACTTCGTCTACTTTCTCACATTGATTTATGTAATTACTATAATTGTGGCTCAAAATACTAACTTTATGTTGTAATGTGTATCCTAGTTACGGAGTAAGAGATTTCGCCAATATATCATTATAAGCAATAATAACGCCCACCATATGTTAAGGAAACATCGTGATTATTACGTAAGTGGCTATGAACACCCATCGTAAGCTATCATCGTACTGAGGCTTACGCACCTGGTGCTTCGTCGCACTCAGACCTTTGACGTTCACACTATTGTTCATGTGATCATCATATCATACCATATCATTAAATCATTCACATATTTTCATTATTAGATTACTCACTTACTTTTCTAGTAAAACGTTAGTATATTCTAGATCCACAATTATTCTTTTTGAAAAGACAATGACGTTTAAATTCTGAAAGCTGATTGATAATTTTTTTGCCATTCCACAATAAAACAGTGGTTGGGCACGTGATAAGTTTATTTGAGAGTCTATTTGATGTAAGAAAACTTATTCCCCTTTTCATAACAATATATTTAGTAAAATATTCGTTTAATATCTTTTAGTTAGTCAAACAAACATA
This sequence comes from Catocala nupta, assembly GCA_963675205.1. NCBI lineage: Eukaryota > Metazoa > Arthropoda > Insecta > Lepidoptera > Erebidae > Catocala > Catocala nupta. The sequence goes on from OY776079.1 coordinate 18,047,662, forward strand.
CCAAGCGAAAGAATTAAAATTGCGATAAAATATAACAAAAAAAATCACGAGAACAACAATATCTTAGAAAGTAACGAGAAGAGTGTACGGTGATAGTTTTAAATAAATACTGCCAGGATCATCCTCTAACTGTAAAGGATGTATTTTATTTAAAAATCTACTTTATATATCACGTCAATGTATATTTGTTTTGTCATTGTTAAATATTAGACAATGATCAAAAACGTGCGCGTATAATTAATAGTTCTTTTCAAAAGATGTACGTACGTAAAACACAAGTTTTTATTAGTCATGGAGAAACAGATGTAATTTAAAAAAACAAGCGTAAATACAACATTATCAATAGCATATCTCATCTACACGTCTCAATAATAACATTCCATTAGATTTAAACAATATTGTATAATTGCACATTTTGTTCCACTATTGATTTAATGCGCGAAGTAGATGATAATGTAAATATTTAGAAGTAGACTTAGGTTTGTAAATTGGTCAATTCCCAAATGTACTTATTCTTCAATCTATCTAGTTTAACAAAATTAATAGCTTTGCTTTAAATTATTATCATATGCCAAGCATTCTAAATCTACATTTAAGCATTGTTATTTGCTTACGTAGTTATAGAAATTCAAATTGCCTGAATGTCAAATAGTTATCATATTTATGTATTCAATATATAACAAACATAATAAATTAGGTGTTTTAGCGAAAAACTAAATTCACATTTCACTTCCATGCAGCTAGCTTACTTTCAGTGATCACTGGAACATGCCACGAAAAGTGACATCGACTTTCTTACATCACTTAACACAATCATGCAAAATGACACCCTGGTGGTATTACATTTGTTTCATTACAGCTTAATGAAATACGGGACAGAGTATACAATTATATTTATTTCAAATGTAAAATATACATACCTCCCATAATATTCTCTTAAGTGAAACACATTAGCACTAACTTCTATAAATCTCTTTACGAATTACAAAAATACAGGCAAATACATTCATTACACGAGTTGATTTATTTTTCTAAACTTACTATAATTTAGACTGTTCTTATTAATATTGATATATAGCATTATACAATTATTTAAGTATACTACTTATAAGCATAAAAGTACAGACGAAAAATCGAGTGAAGTTTGTGTAGGTACCTAAAATAAAATAATATCAATCAAATTATTTTCAATTAGATATAATCATCATTACTATGGCGATGCGCTTACACGAAGATATTACCTAGTACCTAAGTCTCTACCGCTCTTATTGTTATATTATTTGAGAAGCAAGATTACCGACTCTTGTAAATGCACATCAAAAACAAGCCAACGGTACTTGTACTTTAACTTTTAAATTACTGTACAGACATAATATTACTTGTACACATTTGAAAACAACGAACACAAAGCACTTACCCAAACTCACACCCGATGTCTTGAAAATATTTCAATAATCCTTTTCGCAATACAAATTCAGCGCTTTATCACAAAATTGACACCGTGACAGCAATTATTGTCTTCAATAAAAACAATGTGATCTTGAAAACGGTCTCCAAAACCTTAACAATATCAAGTGTACATTCAAACACGCTAGTATGATTTAGTGGTTTGATTAATAGCGCTTAAGCACAGGGTGTAATTTTGTTCATAAGTCATAAAGATAACTTAAGACCCTAGATTACTGAAATAATAATATAACTACTTACCACCTATAAAATTAATCATAGGTATCTACTGTCTATAAGTATTAATTAATGTTGATTAAACGTAGAACTTCGAATGCTTAGTATGTTTGCCGGCACACGTGCACCGACTCTATTTTATCTTTAACGGGATACTTGGGTAACCTTTTTAGTCTAAAATTTAATGCATTTGGGTAATATTCTTTGCCGTACTTCAAACGCATCTTTAAGGACTCGTTGTTAATTAAAAAATGTCTGAAATAAGCAGAATAAGCCTTAAAATATGCCTATAGAATATGATCACTACGTGAAAACACTTCACGCAAAATCACAGAGATAAAAATAAGCCAACATTGCCCTTTAACTTAAATTTACTTTTTACTGTAATATTTTATAATATTGCAACTTTAAAGCCCTTAATTTATCAAGATGCAGTACAGACGTTTCGTAGCTATAATGTCTCAGCTATAACCACATTTGAATACGTAGGACTAGCAAGTGCCGACGAATGGCCATTGTTGAATGACCTACGCATCGTGACTCTGTCGACTGAAATACACATGCGTGTGTGTTATGTCGATATTATTATACATAAAGTAAAGTAAAGTGAATGAAAAAGAAAAGCAATTTGGAGCCATATTCAGTACTATACGTAATGAAATGATTGTATAATAAAATAGTATGTAGGTGTCGCGATTATAGCTGAAAACGCCCTTCAGAATTACCTAATTATAAGCGTAGATCATTAAGTCGCCACCTTGCGAAGAGATGTTCGCTTAAATCATTTGAAAATTGTTGCCTTGAAATAATTTAGTCACAGAATACTGGTTGTTTCAGCTTTGAATAATCTCACAATTATATTAGAATATCGTAATAATAAGTTAAGTATTTTATATTTCAACAACATATGCGCAAAGTTAACGCGTGCATTGTATTATGTAATTTTGTCTGTGATCGAAATTTTATATTGTTAAGCTGGAAAATTAAGCGCACGTATAATTAATTTAATTGTGCTGTACGTATTGCTTTATACATTCTGTATGCCTCCGCAATCATCCATCATATTATCATAACCTTATTTTAACGTAATCAATTGTTAAATCAACAACAATATCTACTAAAACATTATTAAACATTTTAGCGCCACATTTAAAATCGTACTTTATCCTATAATTATATGCATTAAATGTATACCTAAATATTTAGATATACTATGGGTTGGTCCTTAATCCCTGTTTATGCTTTACTTTATAGCATCCTAATTATGTAACTACAGCCGTGGTTTCATTTATATGTCCAAGGAATATAGAAACAACGCCTAATTGGGACTAATATGATCTAGAAAATTTGTTTTCCCACGGATGAATATAGCTGTGTGAATATGGTACCTAACTATCTACTCGAAAACATCGACAATAAAATCTCCCTGCCTTCACAATATATTTATTCCCTTATTATTATTAAACCTAATCACGATATAATAATATACAATTCAATTAGCGTTACAGAATGTATGAGCAGTACTCACAAGGTACACGTATAAAAGTATCTCCTACATTTTCAGATAATTATCTTAACGTTACCTAAATATCTCTCTAATTATATAAAATGTAAATTTTGTTCTGTTATGGACAAGTTCTGTTATTTACAAAACATATTCTAAAGCATGTTGCGTGTTTACGGTATCGTGACAACAACTTATGATGCATAAGCTACCTACTTTCTTAAACGTTGAAACTATTTTGCTGTGTTGAACAATGTGTGAACTAATTGTTGGATATATCTAATGATAACGGATAGCTAATAAGTTATAGTCTACCAATCAGTCCTGATCTGCCGTTATATTATAAAAATACTGCATTTGAGATGTACGACACATTTTACTACGAAAGCATACATATACATAAATACATACATAAGCATACGTATAAAACAATTTGTTTTGTTTACATTCCACTGCTTAAATGTTCGTAAAGAAATAACCATCTACTTATAAGCCTAGAAAGTAGATGCTTCATCTGATTAGTAATATGTAAATGCAATTGTTAAATATTGATGTGGTACAGAGCAACGGCTAAAAGGTTCTGACTACGGTGACCGCCGTGCGCACGAATGATGTCAAGGGAAATTATATACTAAGTAGGGGTAACTCGGCCCACATCAGGATGATAATCAGCTGTTACTGATGCAATACACCGGCGCCTGCGCACACATGGTGCTAGTTGTGAGGTGTTTTTGAACTAAATGTCTATGGAAATAAGGCAGTGGAACGTGAACCAATAATAATACTTTGCCATTATTACTTTCAGTGTTCATAACTCCTGTCAGCTGGAGTAATTTGCTTATCGTCGTTGCTTGTCGTATGTCTCGGCTCTACACTAAGTTAAAATTCAATTATTTATATCAAAGTGCATGGCAAAGACTATGAAAGTTATAAAGTTTATGAAAACTTCAAGTGATCTAAACTAAGTGAGAATTATCGATGTATGTCACATTGTTTAAAAAATATGAATCATGCTGAATATTAGCGATGTGCTTTGGACGTTAATACTAATAATACAACTAATTAAAATTGAAAGTCTACTTAGATAGTGCTTAACTATGTCTAAGTTTGATATAAATAAAGGAGATTTTGACACGACCGGTTAGATTAAATTTTTATACTTACACTATTCGGAGTGTATAGATTACAAGCCTAAAATCGCTTACTTTCAACAACTCTTCTCACCTAATTGTTATATATTTGTTGTAGTGACGATAGTTAACAACGATCAATATTTTCATTTACACCTACGTTATTCTAAGCACTGACTGGAACGATATTATGACAGTTTATTTATAAGCCACAAATTTTTGCTTTAGGTATACTTTTTATACAAATTATTGAACGTTTGTTCATTATTGTTATAATAATATGCGTAAACGGTACATGCTAAATACTTACATGTACATACTTAGAGCATTATAAACAGAGCACATTAGACACATAGTTAATCAAAAGTTTGCATTCATTGAACAGCGCAAAATTATCGTGGAATAAGTTCAGTGGAATAAAATATCACGCACATGCGATTTGTTGTTTTATTTGTATACAAGTTTATTCTACCTATCTACATCTACCTATCAGCCTATTCCCTCAACTTCGACCACATGGAATTTTGAAGAGCTCGTTTGGTGACTTATATTTTTGTCTGAACATCATAATATACATAGAGCAAGATCCCAGGGCTCCCAGACATTACTTACTTTCTCAGAAATAAAATATATGGAATAAAGTAGTGTTACTATGTACTTTAAGTATATAAAACCTACTAGCTTGGCCCGGCGGCCATTTGTTCGTTCCCAGGTGCTAAAGGCAGAAAAATTATACTCACTTTTCTTAAATCAATCGGCAATCGGCCGAGAATCCAACATTAAAAGCAGAGTCATATTTAAAGATCATTGAAAATATATATTAGGTATTTTATCACTGAAGCAAACTAAAGGCGCGATTCCATTAGGCAACTCTTGCATGCAAGTATGACATCACATTTGCAAGTTACTTGCATTGGAAACATGTTTTCGAGAGTGTGCAAATTGCATGCAGGATTCACTTGCAAACAAGTGGAGAAGTTCAGCATTTGAGTAAGTCATCATGGGTGAAAGACGTGCTGCTGTGGTCGGTGCTGCTTGCCAAATAATTTCCAACCCGATACCGAATTCATTCGAAATTTGCAGGTCACTTGAATAAAAATATGTATAACTTCAAACTACCCCATACAAGTTGTAACTTGTATGAAGGTTTGTACAAGTTGTATGCAATTTGCAACTTGTATGCAAGTAACTTGTCTAATGGAATCGCGCCTTAACACACATGCTTGCACTCCCGCCATATTTGTACGTCAAAACTTTGTTAATGAGACCTTGCCGGAAGTATGAGTTTTAAATAAAATCATAGAAGACTTACCTTAGGCCATCAAATTCAAGCTGCTTTGCCACGCAATATCTTTTTGATTTAACAAATATAATCACAAAAACAAACAAATTGCTAAATTTCAAAAGAAGAACGACAAAACAAAAATATATCATAAAGTCTGGTAAACCGGCCGGTACCAATGTACTGCTGCATAATGGACCACAAAAGACCTTTTTACTATAAATTCACAAGGACTTTTTCTTTATTAAGATTATAGTAATTAGTATAAATAATATTTGCAGATGGAAACTTGGAAATCAAATCATCAAAATTTTTACTTTGTGTTGCTTCGTGTTCTGTTGCTAAAATGCCAAAATTTTCAGTCTGATTTCAGTCATTGTTGCTCATCAGTAGTTTTTGCTCCATTTTACTATGCTGAAACTCAAGTCACACGAAGCAACTAATACGCAAATATTCCTACATTTATCTTAAATAACTTTAAGATGACTATTAAGTTCGGCAGAGACTGTAAAATCCAACTCTACAATAAACAAACAGTAGGTATGAGAGTCGCTTGTGTCTCCTCAGCCTTACTATGTCCAAGAGGAGTTCTGTTTTTGATACCTCATCATAAAAGCCAGTGAATTGTGATACAGCAAATTTTTAATTTTCTGTGCTTTCCAAAAGCAGAATATTATAGACGTCAGTAGTCATGTATGGTTAAGATTTTATTATGTATTTTTATGAATAATAATTTGGTCGTGTGGCTCCCCTATGCGGGTGGTATAGTTGGCCAAAGAAGTGGTTTACCAGTTTTGACAAAAGTTTCTGTGAGATCGAATTATCGCTAAGGTTGATTTTTCTAACGGAGTGTATTTTCTAAATAGTAATATTTAGACAAGGAGGTGAGTTGTTGTTAGCTGTGATAATTTAAAATTGACACATGGCATGACGTAAATATAATACATGATAAAAAGAGTAATGGTCACTGTCATAAAAATATTATTGCAAGTAGAAATCGTTTGTTTTGTTGTTTCATGACGTTCGAATGAACCTCAACCGTGTGAACCGGTGGTAGACTACATTTTTGGCCGACTACATACCTACATGCAGGGGGCCGAGCCTGACGTCCCACCCCAGCTTCGCCACTGCTGGCGGGCTATGTGCGCAATATGGTTACAAAGAAAAAGCATGCAAATTTTCTTTACGTATATTAAATGGGTATTAGAAGAAAACTTTGTGTTCCTTTAAATATTTTAATGGTATCTACACTGACGGACTCATAAACTGCATCAATGTTCAAGACGCCTTTGAAATAAACATTTTAACCAAGTGTTCAAACTTTTCATACAAATTTTGATTGACACCTATAGTTTGGTTCATTAACTTCATAACAGCGTAGTATCATATCCTTAAGTGTATATTTGTATACTGGAAAGGACCATTCAATTTTTTTGAACAGAAACTTTATATGTTAAAGAATTGGTTTTAACAACAAAGTTGAAGCACAGGGTTTTTTTCTTTTAATAAGATGTATTGCCTCCACGTGCCCTTATACAGATTCTAATCGGTTCCGCATAGATCTGATTAGGTTTATTAAACGGTCTTGCGGAATATAGTTCCATTCTTGTGCAATCGCTGTTCTTAGTGCTGCTACTGTTGTAGGCACAGGTGTTCTCGCATATACTTACAGCTTTTTTTAAACTGTCCAGACATGCTCAATAGGATTAAGTTCCGTGCTTCGTGCTGGCCAATTCATGGTACGTATCCCAACCTCTTCGCAATATTGTCGAACTTGTGCAGCGGCGTGAGGTCGGGCGTTATCTTGCATTAGAGTAAAATTTTCGCCTATTAATCCCATGTAAGGTAGCACGTGAGCTTCTAAAACCTCTGTTATATAGCGTTGTACCGTCAAACCACCTCTGTAGCTACCGTTTTGATGAACCATGTCGATGAACACAAGATCCGTTCATGCGACCATCGAAATGCCATCCCACACCATACACGAACCGCCTCCAAAAGGAACACGCTCCTCAATGCAACTTTCAGCATATCTCTCCTCACGTCGACGATAGGCTCTTCTGCGACCGTCTGCACCATTTAAACATGTCCTACACTCATCGGTGAACAATATGAAGGTCCATTGCTCTTCAATCCAATTAAGATGTTCACGCGCAAAACTTAAACGAGCTTGTCTGTGAGCTACAGACAGCTTTGGACCATTTGCTGGTCTAAAGGGGGTGATTGCCGCTTCCTTAAGCCTCCTTCTTATTGTTCGTGTACTCACGTTTACTCCACGCACTTCATTCAGCTCTGTTTTGATGTTTACTGACGTGAGGAAACGATTTCGTAGGGAAGTTGAAACAATAAATCGGTCGTCACAATGGGCCTTTTGTAAGAACCTGTCTGTACAAACCTTCGGTATACTCTAGAAACCGTAGACTGGTTTAAATTAAATTTCTAGCAATCGTTCGTTAATCCAAGCCTTCCCGCACCAATGCCACAATTTGAGCGACTTGTTCGGACGAAGTATCCATATTTATGGTTACGAAACTTTTGTTCAGTTTAAAAGATTAATAATCAATACTATTAGCTATATCAATTTAAATCGCAATTGAAAAAAAAAAACAAAGGAATTAATTTAAAACTTTAATAACACACAATTTTATATTTATTATTAGTGGACAGTCTCGATATTTTAGTTTAGTTTAATCTAAAAAGTTTGCATACTTCATCAAAAATATTAATTCGAAATTAATCCTGAGCTTTGATGCAGTTTATGAATCCATCAGTGTATATATACTTCATATACAGGGTGTCCAAGAACCTGGCGTCCAACTGGATTCCCACGATGCCCCAAGTTCTAACAGTACTCAGAAAAATATTTTAAAAAATCCACCCCATGTACTTACAGAATTATACTGATTTCAAAAAAAAAGGGGAAATGAGCACCCTGTGACATACTTTTGAATGCTGTGACTGCTAATGCTGATAATTTCGATATTTCTTGGAGGTTTTGTAATCTAGGGTATTGCTGTGTCTAAATAGAATGTAAAAATAAAGTACTTATTGTACCATTTTAAAATAAAATATTATTTTAACTAAAGGTGATATGGAAAACTATTGAATTTCGCAACTTTGACCGACTGTAGTGTAAAAAAAATGTACCAAAATAATATGGCAAGTGACGTCAAATTTTGACGCGTTTATTCCTCTTTTTAAAAAGGTATAATACTTACACATTAATTTGAAAAAAAAAAATTTTGATAATATTTTTACTCAACAACCCAATTTTTACGATGTCTTACAGAATTCTTAGAAAGAAAAATTTACGACGAATTGAATCTAACCTCTAAAGAATTACTGTTGTATGCTCATAAAAATAACAACAGGCCTCTCAAAAAACAGGTTAGACCGTAAGGGACGGTATGTGCATGCATCTCACCATAGTGATTCGTTATTACAACAGGAGGGAGCAAGACAGAAACTATCTTTGCGATTTGCTGGTTCTTCTTTATGGTACCCCATTATTCAGGTAAGAGTGAGGGAGAAAAAGGTTAGAGGTGCGAGTGAGATAGATAGTGACGCTATCTGGGATCGTGCTATTTAGGATAACAGTACGGTCAGTACGCGTCACTGCCTCCTGCCGTTACTACGCACCTCTCTCTTATTGTTACCATTGATCACGTACTACGATTTAAAGCTTTGTTTATTGGACTCGATTACTCTTTGTGCTCTGGACTTTGAAACGAACTCTTTACGACGACCTTTGCCTGTGTTTGGACAGTTTGTGTTTTGTGTGTGCTACCATGGCGACCTACACTCCGCAAGAATACGCAAATATGCACTACATTTATGGAGAATGTAGAGGTAATGGACGAGCTGCAGCGAGACTTTACAGAGAAAGGTATCCGAGGGCTACGCGATATCCCGACCATCGAGTTTTCATTAATGTGCACAGATCACTATGTGACGGGCGGTTCCCCAATCAAGTAGCTGGTGAAGGACGACCCGTAAATGACTTCATACGCGATGAAGTTTTAGAGGCGGTGTCGGCAAATCCAAGCATCTCTGTGCGAGGAATAGAAGCTGATACGGGGATACCGAAGAGCACAGCACACAGTATTCTCCAAAAAGAAGAATATCATCCGTACCACGTACAGCGAGTGCAAAGTCTTTTACCTCGAGACTATCCGAGCCGAGTCGCGTTTTGTGAAACAATCCTGCAAAAACATCGAGAAGACGAAAACTTTATCGACAAAATTTTGTGGTCAGATGAATCTACATTTAAGAAGGATGGCTACATGAACCTACACAACTTGCACGAGTGGCATGTGGAAAATCCGCACTTGATGCGAGAAGATAGATCCCAGTACCGGTTCAAAGTGAACATGTGGACCGGTATTCTCTGTGGGAATATTATTGGTCCATTTGAGATGCCCGAGAATTTGACTGGCGAATCATATTTAAATTTTCTTCAAAATGATTTGCCAAACTTACTAGAAGAGACCCCACCAGATATGTGGTTCCAACACGACGGCTGTCCAGCACATTTTCGCGTATCCGTTAGAGAGTTTTTGGACGAGCAATACCCGAACAGGTGGATTGGGCGATCAGGAACAATCCCGTGGCCAGCCCGCTCACCTGACTTAAATCCGCTGGATTTTTTTTTCTGGGGAACTATGAAGGAGCTCGTTTATGCGAAGCCCATTAATGACATCGCTGACCTTCGTGAGAAGATAACACAAGCAGTGCAGGTGATACGTCAAAAAAGTTACTCGCGAAACATAAAGCGGTCCTTTTTAAGGAGAGTGAGAGCTTGTATTGCCGCGGGTGGTCAACATTTTGAACATTTATTGTAATAAAATATCTTTAAACTAACATTCTTTGCTTTTATTCTACTGGGAACCCATCTACCTGTGTGTATTTCCTTCTTGCTCACTCTTGGAACCGAAGTAAATAATAGTAGTAACATAACAGTTTCTAAGATAAGAAAGGGTCCGACAGTTACCGTTAGTAGGTAGGCACTTCGTAAAAATTGGGTTGTTGAGTAAAAATATTATCAAAATTTTTTTTTTCAAATTAATGTGTAAGTATTATACCTTTTTAAAAAGAGGAATAAACGCGTCAAAATTTGACGTCACTTGCCATACTATTTTGGTACATTTTTTTTACACTACAGTCGGTCAAAGTTGCGAAATTCAATAGTTTTCCATATCACCTTTAGTTAAAATAATATTTTATTTTAAAATGGTACAATAAGTACTTTATTTTTACATTCTATTTAGACACAGCAATACCCTAGATTACAAAACCTCCAAGAAATATCGAAATTATCAGCATTAGCAGTCACAGCATTCAAAAGTATGTCACAGGGTGCTCATTTCCCCTTTTTTTTTGAAATCAGTATAATTCTGTAAGTACATGGGGTGGATTTTTTAAAATATTTTTCTGAGTACTGTTAGAACTTGGGGCATCGTGGGAATCCAGTTGGACGCCAGGTTCTTGGACACCCTGTATGTCATAAATGGCATATGTCCAGCAGTGGACGTCTTTAGGCTGAGATGATGATGATAATATAGATACTATTAAAAATTAATTTAATTTTCATTTTCTAGAGTATTTTTTGTTATATAATCCTGTTTCATGAATTGGTTCAGCATCAACCTTTTCATATTAAATTAAGGTTAATTATGTAAATATATAGAATGATACAAAATGTGCGATGTTTTTTTAGATCCGTCCCGCTGCAACAATTTTAATTTTAAAGATAAACAGATTCGATACATTCTTCCATTCGTTCATTAAATAAGTCAGTATCGACTATCGACTATAGCAACTATCCGTCGATCGAATCTATGTAAAAAGATAACCCTGAATTTCTCTTTTCAGAAGCACCGACTAATTCTGGCAAATTGTGACTAATATCGACCAATTAACGACTAATTATTGGTGCAATCAGATTATCGCTAAGCATTATGGTTCCCGAGATATTAAGGTGGCTGTGCCAAGTAGTGGTGGTTAATATAGCACGTAGCGTCATAACGTAGCACGCTATATTTACTCAACGCATAGCGCGTGCTACATCGTTTCAATTTCGGCGCTAGAAATAGCGTCGCGCTATATATGCCTAGTCTGTTACGCATAGCGTGGTAAAACGAATAGCGCGAGCGGCGAGCGACGACGTCTAGCGCCGTAACGCGCTAGATAGTAAATACGCTAGTCAGTCGCTGCGTGCTACCGCTCGCTGTACGACGTATTATTATTGCTTACGTTACTGTGCTATTTCGGCCGACTCATGCGATTTATGTATTAATGAACTTTTAAATCGCCTATAATTGCTTTATTATTATAGAACCTATCATTATTATTATTCACTGGTCACAGTCAATAAATTATAGACAGTCCTAAGCCTCAAAAGTATGACGACGAGTCCATTGAATTTATTTTGCCTATTAATTATATATTTTTACAAAACACGCTCCACAGTTAAAGTAGCGCAGCGCGCTATAACATGGCGTATAAAAGAGCGCGCTAAAAAAATAAAGTTACTAGTTCGTAGCGTGCTATCTTACTATTGCGGATTTGAACACTACTAGTGCCAAGGTGAGCGCTCATCTTGGCACAGCCACCAATATACCAATTATTTCTTTTAAACGGGGGCTAGATCATTGCTCAAATTTTGTGATCAATGTCGACTAATTATTGGTATACCTAGTTAGATTTTCATTCAGTGCTGTGGTTTTGGAAATACAAGGTGTGTGTGCCCGCTCTCACTTTGGCATAGCCACCAATAGTCTAATACCCCCTTGTATCTTTTAAGCGGTGGACCGACCAAATCTGGTACCTACGTTACGACCAATTACGACTAATTATCTAGTAATACTATAAATTGATTTCCAGTTTACTGTTTACGATGGTGGCTATGCCAAGATGAGCCATACAAAGGACTCATCGAAATCGGTTGAGAATATGAGGTAACATACTTAAAATCTTTAAATACGTAGCATAATTCACTGAGCATAACATAATGTTCATAATAAAATTATGGGTTTATATAAAATACGTACGTGAAATTTATTTTGGTCACACTGAGTACTTATGTCAAAATAAAGAAACGGGAAGCTCTTTATGATACCTACCTAGTAAATAAAATATTATTTTAACAATCCTTTGTTTATTAAAATCATCTTTAATGCGATAATGTAAATTTGTATTCACTCGGGCCTATTACAATATAGGATACGCTCTAACCTAACCAAAAAGTATATATGTACATAAATATAACCAACAATTATTAAAACGATATGAAAAGATGAGTTATCAGGTAATAAAATGCCATAAATGTCGTTACATATTGCTTGAACAGTCGTGCGTAATCGATAGTGCACTCACATGTGACCCTAAATCCTGTGAAAGTTTTGATGTAAAGATGTTTTTATACATCAGTGAGGACAAAGCACCCACATGGATCAGAGATAAGGTTGCAGAAGAGCAATGGACCAAAGGCAAACTGCACTGCGGAAAATGTAACAACAGAATTGGATCATTTGACTACGTTTCAGGCAGAAAATGTGATTGTGGAGCATCTGTTTTACCACCTATACATCTAGTAACAAGTCAAGTTGATAGGCCAATAATACTTAATATAACATCATGATATTCGGTTGTAATAAGTTAATAAAAAATTTGTTACTGTTATATGAATATTTTATTTTATAGATTACATAGTTTAATCAAGCAACATAGCATTTGCGGCTGATTCATTTACTTCAACATCTCGGCATTTAGCTGCATGCAATTCCCTTCGAATCTGTAAAATTTTAAAATATTGTACTATAAGTTGTTTGAATATCAAAGCTATTATTCTAATAATTAATGATAATACCTCTTGGGTGACAGTTGGATGTGACTGTTTCCTTAACAATTCCAGAAGTGCGTCTCTTTGCTCCGTGGATAAGTCAGCTTTATAACGTTGAACAAATGTTAACAGTGACTGATGCCATAGTACTGGTAGATTACGAGAGTCACTTTGGAATCTGTATGAACAAAGTACCATATTTAAAAATCCATGGTTGTAAATAGAATTAATTTTAATATACATAATATTTTAGAATCATTATAATCATAATAAACAGCAGTTATTTTAATGTGTGCGCAATGTTAATTTACTATATTTCTAAACCTAATATCAATGAAAACTAAAGACATACTTGAAATTAAGAAAACAGATTATTGAACCTGTCATTTGTTGGAATGGCAGACAATTGAAAACCTTTTAATTCTGGTAGTTGCTGTGCTGCTGCAACTCAATAGCTTAAGAGTGCTTAATGTTTGTTTAAAGTTACTTACTGTGCCTATGAAACTACATGGGCAGAAAAGTATCATTGACACATCCAAACACACTTTTAATATTACATAAGTATACATTTTTGTTATTTTGTCTCATTCGCGTTGAACGGGCCACGGGCGTCGCTTGCCGCACGCGCTATTGCACCGTAATGAGTCTACACCACTATGCACTGTCCCTTTCTGTCAATTTTCTATTTTGTTATACGTATATAGTGTGTCTAACTTGATGTGTAGCCGTGTGTACCAACAAAGATATACCTTACCTGATAAAGTGGAATACAACAGAATCCACTACTCTGTACGGTAAAGCATACTTCTTGTCAAAAAGTATTCTTAAAAATATAGAATTTGCTCCTGTATAGTCCATTTCGGCAATCTTCAACATTGCTGCACTTGAGTGCAATACAGGTACAGAATTACGTGCCAGTACAGAACCGACAATAATAGCTTCACGCAAAGTGCAATCACCTGCCTAAAAAGCAAAAATTTAATTTTAATTATTCAATGTTTTATTATGTGAATATTAATAGACAAAAATGCACTATCAGCGTCAAAAAACGTCATTACCAAATGAGCACCCACTTGAACATTTGGGTGCTCATTTAATTTAGTACCATTCGATCACTCCGAGAGTACACACGCCGCAGTGCTCGTTTAAAAATTGTAAAATCACTCTGGGCCCTACCAGGGCACTAAAAAAGGACGGTGTTTCATATTTTCGGTAAGTAGTAATGTTATAATTATATTATAATACTGATTATTGCGTCAAGGAATCAAAGTAATTTTTTTTTTATTTCGTGACAGAATATATATAATATATAACATGGCTCATTTTATTTATTTAATCATAGTATTGTATTTCCACTTGATTAGTCCGGGTTACATGTTGACTCTGTTCTAATACTGAAAGAGACGCTGTTGCTTTTTAAAAATAAATATATTTTATTTGGCTTATAATGATAATGCGAGCAGCGATTGTATATATTATTTATTCCTAGACTTGTTTTATTAAAAACCATCATAGTATTCGTATAATTTTTCAAATGATCCTTACGGTATCTTTACAATGGAATATTTATAAAATGTATCTACATACTTATGTTGGATTTAAGCTTTCCTCGAGATCCCGTGCAATGTGTAAAATTGATATCCGTCATAGCACAGCAGCAATATATATATATATTATGTAACAAATACGATTAAATCTATTATCGAGAGTATCAAGATAAGACTGCATTATATAACAAAGAAAGATACGAAAAAATTTAAATCCGTCAGAAAGATTATACAATCAACTCAATTTATTTCAAGGAATTTAAAAACCTTATTATGTCGTATGTTTTCAAGTTTGAAATCTTAACTTTCTCTCTCATTTTATTATTTTATGTTACTTTAATTTGTAAGTACAATCACTCCCTTAATGTTCAAACACGTATAATTTCAAAGTTGGGCAGCCAAGTATATGAACAGCAATGAAACATACTCGTAATATAATTTACGTGCGTATTAATTAACTATTACTGTTATATAATAAAAACATGCTATTTTACTAATGTTTTACTTGTCTTGTCTATTTTGTTAAATAAGTACTATATGTCTGGTAAAATAAAAGATTTTTTACCATCTATTTAAGAGCATATATAAATTATAATGGCAGTAAATTAGTTTCATTTTATTGAACATCATAGGATACAACCTTGGTAAAATAACTACAGGTAAAAGTAAAAGCAAATATGTGTTTATAACACACATTCACATGCACTTTATAAACTACATAATTACGTAAGATTATTTACTTATATTTGTAAAAACAATATTCGACTCCATCCATTCCTTATTCTATCTGCTTGTAAAATTTTATTACTTTTTAAAATTGTCTTCTATATTCAACGTTTAGTTAAGGCGATAAGGTTTATTTTGCATTAATGAAGGTGTATATAGTTAATATAACTACATATAAGCAACTGGGGACAGTTTTAAGCATTACATTTATAGTTTTTACAAAATCCTTATATTAGACATTTCATCTTGTTCTTATTCAAATTGTAATTCATTACCTCCAACAAAGGTAATAATATACCCTTCATAAAAGCACCAGGCTTGAAGAGAGCTTTCCGTAATGCTTGATATAGATGGAAATTCAAACGTTTATATTCTGCAAGATCATCTCTGACACGGGGGAGTAATACTAAATTGTAGAAACGCTGTGCCATCTTTTCTTTCAAGTTTGATGCGAATATCCTGGTAGCCTAAAAATTAAAGAAGCCTATTATACTCATATAATATTTTTAAAGAATGTTATGTATGGTTTAGTACTGTAATTTTTGTAATAAATATTATTTTAGAGAAACCTGGTACATAGCAGCTGCAGACCATTTTGTAGGTTCTGTAATGTACAATATTTGTTCCCAATTCTGTAAATGTGGTACCATTTTGAATGCTTTAGGTAGCTTGCCTGATCTATACTTTTGTAGGACATCTCGGACACCCTCATACATAGTTTTTATCCTGGAACATAAGAATAATGACATTTAAAGCAAATAATGACTTATTTTATACTTGGAATGAAATGACTAATTCAACTTTTATTTATTAGAAATGAATTGCCATAAGACAAACAAAGAACATAATCTTTGCTTGCCCAATCAAATGCACAAAACATACAACAATATAATTATTCTCTTCCTAGGCTTACCTTGGATCTATATTTTGTAATTTCAATGTTTCAACATCTGAGAATTGTGTCTGCAGTTCTGTGTGTTTCTCTGTAATCTTGTCTTGGATGATATCAGCCAGTGTCCGAGTTCTCTCTGGTTTTGCAGACATGAACATTTGTAATGCTGCCTCATCTTCTTCATTTATCTCTACATTATCATAATAGGTATCTGGCTCCAAATCATCATTATCTGATCCACCCTCATCCTCATTATCAGAATCTGCATCTTAAAATAAAAATATAACTTTACACTTAAGACATACATATATACAAGTGTATGTAATAGTTAACAATAATATGACATTAATTTACCTTTAAATGTAGGAGGTAGAGGTACATGTTTAGCAGGCGACGGTCCATCATCGCCATCGTCTAGCTCAGCTTGTTGCCTTCTAGCAGCTTTCAAAATTTTTTTTGACAGATTCGCATTTACAAACTGAAATTACAGTATTAAATAATAATTAATGTGTGACAGACTGCAATGCAGAGGGTCTCGGGTCCGAACCCACGTCGCGCACCTCTGACTTTCGGAAGTTGTATGACTATTCGAAATTATGTGCGTATTGATTGACAATTATCGCCTGCTCCGTGCCTCGGAGAGCAAGTTAAGCTGGCGGTCCCGGCTGCCATGAACATCTATGGCAGTCGTTATTGGGAAGTCAGTGCCCTATAATATCTAGACACTGGTCTAGCCTTAGGGTATCGTTAGCCTTCGGGTTGCGGAGCTCAGGTGGCAGCCGCTCCGTGTAAAAACTGATATCAGTCAAATCCGGTTAGACCAGAAAAGCCGATCCCAAGTGACTTGGGCATAATAAAGGCTAGGGAGAAACAATATACATTCCTGAAATATGTATGATCCAAGCTAGCAAATAAACAATTATTGCTATGAGAGTAGGAAAAATAGACTGCAGCCTAACCTACAAACAGCTATTTAAATGTTTCATTTGGATTACATATCTATAGATTGTATGTCATTAAAATTGTCAAAACACAATACATTATATAGGTAGGTATTACGTTTAGTGATTTTAAAGTTACCTCTTCATCATCATCATGCCTGCTTCTTTCTTTCACTCTATTTTTATTCTTCACTGTGTTAACTGCCTCTATTTGATCGGCCAATGCCACATTTTTACCCACTTGCGAAGGCTTTAATTTCTTTACTTTACCCATTATGGCCAAATATACAAAACTAATTAAAACACAAGTTTGAAATAATTTATTAGGTACAAACTAGCAAATTAAACATGTGGATTGCGGACTAGATTGACATTTGTTATGACATTATTCTCACTGACGTTAATGACGTTAACAACGTTTGATTGCCATCATAGATAAGATAAGACACTATTAAGATTGCCATTGCACGCACATTCAAAAATAGCAACGCCGCGCTAGAATAATTAGTTTGCTTCTCGGCCTTTTGGCTAAAAACAAGTTGTCTATAAGCCGTAAACGATGAAACAACAATAAAAAAAATGACCAAAGCAAATAGTAATGAAAAATTTATTAAAGTGTTAATTAAACGAGACATTTATTTTGTGTATCCGATATTAATACTTAGACAAAAGTATTGATATTGGATACACGAATAACTTACTTAGCTTACCCTCTACAGCGATAACAGCTAAACATCGTTTTTTTGCTCCCCACGCTACAACGCATTAGGTACAGCAACGTGTAATCATATTTACGAGTGGCGCATGCATACAATTTATTTCTTTCTATTTAGATGTGATGTGTAATACATACAATCGTCTAAATAGTCCGTAAGCTCTAGTATAATACATGAGGCAAGTAACCATGGAATTAATAAGTATAATCGACCATATATTAGATTTTCCAAACCTTTAGGCATGTTCTGCAACAGACTCATAAAAAATTCTGTAGACCACCCTAGAAATGTTTTACTAGAAATATATACAACCTTAGTACAGTTCATTGTAATGTACTGCATTCCTGTGCATCGAAGACGAAATTTATTGAGATAGAGCGAGCGCAACGATCCCTTTTAAAAATAATGCATTTCAAGAATATCAGGTACATACCCTACTGTAAATCTATACTCCCTAAGTGATGTACTGTCGGTTAAGGAAGCTGTACATAACCTAGATTGTATTAAAACTACATAAATCCCCACCTTATGACACTTCTTTCATCGCAAAAAGGAGAATATACACAATAGCTCAAGCACCGCAAAACAAGAAAGTCTTTTGTAAATCTCTTTTTCAATAAACGCTCTGCTAAATATTTATTCTAAGCAACATCACGAATACAAAAATTTATTTGTATTTGGATAAAATCACTCACGTATGAGGACACGGAGGCACTGCGGCAACACTAATACAACCACGACTGCGCATACACCCATGCACAAGCGCACACACACATGCACAAACATACACACACTCTTTCACACAAATTATGTATGATTATTGTTTTAGTTTTAAGGAAACACTGTTTTCTTTTTGTTAGTTACTTAGCTTCATATATATATTTATAAATCCAATTTAATCAACTTGAAATGCAGAAAACTTTTGTTTCAATTAATAATATAATGTAAAGATACCGAAGAGCAGAGCCTCCTACTACAGGCTTGTCATGCTTAAATGGGGGTTCTATACACAAACTATATAATGTACCAAATATTTTTTGAGACAATTAAAGGTATTTATTATTATTATATTTGCTTTACCACTTTTAGCAAAAATTTCCCTTAAAATTTAAATTCAATAAGACTTGGTTGTTGGTTGACCGTAATCCAATCAATGCTTAGATTAAAAGTGCAATCTATTTTAAACTTTCACAAAAATAAATAATTTCTACTAACACTATACAAATGTCACACACTGATTGTTTCACTAAGCTTAGATTGCTTTGCTATTGACTTTTTGACCAAGAGTGAACTTGTTAGTTATTCTTGTAGGTAGGATAAACATATACTGACGGAATCATAAACTGCATCAATTCCTCATGAATCAAGTTTAACCAAATTAATTGTGGCTGACGCGCATGAAAGAACCTTTGATGGAGGACAACAATAGGTGCTTAATTTTATACGCATTA
The DNA here is from genome assembly GCA_963675205.1 of Catocala nupta. Lineage (NCBI taxonomy): Eukaryota > Metazoa > Arthropoda > Insecta > Lepidoptera > Erebidae > Catocala > Catocala nupta. Next base: position 18,067,374 of record OY776079.1, read on the forward strand.
GGTATTGGATCAGCCGGGTGAAAATATGGTTCGAGCACATATACGCAGATGTGTTACTTGCATACGGTATGCTGCTACCACAAAACATCAGTTAATGGGTGAGCTGCCATTTTGTAAAGTGACTTTAAGGAAACCATTTCTGAACTCAGGTGTCGACTACGCGGGACCTATTAACATGATATAAGGGATATATTTATTTATTTGTCTGTATGGCAACGCGTGCTGTGCATATTGAAGCCGTCTCAGATTGTACTACTGAGGGTTTTATGGCAGCATTTAAACGCTTTGTAGCAAGACGAGGTCATTGCCGCCATATCTTGAGCGACAAAGAACTGCAGGTACGTTTCGCACAAGAAAGCTCAATGTTTAAGGACATTGTAGCGGCTCTTGCTAGTTCTCAACCGGAATGGCACTTTATCCCTCCCCACGCTCCCAAATTTGGTGGACTGTGGGAAGCAGGGATAAAAAGTATAAAACATCATGTGAAGCGTATTTTAGGTAACTCTACGCTAACATTTGAGAAGATATCTACTGTGCTGTCACAAATAGAGGCATGCCTAAATTCTAGGCCCTTGTCTCAAGGCAGTAGCGACCCCGAAGACCTTACATCTCTAACACCCGGTCACTTCTTGGTAGGTCATCCAATGGTCGTACCACCGGATTATAATTATTAAAATGCTACAATGAGCACGTTAAGGCGTTGGCAATTGGTACAACGTATGGTGGAGCACTTTTGGCGCAAGTGGAAACAAGAGTATTTAACACAATTCTGCCAAAGACAGAAATGGGCTGTTCCAATTGCTGATTTTAAGATAGGCGATATAGTTTTAAAGGAACACAACTTACCTCCAGCTAAATGTTTGTATGGTAAAATAATGCAACTGCATCCGGGAAAGGGTAATTTGACGCTTGTTGTCACTATTCGTTGCAAAGACAATACGATCAAACGTCCAACTTCAAAGTTATGCTTGCTTCCCGTAACTGAATAACTTTCTTACATATTTGTTTAGTTCTAAGATGTAATGTTTTGGTTTACTTTTCATTTTTAATGTATTATATACCCCGGCTTAGGTTGCATAATATTAAGGATGGTTTCATTATATCAGTTATATTTGTGCAAAAAAAAAAATTAATAAAGGTCTTTAATCTCAAACAATAATATGTAGGAGCTTGCAGTTTCATTTGAGTAAGGTCAGTGTGTAATAATCTTGTTAAGTTGTATTATGTCCAAGATTTTATCCATTTTGCATTTAAAAAAATCTTTAAGTATAACGTCCACAACTTTATACCTTTATACCAGTTTATACAGTTCATTGTTCTTGTTTTATATAATTGCTGAGTTTGTTTTTTATTTTGTTCACGGTGGGCGGTACTAAAGTGATATTAATCCCTTTGGTGGACAGAATGTTCAGAATGTGTTCGATCCCAACGCCAAACAAAACTACAAATCAATAAACATAATTTATTGCACAAGTTACCGCTCGATAGATGGCGTTGAGATCGAATTAGATCGCGCTATGGTTTCGTTCCACGGAGAGGTATATAAGCCAGCTGTCTTTGGGGAGCCTTCTGCGCTCACCCACAGTCCGCGTAAACTTGTTAAGGCCATCTGAGGCCAACAACTAAAACATACAAAAAAAAATTATTAAATTGTCTCGCTCATGCAAAATGCGCTGATACAAATAAAACAATGTACCTCATACATTGTTTTATTTGTATCATCACTGGGCTGTTAGACACCTAGTACCGATACTGTATGTGTACACTGTACAGCATAATATTATTGTTTACCATGAGCCCATTCATAATATGTCGGCGTCGTCATCGTGCTTAGCTACAAGGGGGTACACGGAGAAAAACCACGTGCTAAACGTCAGTGGAACGTGCATCGAGCGGCCGAGCTGCGCGTGACTCACCGAACGCGCTCCACCACTACTCTATATAAGCCGGTCCACCCGGCGCCGAAGGACAGTTCTTGTTGAGCTCGCTCGGTGCACGGATCACTGTTTTTGACCGTGTAACCTTTAATTAAATTCATCAACTACTTGTCGTAGTTAATTAAGTTATTTAATTATGGAGGATATTCTTACATCAGAAGTGGGATTGGACTAGCGCACATATGAAGGGCAGAATCAAGATCAAGGTGGTTATTCTGACGCAGGAGCTCAAATATCATTATTTTCTGCTGGCATGGAAGCCGCCTTTCTGAAGTTAGCGGAAAAGTTATCCAGACCAGTATCTGCTCCAACACTTGTATCATTGGTAAAGTTTGATCCTGAGGAACCTGACGCGGATATCGAAGGTTGGTGCAAACTTACAGATGTAATTGTAAAAGAAAAAAATATCGGTGGTGTGGACCTCATATTGGCATTGACCAAAGCCTTGAAAGGCCGTGCAGCCACTTGTCTTACGAAAGCTCATCACGAGGATCTAACGTGGCCCACTATAAAAGAGCTGCTCCTATCTACCTTTTCGAAACCAATGACGATGCAAGACCATTTCGATAAAGTTATCAAGTTCCAATTAGCAAAGGATGAAAGTGCTGCCCAAGGTGGTCTGCGTCTTTGGCAACTTATTGAGAATATCCCGGATGCACTGATGTCAGAAAATGTTAAGACCGGGTTTACGGTTTCTGTTCTCCCCCACTGTAATGATGCCATACGTAGAGAACTGAACTCGGCCGTAGTAAATGATAAAGAACAACTGTTTCGAGTCTTACGAGGTATGTCCTTGAAGAGGAAGCAAGATGAACAGGATGATTCAAGGATAGATTCAAAAAAACCCCAAACGAGTTCACATAACCCACACTTCCGTGGTTCTTGCCACTTTTGTGGCAGATTGGGTCATCGAAGTTCCGAATGTCGAAGCAAGAACCGGCCGTTCAGTAAACCCAACGACAGTGTGTCTACAAAGCAAGAGTCGCGGAATTCGTCAGTGACCTGTTACGTCTGCAACCAACCTGGTCACGTTGTATCATCGTGTCCGAAACTTGTCGAGAAGGACCAGACCAAAAAGCCGCAAGTAAAGGAAGTCAATGTCTGTTCCAAGATAGCAAGAGGTACTTTGGAAATTGATGGTATGAGAATTCAATTTATTTTTGACTTTGGATCTGAGTGTAGTCTAATAAGAGAAAGTCAGTCGCAGTTTTATGTCGGTGAGAGAACACATGAATTAGTAAAATTTAAAGGCATGGGTTGCGACACTATTTGCAGTTACGAACAAATAGTTTGTAACATTACAATTCAGAACATCCCGGTTAAAGTAGTTTTTCACATTGTTCCCGATGATTGTCTGAATGAAGATGTTTTATTGGGACGTGATTTATTAGAATCTGGTTTATCTGTTGAGATTGGTCCAGAATCCATTGTATTTAGAGAGACAACGAGTAACTTACTCCTTAATTCATTCACTAAATTAGACTTTGGTTCAACTGATACTGATTTAACTGGTGCAGACAAGTTGAAACTATATGGTATTCTAACTAAATATTCTAATAACTTTACACAAAATTTCCCTAAGTCTAGAATCAATACTGAAGAGCTTAAAATTAACTTAATAGATCCTAATAAAACCGTTCAACGAAGGCCTTATAGATTATCCCCAGCAGAACAACAAGTAGTCCGGATCCAAATTAATGAACTGCTAGATGCTAACATCATCAGGGAAAGCTCATCACCGTTTGCAAGCCCTATCTTGTTAGTGAAGAAGAAAGACGGCAGCGAACGTATGTGCGTGGACTATCGTGGGTTAAATAGCAATACTATACCAGATAACTACCCTTTACCCCTTATTAATGATCAAATTAATAAACTTAATGGTGCTCAGTATTTCTGTACAATTGACATGGCATCGGGATTTCATCAATTACCCGTTCACCAAGATTCAATAGAAAAAACAGCTTTTGTGACCCCCAATGGACAGTATGAATTTCTTGCTATGCCCATTAGTCTTCGTAACGCTCCTCAAGTTTTTCAGAGAGCCATTCATTCAGCATTAAAACTCCTAAATGATGATAGAGTACTCGTGTATATGGATGATGTTCTTTCAGTATCGGGGACTATCGATAAAGGTTTAAAACGATTAGATAAATTATTACAGACTTTAGCTAACAGTGGCTTCTCGTTCAACTTCAAAAAGTGTAGCTTTATGAAGAAAAAGACTGAATACCTTGGGTATGTAGTTTCAGCGGGAGAATAGAGACCCAATCCTAAAAAGATTGAGGCTTTAATAAATGTTCCACCTCCATCAACTGTTACCCAAGTTAGACAATTGATAGGATTGGCTTCTTACTTTCGTCAATTTATTCCTGCTTTTTCTCAACTAATGAAACCTCTTTACCCATTGACTAAGGGCCATGGGAAAATAAGATGGACCCAAGAACACTACAAGGGTCATAAAGCTATTATAAAACATTTAACCAACGAACCAGTTCTTAAAATCTTTGATCCATCTTTGCCCATCGAAATTTATACAGATGCTAGTTCTGATGGTTATGGGGCGGTTTTGATTCAGAAAGATGGCAACAGGCCTCATGTTGTAGCTTACTACAGCCAGCGAACCACTGACACAGAAAGTCGTTATCATTCTTATGAGCTCGAGACCCTCGCTGTGGTTCGTGCTGTTCAACATTTTCGTTATTTCATATATGGCCGTAAATTTGCGGTTTTTACCGACTGCAATTCTTTAAAAGCATCCCATTCAAAAAAAGACCTTACCCCTAGAGTTCATAGGTGGTGGGCAATTCTTCAAGCTTACAATTTTGACATTGTGTATAAGGAAGGGAAACAAATGGCGATTTTCTGTCCCGCAACCCTACTAATAGTGATAGTGATAATATCCAAATTCAACCTAGAGTAGTTAACTATGCAGAACTGGAAAAAGATTGGATCTTCGTAGAGCAGCAAAGAGATCCTGAAATTTTGGACATTATATCCAGATTAAAATCGAACGCATTCCCGGACGATATCACCCAAACTTATGACATCCGTAAGGGTGTACTTTTTGGAAAAATTGAACGTAAAGGGGTTAGTTCTTGGTTGCCTATCGTTCCTCGATCATTAGTGTGGAGTCTGATTAATCACGTACACTGTGAATTGAAACATTTGGGGTTTGAGAAAACTTTTGATAAATTGTACGAACTGTACTGGTTTCCAAACATGCATAAATATGTCAAAAAGTTCACAGACTCATGCTTGGTTTGCAAAGCTTCCAAAGATCCCTCCGGCGCTCAACAAGTACAGCTCCATCCCATCCCTAAGGTTAGTGTTCCATGGCATACTGTACATGTAGACATCTCTGGTAAACTTAGTGGCAAGAGCGAAAAACATGAATACCTACTGTTCGGTCTTAATTGATTCTTTTTCAAAATTTGTTCTTCTGGAATATACTCCTACACTGAGTGCTGCCACTGCTGTGAAAGCTATTAAAAAGTCGGTAAATTTGTTTGGCGCACCAAAACGTATCATCGCTGATAAAGGCAGATGTTATGACAGTATCGAGTTCAAAAAATTTTGTAAAGCTAATAATATTGAGTTACATTTGATTGCAACAGGATCAAGTAGAGCTAATGGACAAGTAGAGCGTGTGATGCGCACGTTAAAGAGCCTTCTTACAATAATAGAATCTAGCTCTGACAGTGTCTGGCGCGATCGGTTAGAAGAGGTTCAGTTAGCTATTAATAGTAGTCGATGCAGGGTAACAGGTTTTCCACCTCTTGAATTAATGTTTGGAATTCAGGGTAATTCACTAGGAATTTCCAAAATTGCCCCCGATATTGGCAGTACTGACAGAATCGACCTTGAGACAGCTCAAATCCAATGCCTTCTCTAGTATAAAAAAACAAGCCAATGATGATGTTATTCGGTTTAACAGAGGTAAAGCAACTATTAAACCTTTTTCCGTGGGGCACTTCGTTTTCGTAAAATGTGAAGAGCGTCATCAAACCAAGTTGGATAGAAAATTCAAAGGTCCGTTTAAAATTACTGCAGTTCTTGAAAATGATCGTTACGAATTGAAACATATTAATGGGTCTAATAGGGTTTTCAAAATCGCGCATGAAAATTTAAGGAAAGTTCCTACTGGTCAAACGAGACTATTCGAGATAGTCGAGAATTATACTGACAGTGATGAGTCCACGTCGGCGGATGAAAATGTTAATATTTCCACTCCCAAGTCTCCAAGTCCTGATCCTACAAATGGGGAGACAATATCATTTAAACCAATGGAATCTGGAACAAGATTTTTGACCACTGCTATTGTTTATAGCCCGCCCAATTCAGATACTGTAAGCGTGGATAGTGAAGAAACTTTATCTGTTGGATCTGAAACTATGACTGCTGATAGTGTTGTGGACGATTCATGAGACCTCTCTAATAATTTATTATAATTACTGAAGAATTACTACCTGTCAAATATTAACTGAAGGTTTTCTGGTTCAGTAACTAATGCTTCAACTAAAGGGGTAACCGGACTAGTTGAAGCTTGCAATCCGGTCCAGTAGTGCTGTTGTAGGGATGCCCAGTCCAACAGCATTGCTGAGGGGATTTGCGATCGGTGATCTGGTCCAGTGGTGTCATTGTAGGGGTAACCGGTCCAATGACACCGCTGAAGAGATCTTTTGTTGTGATCTGGTCCAGTGGTGTCATTGTAGGGGCAACCGGTCCAGTGACACCGCTGAAGAGATCTTTTGTTGTGATCTGGTCCAGTAATGTCATTGTAGGGGCAACCGGTCCAATGGCATTCTGTAGAGATCTATAGTAGTGTATGGCTAATGTTGATTTTTCGGTCAGAATGGTCGAGCTGTATAATTAACCATGTTATCTTCTTTTAAGATGACTAATGAAATTGGTAGCAACGCACGAGGACGTGCGCTCGTCAGCATGGCCGTGTCAGCGTCGTCATCGTGCCTAGCTACAAGGGGGTACACGGAGAAAAACCACGTGCTAAACGTCAGTGGAACGTGCATCGAGTGGCCGAGCTGCGCGTGACTCACCGAACGCGCCCCACCACTACTCTATATAAGCCGGTCCGCCAGTTCTTGTTGAGCTCGCTCGGTGCATGGATCACTGTTTTTGTCCGTGTAACCTTTAATTAAATTCATCAACTACTTGTCGTAGTTAATTAAGTTATTTAATTATTAATAAAAGTGAATTTAAAAGCACCGACTTCTTTTAATTATGGAGGATATTCTTACACATATAACCCACGTGGAGGTTCCTTGGCATCTAGGAAGAAGTTAAAATAAATAAATAAAACAAATATGTTTAAATCTTAAAGTCAACACCACCACTACACTAGGAAGATCTGTTAAATAAATATACTGTAGTATTTAATTTCTTTTATTTTGTATTGCAAAGAAAAATGTATTTTCAATATGAGCCTTTGACGTGGGTTACTGTGCTCTCAAATGCGGCAATAGTGAGCCCACGACGTGGGTCCAAAGCAATGAATAGGTATGTTAAGTGCAAAAGATCACAACTTTCGGCCAAAACTGAAGCTAAAATAACCCTACAAAATTCAGATCAAGATTGATTAAAAAAATAATGGTATATTTTATATATTATGGTGACTGTATTTATACAACTTGATGAGATTATTGAAATTTTTAACTATTACTTTTAAAAATATGTAATTACTTAACAGTAATTTAACAGCCATATTCAATCACAATTTTCTCAACTAGTTTACTAAACTAGAAATAAACTCTTTTAAAGTCTTTCTAAGCTTTTTTATCAATTAATTAGTTTTTAAGGCGCTTGCTAAATTTCACCTTCAGCCAAAATAATCCAAAGATTTGGCCGAAGCCGAAGGTATGGCTGAGGGTGCCAAAGCCGAAGGTTCAGTCAGACACTAAACGCTTACCTTAAATAAGTTATATTATTCGGCAGAATCAAATCTCTATAAATATATAAGTTCTCTAGAAAAATAACTTACGTTAGCTCCAGAAGTTTAGCTCTTGGCAAACCTTTTAAACTGAAGGTATTGGCTTCAGCTGCAGCCACCAAGATGACAAGAAACAAAGCTGTATGTTGTTTATTCTTGCTAACTATCGACTTGCTATCTGCGTTTTTGTTTACTGTTTAACAATTTTTATTTTACTGATACCTGAAGCAGATATGAATTAATAATTCGTATCTGCATAAGTAGAAAATGATAATGATGTATACCTAGTACCTACATCATTATCATTTTCAACATCGATATTATTTATATTACTAAAATACTTGTAATATGGCAGACATCGTTAATTAATTTAATGTATTGTACGTAGTATTTCGTATTTATTAGATACCTAAATTATCAAATGCAGTTTAGTGTACATAGTACCAATGTTTGAATCAAATTATGTAGATGCTAATCCATGTTAGTACTAATACATATTAGAACAAACCATACACCTCGGCCTTCCCCTTCGGTAATATGTATAAGCGTAAGACTACATAAAAGTACTTACATATTAGTATTTAATTATGAATCAATTATACAGAAACTGGACACAGTGAAAAATTATGACTGGGCCCTGGGATCTGACGCTGGCCAAGAGATTATATAGGCGTACTAGTCGATCAATACGAAATAAGACGTTACGAGACGAATTATATCATTCTGTCCTTTGCTTTAAGTCAGTGACACCCTATTACGTTATAATTTGAATAAAAAGCTCAAAAAGGATAAATATCTAAATCAGTTGTTTTATATAACGCCAGGATTGTTGACATGTTATCTTATCTTATCTTGATCCGGGGGCCAGTCATTGTAGACCGGCGACACTTCGACCCAGTGGGATCTTTTGTGTCGGCCCCGAGGTTTATCCCTGAGCTATCTCCCTATGAATGCACTGCATCAGTCGCAGCGTACAATTCAGAGGGAGAAACCTGAAGTCTTCAGGGTTCGGATATGCCAATCCCATTAGACCCATCCTTAGCCTGGCCAACGCGTCACATTCACACAGTAGGCGTGATATGGACTCGTCCTGTTCACCAAAGGCTCTGCAGATCGAATTGTTTGACAATCTCAATCTGCACAGGAAGTCGTTGGTGCCAAGATGACCAGTAAACGCTCCTGTGAGTAGGCGTATTTGGCCCTTGTTGTACCCGCAGAACTTCCGGGTAAAGACCGTGGCTCTGTTTGCAATGAATTTCTTGGAATGTTCCAGACCCCTAAGGGCCATCCACTCTAGCCTGTGTTTATCATTGCCATGTGCATTCAAAGCTGCCTTGACGGTACTCTCAGAGAGACCTACGAATGGCTCGGGGCCCACAAATAGTTGCTCCGAGCCCTTTTTGGCTAATACATCAGCCTCCTCATTACCCTGCACCCCTGCATGCCCTGGAACCCACACCAGCCTGACTGTGTTTTCCCTGCCAAGTTTGTTAAGGGCTTTAACACAGTTCAGGACCAGTGCTGAGTCCACCCTACAGGAGTTCAGAGCCTTAAGAGCAGCTTGACTGTCACTGAGAATATAAACAATCTTGTCAGTGACATTGTTGTTAATATTCTCCTGCGCACAGGCAATTATAGCATAGGTTTCCGCCTGGAAGACCGTTGCATATTTGCCCATGCTTTGGTTCACCTTGCAGTCGTTGGCATAAATACCAGCGCCTGATCCTGTTTCCATTTTGGAACCATCAGTGTACCAGATGAGACAACCCTTGTCAGGGGATCGTAGACCTCGTCTCCATTCGTCCCTTGTGGGGACCTATATTTTAAAATTCTTTTTGAATATGTGCATTGGTTGCATTTTGTCACATCCCATGCTCATAATCTCTTTAAGATCCTTCGAGATCTCCAGTTTTGTGTGTCGAGTTACTGGCATGTTGACGCTTCACAGCCCATGTATAGATAGTCTATGTAGCGCCTTCATCGCCTCTAACTCCACAACAATGTGAAGCGGCGTTAGGTTCAGCAGGATCTCTAACGCAGCCGTTGGCGTAGTAGGGAACGCCCCTGTTATAGCCATGCAAGCTAATCGCTGCACCTTCGACAGCGCTTTCCTGCATGCTGCTAGTTTGGTTCTTGGCCACCAGACAACGCTTCCATATGTGATTATGGGTCTTATCATCATCGTATATAGCCACTTGATGACCTTGGGCTTCAGGCCCCAGGTCTTCCCTTAAGTAGAACGAATCATACCGAAGACCCGCTGGGCCTTCATTATGGCTTTGTCTACATGAGGTTTCCACGTTAGCTTGTTATCTAAGGTCATGCCTAGATACTTCACCTCCGTGGACCATTGTAGCTGTGTACCATACATGGATAGAGTTCCCAAGCCAGTCAGATCTCTCATCCTAGTAAACGGCACGACAGTAGTTTTCCCTGGGTTGATCGATAAATGGTTACTACTGCACCATTTTTCTACCATACTCAGGGCCCTCTGCATGAGACTGGATACTGTGCTCGGAAATTTTCCATTGACAAGTATCACCAAGTCATCCGCATATCCGACCGTTAAGTACGGACCTTTGTTGAGTTTTTCTAAGAGTGAATTAACCACCAAGCACCATAAGAGTGGTGAGAGTACTGCACCCTGAGGGTAGCCTTTGGTGGTCATTGCAATCATTTCATCCCCTAACAACTCAGACCTAATAATTCTTCCTCTGAGCATACAATCGATCCACTTGCAAATGGTTGGCTCTATGCCGTGATTTGCCGATGCCACACTAATGGTATCAAAGGTGGTCCGATCGAAAGCTCCCTCAATATCCAGGAATGCATACTTCCCGGTTATCTAATGCATGTTCTGCCTTATTTACCTCAAAATGCAGTGCCGTCTCAGTGGATTTCCCCGGCTGGTAGGCACATTGTATCCCGTGCAGGGGAAATTTTCTCAATGCTCCCTCCCTGACATGTCTATCTACTAACTTCTCCAGGGCTTTCAAGAAGAACGAATCAAGACTAATAGGTCGGTATGCATTGGCTTCTTCGTAGTCCTCTTTGCCCGGCTTTGGTATGTAGATGACTTTAACTCGCCTCCATATCTTTGGAATGTATCTAAAAGCTATGCAGGCTCTGTATAGTTTGCACAAATGCGGAACCAAGAGTGCAGGTCCCTGTTGTAGGATAATGGGATAAACCATGTCTGGACCAGGTGACTTGAATGGTTGAAAACCATTTAGAGCCCAGCCGACCTTCCCTTCACCCACTACCTTCCTTGCAGTGTCCCAATCTGCTTTGGTTGTACGGTAGCCTAGTTCAACCAGGCTAATCGGGTCCTCCTGCTCCTTTTCTATTATCTTACAGTCTGGAAAGTGTGTGTTTAGCATCATTGCTAGTGTCTCCTTACCAGACCCTGTTCGCTGCCCATTGCCATCTCTGATGGTTGTCAATGGGTGTGCTCTTACAGTCGAGATAGCTTTGGAGAGTCTCATTCCTTCAGGAATAGTACTGATGTTTTCACAGTGGGCTCTCCAAGCCTTCCGTTTGACTTTCCGCACAGCTTTGTTGTAGTTGGTCAAACAGCGAGCGTAACCGCTATAGTCCCTGCTGGTCCTAGCATTGTTAAACGCTCTTCTGGATTCAAGCCTCAGCTTGACCAACTTTGGCGTCCACCACGGTACCCTCTTGGGCCTAAGTTCCCTTTAGTTACTTGTCCAGGCCGTATTTACAGTCTGGACCAATTTGTCTGTAAACTCTGTCTAATATAGAATTAAGCTTACCCTTAGAATCCTCCAGATCTATTCTGAGGTCACTCCTGTAGGAGTTCCAGTCCATATTTCTGGGATTCCTTCTACGTGCTATAGGAGCTGGAACCAGCATCCTATACTTAAAGCATATGTAATTATGATCTGACAAGGTAATCTCATCAGACACATGCCACTCGACAATCTTAGTGCTAGCCCTGTTGGTGGCTAACGTGATGTCAATTACCTCTGCTCGCCTACAGTTGACGAACGTTGGCCTGTTTCCCTTATTTAGAATTTGTAAAGAGGTACTTACCACATACTCCAATAGCTTTTGCCCTCTTACATTCACATCCGTGCTCCCCCAGACTGTGTGGTGTGCGTTGGCTTCGCACTCCAGGATCATGTCCAGGTTCTCCCGGCTGCCATATTCAACAAGGTCCTTTATCTGTCTAGATACAGTTTCCTTGTCCGTATAGTCGAACTATGCAGAAGTCAGGATTACAATATCCCGCCTTCCGCTTCCTCGCACATCGATCTTAACTGTCGTAAGATCCCTAGAACAAAAATTGTATAAGAGCATTGCATTTATGCCATTTCTGACATACACACATGTCCTTATATCATTACTAGAACAGTTGTGATAAATTACACCTCCTGTCCCACCCAAACCTCTGATCTTTCCCTCTTTAACATCAGGGCAATAACATATTTCTTCATCCGCAGGTGGCGGGCCAGAACGGCCATCGCCCCGATGCAGTGATGAAGGTTTATTTGTACGCACCTTAGTCCCGTCATTCGGTCTGCCTATGGTGGCGTCTACGGTGGCAGGCACTGCTGGCCGCCCCCCTCACTCCCTTCCTCCATCAGCGCCCCCGCAGCCTCCGGCGACGACATATCTAGACAATCTATATCTCCGATTATGTCGTCGGTCTTCGGAGACACGCATGGCGATGACGTGTAGAGAGCCGTACCTGGTTCAATCACCACTGGGTTCACGGGCTCCTCCCCGTCCCCCACCTGTGGTGCTGTCGCCGCATGGGCCACCTGCCCCACGCTGGCACCCACTGTCACCTTCTGCACGTTCAAATCCTCAAGGATCTTGAACGTGCTTTTGTCCATGCCAGCATGGATACAGAAGCCGCCTGCTTTTATGGCCGCAGCCGACACGCTGTCCACCAGGACAATGCGCCTGGTGTGCGTCTCCTCGACCTGCGTGCTCAGCACCTTCTACTCGCTGGTCCTCAGAGAGGGGTTGAGGCGCTGCAGCATGGTCAGCACCCTGGAGGCATCTAGGCACCAGGTATTTCTGGTCTTCCAGGCCATCTTTATTGGCTTTGGAAGCTCCTTGGCGCTGACTACTCTGAGCTTCACGTTCCCAACGGTTTAACCGTTGAGGCCGCGAAGCCTCTCACCCTCACACGTCACGTGCAGAGCTCCACCAAGCAGTGCACCGACACAAATGGCCGGCAGAGGATCCGGTGTGGCCTCCAGCTGGTCCCAAATGGCCACCCTTATGGGTTCCACCAGCTCTGCATTAAGCAGAGCGTCAAGGAAGTTGTCGGCAACAACGGCCATTTTAATCCCCGTCAGCGCCTCCCTGTAGGAGTCACCTAGGGTCTTGGCACATTTATTGCCATCTGCCTGAGCAACAGCATCGTCGCTCACTTCCCTGACCCTTTTTGACGAGACTGCATCGGGTGCCAGTGCCAACTGCCGCTGCAGCTTACGCCGCTTGCGGTTGGCACACCCACTGTGCCTCTTCCTGTCCCGAGTATGGTCTGCGGAGTGTGCAGCCGAGTTTGTTTCCCCCTTAGGGTGTGCCTCGCCCGTCTGCTCCTTCCTGGCTTCCCCGATCCTGGAGGGCTGACACCCACTCCCCGAGGGTGTCCCGCTGGGATCCCCCTTCGGGTATTCCCTGCATGTCAGACCCCCTCTGTGGCTATATTGGTAGCCCTTTCCAGGGTTACCCCCTCTCCATTTCTTAATACTGCGCGTGTGAGCACCACTCCCCTGGCTTATAATCGGACGGCCACTGGGGCCATCACGACCATGCAGCTTGGGTATGTAGATGCTCCCACGTGCAGCTTCTACACTATTGCTGACCTCTCCCCCTAATGGTTCAGAGGTCCTTTGTTGCTCCCCCTTATCGGTCAAGCCCTTGGATTTTTTTGTGACAGAGTCCATTGGTCTATCTTATTTTCACCTGCTGGCTCCCCACGCACCATGGAGCCCTCAACGTTGGGGATGCCTTGTTCAGGCACCAGGGCTACCAGCTAGGTATAGCACCCCCAAGTGAGCTGTCCCCGAGACGTACAGCACTAGTCGCTCGCCTGGCGGCCGCATGAGCGGACGCCGCAGCCGATTGATCGCAGCTGGCTAGACTACGACCTCCCGTGTGAGAGGAAATCCGGACCAAAGGGGCGTGTTGCAGATCAGCAGCACTACCATCGCCACATCACCACTCAACCCCCAGGACTCCTTCATCCCTCCGTACGGGTCCCCGCGCACGGCACAAACACGCGGGAGGTCATTACTATCCATCGTCTGTCGTTCGACGATGGACCCGCCGGAATATGACCTCTCCATCCCAGGCAGTGGTTGACTGGTGGTTTTAGTTGCGTCTATTTCATAGGGAACTAGACCAAAAACAGGGGGCAACCACGTCAAGGATTCCCCACCAGACTTGTCTTAGGGATCTACACGACTGTTGCGCTCTCCCCTAAGACCGTTGGCACCTTACTCGTCTTGAAGAGTCGAGTAAAGTGGGTTTGCATCTATACTAACAAGCAGCCAATCCAGTGAAGCTAGAAAGCAGAAAAAGCAAGCTAGGCAGTGCAACTATTAAAGCATAAATACAAACCCTGTTGACATGTTTATTCGTAAAATATTCTGCAGCGGCCTCAGCTACCCCGATGTACAGGCAACACTAATGACCAAATACCGTGCTATACCCGTAATATTATACAATTCATATATTTACTACGAAGGGTTTAAACTTCTGTTATTAAATTGTACGTCGATCTTGTCATAGTCTTAACTAAACCTTTGGTCTAAATTGAAGTAATGCACTGGATGTAATTATGTCGTTCTTGAATAACAGGATCCAGTGTGTAGAAGTCAATGGTCCGAAATCAAATAGCTTACCTGTAAAGCTAGGGGTTCCGCAAGGTTCGATTTTAGGCCCATTTTTATTTTTTATTTATATAAACGATTTACCTTTTTACTTGAACAATATTTGTGATGTTGTACTGTTTGATGACAATACTTCTTTGATATTTAAAGTAAATAGGAATAGGGATCATTTTGACGAAGTAAACAGTGCATTGATTCAAGTAACAAAATGGTTTACTTTAAATAATTTAGAACTGAACGCCAATAAAACAAAATGTGTTTAATTCACACTGCCTAATATAAAACATCTTGGTCCTAGCATAACATTGAACGGTGAGTTACTGGAAGCAATAGAATCCACAGTGTTTCTAGGCATTACACTTGATTCAAAGTTACAGTGGGGTGCGCACATATCTTATCCATCTTATCTCTCAGCAAAACTTAATTCGGCCGCTTACGCCATAAGAAAATTCCGTGGATTAACTGACGCTGATACAGCCAGATTAGTTTACTTCAGGTACTTTCACAACGTTATGTCATATGAAATATTATTATGGAGTAAAGCAGCTGATACATAAAGTATATTTATATTGCAAAAAAGAGCTGTGCGTGATATTTATCAATTAGGAACTAGAATCCCGCTCAGAAAAAAATTAAGATTATAGGTGTTTTAACTGTAGCATCACAATATATTTATTTTAATATTATGCACGTCCGTCAAAATATACATTTACACATAAAAAATAGTGACATACATAACATCAATACTAGAAATAAATATTAATTATGTGTTCCATTCTACCGTCTACATAAAGTTCATGGTTCATTCCTATATGTATACGTATATTCCTTGCATACGTTTTTAAAATAAAATTCTGACCAATATTCTAGATAGTTAAAATTAAAACTTGCTTAAATTCTATTTTTTTATTAAGCGTACCACCAAAGTATTCTGTCACACCAGGCTAAAAAAGCACTTTATACTAGTGCGTAGCCGGCTGGAATATGCTTGTGTAGTATGGAATCCGTGGTTTGCCGCTCATTCTCAACGGATAGAAAAATTGCAGCGGGTGTTTACTAGACATTTAGCATATACAACACATGGATTATCACTTATCAGTTATCACCTCGCAGTAGTTACAACCGACGTCTTAGTACTTTCAAAATGTCATCCCTACGTGAGCGTCGTATAACTTATGGGCTTATGTTTTTATATAAGTTAATTAATGGATTAATAGATTGTAATTTGCTTACACATGTATCTCTGAGTGTCCTGCGCAAGGTCCCGCGATATCCAATAACGAGAATATTAGAACTGCCCGTCACCTCCACCAACGTTGGCCGAAATTCTCCATTAGTGAGAATTTGTAGAGACCTTAACTCAGCCATTCACACTCTACCCGAAGTGGACATATTTCATGATAACAGAGCAAAATTTAAATCGAAAGTTTTGAAATCCCTAAGTACATCTCTTTAGAAATAATTGTAAATATAAGCTGCTTGTTTAAGTTTTCTTTTTATCTGTAATAATTATTTTAACTCTAGTTTAGTTTAAATTCTGTTTTTAATATTGAAGTTTATCTCAATTAAGTAGCATGTCTTAATAAGAAGTATATATGACAATGTTGTGCTAACTCATAATAGGCATATTCATGAGATTATATGTATGTATATGCTGTGACTAAACCTTAATAAATAAATTTAAAAAAATAAACGAATATAAAATAAAGCGTATTATAATATAGATGATTATTTGAATGACAAACATCCATGACACTAATATTTGCATCAGATAACAGGACGTTAAATGACAAATACTAACACTTATCTACCTATTTTTTTTAATATTTTTGTTACATCTTGTTTAACCCTTAATAAGGCGCAAGTCTGTTTAAAAGCCAGAAAATACGTTAGAGTGAAAATAGAGTAAATTGATACTGCAGAATTTAAAAAAAATAATTTGATAGAGGTGGGGGGTGTTGTTTCCCCCCTTTTTTGTGTGGGAAATAAATTCCCCTTGCCTGTTTATGTACGTGCACTATGTCTAAAAGTGGGAAAATAATTCCCGTTGCCTGTTTAGGTTACGAACTTTTGCCATAGTTTTGTTGTTATGTAGATACTAGTATTTCTCTTGGTTTCGCTTGTCATTTTTATAATTATAATATAAAATTTTAAGTTGATTATGAACTTTTATTTTATTGACATAAATATTATGTCATGTCGTTTTATTGTATCGGTGTCTTAATAAAAAGCAGTACATATTACAACCACATTTTTATTATAAGTATAAAATTATTCTTGAGGAGCAGCCTCATGAAACGATTTGAAACATTTTTTTGCACATAGCGCGACTTGACATGTGGAGCATAGTATTTTCGTTCTTTTTCTTCTTTTTTCGTGCTGCAAAATCGGCACCTTTTGTAACTATTGCCTTCCTCTGGAAGATGGATCCCAACATTCAGCAAGCGGATCTCATCTGGTACACCAAAGTTAGAGCCCTTTTTCTTCTTGAAAACAACATGACGATTTCTCTTGTTTGAGTAATTTGAGATCAGCGCGCGAGCCAATCGCAATCTGAAATCTCTATGAGAATGCGTACCTACTACATGCGCAGTATTATAAGTGATGTAGCTGTTTATTACTGACGCATCAAACATAAAGAAAAACAGTCTCATCCAGAATTTTCTGCATTTTCGACTAATCGGATATGACGATCTGAAATGATCAAAATGATCGACGCCTCCCATGGTGAGTGTATACTGAGCGATAGCTTTAGGGATGAGAACTTCTTTTTTGGTACCATCTTTCTGAGTTCTCTTTACAAATACTGTGTCAGTTGGATGGTGGGCTGTTGTAAGAATAGTAACATCTCTTGTATCAAGCCACTTGATTGCTGTAATTGGTTCAGCAGTTACAGCTGCAAACTGGTTTTTTTCAAGTCTTAGATGTTTTGGTTGACACCTTTTCATAATTTCCGGGAGATCTTTTCTGTTTATTCTAACCGTGCCAACAGCAAATATTTTTTTTTCGTACAAAGCTTCCATTAAGTTGCAGCTGGTGAAAAAGTTATCAAACGCTAGCAGAGTATTTTCAGGAAGGCCGGTTGATAGCTTTATAACCACATTGTACCCCAGTCCCTCGTCTTCCATACTGTCCCCTTTGCCTGTATAAATTTCAAACTGGTACAGGTAGCCGGTTTTAGAATCGCAACGTGCCCAGATCTTGAAACCACGTTTGATTGGCTTCTTCGGCATATACTGCTTTAAAGTCGATCTTCCTTTAAATTTCACCATGCACTCATCTATTGATTGTTTACTTGAATTAGCCATTTCCTGTTGGAACACTTTATTAAGCTCTTTTATCATTGGTCTCAATTTGTACATTTTATCATATTCCGGTGAGTCTCTTTTTGGTTCGTTTTCATTATCATTCACATGTAAATTTTCAGTAATTTTTTTAAATCTTTTTATAGGCATAATTTTTGATATTTCTGCATTATTGTAAAAAGGGTCATTAGACCAATATAAGTCCATGTCGGGCAATGGATTTAACCCCATCATTATTAATATTCCGAGGTAAGCTTTCATTTCCTCTGAGGATACTGGTGTATAATGATTGCTGTTTTGCTGAATCGCATATCTATTTGTTTGTTCCACTAGAAGTTGTACCAAATATTCTGGGAAAACTTGTCAAAAACATCAATAGGCTGAGTTTTATGATTATATGTTGATTGTGGTTTAATTGTATTAGTAAATTCTGGAACATTGTGTATCTCTGTCTTAATTTTCCACTCCCTTGGTTGTCTTACTGCATTGATGGTTCTGCTTGGCCTTGAGTGACGATCCGGTACTGTTATAATTATATTATTGCTTGAAGGTCCTGCACTTAAGTCATCTGTAGGATTTGGAGTATAGTGAGAGGGTTCTTCATGGATCTCATCTAAACATGCTTCTATTTCGGCTTCTCGTTGTGTGGAATTCACAACTGGTCTGCTTTCTTCATAAGTCTCAATGTGTTCATTCATTTCCTTTGTTGGAAAAATATCATTTTGTTCTGTTCTCTCACCCACACTACAAATGGGACTATGAGTTTCTAAAATATTTGTCAGATACTCTACTGAATATATTTCTTGGCTTTCAATAGTTTCTTCCAAGTTATCAGATATACCAAAAAGCTCTTCTAGACGCCTTTCAATAATAACATCTTGAGGCACATTCAGGTTATCTGCCGGGCTGCTTATAGGGGCTGTCTGATAATAGGCATCATCGTCTGAGTCAAGATCGGATAAATCAGCCAGGTTGTTTACGACATCTTCTAACTCCCGTTGCCCTAACTTTGTTTTCTTATTCATCGCGTTTGAGTTCTAGAAATAAATTATAACATGTTAGTATTACATATAAACCCCTTGAGAAGCCTACGTTCAAATTAGAGCGTTTTATCCCTAAGTGTATTTTATCAATGACTGGTATGTCCATTGGAACTTATATATATATATATATATATAATAAGAAAGAAATTATAAGACTTAATCGGGCAAAGGGAATTATTTTCCCACTTTGTAATTCGAAGATATTGAGGGTATGGATCAATATTATATACCTAAAAGCAACAAAAAACAGCGCTAAAATAGTTATTTCATATAAGATAGAAACATAATCTACTCACGGGATTTTTTGTAGAACAATTTGAAGTTTTTTCTCAGCAGCAACCGAAAATCGACCGTTATTTTATCACTTTGACGCGTCACTACACTTTGACATTGACATATCAGCACAAGGTAGCCATATTTCGAAAAGTATTGCCAGTTAACAAATTTAAAATCTTCTACAAAATAGAATATTAAGTGTTGCGTTTATTCTATGGGCTATCTGTCATGTAAAAAAAGGTATTTCTGAAAGTAGTCTTGGTGGGAAATTATTTCCCCTAGCCTTATTAAGGGTTAAGCTAGAATTTACAATATTGTTACACTCAGTCGTATTTTAATCAAGAAGAATGTGCAATGAAGTCAACTCGTGATCATGGACCGTAAAGTTTTCTTTTGAGTCTTATTCCGAGTCCGCATGCCAAGAACCGTCATGCTCACTCAAATGTCATTGCTTGTGGTGGCGTCATGGACCGGGTCGTTCCCTTCCCTTCAATATGGCGATGGGGCGATGGCTGGCCCATGCGTCGTACTCGTGAACGGGTGCTACTTGTGGTGACTGGTCGATCTTGGTTTCATGGAATTCGATAATTTACCTACTATATTTTTATTTAAACAGTTAGATTAAACTACGGACTACAATCATGCCTTGTCTTGATTATTTATGTACTATCGACTTGAGCGACGGTTGACCACTCCTAAGGTTAAAATCGCATAACAGGCCAACACTTGGTAGGCCACCCGTGACACGCCCCTTTTTATTGTTTGAGTTTTTTTACACTTTACATTTGTTTACTGATTCTAAGGGAGGTGGTCACTTAAAGACAACATGTGTAAGGAATTTTTTTCTGAAATGGACAACCGTCGCTCAAGTCGATAGTACATGTAAGTGGATGCTCCTATTTACCATACTGCTGCTTTAGAGGCTACCATCAAATCTATATATTATTACGTGAAGCAAAAACTTTGTATCCCTTTTTACAAAAATTGTGCGGACGGAGGAGTATGAAATTCTGCACAGTTAAAGTTTATATGGAGAAGGAGTGACGCATTCTAATATTTTTATAAAATATACATTAGAAATACATTAAATTAATAAAAAAGCACTACACGCACACAACCATGACTTTGACACAAGCAGTCGAATCGCGTTCGTAGTATTTCGGCGTTGTTCGGCTGGTGTCGTAGAATTCGTAACTATGGTTACATCATAGACTTAGAATATTTACGCTTGCATAATATGTATGTGATGGTAGAAAACGAAATGAAATGTAATTATAAGGGTATATTTACAATACAACACAATACAATACAAGACAATAAAACCTTAATAACGATCAAACCTAAAATTTATATCAAAATTATGGTCGAATTTCGACCACTTGGCGATCGCTAGTTTTATTAAATGCTTGAGTATGTTCAGTAGTAGTTCATGGAGAAATGGTTACAGCACCTTACAGTTATGATTTGTAATAGAAATATTATTCTAAACTTGGCTATTAAAAAGAGTGGCCATGAGTTTCTTGCCCGTTCTTCTCATGAGCCCTACACCCTTGCTTTGCTGAACGTGACAGAAAATATAAATACACAGAAAAATTTTGTGAAAACTTTGACATTCATAAGTGTTACTTTGTAACCTAACTTGAATAAATTTATTTTTATTTTGATTTCTATCTGCCATGCCGTTGCTGAGCCGTAGCTCGAGTTAAGCTGCAATTGATATTAGGTAGGTACGGTTTATGTTACAGCCTAAATACAAATAAAAAGTGCATTTTGCAGATAATTATTGCCAAACACGGAATAAAGTAATATCTAGGGTCCATCCATCCAAAACTTATTGGCACTTGTCGGTGTAGCAATCTCCATCTTTCTCTTTCCAATTCCATCTCTTTTAGTTCCTTATAAGTTTCATCTTTCACAACTTCTTTCAGTTGATCGGTGTACCATCTTCTTGGTCTTCCCCTCTTCCTTCTTGCTTCTGTCTTCCCTTCCATTATATTTGTGATAAAATTATCATGTCGAATTAGGTGTCCTATCATTTTACCCCTTCTGTTCTCTACGTGTTTCAAAATTTCACGTTTTTCATTTACTCATGTCAATATTTCTGTGTTAGTAACTTTTTCTGTCCAGGGCACTTTCTCCATTCGACGCCAGCACCAAATTGAACGCCTCCTAAACGGCTGGACCGATTTTAATGAATTTTTTTGTGTGTGTTCAAGTGGATTCGAGGATGGTATTTGATTTGGTTTTTTTTTTTATTCGCCTGTACAGGACAACGTCTGTCAGGACAGCTAGTTCTAATATAAATATAAAATAGTATATTACAATATTTATAGCATCACTAATATTTAAATATAATATTGTTACGGCTAGTGCCATCTGACGGCACTGCGGGGAAGAGTCGGCAGTCCCTTCTAATAATAATTTATTACAGCACCATCTATTGACATCTTACGCAACTACATATTTGTCGGTACGAGTTGAGTGGAGAGAGCGCTGGCACATTCTCGAATCATCGCGCTGTTGCGTACCGTGTGTGACGTTTTCTGGAAAAC
Organism: Catocala nupta; assembly: GCA_963675205.1. NCBI lineage: Eukaryota > Metazoa > Arthropoda > Insecta > Lepidoptera > Erebidae > Catocala > Catocala nupta. The sequence goes on from OY776079.1 coordinate 18,089,303, forward strand.
TCCAGAAGCGCTTTACCCGCGTATAAATAGAGCGCACGCGCACCGCCAAGTCAGTTTACTATCGTAAGCGGTCAAGTGTTCATCGAAGCGAACGGAAGGAACGAAAATACTACGGAGTTTGAAGCAGTTACAGTGGAAAAGTGTAGTATAGTATTTGTTGTGTATTAAAGTTAATTGTGTGCTAGAATAAAACGTGTTTCAGTCGGTAATATTGTTTTGTATTCTTTTCCGTCGAACCCAGCACGTAACGATATACTTACTGCTAGTTATTTCAATATTAGTTAACACTAACATCATTAATTGTAAATCAGTGCGAGCCCTTCTTAACAATACAAATTGGTAATTGGTTTCATTAAATGATTGATAAGGAATTATGCGAATAATCCGTACTTTCGATTAATATCTGTTGCATCTGTTAAATAGCGAATATGATAATAACATCGTAGGACCTACGACATATTACTTATTATACTCGTTGCTCTCGGTGGCTTTAAAGCTACTCTTTGTCCATCCTGCTATATTCTTCTTTCTTCATCCTGTTATTCTTGCTGAGGTCGATGCTAAAGAACAAAAAAAATATACCGGTATTTCACTTAGTACCGTCCAGCGTTAGATAGAGTTAGATATATAGATAGTATAGAGTTTTCACCGATTTACTAGAGATACCCTCTTATAAGCCAGTCCTCCATAAATAGAGGGCATGTTGGCCTCTACTAACGGTGCGAGCGGTCAGGCCTGTCGAGCCCTAAGAGTATTGTACCTACCCCTGATCTTCTGTAGTAAGTCATGTTCGGGTACTGACCATGACGCAAGACGTTACCTCAATATTATTGTAATTGCTAGGCGCCTGCAGTCTTTAAATACGTATGCATGTACATATGTATCATGGAAATACCTAATTCTCATTATGTCTTATGCTATACATGACAAGATTTTGAATTGAATTTATTAAAAAATTGATACAAATGTACCTATTATCTCGTTTTTAAGTAGGTATTTTATTATATTACTGGACCTATAGTTACTCTGAGGAGTGGAGTGCAAACGAGCATGGCTGTTTTACATACAAATTAGTCGGTGACTTAAGATGTTATCAAGATCTTCTAATTGAATGATATTGTAAGATTCTGACGATGCCTCGCGTGCGCAACTAGTATAATATATAATAAGGAAATATGCTCCAGGCACAGAGCAGAACGTTCGATTCGCAAGGTTACAATATAACTGGTAAGTTACCAAAATTCGTCGTTAAATATGAGTGCTGGTGTTTAAAATGGCAAATCTTTCTATTCATAAAATAGAAATAATCAATTCTTTAGGTTCGATATTGACGCCCATGTTAGAAGCAGCAACTAGAAAAATTGTTCCATGTGTTTGGTGATAATAAAATCGTAACATTTTCCGACTTCCTGTTGCTACTGAGCAATTTGTAACATGAAAACTCAATAACATTTTGTATAACGCTCGAATCAATCCCGGTTCCTCACAATCGCACGCAAGCATAAGTGTAAATTTATGCCTCTACATCAACAAAGTACCTAGTCCAAAAATGTAGTAACCACAAGCTTATTTTTTATTGAAGTAGGTAAATACATACTACAACTTACATTTTATCATCAGGACAGGTTTTCTTGCAAGAAGAAAAAATAAACAAGTTATTTAGATTTAATATAACATTTATTTTAATTTCATTGCCCATAACCCAAACAACCTATAATAAATATTTAATTAAAAACAATACACCATTCGCCCAAAATTAATAAATACCTATTTACGAACCACTATTCCCAACTTATGAGTATGCCGTGACCATATTGGTAAATAATCATTTATGAAATTGAGTATTTTATTAAAAGCAAAGCATATTAAAGAACAACAATCGGCTATCCTTTATATGTATGTATATGCATGTACATATGTATAACAGAGTCTGTGAAGTTTATATGAAAGTAGAGATTCGTTTACTATAAGAATTCATCAATGTGATGAATGAGGTAGATTTAAGAACTACGATATTAATTAGTCTTTTTGCCGAGCATTTTTCTCCTCTGCGACAACATGTGGCCGTATAGTACGGGGAAGATAGGAATGTATAAAAGCATGTAGAACACTAGAACGTAATAATAGTTAAATGCAACGTTCCACGCGTTGGGCATGGATATAGTGAACAACTGCTTCTCTGCGATCTCATCGAGAGTGTGATACATGCACAAGAGTTCACCTGTTATTCCAATAGGGTAAAGTATCAAGAAAGTAGAGTACCTGTAACAATAAAGACATACATTATAGTGCGTTCCAAATACGAAGTCCCATTTGACAGATGATCGTTGAACAGCGATAGTGAAGAGACCGTTTCAATCGACACATCACGAAATCGATTACCGATTAACTTTCCAAACAAACTGTAATCGTGGGTTTAGAATCAAAACAAAAATGATAGAAACAGAAAAACAAGAGTCCATCTAAGTTTGACATAGGGTATCGGAACCGGTTACTCCCGGTTCCAAAAGAACCGGCTTTTCCGGTTCATTAGGTCATAAAGAAAACCGGTTTCAAAATATCAATACCCGATTTATCGGTTCTTTCGGTCTCTTGCAAAATTATTAATAAGTACATCACTATATTCACTATGAGTTATATTTTAATAATGCGGGCGGGCGAGTCAAAAGGCTTAGGCTACGCCAGATCTTGGAAGGGACAATCTGCATGAAGTTAACTTACAATCTTATTTATCTAATGAAGAGCAACTAAATAGAGACAGCTCTCTATTTAGTTGCTCTTCATTAGATAAATAACTTTAATGTAACGCTCTTGTAGGCATTTTACATTAAAGTTATGTTGTTTATGTGCAATCGTAATGTCTTGTTTTGTGATTTTTCTTTTAAACTACTTATTATTATTATTATTACTTATTTTAGGAAGACTTAGTATTCCCTAATTAATAAGAACTGATTGTTAACAAAAAAAGATTAATATTAGAATTATATTTGTGATTTGGAATAAACTGTTTCAATTATTATCCTTCCTTTAGAAAACCTTTATTATAGCCTACCTACTATAATTAAATCTAAGGAACCGAAAAAACCAAGTACCCGGTTATAGCTTGCGTTAGGAATCGAAAAAACCAGTTCCTAAAATAGGTCCGGTTTTCGATGCCCTATTTGACATATCGAAAGAATAGTTACATCAAAATTATATATACATGTCTTTTTGTAAAAAAGAAACTGGACTTATCCTTGATTAATTCCTAGTATCACATACTTACTCCATACTTAATATAAGGGTGAAATAAATGTGGTATAACAGATTTTGATTTTCAAGACGACTACTCTTTAAAAATCATGGGATATTTAAACTATACTTCCAATATCGCATCACCAAATACATTTTATTAAAAAAAATATTAAGTGTTTGCAGAAAGGGATCTAAGGTGCGTTGCAACGTAATAATAATTAATACCAAATACAAATTTGCTAAAGTATTTCTCGGATATTTGTTTTTACCTCGAATTAGTTCGATTTTATCCGATTCATATTGTCGCTTCAGTGACTGTGACTAAAAGTAAAAAGATACCTTAGTGCGTAACCATGATATTGTAGTAAAATGTAATTTTATTTTGATGTTTAAATTATATAAGACTCGTATCAATAGACATTATTAGTTGATTATGTTTGTGAAACAATTACATAATGTTTTGTATAGATTCTAATTATTTTAAATAGTCTTTAGTGCCTTACGTAATCATTATCTATTTTAGCAATTTGTATGAAATGTGCAGAGTTACGTGCTATGAAGTGTCAAAAGGGACTTCGTATTTGAAACAGACTATAGTTATTTTTAAGTGTCGTGTCTCTCTATTATAGGTTTTAGCGGTATCTGTAGTTAACAAAATAAATGTTGATTCTTATTATGGTGAATCAGTATTATCAATTGTTACTGACAATATGCAAATTGATAAACCTATGAACCAACATCATTAGTAATTCAAATGTTCACTAATGTATGCAACCACTGAAATGTCAAATGTTTTACAACTAAGTTCATTGACGTTTTAATAATTTAAATTACTTTATGCTCATTTCTAGTTGTGTATGAGACTGATAGTGCATTTATATCATTATTTTTTTACGTTTTGCGGCATATCAAGCTTATGAGATTTATATTGTATTCAGTGTTAAGATTACAATTTGGCCTCGTCATTTACAAGCACTTACTCTGCCTAATTAGATTATTGCCCAGTGCGTTAATTCCTAGTATCACATACTTACTCTATTAATTTACAACGCATTTAGAGTAAAAGGAAGAATTGAATACTTCAAACATTGCCAAATACAATCGAAATCTAGTAAGATCTAAATTAAGAACAAGTGGACATTTTAATTAAAAACAACTAAGGCAAGTAATAGCCAATGATAAGTCGATTTTGAGGCTGTTATTTTATAATTTAACATTATTCCAATCGTAAAAGAACAAGGATTAAATACTTTTGTTTGTAAATTCCCGCACTTGTAGGTAATAATTCGTGTATCGCGTGACTTTACAAACATTTAAACAACGGATACAAAGTACATCCAGACTCGGAACAACCAATTGTGGGTCACACAAATATTTGTCCCGTGTGGGATTCGAACCCACAACACTCGACGCAGTCACAGTGACGAGGCGACCACTTAAACCACTACGCCATCCGTGCAACATTACAAGCACATGGATACCCTGCTGTGTAAACATGATCATGATTGCATTCGAATGTTTCTTTTTTACATTCGAATACTATCACGCGCATTAAATTTGTGCATAGCGCAAAGACGCAGCGCAAGCGCTTATGTTATAAAGTATTGTGTTTTCTGTGCATTTGAATATACTTTGACGGCGTTTATGAAAATGGTTGTCGTGAATTTCGTCCTAAACTACATTGTAGTAGGTACCTATTATAATATGAATTCTATAACTCACCGTAGGAACAATAAAGGTTGCGGGACAAATTTTAGTAAATTAAGAGCGTAGTATGCGTATCTGATAATTTCAGTTATACTCCAGGCGAGAATGCACAGCGGGAGGCCAGGGCTCACGGTGGCTGACTGCGTGGCCATCAGAGAGCAGCACACCAGGAACACACGCGAGAAAACCTGTGGCAGTACTATAGCGACGCCTGATGGCACTAAACCTATAAGAGAATGCACAACCTGGAAACAAACATTAAACCTTCATTAATTTCACATCGTATTACAAATTAAGAAATAGCAAGGTAAACTACAAATAATGGAATCTGGAACGGTTAAGGTACACGAGACGTTCACTTTTTAATAATTTTATCTGTTATTATCATATCAGCCGAATACGGCGTCCCTGACAGATTTGCACAACAATCGATGTTGTTGCTTGCATGTAGGCCTACAGCCTTACTGGCAAGGGCAAGCTTACATCAGACTTACGAAGTAATGTGACACCATCGAAAAAGATAAAATGATTTTTATAAAAACAAAAACTAAATACTTTATGGTGCCGCATGCGGTGACAAACGTAGTTTTGGTAGATCTTTCTTTGCCCGTAGGTAACAAAGTATTGTTTGTCCCCCGCCTGCAGCACCATAAAGTATTTAGTTTAACTAATTTGAATATACATATGTACTTAGTTATTTCATTACTTGATAAAGTAAGCTTACAAAACAATGCATTAGTCAGTCGAATTTTATATAGATATAGTGATACTGTTTTTTTCTTTTCAGTTCATAACTTTTAAGCAGTCGAGTTTTTTGTTTTTATAATAATAATTTTATTTGAGACTTTTTAGTTTTATTAACCAACAAGTTCTTCAAATATCATTCATCATCATCTTCGTACATGCAATGTAATTCCTGACTTGATACATTCTTGCTAGAAAAATACTTCAGGCGTGCCGATATATAATTGGTACGCTTTTTGACAATTTGTGTTCAAACAGTAATATAAACGTGATGTGATACATATATATTTGAAATGGTCTTTTCACGATCTTTCATTTAATACCCATATTGCTAAGGTAAGAAAAAAACAACCACAACCCTTTTTTTCATTTGCGTGCGCCATTTAGAAAATGTATAGAGCCTATATCACTACCACAATTCTGGTGAATTCAACGACACCTCATATGTCAAAAACCGTCCAGCCGTTTGGGCTGTAGCGCGTGCCAAAGAAATGGACATACATACATAAATACGCTCGAAAAACATTACCCTCCTTCTGACGCAGTCGGGTAAAAATAAACCTTGTTTAGTATAAGGTTGTTGAACCTGAACCAAAGCGTAACTAACTAATAAACACATTCTATATCACACGATATAAAACGATATACTAATATTAGTAGTATGTAGTCTGGCATTTAATACGTAATTTTTCTTTTTGTCGAATTTAAGATCATTTGAATGCTTTTCACAGGTAAACTACTCCAGTTAGAGAGAAAACTATTATATATCTCTTGCTTAACAACTTCAAACCCGAAAAAATTTTGCCACTTATAGAGATATTTATTATTTTTCATATAATTAAGAATGATTGTTCATACAAAAGTTAAAATAAATAAAATGTAGATTGCTAAGGATGTCTGACTTTCGCCGCTAGATTAAATTCAAACTTTCTCTTTTCTGTTCGCGGATAAAATTTAACGAAACAGTAAATTAAATTAGGGGGCATTTAAAAGACTCTCGTCCATTGAATGTTCATGTACCTAGAGTAATATAGTAGAACAAAATATGTACTGTTATAATGAATGGAAGTAATTCGACACTTGCGTCATCATCGTTATTGTCGTCCTAGAAAACACGAACTAATTAAGTATAGAACCCTTATAATATTGAATGGTATATGAATAATAATGGCAGTATTTAAAGTCATCAAAGTCAAATTTACTTTGCCAATTGTGCAACTATTATTTAATTTTGTTAGATAGAGTAAGTATGTACTTGAACAAATTATATTATGTAACCTACAGACCATGGCCATGGCACACTATGTGTCCGTTTCTATGTTTGTAAATATTCACGCGGTACCTATAGAGATTACTCACAGATCTGATAATGATCAATGATCACTGCCAGTATAGCAGTTTATGTGTAATAATTAGCATCGAATTAAAGATTACTAGTACAGTTAATTTAAAAGTAAAAAGTCGACTACATATTATTACAGCGAGTTCTGAAGCTGTTTTAATTATAACCTCTGAACTTGAATGTTTACCTGCTACTTGCGATACATACCTATATTAAAATGTACAATAGCGCATATATGTATGTACACACATATACTTTGTAAATTACTACGTTCAAGGATAAACAGAAAATTTTAATACATAACTCAGATATGTTAATAATTATTACTGGTAGTAGGTATTTTTTTAGTTATTGAATATTATATTTGTATAACATTAAATATTGTCGAATATTTGTGACATATAAATAGTAAACAAAAATGCCATTCTATTTGTTTAGCATACTTACTTTTTACGAGTAAAACAATGTACATAAGAATAAAGATTACATACAATTAAAAACCTTCAACTCTTATGGATTTTGTATCGATACTAGATTCAATGCAAGAATATATAAAATAACCGTCTGGATAATAATAATATGTATAGACTTTGAACCGAATAACGCGCTCAATGTCAATAGACTTGGATGCCACATGCGTGACGAAGCGAGTTTTTAAACATAAATTTATATGTAAGTTATTTATTATGTAGGAGACGAACCAGGTGATTTTTATCGTCTTATTAAACTATTAAGTACTTTCTTATTTATAAGTAGATGCTGTTTTAAAAAAACAATTAGAGGTAATTGTTTTTTTAAAACAGCATTTAAGTTATTTGATATTATTTAAAGGTACATGAGGATGTACCTTTAAATAATATCAAATATCTTAAGGACTTCTAAATATATAAATTATATATTCACACGCGCCTACTATTTGCCTTTATAACTGAATAGGATATTACAGAATTAAATAGACTTACTATAAAATTTGTTATCACATGTGTCTGAAAACTATAGCAGACGAAATAAACATATGATCACAAACAGTGACAAACTATCTGTTAAATTCAATGGCTGTGAAAACAATAAGGTGCTAATGGTCACATAGTGCCTTTTTTTTAATACAGTCAGGTATATTGGCCATACGGATAAGGCGATTAAAGGCTTTGTTAAGTGATAGCTCAACAAACAAATTGTAACTTTTTAAATCAAAAGGTGCCTCATATTTGGCTACTAACGTTTTTATAGCGTGCAATGTACATGTAGCACAATACCTATCTACGCATTTTTGCAAATTGTGCAAACTATCACAACACACTCGGTGTTGGCAAAAATATTCATGACTGTTTTTACAGTGTGTATAACAGTGCTAATATATAAACATTTCATTTGTAGACTTCTTGATCATTTTATTGATTATTCTATAGACCAAAAGTTTATTACATAATCGGTGATATTTTTCATTTTAGATAAATAAGAATACAGAAGGTTAGGTTAGTATATTACAATATGAATAGACCATGGTAAAAAAGTATGTAAACACTATTAACAAATAAAATAATTTTATGGCTATATAAAGAGTATGATTAGATATTTTGTAAGTGTATGCGCCATCAGTCTATTTTAGATTTATATTAAAACATATACCTTAGCCCAAATTATTTAATCTATATAATATTATTAACTTATTATTGTTATTATCTTAACATAGAAGGAGCTTTTGACAAGACAAAATTCAATAGCATCATCCAGTCACTTAGCACGTTTGGCGTTGATAGAACCAATACACAGTGATTCAGGTTTCATACAAAGGCGGTCATAAATACACAAATCCGTTATAAAAAGTATTTTATTATTTTACACGTTGGAATATATTTAGGTAAACGTAAATAATTAAAATTATAATATATTATATAAGTTTAAAAAATTCTTAACAACATTTAGGTGTAAAAATGTCTCGCAGTAATTTTATTTTAGACGATCGATGTATCTAAAACATTTTATATTGCGAATTTTAATAGTAAAACTGTAAATAATGGTTATTTGTATTAACAATAACCACAAAAGAATAAAATAAAATAGCAAAAATACATAAAATAAGTTTATTTTCTAAATACAAACAACCTACAAACTATACGAAATATTGGCAAAATTACCTTTAAATACATAACAAATCTAAAATAGCTTTTGACAGTACACTCTTTTTTTTGACAGGTAACTTTCGTAGACCTGTTATGAAGGGATCTGAATGAAGAAGAAGCCTATTAATTAAATCAGTATTGGTCAAAATGCGACTCATTTTTCGCGTGTGATTTCTCCTAAATGATTTGATGTGTTTGTTAGTTGCTTCAGCTGCTTCTTCAGACAGCTCTCCGATTGACAATAAAACGTGATTAATAACATTAGCACCATGAACTAGGACTTTGTGAACGGAAGCAGGCATGTTATACCACGGATACTCGGCAACTAATTGCCGAGCTGTCTCTAATGCGAACTCTTCGAAGTTCGTCTTATTAATGTTATATCCCGAATTCAAACATTGAAGTATGATCCAGCAACGATCTAGGAGATCTTTCTTGATCCCAGTAATTTCAGCTGAAATTTCTGAGTTCGAGAAAAACCGTCTGGTGGTATTACCATGCATCGTTTGAGGTCCCGCTTCCGCCACTTTTGGGCTTATCCACTATAAGACCTAATCTTTCTCTAAATTGAGTCTGAATATATGTTTTTTTTGCTGCAACAAGAATTTTGTCATTTTCAGATCTAGCTTGCCATTTTTTAACATCTAACTTGTATGCGACATGAACAAAATATTCAAAGAAGCGTATTAACGCGTGAAGAGGTGATAAACCAAATTCATATTTACTCTCATCGACTTTCTTGTTTAAACATTTGTCAATTTGGTTCATTTCGCTGGGCAAGGCATTACAAATATAACATTTAGACGAGGAAACACTGCTAAGTGCATTACACACTTTGCCATCTACCATAGTAAATTGCAAGCAATGAGTAACGCGGTATTCCTGATCTTCTTTTTTGAAAACAGTTTGCTGTAAGTTACTTATTTTCTCTTTAAAATATGCTTCTTCCTCAACTGATACTGCAGTCGATTCTTTCAAATATCGAAAGCGTACAGGCCTACAGTATCTAGTTGACGAAGGACGAGGATTTTTCCACAAAACTACGGTATTTTCTCCAGTACCTAATTTCAAAACAAGCTGAAGTGGCACATATGAAGTAAGAAACAAGGTACCGTCTTCAATAGTGGCGTCAGAAAAACACTGTTTATATTCAGAATGCCCTGTACTGCCATCGAAACCCCATTTCCCTATCAAAGCTATCTTATCCTGGGATTCTTTAGGTACCCTATCCAAAACAACCTTTTGAGACTTGAGAATCCGATTGGCTGTATGATCTAATAAACTTTGAAGTTCGACTTCGGCAGATGATTCGCTAACAGTTATATCTGGAGGATAACAGTGTTTTTTCGATTCCACAACAATTTGGTAAGATGGCAAAATGCTTTTTGAAAACTTATTGTTTATAAATTTCTTTACTAATAAATATTGATGTCGAGTTAAGTGAGCTTCGACAATGAGCGATAAAACTTCGTTAGCATCGATTTCAGGAAAAGTTAATAAACTATCATCGGAAGCACTAAGCAATGAATGTACAAGGGAAGGATCTTGCTTAGACAAATTAGCTAATCTTCTCCTTTTTGTACGTTTACTGGTCTCGTCAAAGTTCATTTTCGGACGGCCAGACGATGAAGATGTTGATGCTTCAACTTCGTCAAAGTTCAGAGATACACGTACCTTAGTTCGCTCTACATCAATATTTTCAATTTCATGCAGCCAATCTGAACACATTTCTAAGAATTTAGATTTAGTACGATTCGACTTGGCCCAGTAATGAGAAATTCGTTTACATACATTCGTAATTCTAAGGCTTAAAGGTTCTAGGTTAATGTTTTCGATGTAATCAGAAAGGCATGATGTTTCAGTCAAAGTGTTCAGGACATGCTGTGATTTTTCATTTGGTTTACCCACTTTAGAGTACCAAATGTTAAAAATTGACATCCTCGATACAGAACATTTCACAAACAATATAAAAACTGAACTTAAAAAAATGACTTTATTTTTATTCTATGGGCATACATACTTTGACAGCCCACTAACGTAAGAAGAGGCAGGAAGAGGCAGATGAAACTTATAGCCCTTTATAAGGATGTTCTCCTTATTCTAAAAAGATATGCTTCAAGGGCAGCAAAGTACAGCGAAAAGTTGTAGGTCCAAAAGATATAAATATACATCACATTTTTTAAAAAGAAAACTACCCTCAATAATAAAGTGATACAAAATAATATGTGCATAAAAAACAATAAAAAGTGGTTGATAATAAAAGTACATACCTTGCTCTTGAACATCCATACCTTCACAATACGTAAACACTTGATTTGAAATGGTGACACTCAAAAACAACGTGATTAAGTTTTAATGACTCACACGTAGCGTTAATTAGTATCGCGATGCGCTCACTTCCGCTGCACAAAAGTGAATGATACCTTGACATAATTAAGTTGGTATTTATAGTTTTTGGAAGTATGTGAACTAGCTAATGACTTAATGAGGTGATCTTACTGGAGTAAGACAATGAAATTTTTCAATTTATGGCCTAGGGCGGAATCACAGTGCAATAGTGGCTGGATCGATCAACTTCTAAAGATGCGGGCGGTACAATTCGCGGTGAACTCTACCACGAGAGGTGTAGTGGCGAAGGGCTGTCCCTAAGGAGGAGTACTCTCCCAGCTACTGTGGAACATCGTGGTAGATGATCTGTTGGAACGCCTTACCAGCAGATGCTACTGCAGATGCACGGTTGGCTATGCGGATGACATAACCATTCTGATCAAAGGCGACTCAGAAAACATAATCTGTAAGAATCATGGAACAATGGTGTAACCATCATGAAGTGACGGTGAATCCAACTAAGACAGAACTGGTTTTTTTCACTCATAAAAGGAAAACTCAGTTAACATGCCAAAATTATTTGGAACGGAGCTTACCCTAACGCAAGAAGTCAAGTATTTGGGCGTAGTACTCGACCATAAGCGGAACTTGAGTAAGCACCTAAACACGAAAATAACCAAAGCATGCACAACATTCTAGCAATGCAGAAGAGTAATAGGAAGAAAATGGGGTCTCAAACCATCTACAACCTTATGGCTCTACACGACCATAATACGCCCCATGATAATATATGGCGCCATAGCTTGGTGGCCCCACACTCTTCTAAGCACAGTCATACACAAACTACAAAGTCTACAAGGACTCGCCTGCCTGGCGACGACAGACTGTATGAGAACCACTCCCACGGCAGCGCTGGAGGCCATACTAAATCTCAGACCCCTACACCTCATCGTACTGCGCAACATCGGTCCCCTATTGTCTTTCTGGACGGGGCTAAGGTGGTATGAGTAACCGAACAATATTTCGGGCCAAATACCAGTACCTCCTTCGTTCTTCGTTTCTGGACTGTTTAGAAGATTTGCTCATTCGGTTACTTACTGATAATACACGTCCAACTAACTAACTGTTATTATCTTTAGTTTTTTATAGTCAGTAGTATATGGCATAATGGCTGCAACATTTTGTTAATCTAAGTTGTAAAATACTTAAAATCTATTTAATTGGCGATTTAAAAGAGTGGCCGTGAGTTTCTTGCAGGTTTCTTCTCATAGGCTCAACCGTTTGCCTGAACCTAGCAACTAACCTAAATGTAGCTTCAGTAACTTAGTAAACTTACTAACCTTATATAGGTTAGTAAGTTTATAAGTGTTACTTTGTGACCTAAATGAATAATTATTTTTTACTTTGACTTATGTTAATCTTTATCTTTATATATATAAATCTTCTTTGCGTGTGTTTGTAATTAAACTCGTCCTAAACGGCTGGACCGATTTTGATGAAATTTTTTGTGTGTTCAAGTGGATTCGAGAGTGGTTTAGATGTTCTTTTTTTTCGTGTTTACAGGACAACATCTTTTGGGTCCGCTAGTATAATTTTTTTTTTATTTTTTTTTTATTTCGAAAACAAACAATTGTACATTAAGCGTTACAAAAAAGTTGAACAATATAAAAGATTAACTAAACGTTGCACTTATTACAATAGGGTTGGGAAACGTGTTCTACAAGTATAATGTTAACTATAATGCTTACATACATATAATAATATTATATTTATTTAGAGGACTTTAAATAAGAGTAATATAACAATTTCTTACTAGCTTACTCTTATTTTTCGATTGCTTTGAAACTATATACAATATTTTTCTTAAATACAGGTCGAGCTTATGCAAATATATCGTATACGTTGGAAAGGCGCCCGATCGCCCGGATTTGTACGACTAGGAGTCGTGGCAAAGAGCGAGTAAGCGCGCGCGTCTCGACTTAAGATCGTTCTTGGCACTGTGTTATAAATATTGCTTACAATATCTGGACAATCGTAGCTATTATGTATTAGACCATAGAGGGACATAGCATGTAGTAACAAGACTCTAGATTTAAACGTTAGTAGGTTATATTTATCCAACGATTCTCTGTATGATAAACAATTTAGGTGACATTTAAATTGCATAATTTTAAGAAACTTACGTTGTATTCTTTCTATCATATTATCGTATTTGGAATAATATGGGTCCCATATTGTGCAAGTGTATTCAATTTGGGGTCGAACTAATGAGTCAAAAAGGTACATGTAGGATACAAGCCGATTGAAATCAGATGTAGCTCTCATAACAAAACTATACATTTGATACGCTTTAGCAGTAATCTTATCAATGTGTAAATCAAGGTGTAATTGACTGTCCAGAAGAAGACCGAGGTCCGTAATAGTCGTCTCTCCGACAAGGGTTTCGTTGCATAAAAGGTAATTAAAGTTGATTATTGTTTTGTTTTTGGTGAAATTTATGTACTTACATTACAATTACAATTACACACGCTTAGTTGCAGTTTATTTGTCGTACAGTAGTCGGACAATCTATTCAGATCATCTTGCTGATGCTGCAATCACGAACTATACGAACTAGCTTACTGTGTTGAAAATTTTCAATCATCCGCTTATAACAAAAACTTACTATTCAAAATACAATTACCTATATCATTAATATAAAGTACAAAACAGCAAAGGGCCAAGAACTGAAATGTCAGAGGCTTAAGAACAAAAACAAATGTATTGTACCAAAATATCCTTCTCAACAATTTTAAAATAATAGCTTTTACTGAGACTTGGCTGAATATTGGCATCTTGAATAATGAGTTGTTCGACTCTAGATACACTGTTTACCGACGTGATAGACTATGTCACAGTAGTGCTAAAAAGGATGGTGGTGGTGTTCTTTTAGCTGTCTCAAAGGATATTCCTTCAGCTAGAGTCTATAACTGGGAAAGTGACAATGAAGATCTTTGGGTCACTGTAAAGTTAAGATTTAATAGCATTGTTAAGACAATAGCTATTTGTGTTGCATATCTGCCTCCGCCAGTAAAAGCAGAAACATTGTCAAATTTCTTAAACAATGTTAGTACTATTTTCAACAATGCTCAGGATATCCTGATTGTCGGGGATTTCAACCTCAGTTCTATTAAATGGTCTAACACTGGTGGTGGCGGTTGCAATCAATTGGTTCCAAATAACTACAACAGTACATTAGGAGAAATGTTTGTCGATTTCTTATCAATAAATAATCTCTATCAATATAACCATATTTGTAACATAGATGATAGAATACTAGACTTGATTGTCAGCGATATGAGTCACCTCTATGTTTCCTCCACCAGTAACGCACTCACTAAAGTAGATCCCAAACACCCTCCCTTGGAAATTGCAATTTCACAGGAAGATCCAAAATGCTTACGTCCGAAGAATAACATTCGCCCTAACTTCTATAAATGCGATTATGAAAACATTCTAACAGACCTATTCGCAATAAATTGGCATCACGAATTTTCCCAATTTAATGACATTAACGAGCAAGTTACTCTATTTTATCGAAAGTTAAAGGACTTAATTGACAAACATGTGCCTAAATATAGTTTTAAAAATTCTAAATATCCATCATGGTTTACTAAGGCCTTGATAAAATTATTAAATGAGAAAGAAAAGTATCGTAAAAGATATCGTAAGTATAACAATCCCCGTGATAAACTGGATTTCAAACTGCTTCGAAGCCGTTGCCATACAATGTTAAATAATGACTACAGCAACTATAAACGCCACATTGAAAATACAATAACAAAAGACTCTAAAGCTTTTTGGCGTTACATAAAAAACAAACGTTGCAATAAATCGGGAATTCCAGCTAAAATGTACATGGATAACTCAGTAGCCAATAATGGTACTGATATTGCCAATCTTTTCGCAACCCACTTCTCGTCAATATTTACCGACCCTAATAGCTGTAGCCCAGTAATAAATGCTTCGGATTCGTTTGAAGTGTTAAGCAAATTAGAATTCACGAAGAGAGAAGTACTGACCAAAATTAAAAAGCTCGACACCACCAAGGGTGCTGGTCCTGATTCTGTACCGCCTATCTTTGTGAAAGCTTGCGGAAGAGCTCTCGCGGAGCCTCTATGCTTCTTGTTTAATAGATCGTTGGATTCGGGAGTATTCCCTGACGAATGGAAAAAAGCCCGCATAGTACCAATTTATAAAAAAGGTGATGCCAGCAATATCAAAAACTATAGGCCAGTCTCCATTCTGTCATGTTTTTCGAAACTTTTTGAAAGTCTTGTTTGTCCGATTGTCACTAACCATTTAGACTTAAATCTCTGTAATAATCAGCACGGTTTTCGAGCTGGGCGATCCACAGAGACTAATCTTATTCGGTATATTACAGACATTTCGGAAGCACTAGATGACAGAGTCGAAGTGGATGCCATCTATACAGACTTTAGCAGTGCATTTGACAAGGTGAGCCATCCACTTATGATAGCAAAGCTCCAGTCCACTGGAATCCATGGACCATTACTAAGGTGGTTTACTTCCTATTTAGCAAATCGCTCCCAATTTGTTGCTGTAGATGGCTATGTTTCTCAGGTGTTCTGTGCACGTTCTGGTGTTCCACAAGGTTCACACTTGGGTCCAGTCCTATTTCTTTCATTTGTGAACGACATAACATCTCAAATCCAGTACTGCCAAAGTCTTCTTTTTGCAGATGACTTAAAGATTTATAAAAAAATTACAGATCCAATAGACTGCACGCACGTCCAGAGTGATTTAAAAAACATTGAAAACTGGTGTATTAACAATAATATGATTTTAAATCCAACAAAATGCTTCCACATCCGTTTCTCCAAGAAAAAAAAAACTTTACCTACTACTTACAAGCTATATAACACCGCACTGACAAACGTGAGTGAAATAAGGGATCTTGGGGTGATAGTCGATGACAAATTAAGCTTTAAGTCACACATCAATGACATTGTCAAAAAGTCTGCTCAGACTTTGGGTTTTATCAAACGAAATACTCGGGGATTCCAACTACCAACCACAAAAATACTTTTATTTAATACCTTGGTGCGAAGTCGGCTAGAATACGCTAGTACAGCCTGGAATCCATTTTACGCAGTTAATTCTCAAAGAGTAGAGAGTATCCAAAGGGCATTCACAAAACATCTGGCTTTTATGTCCAACGATATCAGTCACCGTTCTCCATATCAGCAGCGCTTACAGCACTTTAAAATAAAAACCTTACGAGAACGTCGATTATCCCGAGATTTAACTCTCCTATATAAAATTGCAAACGGAATCACAAAATGCAATGACTTAGTTGAACGCGTCACGTACGCAGTCCCTTCAAAACCTCCCAGACATCCAAACACCAGAATGTTTCACATACCATTCCGCAAAACCAATCTCGGTCGCAATGCACCCCTGTTCAGAATGTGTAGGGAATACAATGAACTCTCCAAAAGGTCAAATATAGATATTCACGATCTGTCATTGAACAAATTCAGGAAAACCGTTTTAGAGGTGCAGGAACATAGCGATGGCGCATAGATCGTCATGATATGTTGTTTTGTTTGTTTTGTTTTGATAGGTTTTATTGAATTTTGCTATATTTTTTTGCTATATTTTTTTTTGCTTTTATTGTGTTAAACTTGTTTATATGTTAGTATACAACTAGGAACAGATTGTTGTCTTAATGTGATTGCTGTGTATACCTGTAATAGGCATGCATGTCAGAACTGACTCATTGTTGTAAGAAGTATGTATTAGATGTAACGTGTAATGCTGTTGGTGTACCAAGGAATAAATAAATAAATAAATAAAAATAGAACTGACCCTTGAGGGACTTCCAATGTAGAAACAAACCTGTCAGAGTGATAACCATTACTCATAACTACTTGATTTTTATTGGTGATATACGAATGGAACCAAAGAAGTAAATTTCCTCTTATGCCATTAAAAACGATTTTATTCAGTAATATTATAGTAACATAATCTTTAAAAGACAATAGTAGGGGCAGTGGCAAGAACATCTCTTAGATGTTCTTGCCACTGCCCCTACTATTGTACAACCACTACACAATCTGTGCAGTCTTATAACTAAAATTATCATCTAGTCCAGTTTGTTATACTTCCTATCGAATTTGTTATACATGGGTCTGCCGTACTGTACAAAATTTTCATTTCATGCTTTCTAAGAGTTGTTTGGTGTTTTAATATATGTTAATAAATTATGTTCTTTATTGTGAAATACCTAAATTTATTTATATTACATTAATAATTTTGTAGATAATTGCTTTGAACAGCATGAAAATTTGTTGCTGTTTGCATGGTAGATATGCCAGTATAATAGTAATTGGCAATCTGTAATCTCTGCCTACATATGGACATGCCTGAGCAACTGATACATACTTATGAAGTACAGATTTGTATCTATTGTCCAACTGAGAACATTGATGAAATTTAATTAATACATAGGTAAGTTTATTGAGAGTTACAGATTGCTTGCAATTTCATTTATATACATCACACAATAAACCATACCCTCAGTTCTACTAAATGGAAATAGATGAAAAATGGCTTAGCTTATCATGAATTCAAGAGTAACAAACTGTAAAATCTGCATTAAAATCCAATCAGTTATTCATAAATCTTAGTTATGCATTCAGTAGGCTAATTCACGTAATTTCGTGACGCGCCGATCAAGTTGCGGTGCAGTTGCAATGAAGTTTACGTCTTAATGTAAAATGGTATTCTTGTAATTGTTTAGCTGCGCGTGAGCTGCACGTAAACTGCGCGTGTGCTGCGCGTCAACTGTACGTCAGTCGTATGTAATACTTTTGTCATGGCTTTCAGGCTTTTGGGCCGTTACATCAGTTAAATTTATCTACGGTGTGGCCACATGAGGGAAATTAATTTACTCACTAAGTAATCGCATGGAATCGCACGTTTAACGTTTCTCGTTGATTGGACTAAACTGTCATTTGAGACGTCAAATGAATAGGTGAATACCGATCAAGTTGCGATCTCAATCACGCACATAAAACGCGCAGCAGTAGAATACTCTAATGCCGGCCATTCACGATCAAGTTCACCGTCAAGTTTGCAGAGGACTTGATGCGGCATCCAGTAAACTTGACGGTGTATGGCTATGGGTGTACATGACAAGTCTACTTGAAGCGAAAATAGAATTTCGTTCTGCCGGCTTGATCAAGTTTGCAGCGTCATGTAAACTTGATGATGTGTGTGAGCGTTCAAGTATGCACGACGTTAGTTGGCATCGTGAGCGACACAAGCACGCACGTTTTTCGAACTGGTAAGCAATTTGTCTCCATTTATCAGCAGTTTTGGGAAACTGAAAAACAACAATTAGTTACTAAACTATTCAATTCACTTCAATATTCTTTATTGTAGAGAACAACATTTACAAGTAAGATTATACAAAGAACACAAATTAGCGACTCAACCTAACAGATAAACTGTTACCAGCATGTAATCATTTTTCAAAACTTTATAAATAGCAGCACACGTTTCTGGAATTATTCGTCCTAAAGCTTGAGGCGATATTATGGCTGAAATCTTTAGACACTCGTATGATCTTCCTGTCGCAAGAAATCTTAAAGTCACCATAAGGCTTTCGTGTGCCGAAATAGAATTTCTCATGACAGTGTCTTCTTTCTGAATTAGGGGAGTCACCAAGGATAAGAGTTTTAAATAAGTTTCTTCATTCATCCGTACATAATTCTGATAATCTTTTGGAGTAATCCTCAATTCTTTTACTAAATTTACATGCGATAAGCATTTTCGTTTCAGTAACCAGTTTTTGCACCACACTGATCGATCTTTTCTTTCTGTTTTCTTAATTGCGAGTACTACGCCTAAGACGGCAAACGCGTCGTCGTCCGTCACTGGTGACGCCATGGCTTTAACTGGCAGCCATCAAGCAAACTTGCCAGTAAACTTGATCGTGTGTATTCTATATGGACGAACTGCAAACTGGACGCGGCTTCAAGTCCGCTGCAAACTTGACGGCGAACTTGATCGTGAATGGCCCGCATAAAGCGCTCGCGTGACGCGAACTTGACGCGAGCGTATCTGACGGCGGTTGTCAAAATTACGAGAATACGAAAAGGGCTATTTTGATCGAAACATAACTGCAACTGCACTGCAACTGAACTTATTTAATTACGTGAATTAGCCTACAGACCTCTTAAGTAGTTACTACCAATTAGTTTCTCTCTCTAGCTAAAAACAATGTATAGTTACATTAAGAGTAAGTTTTAAAATAGTAATATCAAAATGCTTTCTACAACTTCTTCATTTGCCATCAAGACACTTGCTCATACTACTTATTTTTGGTATATTTAATTTAATAAATTAATCAAATAATTATTGCAGAGCAGTCTTAAAGATAATTAAACTAACATACACTAAATAAAAAGTACTTATTAGTAAAAAATTGTACTTAAAATATTTACCTCAAGAACGGCTGCATTTTGAAAAATAATTACAGTCCATTTAATTTCTGCCCAGAAAGTGTCCAAAGTTCCACGGTTTAGAAAGTGTGATAATGTTTGTAACAACATATAAGCCCAGCTGAAAAAGAAATACATTTTTAATCATCCATGTATTTGATATAATACAGTAAGAAATACCTGTTTTGTGTATGCATTACATATACGCTTTATTTTAGCTCATAAATAATTGTAGTTTACTTAGTAGCAATTCTGACATAAAATTTACATTTTTGCTATGTTGTTTCATTATATTTACTAGATTACATGGTAAAATTCATTATTTTTCAGATACCAAACGACTTCTGACGAAAAAACGTTAAATATTGTGTCCAGTTAACAGAAATTTGATGTTATACATTTAAAATAGTAAATGTTTAGGGTATGTTTAGTGATATAACTATTAATCTTTTGTGATGTACCAGGAGCAGTGATAACTTACCCAATAGTTTGGATACCATTATAGGCTATCAGGTACAATTTTCCTATTGCTGATGGTCCTGAACTTCTTACTTTTTTTGTACCTTTATCAGCCATGATGAACGGTTTGTAGAACTATCATATAATTATCCAACGAAAGGCAGGTCCACTCTAACACCTAATTAAAAAACCTTCTAGCAATCAAGTTAAATTGGCAAGCAGGAATGTAAGTAAGTAATACTTTTAGTTATTTCACCCAATTTAACCAAACATGTTAGCGGACAACGATTACGTTCACCCGCTTACGTCAAATAAGTCATGATCTGAATGATCTCAGTATATAACAGGGTTGCCGATGCCAATGTACGTAATTCCCCAAAAATCCATATAAAATTCCCCAAATTTGGGGACAAAAATCTACTGATTCCCTACAAATTCCCCTCGATATCATTTTAAACAATGAAAAACGTTTTAACTATTTTTTATTACTATTTTTACTATGTTTGTACCGTTCTACTTTTCCCATATACATATTTGTTGCAACCATTTTGCTCAAAGTGTTAAACGATGTGGAGGCCACTGCTCTTAGACCACACGACTGCTTACCATCAGGCGAAGTATGGTATGTTGAAGAGCAAAAAGAAAAAAAAATACTTGACCCTGCCAAATTTTTTATTCCCGTCTCTTGCTGCCATTAAAGATATTACAGTATCTGTATTTAGCCGATTGCGGATTTCTGTATTTAAATTTTTAAGCTCCCTAAATTTACGTTTGACCAATGCATTTGGAAATGGCAGCATGAGCAACAAGAACGTCATAATTATTATGTTTGTAAATATTATTTTCCATTTTTAATATTCACAGTAGCTACTAGGTTCTGCCAAAGTATTCTTTCTTTATTAATTTTTATATTTATTTGAAAGAATTTAAAAATTTTCAAAGATTTCAAAATCCCCGCATAATGCCAATCCCCAATAAATCCCTGACCAACTTGAGATTCCCCGCAGTTTGGGGAATTCCCCACAAATTGGCAACCCTGGTATATAGTGTCTTATCTATGGTCATGATAGTTAATATTATGATCGCCATGGTATCAAATAGTTCTGCAATATCTTTGGTGTCAAACTTAAACACAGATGACAGCACGTTGCTTAATTATATGTCAAACTTGTGTCAAACTGTCATCACAGAATCTACACTACTACCACAACCACAGGCCACAAAGTAGAGACCATACCATAGAAGTAAGTACTTGTACCTTTGGCTTATACTTAATATTAGAGATTCAAGCTTTGAAACCCAGTCATGTTTAAAATACAATAATCGTAGAATCGTATCGTATTTTCGTACGGCCATAAAGAATTAATTTTCTTACTGGACTCGTCATTACCAATATATCTTCAGCCCACTCATCAGCTTGTCATTGACAAATTGATTTGATAAAGTGTCCGGCGGCGAAGTCAGTACCGCTTTAAGATCCTCAGCTGGTAAAAATACACGTTTAATTATACTTTTATCCAACAGTTGGACATACCAACTTACTAAATAAGAAATAAAGACAAATGAGTAAATATTGAATTCGAATCAAAAGTTTATTTATAGTTCGTTAAAATATATTGCTCTATATTACATAAAATATAATTACAAAATTATTTAAACTATTAAACAATGACATAATTAACATAATATATACACAAATTATTTACAAGAAATTATTATTTTTGGTCTATATTATGTTGTCGTTGTCTCAATCTCTACTTTCATTCGTTTATCGTTCAATTCGAATAAGTGTATAATCTATGGTTCAATTCATTCTTTCCTCTGCAACGCGTTCCTACGAAAGGTGTGAAACATTTATCTTGCTTTAAGAAATTATAAAATAATAACAAGTGTATTCAATTTATTACTTTAATAGATTTATATCTTATTGTATTACTTACATTTCAGTAATACGTGGTGAAACCAACTATCACAATGGTTGCGGCCAAGAAACAGGTATGGTTTACACGTGTTCTAATAACTTGGGACTTAGACGTGATTATTTGATGTATCTAATTAAATAATCCTTTAATTATAGTCCAAAATCATTAGTGGTACAAGATAGGCTTACTTATTATATAATATGTAAGGTTGAGAACGTATCATACAAAGTTTTTATAGGTTATGTAGTTCTTACTGCATTAGTTAGCTTAGTCAAATGTTAAATAATTGTTAACAAAACATGTTGTATGGTCGTGTTTTCACTATTTGACCGATTAATTTCAACTTATAACCTATTCCATTACATTTTCAGAAAAAGACTATCGAGTCTATAAACTCACGCTTGGCGCTGGTTATGAAATCAGGGAAATACTGTTTAGGATACAAACAGACATTGAAGACTCTTCGCCAGGGCAAGGCTAAGCTGGTCATCATAGCCAAGAATGCTCCTCCTCTAAGGTGAGACTACTGAGAAGTAGAGTTTCCCAACTTTTGTCAAAGGGAAGCATATGGAGTCTTAGGACAAAGAAGTATGGATTCCCTCTTAGTGTTTCAGGAAGTAGTCATATGTCATAAGAGATGATATCTGTTAATTTCACATGACTGTCTTTTCTGATTCATGTGGGAAACCTATGGAGTAGTCTAAAACTCATGTGCTGATCTTTGACAGGTAAGCAAGACTACAGTAGAACAGTTATAGTTGGCACAGTTTAACCGCTGGAGCACAGCGGGAATCACATGGCTTCAGATATCCCTCAAGCCCGGGGTATGCGATTTGGACATTATTTGTGATATGTATATTGGTTAACTTTACATATTCTTAGGCTAGGGCTTGATGGCTGGGAGCACTGGAATTAATTGGTTCCAGCCATTCTCCAGTGGTAAAATTGAACCCTTGTATGATTAATAATTTATTGTAGCTGATGAGTGTCTAAATATTTGGAAACTAACAGGACAGTGTCTTTCCATAGAGTAAATACAAAAAAGTGTGCTAAGTAATGAAGTTTGTAGTTTAAACATTTAATATTACAATTCAATAGACCAGATTCTTGTTATTTAATGTAATATAACATAGGAACTTATTTTTTTATTTTCATAACAGATGTTTGTTATACCTATACAAGTAGTTACTTATCTTTTTCAAAATCATGAAAAGAGTGAGAGGTGTTCTAGTTGTTTGCGTATATGATACAACAGGTATACCTAGAATAAGTATTCCTGATCAAATCTGCAACGCGTGCACGCGCCCCGTCCTGACGAAGTGCCGTGCTATTTATCATGCGCCATTGTAGAGTGCGTACCAACAAGTTTGGGTCCTCATACCTCTGCCGAACGATCAAGGCATGGAATTCTCTGCCAAGGCACGTGTTTCCTTCTTCCTTTAATCCTGGGTCCTATAAGCGGGGCGTGAAAAAGCACCTTCTCTGGCCGTCAAAGTAGAGACCTCAACATCGCCTCGGCTGCTATGAGGACGATGTGGAGGCCACTGCTCTTAGACCACACGACTGCTTACCATCAGGCGGAGTGTGGTCATTTTGACGAGTAAAATAATTAAAAAAAAGAAATGTCAAACTTGGTTACTTTTGTTTATAGGAAATCTGAGATCGAGTACTACGCACTCCTGGCTAAGACTGGCGTCCACCATTACAGCGGAAACAACATTGAGTTGGGCACAGCTTGCGGCAAATATTACAGAGTATGCACACTCGCCATCACAGACCCCGGTGATTCAGACATCATCACCACATTACCAGAGTCACAGGCGTAGATATATATCATAATATAACTTAACTTTCCAAAAATGTTTTTTATTTATTGTCCATTTTGACTTATAATTGTTAGTAACATTTCTATGACGATAGCTATATCAAATTTTGCTGGGATGATTAAAATTTTAATGGTTGATAAGGACCCTAGATTTGTTTCTGTAATGCAGTTCTTACTGGATTCGAACGTCATAAAAAACGACGCTTTTGGAAATGTCTGATTGATGCCCCCTAAATCTTGGTCACCCTTCTAACTTGTGTTACCTACCTATAGGTTTTAAGTTCTGTAAGTCGTTAAGTTCATACATTAGGACTTTAACCATGCCGTCTACATTTTCGTCGAAATCGTATTAGTAGTTAGCAAAAATAATAGGGTCTCTACTAATCTCTGAGAACTGCGTGGCCTCGCGTTCTCCACGTATCGACCGCGCGGCCATGGTTAAACCTTTACAACTTTCTGAATATTGGATCTACGAATTTGCTACTTTCATTGTTAGGTTAGTGGTTTACAAATTCCTGCGTAATGTTGATATAGTCGTTTTTCTTTCACGACACTGCGTCCGAGCATCCTCTCTCTCTACTAGTTCAGTTTATGATATAGCGTTCCCCTACACCAACCGTCAAGGTTATATTAGGTGGAGCCACTACCTTCCAGTGCCCGAGAGGACCTTCCGGGACCAGTTATAGACAGGTCTTGTCCCCTAATTTTTGATTTCTCCATCCTAACCTCTGAGATCCGGTTCTCGTAAGCGAGCTACCTCATGCCCAAGTGATACAACCTATTCTCCAGATAGGTACAAGAGCAATAAAGCCGCTCAACGCTCGCAACTCTGGGAGATGCTAACAAAAACCTCGCCAAAGCCGCCTACCGCCTCCCATATTATCAGTATGGTACCGGAGCTGTATAAGGCACGGTCACTTCCCGACATACATCCATACGCCTACCCAAATACAAGCCGGGTGTGGCCCGAGTCACTCTAGCTATGACTTACTTGCTGAGCAGGCAAGCGTCCGAGATGTGTTGTGGCAGCACTTCGCTAAAGACAACTCCGTGGCTCGCGCGACCGACTGGTTTGGCGCATGAACTCGAACGGCCAACGCGCAAGCTGCGTCGGCCGACACCGTGCGGTATCCACGTATTACCCTGACCGTGATGACTTTGCGGTCCCGCAAGAGAGTCCTACATTGGTACACCGTAGAGCGCCACCGCTTTAGCCTTTAAACTTAACCTTTTCGACGCGCATATATATAATACACGATCATGGCCCTCTGCAGAAGGTTCCTGGCGGTCAGGGTTACGCAGTTACCGAACAGTGTCAGCCGATGCACCATGCGCGTTGGATGCTACCCTGTCGGTTTTGGAAGCAGAAATACTCGCCCAATTGTTTCACGATTGTGCTCCGGTCCATGCATGTGGTCGGAGACAGGATGTAGTCCCGGGCTCCCGGAAGTGATAGGACGCGCGCGAGATCAAGCACATTGATTATGATCATGATGTACAATTTTATTATTTGGGCATGATTTTAGTGCAGGTATTGTTAGGGCACGGGTGCTTTGGCAAATACCTGCATATAGTACCTAATTAGGAGAGAAACGGGTTCCATATGGCACGTAGTACTGGGTTCCTTCCACTGCGCGAGTGAAGACCCCCACCGCGCACACTTGCCGGCCGCGGCACGTGGCGCAGACGGTACCCGGGCACAGTCGGCGCACGATTCCCCTCGCTAGGACGTAACCATGTCTCATTGATGCCTATAAAAGAATAGGGCTTTGGCGGTGCGGCGCCGCGCCGTGAACTCGTCGAGGTTATCACAGCCATGGTCGACAACGAGAACGTTATCTCGCAGAAGGTGGTATTCTTGCGGATCCGAGCCGCCGTCGGAGCGAAGGCTGCGGATGAGAGAACGGGGATCTCCCATCCGCAGGCTAATGAGCCGGAGCGACTCCCTCTATAGTACTGGGGCGTCGTCCACAGGCATACAAGCCTGCATTGGGTACTGCTGGGTGGTTCGCTGAAGTAGTTAGTTACAGTTCCACCGACCTACGCACAATTCAAGGCATCGTGTTGGCATACCGAAACTTTCCATCTTTTCCCGGGTAAGCCCGACATAGTATCATATTAACAGATTTATTAACTGTGCTACTAGATAAGCAAAACTAGACTAACTTTTGAATAAAAGCTGTGTGCTATGTACGACGCTCAAACTTAAATTCGTGAAGGTAGCAATTATTGATACAGCATACTTTTAGCAATTCAGCGTCCTTAATGCTGAACACGGAGGCAAACATCCAACCTAACTTCAGAATGGCTGGACAAAAAAATATCCATATTTGTCTTAATGTATTTATTTATTTAGCAACTAGCTGTTACCCGCGACTTCGCCCGCGTGGATTTTAACTAAAAAGTGTTTGTTCAGTTTGCAAAAATTACAAAAACAATATTTCTGTTTTCCTCATAGCATAAATATAAGCAATTGGGTAGCAATTCCTAAATATACTTTCAAAGCCGCTTGCCATAGGCGACCAGCCATTCTGACGCTAACCTCGACACGTCCCGTCCGTCCGCATCAACAGTCAAAAATGTATGGAGCGCGCGGCCGATATAAAGACGCCGTCTTTATATCGGCTTGCGATTCGTGGCGTCGCGCGCCACGCTAGTGCCAAACGTTCAGGCCAAATTCAACCTTGGCCCTACATTTAGGCCGGTTTTAGTGCTCGACCGACCGTCGCCGCGTCGGTGCGTACCGTCATTCCTGACGATAACCGATCGTCAGTTTGTAACGTTCAGTGCTCTCCTGACCAACCAAACTGGCCGGACTGGTACAGTCACAAACACGTACACTAAAAAGAACCTAAAAATGTAATGATTCTCAAATTAAGAACGCATAATGCGTAATACCGCCAAAAAGTACGGCTAGTACGTTCTGTAGTGAATGTATCATTTTGTTACAAGTCTGGTTATAGCCGTCATTTTCATTCTCTGTCAACTTGTTGATACGAGAGTGCACATTATCTGTTATTTTGTTGTTAAATTTGTTGCTAATTGTTAAGTTATTTGTTCTGTTTAATTTTTAAGTATTTGTTTATGTTTTATTGTTCGAAACATTGCTTTCTTTGTTTACCTTTTGTCTCAAGCCTATTTGAATAGAGTATAGTAAGTTCGATTTTTTTGATGATGATACGCGCATCCGTACGGTCGGCCCACCGATCGGTGAACCTCTGAACGCGTTAATATGTTTCCATAGCGCGTCGGTCGACCGACGGCACGCATGCGGACGCGCTCGACCGACGGTCCTCGTAGGCAGAGCGTAGCAATATACGCATGCGTACGGTCGGTCGAGCACTGTCACGACTTGTGAATTTTCATACAAACGACAAACACGACCGACGTACGCACCGACAGTCGGTCGAGCACTAAAACCGGACTTACAGCGCAACGTTAGTGAACTGCGGGCACCGATCAAATATACCATAGATGCACGATCGTCGCTCGAAAAACGGCGCCATCCAAACTGTGCATAAATCAGTTGCATGCACGGTTTCGCTCGCAGTCACTTTACGACCGCGCTAGCAGTGTGACGTTTCACGATGCCAAAGTGTGTAGTGAAAATTCAAAAACTATACCTACTCTAAAAGTGCAAAAAAAGGATGGAGTGTCGTAATTTCGGTAAGTATAGTTTTATTATGAAATATTTATTATAGTTTGATCAATATATACAATATGTAAATTTAAATGGATGTATTACGCACCGGTCCCGCTCACTCTTGCATGCGCTGCCCGTAAGCGAGAGCGAATCGACACCACTTGTTTGGAACAAAGTCCATATGAAATGGCATGGAGTCGTTAAAAGTTGTTTTAAATTATTAATATAATATTTGTATTAATTTATTTTAGCTTTCCACAAAATGAAATTCGAAGGGAGAAATGAAGACGTATTATAAGCTCGAGATAGAGATGACGAGTTTTACCAACCAAATACTTCTAGCGTAATTTGTTCAGAGCATTTTAATGAAGAAGATATATACAGGGTGTCCAAGAACCTGGCGTCCAACTGGATTCCCACGATGCCCCAAGTTCTAACAGTACTCAGAAAAATATTTTAAAAAATCCACCCCATGTACTTACAGAATTATACTGATTTCAAAAAAAAAGGGGAAATGAGCACCCTGTGACATACTTTTGAATGCTGTGACTGCTAATGCTGATAATTTCGATATTTCTTGGAGGTTTTGTAATCTAGGGTATTGCTGTGTCTAAATAGAATGTAAAAATAAAGTACTTATTGTACCATTTTAAAATAAAATATTATTTTAACTAAAGGTGATATGGAAAACTATTGAATTTCGCAACTTTGACCGACTGTAGTGTAAAAAAAATGTACCAAAATAGTATGGCAAGTGACGTCAAATTTTGACGCGTTTATTCCTCTTTTTAAAAAGGTATAATACTTACACATTAATTTGAAAAAAAAAATTTTGATAATATTTTTACTCAACAACCCAATTTTTACGATGTCTTACAGAATTCTTAGAAAGAAAAATTTACGACGAATTGAATCTAACCTCTAAAGAATTACTGTTGTATGCTCATAAAAATAACAACAGGCCTCTCAAAAAACAGGTTAGACCGTAAGGGACGGTATGTGCATGCATCTCACCATAGTGATTCGTTATTACAACAGGAGGGAGCAAGACAGAAACTATCTTTGCGATTTGCTGGTTCTTCTTTATGGTACCCCATTATTCAGGTAAGAGTGAGGGAGAAAAAGGTTAGAGGTGCGAGTGAGATAGATAGTGACGCTATCTGGGATCGTGCTATTTAGGATAACAGTACGGTCAGTACGCGTCACTGCCTCCTGCCGTTACTACGCACCTCTCTCTTATTGTTACCATTGATCACGTACTACGATTTAAAGCTTTGTTTATTGGACTCGATTACTCTTTGTGCTCTGGACTTTGAAACGAACTCTTTACGACGACCTTTGCCTGTGTTTGGACAGTTTGTGTTTTGTGTGTGCTACCATGGCGACCTACACTCCGCAAGAATACGCAAATATGCACTACATTTATGGAGAATGTAGAGGTAATGGACGAGCTGCAGCGAGACTTTACAGAGAAAGGTATCCGAGGGCTACGCGATATCCCGACCATCGAGTTTTCATTAATGTGCACAGATCACTATGTGACGGGCGGTTCCCCAATCAAGTAGCTGGTGAAGGACGACCCGTAAATGACTTCATACGCGATGAAGTTTTAGAGGCGGTGTCGGCAAATCCAAGCATCTCTGTGCGAGGAATAGAAGCTGATACGGGGATACCGAAGAGCACAGCACACAGTATTCTCCAAAAAGAAGAATATCATCCGTACCACGTACAGCGAGTGCAAAGTCTTTTACCTCGAGACTATCCGAGCCGAGTCGCGTTTTGTGAAACAATCCTGCAAAAACATCGAGAAGACGAAAACTTTATCGACAAAATTTTGTGGTCAGATGAATCTACATTTAAGAAGGATGGCTACATGAACCTACACAACTTGCACGAGTGGCATGTGGAAAATCCGCACTTGATGCGAGAAGATAGATCCGAGTACCGGTTCAAAGTGAACATGTGGACCGGTATTCTCTGTGGGAATATTATTGGTCCATTTGAGATGCCCGAGAATTTGACTGGCGAATCATATTTAAATTTTCTTCAAAATGATTTGCCAAACTTACTAGAAGAGACCCCACCAGATATGTGGTTCCAACACGACGGCTGTCCAGCACATTTTCGCGTATCCGTTAGAGAGTTTTTGGACGAGCAATACCCGAACAGGTGGATTGGGCGATCAGGAACAATCCCGTGGCCAGCCCGCTCACCTGACTTAAATCCGCTGGATTTTTTTTTCTGGGGAACTATGAAGGAGCTCGTTTATGCGAAGCCCATTAATGACATCGCTGACCTTCGTGAGAAGATAACACAAGCAGTGCAGGTGATACGTCAAAAAAGTTACTCGCGAAACATAAAGCGGTCCTTTTTAAGGAGAGTGAGAGCTTGTATTGCCGCGGGTGGTCAACATTTTGAACATTTATTGTAATAAAATATCTTTAAACTAACATTCTTTGCTTTTATTCTACTGGGAACCCATCTACCTGTGTGTATTTCCTTCTTGCTCACTCTTGGAACCGAAGTAAATAATAGTAGTAACATAACAGTTTCTAAGATAAGAAAGGGTCCGACAGTTACCGTTAGTAGGTAGGCACTTCGTAAAAATTGGGTTGTTGAGTAAAAATATTATCAAAATTTTTTTTTTCAAATTAATGTGTAAGTATTATACCTTTTTAAAAAGAGGAATAAACGCGTCAAAATTTGACGTCACTTGCCATACTATTTTGGTACATTTTTTTTACACTACAGTCGGTCAAAGTTGCGAAATTCAATAGTTTTCCATATCACCTTTAGTTAAAATAATATTTTATTTTAAAATGGTACAATAAGTACTTTATTTTTACATTCTATTTAGACACAGCAATACCCTAGATTACAAAACCTCCAAGAAATATCGAAATTATCAGCATTAGCAGTCACAGCATTCAAAAGTATGTCACAGGGTGCTCATTTCCCCTTTGTTTTTGAAATCAGTATAATTCTGTAAGTACATGGGGTGGATTTTTTAAAATATTTTTCTGAGTACTGTTAGAACTTGGGGCATCGTGGGAATCCAGTTGGACGCCAGGTTCTTGGACACCCTGTATGTAACTAAGAAAGGGTTTAATAAACTAAAAAATATAGCCGTACCAAATATACAGGTAAAATATTTTGTCATTTAATTTTAAAATTATGTAAAATTTAGTTAATTTTATATACGATTGATTTATTAACTATTGTTTTCGTTATTTTTATAGCAAGAAGAGTCAATAGTGCAATCTGAAGTGAATGCAATAACACCCCCCATTTGACAGTAAACATAGGATCTACATCCACATCGGGGAAAGCTACATTAAATTTAAATTTAGATAGAAATAATGAAACACCTAAAACTTCAAATACTATTCAGGTACTAAGTAATGTTATAAGTAAATTATTTTTTTATTTTTCTACATTACTCAATATTTTTTTACAATTTAACCATACCAATGTTTTCATTGGAATAGACGAAAACTACCAAGTACAATCACCAAATCTTGGTCATAAGGTAACGTTAATAAAAGTTTTGATTGAATAATATTTTGACATACGTATGTATACACTACGCGACAAAATTGAAAAATGCATATACAAAATATAGGTCTAAGCGGCAATTGTTATATAAGATGATATTGTTTAAAGGTACATAAAAACATTATTTTATTAAAGTTGTTAATTTTTTTTACCTAGTTCCTTCCGTAACGATAGATGTTAAAAATTTTAGCATCTACATCAACAAAAGTATCCTGGTAAAATATATCTAGTTTTGTTAGCTAATTCGGCCATCTACGAGTATATAGTTTTATTATTATTTATTGAAACTACATAGAAAACACACATACAAATATTTTAAATAACATGTAATACAATGTACGCAGGTGAGCATAATTATTAGTACTGTGAATGATTGGCCTACTTTAATATAAATATATTATACGCTTGCTTTTTATAAAGTTATATACCGTCTTCCTTATAGTTACCTACTATAATTTAATTATTAAAATTATAGAATATAACAATAGCTTATTATCAAATATATTAAAATGAATAACGACTATCATTTCTTCTATAAATGTTCCGAGCGGTAAGAATATCATATGCCTATAGTCAAAATAATAACACTCGCATAATTGTTGCGATGAGTTTACACTTAATTGTAATTACTATAAGGTTCATTTCAGAATGTTTTGTTTACATAATATGATATGGTTACCGTAGTGAGAGAATGAAGAAAACATTTATGATACTTTGTCATAAGTATTACGACACTGTCACTAAGTGTTAAGGTTTATATTAAGTTAAATTTATATTCACTTTAGGACTATTTTTAAATAGTCGAACGAGTAAACATAACTATAAGGTACACATCAATTCGGAGACATTATTTGGGTATGATTTAGTACAAGAACGTGCATCTATGGTATATTTGATCGATGACTGCGGGTGACATAAAAGGCGACAAACTTATTATTTGCGGTTGGTACAGTAACCGTGTCCAGGGATTGAACCGAAATTTCAAAATTAAGTTTGTTTTTATTGTATATACTTTTCCGGGATAAAAAGTACCCAGTGTGGTGCCCAGGACATTAAAGTATAATAATAAGAAGTTTCATCGTAATCGAACTAGTAGTTTTAGCGTGATGCTTGAACAAACAGACAGACAGACAGACAAACACTTTTTTAATCACATTTTTGTTTTCGGTTTCGATCTAGTAACACCCCCTGCTATTTACTTTTTTAATATTTTCAATGTACAGAATTTACACTTCTACAGATTTATTATATGTATAGATGATTGAAGAAATGTAGCAAATTGGATAGCAATTCATGAATATAATTTCAGAGCCATTCGCTATAGGCAATCGGCCATTCTGACGGTAACTTTTAGTGCGATAGGATAAAAATGTATTTTTAATCTTACGTAATATAGGGTTTTCTCTTTCACTTTTATGAACTTCAAGATGGTACTTTTACGATCCCAAGTTGCCCTTCCGATGTCAGGTTGGCCGACGTATTGTTATATCATATTTATAGCTTTAACTATCATTCTAAAATCAATATCAAATAACTGTACCTAAACAGTACCTAACTACCACGCAAAAACTCAGTACAAAAAGACAATATTGGTAGGTACCTATCACAACAAAATAAAAATCACATTTTTGCTTCCACGTCACAATAACTAATAGATTGTCTAAACATAAATAACAACAGGCTATTTAGTGTCACTAATACAAAGAAAGCTCAGGAGGCCGTGGAATGATTATACAGTGTGACCCGCGTTAAAGTGCAACCCCGAAAATGGGTGAAATTAGATCGAAAACTATCGACGAAAATGGGTCTAAAAAACTTCTAAAAAAAAACTAATTTTTTTATACGCCACTGAACATTTGTTTCCCGAATTTTGACCTCTATGTACAAATAAATTTATTCCTCCCAAACTAGCCGGCCGATTTTGATGAAATAAACGACAAATCAATGCCAAGTATTTAGCGATGAGAATAAAACAAAAAAAAAACAACAAAAAATGGCTTTAAATACTTCATTTTTTTAAATACTTGTGAAAAAAGTCACTATTTTTCAGTTTTTTTCAATCAACTCAAATTTCTATGAAATAAACCCCTACATCTTGATTTGTTTTATAATTTATTATTATTCTTGACTGTATTAGCTTTCAAAAAAAAAATAATCAAACATTGGTGCCAATTCTGTTGCCACAAAATTCTCTTATCTTAGCTAAAATCTCTAAAATTTAATTTAGTCCTGTCAAACGACATTTCATATTCTGAATTCGCTAAAAGTGATAGGACTAAACTAAATTTTAGAGATTTTTAGCTAAGATAAGAGAATTTTGTGACATCAGAATTGGCACCATTGTATCTCTAAAAATACAGGAGTTACGAATTTTTAAAGTTCACTACTCAGAATGGGCAAATCCAGGTAGAGACCCTTTTTTTATTCCTTTGTTATACCGGTGGCCAGCTGCTATTGTATTTAATGCTTGGGGTGTATAACAAAACGAAATAAGCTTCCAATGAGCTTATTCCGTTTTAGTTGACAGTTGAAATAAAACAAAAATTAATCAAAAACAATGATTTATTATTAATTATTGTTGACTTAGATTATAATGTATTAGGTTTTCGAAATGTGCTCCGCGTTGTTGCAAACACATTGCCACGCGTAATGATATGTGTTGTGTGGGCCTCCGTATAAGTTGCGGTTCATTTTTCAATTCTTCAGCGCACCTCATGATGCGGTCATGAAGCTCAGCCTCTGAATTCACAGGTGCACTGTACACCTTTTGCTTCATGTGGCCCCATAGAAAGTAGTCGAGCGGCGTCAGATCAGGAGAGCGGGCTGGCCAGCCCACTGGGCCTTCGCGCCCAATCCAGCGATTGGCATAATTATTATTTAAAAATTCACGGACATTGCGCCCGTAGTGAGCAGGGCAGCCGTCCATTTGCAAGTACATGCCCTGTCTCGATGCCAGCGGCACATCCTCTAACAGACGGGGAAGCTCATCCCTTAATAAAGTTAGGAATCGTTCCGAATTTAATGTCGCTGGTATAATTACTGGTCCTATCAACATGTCGTCGAGTAGACCTGCCCAAACATTTATTGAAAATTGCACCTGGAATGACGAGGCCCTCTTCAGATGTGGATTATCATGTGTCCACTCGTGCAAATTCCTAGCGTTCGTGATGCCATTCCTGGTGAACTTCGACTTATCCATCCATAAAATCTTTTTTAAAAATTGTGGATTGCGAGATCGACATAACGCACCTGGATTGGAAATCCATATCCCCGTGCAAATCGTGGACTCTTTGATAATGATATGGATGTAGACCTTCTTTCTTCAAGATTCTCCACGCTGAGGCTTGTGATATGCCGTGAAGTAAAGCTAAACGCCTCGTACTAATAGTAGGAGTGGCAAAAACGGTACTTAAAACCGCTTCTTCTATCGCTGTGTCGATTACAATGGATTCTTGTTCACGTCTTGTGTGTTGTAATCCAAGTCCGATGTCGGAGAGCTTCCGATGAACTTCCTGGAAGTTCCTTGCCGACGGTGCAAGTCTGTTCGGAAATGCATTTACGTATGCCGATCGAGCGACTGTTGTGCGTCCATCATACATTCCATAATAATAATGGATGTCAGCGATTTCTCGCGGGGAGAATGCATTTAATCGCGGCATCTCAACCCAGCACAACCACGAAAACAGTCGAGTAACGTAACAAACAGTCAATAACAAAAACGTAACAAGTAGTCAATAACGAAAACTCAACGAAAAACTGTAACTTTAATGCGAGAACAACAGCTGACGTACAGCAGCAGCGATGTGATCGGAGCGGACTAGCGCGGGCGACTGCCGGACTGTACCAATACCCCTTCCCTTTTCCCCAAGCATTGAACACAATAGCAGCCGACCACCGGTATAACAAAGGAATAAAAAAAGGGTCTCTACCTGGATTTGCCCATTCTGAGTAGTGAACTTTAAAAATTCGTAACTCCTGTATTTTTAGAGATACAATGTTTGATTATTTTTTTTTTGAAAGCTAATACAGTCAAGAATAATAATAAATTATAAAACAAATCGAGATGTAGGGGTTTATTTCATAGAAATTTGAGTTGATTGAAAAAAACAGTGAAAAATAGTGACTTTTTTCACAAGTATTTAAAAAAATGAAGTATTTAAAGCCATTTTTTGTTGTTTTTTTTTTGTTTTATTCTCATCGCTAAATACTTGGCATTGATTTGTCGTTTATTTCATCAAAATCGGCCGGCTAGTTTGGGAGGAATAAATTTATTTGTACATAGAGGTCAAAATTCGGGAAACAAATGTTCAGTGGCGTATAAAAAAATTAGTTTTTTTTTTAGAAGTTTTTTAGACCCATTTTCGTCGATAGTTTTCGATCTAATTTCACCCATTTTCGGGGTTGCACTTTAACGCGGGTCACACTGTATCAAGATTTGAAGAGATCGCAACTTTTCCTGCCCGTTCATTTTTCTAGAACATTAGTAAGCTGGCGATTTACATTTGTGTTTGAACATTGGCGCTATTAACTGTTCAGTTAAAATAGTAATATTTACCTCCATCGTGCTGACAATTATTTAATGGAATTGAGACTGATAACTTCAGTGATCTAGGGAGAATATAAGGAAACTCGGTAATTTTATTGGTCTCTTTATTTTTACAATAAGTTTCACTTAACACTCCCAGTGCTCCTTCACCTGCCAACAAATAAAGAAGATTTAAAATACCTAAAAGAAAAACAACCACATAATGATCGATCACTCGTATCAATATTTTATTGTCGTAATTAACTGGCGATTATAATCGAAAAAATCTACCAATCGTAACGGAGATCTGTTATCTGCACAGGTAATATTACAAATAATTATTTCCTAAATTCTCATGGTCCGATGAGACGGCAATCAGAGATATGGCGCAGGACTATTACTTTTATGTGCTTTTCAAAGCACAAAGGAATGCAGCAACGCCAACTTTCTTACCCCGAGCTTCTATTGAGTTTCTTAGGCCCAATTAACTTGTTGTAAGCCCGACGCAGGTATCGAACCCGAGACCATGCTATAGCACGCATTCATACCGCTACATCATTCAAATGAAATACTCGAGCATATATACAACAAATTTATAGTATACACAAAACCCGAAATTCTACTCTAAATCGAATGAAAGATTGCAATAATTTTAAATCTTGGTTTTACCCAAAACTATTAGAAAATTGTTATTTAAGCAATATTACCGGCCGGCTCGCTCTCAATAAAGACTCAACAGATGCTTCACATAGTTACCCCGTTTCGCCTGCCGTTCTCGCCGCCATCTTTCCCATTTTAAAACACGCCAAATTAAAATACATGCCGGGCGTTTTGACTTTGGTGAATACTATAAAAAACATTGCATAATATGAAGAAATAATTCAATAACGGAAACATACCACAAACAAGCAGTGCTTTGCTTCTTACAGCCATTTGACTGTCTGCATTGAATATTGTTCCTATCACTTCATGTGAGTGAATTTATTTCATCCCAATCCTGAAAGATAAGATAAGTGATTATCACCACATATAAAAGCTGTTGAGTAATACAAAATGACAACTAATTTACTATTTAGTCATTATTACATATAGCTAATGTTAGTAATATTTATTTGTATAATCAAATCATATTTGTATGCACAAGTAAACCATAGGCTAAAAAAATATTGTATTATTTTTGTTGTCTGCAATTTATCAGGTTTTGTTGGCTTGGTGTATGTATTTGGTACTCTCTATTCATAGTTAGCCAATTAAACATTTTTACCAGTATACCTGGTAGTATTATTTCAGATAGGACTAGGACTCACAATTTTTTGCCTGAATACGGTACTATCACTAATTTCACACATCATTTGAAGATTTCTCTTATGCTACAATGTATCCTTAAATCCTAGTGACCATGCATATTCTATAGGTACCGAAATTGTTTTTTATTTTTGTGATATTTGATATTAATCTATGTAAATATTAATTGTTCTAGCATATCCATAAATTTTATTTGTTTATTGCATATTACCAACTTTTATGTTGGTTTAAAATTAATATTGCAGCGTAATGGATGTATCAGGTGCCACTTCATCATGATGAAATTTAAATTGTTAACTTAAACTTAAACCACTAAAAATTGATATGCATGTTAATCACATAATAAGAAAATTATTCTTACGTTTGCCTAAAGATGTCAACTATAAATAAAAATATGTTACCTGTTTGTCATTAGTTCTTATAGTTTAATATATCTTCAATGCATGTTGACAAAAATAAGTAGAGGCACGTTTATATCTCTCTGGTGCAGCAGACCAAAATCTTGTTATTTGATATTACCTAATTAAAATTTATAAGCTTTACGATATTATAAGTGATACACACATTTCCACATTACCTATTGCTGCAATAAAAGTATTATTATTTTGGTAAATAAGAACCTAACAAAATGTATTGATAGATATTCTGCACTGCATTTATATACACTTGTATAGGATAATTTACTAATTTGTAATTCATAATTAGCTTTATGTTTATTTACACTAGTTATCTTATAAATATTTCTGCGAATAATCGTTTTCTGTCTCAAAACTGTACATCTATCTGTGATGTGTGATCTTTGATTTATAATATGTACACGAAAAATAAATTAGTTCGTCATTTTTATATATGTATATGCATAATAGTCTAACACTATTACGGATGAATTAGATTAATTAAATTTATGAAACTTCTTTTCAGGTGATATCAAACTTTATTTCCTTAATAATGCCAGACACGCAAAATTTCGTCAGAAGCACCCATACATCAACACACGTTTAGAACGTATTCCATATGTTTGTCTCTATACTATAAAACATAGTACACAGTGGATGCAGTTTAGCAATTATTATGGTGAGACACTAGTGTGTATATACGCCATGGGGAGTGCTAAAACATCTACATGTTTCAGCACTCCCCAAGGCGTATTTCTCCAATTATCTCGTAGGTATAAGACCGAACTTAACGAGATACCTATGCATGGCGATATTAATGATCTATAATCCATATAGCCATAAACGCTCTTTTATTAGCTGTGCAATTGGAATCTATGAGGTAGCCTTCTTGGGCAATGACCCACTTATGTATTGTTTAATGGAAAAATAGTTAACGTTCTTATAGCTAATCGCCATAATACTCGGTTTAATGTGACTGAACCTTCACGACTCAATAAGAGTACTAGTAAATTCGCAAAAATAGCACCTTTAACATGCCGCATTCTATTGACGTGATTTATTCAAGGTAGAGTTCGTAGGATAATTTCAATGTATTTTTATGTAAATGACTATTTTTATTACAGCTATGAAATAAGGAGTAGTTTCAAAACCCGCCAAAACGATATAAGAACAAAAATAATGTTCCCATTGAATATGAAGCTCCTTCATTGCTTCTATCGCATTGCATTGATAGTTTTCGACAAAACTCACTAAAATTCTAATAAATCAGCTCACGAAAGTAGCAGTTTGTTGCAAACACCGCTAAAAGAGTCCATTTATATTATGTCTTTAAAGGGTTTTTTGAGATTGACCATTATTTGGTGAAAAGTATTTTAGAGGATTTTGAAACTTAACTACTTAAATAGCATCAAGCAACATATAGACATATCTCGTATTAACTATTTATTTGTATTCAATAGCACAGAAAAATAAGCCATAGGCATTATTTACAGCAATAAATTGCAAAATATGCTCATTATAACAAAGTAATAAATCTCATATAGGTATTTATCTTTTAAATGCCAGACATCATCTCCATGAAACTTAGTAACAAGACTGACTTGAAAATAGTATGGTAAAATATTATGATTTTATGTGTTACAGAGCATACCTATTTGGGTGTTTACAACTGCCAGATATACCTAACTAATGTGCAGCTGCACCTTATTTTTTGGTACCTGGAGCCTTCAATGCCATGGATAAAATATAGAGCTGTTAGATATAAAAAATAACGATGCTTCTCATAACTAATAAGATATTTAATATATTATTATACTGCTTCTTTCAATATATTTCACATATTTAAAACACTTCTCAATAACACTTTTCATTCTTAATTTGGTACCAAGTACAATTGTGTGAAATAATGCAAGGTTGGCCGAGAGATATGTTGCTAGTCAACATTACGCATTTTTCACATTGTATTACCTATTTACTAACAGATTCCTGTATACTTTCTTGAGCTTATGTTCAGGTATTATTTGTAGTATTGCGGTTGCAATAGCTATTATCACAATATATTGAAATAAAGCATACACATTGAGTTTATCTATATTTTTATTGTGAATTGAGTCCTTAAAATCTAAAACATTATGGTACCTACCTATACCATTGTTACAAGAAATGAGCCAAAGTAGAAGTTAGAATTACAAAAGTTTAAGTATTTGCTTTGAAACTAGTTATAGTAATGGAAGAGTGGCGAAAATATTGCTTGTGATTAATTCGATTTGTTGAATCAGGGCTTTGTTTAGTGTTCATAATTACATAAATCTTTAATTCACCCAAAATATTTATTATTGTCACTTCTCAATGGTCTCACTCAGTCATTTACATAATACATGTATATTTATTTCATTCTCTCCAAAATCTCAACTAACAAAAATGTGACGTATACATCGCAAACCGCATTTGTATAGTTGTATATCCAATAGCTTCAATTATTTGATCCAGATACTTTATTTTGAATGTGTACCATAAAGACGTAAATGATATTCTGTATAGTCAAACAGATCACCAACTGCCTGTAATGCAAACAATTATAATAGACACTTAAGACGTTGTAACTATTCACAATAATTAATTATTATTAACTAAATTATTATTATCTTGCTGTATCAGCCTTGTCTTTAAATAAATACTTAACATAATACTTTGATTGGTAATTATAAATGTATCACATAATATTCAGACTTTCATAAAAATAGAACCAAATAATAAATAATGATATGTAAGATTCCTAAAAAAATAATACCTCTTTTGTGACTGACATAAATTAGTAAACAATAATGGCTTATATTTATACAGGTATCATGTGATCTAGAAAAACAGTTATTTAGATTAGTCAATTAACACTACACCAATTATAGTTGTTTTGCCTTAATATTATACCATATGTTTTAATACAAAATGTATTCTTCATCTAATGACAATTATTTGTTGCTATTCATATTTGTGTGTGCCAGTTTCCTAATTATTCAGGTATTGCTAATCATTCAAAATCTTGTTCATCATTGTTTGTAACTATTCATATTTAAATAGTTTCCATTTTATTTAGTAGTTTTCTTTGGTTATGCTTACATTAAGCTATTTTAGTACTATTCTATTTTATAACTATACCAATTATACTTTAGATAGGCTATGTAACACTCAACAACATTTTTATGACAGTCCAGGTCACTTTGTGAATATATTATGTTACAACTAAAGTCAATAAATACACACCAATACTTTAGAAGTAGACTAAAAACAATTAATCTATTTAGTATATGTGACTTATAGTGCAGTAAACACTCATGATCCAGTAATTCAGTATTTCCTATACTTACCATAGTTGTTATTATACTGGGGCTGCGGTTGTTGATAGGAATTGTATGACGGTTGTGAGTAAGAGTCATACGCGGGCGGCTGCCCTCCATAAGCGGGCTCGCCGCCGCCATAGCCCGCGTCGCCAGCACCACCCACACCAGCGCTACCAATACATTGACAAACTTAGTGTGGATCTAATCAAAACACATCATATTAGCTTTAGATTGCACGATTAGTCTACTGGTCAGATCTAATGTTTTGAGAAATATACTTCATTTTCATTTATTATTAAAAATGATTGCATTTAAATCTTATTGCTAATATATTAACAACACATTCACATACATTTGTTGGCAATAAGAATGTTAAAAGATGTGGATAATATTATAAAAGCCTATATACTAGATATCAGACCAATGCATTAATCTATAAGATACCCAATAATTAACTATACTCCATTTGGTTAGGTATTTAACTAAAGGTAAACAACCTTGATGTAATTTTTTACAAACACATATTAAACAAATAAACTACTGCTTAAACTAAAGGTTGAATTGATTTAAGTTGATAATGTTGTATTTACATTGATCTTAAGCAGCATTTTATTTTTAAACTGAGTTATTAGACAAAAAGATAAAAAAGACACATCAAGATTGTTTACCTTTAGTTAAATACCTAACCAAATGGAGTATAAAGCTTTTAATGTATCATTTATATACTTCATTATAAGTTATAGCCATTTGCTGGCTAAAAATCGAGACATCTCACACTGGCGAGCATGGTGGTGAGTCCACTAACAATCACTTCTGAGCACTGGCTTAGAAGTAATTGTCAGTGGCTGAAAGCAAGGCAGGTTACTATATATAGGTGAGCAATGGGTAGATATAGGTACCCTTGATGATCGACTCTCTTTCCAACCTCATCTAAGGCTGGTTCGTGACCGATCCCGCCTTTGTGTTAGGTCAGCTTCATTCTCTTATTAACTGTCGCTCAAAATTATCACTTAGGCACAAGATTCGGCTGTATACAGCATGTGTTAGACCTATCACGACGTACGCTAGTTTAGTATTTGCACACGTTAGGCCAAACAGGATCCATAAGCTACAAACACTACAAAATAGTTTCATGCGCAGAGCTACGGGAGCACCGTGGTTCGTGCGCAACGATATAGATCTAGAGCTGCCGACCATCAGGCAATTCATGAAAGCAGTGCTCCCGTAGCTACTTTGACTCTCTCTGTTACACCCCAACCCGCTAGTGGTTGCGGCGATAAATTGCACTCTATCTAGGATATCGAAAGTTAGGAGACCTAGGCACATATTAGACGAACCAGATGATAGGACTACTCGCTCAAGACGCTCCATACACGGCTCGCGAAGCCATCCATACAAAGGGTGCGTTCCACTAAGCGGTCACGACACTCACAATCACGACCACGGTTTTTTCCGATCCACTTGCTTCCGAACGTTAAAATTGTAAATAATACAAATGACGAATTAGAAATAAAAGCGAATGCTTAAAGAAGTTAAGGTTACGTCTTTAAGTCTGACCAATAACTCTTATAGTTATTGGTTAACTGGATTTATATTTAAAAAAAATATATATATATAATATTCTACTAATATTATAAATGTGAAAATTTGTGAGGATGGATGGATGTTTGTTACTCTTTCACGCAAAAACTACTGAACGGATTTTGATAAAACTGTACAGTATTATTATTATTTACTCATCTTAATAACTATTTAAAAATCTATTTTAACATATATCTACAGCGAGCGAAGCCGCGGGCAAAATCTAGTATTTCATAACTGTGTGGAGTATTTAATTAATTTACATTCAAATATAATCAAAATGTTTTTTACGACGACAGTTGGATATTTGGTATGGAGCATCGTAATAATGCTTTAGAAAGTACGAGTTCATCCAGTTCAGATGAAGAGTGGAATACCATTATACAAAATCATGATCGTAAAAAACGGAAACTTAAACCACGTAAGATAATGTAATTAATCATTACTCTGATGAAGAATTAAAAAGTAATTTCAAAAAGATGTAGATTATAAAATGTTTACTTATTTAAGTATTCATCGTTTCATCAAAATCGCATCAAATAAAGTATCATTGTTACAGTCAACCTGGGTAATTTTGTCCCATTATGTAGATATTTTTGTGTAGTGTGTCAATATTTTACCGATTATTTTTTAAGAATGCGGTTTTCTGGTGGGTTTTCAATGTCTTGAATTTATATTTAGGCAAATTTGTTAAGATAAACTGCATAAATCCTCCAAAATTGTAAAATTATTTGTGGGCCAATGTTATACTGAGACTGGGGTAACATTGCCACCATAGAACCCAGCAAAACATTTTTGATGTATTTTTATATTTTTAGGCTGTGGATAACTTTGGCTTTACTTTTAATTATTTAATAATATATCACCATACCTACGGCGCTGTTTTCACCCAAAAAGAGGTAGTTTTAGGGTTACCAGTACAAATAAATAAGATACATACATCTGAAAATCACCTTTATTTATTTAAGTTCGAATTTGGCTTTTAATCAATCTTAATTAATTAAAATTAACAAAAAACTATATTTTCTAATAACAAAACAATTAAAATAATTATGTAGTCAAGAAACAAAATAATTAATATTGAAAATGCAGACCATTTTTCAATCACCCCATTCCATGTACAGAAAATGGTCTTCGATCATGTAAGAATCCCCTCGTTTTATAATATTCTTATCATCTATATAACTAACAATGCTAGTTTGATTGCACACTAATAAATCAGGTTTAGAAGGCCACTTCCATCCTTCAAATGTCTTCTGCATCACAGAAATGGTGCATGTTGGGCCTTCCGCGCGTGTGATTCGACCTGGGAAAAGACATTCTTCATGCTTAACCACACAATATCGGCCACCGCTTTGTTCTTTGGTTTTCTTATTTCTATTGCCATTGTCTACTTTCTCCAATGTCCCTTGATGAACTTCATATTCTCCTGTAATATCTTTCGGTGATGTAACTATTTCGATTTCTTGAGTTGGTGACGGAATTTGAAAATTCGGTTGGTCTTGAAATGATATGTCGTGGTCCGTGATAGATAAATAGGTATGAGGCGATGGAGTGCGACATACGGCTTCAACATCGTGTGAGGTTCCGTCAATCAGCAAAGAAGGTTGATTAACGGAAGAGTCACCAACAGATGTCAACTTTATGTTCGATGGGCCAGGAACTGGTGTCTGAGAGCGAATAGAAGTATTATCAGCATCCAACGAAGTATCTCCAACATTAGTTATGGACGATACTGCCGCATTACTTTTGGGCTTATTTTTGGATCCTATTGGTCGTCCCTTTTTTTTGGTAGGCACTTGCATATTTGAGCTATTTAATTTGTTTTGCCCTTTCTTTTGTCCCTTTTCCTTAGCTTCTCTTTCTTGGTAATATTTTTCTACTTCTTCCACAGACACGCTCTTGCCCGCAACTACAGGTATCTGAAATTTCCTATTCTGCTTAATTAGTAAGTCATTGTCTCGTAATTCTGTCAAGTAATTTTTAAAAGTCTCCCCAATTGAATCGCGAACTTCTTCCATTGGCTTGGTGTAATCTTTAAGTTTCTTAAGAACTACTTCACTGTCAAAAGGGTACAGTCCACAAGCTTTGAATCCAGCAATGACGTTTTGTGCTGCAGTCTGTTTGCCTGCTTCTATAGTTTTGGAAAGCAAGGCTGCGAATACTCCTTTTGGCAGGGCGTTAATAATTTTACCTCGTTTTGTATTCCTCCAGTCACGTAAAATTTGCCGCCAATTTGTTTTCAATGCGCTAAAATACGATACA
This sequence comes from Catocala nupta, assembly GCA_963675205.1. Lineage (NCBI taxonomy): Eukaryota > Metazoa > Arthropoda > Insecta > Lepidoptera > Erebidae > Catocala > Catocala nupta. Next base: position 18,134,104 of record OY776079.1, read on the forward strand.
TCTAATGGCTGTAATAAGTGTGTAGAATTCGGGACAAGGCATATGAATTTGATGTTATTTTCCGCGCAAAGTCTAAGACATTTTGTCGTAATGTGAGAGCTTAGGTTGTCTCCAATAATGACCTTCTTTCCTTCCTTGTTTTTCAAAATAGGGAGTAACTGTGTTTCGAACCAGTCATCGAAAGTTGTGGCATCTATCCAACCTGATGGTGTCACAGCCATTCGAGTACCTGGTGGAGCACCTTTAATCCAGTCAGACCACTTTTGCTTAGCCTTGTAAATAACATATAATGGAACAAATTCACCTGCTGCATTCGCGCAAAACATTACTGTGAAACAGGATTTAGTGGAATTTCTGATAATTTCAGGATTTCTACATTCGCGTTTGAAAAGGAGTCTTTCCTTTTTGGGATTATCATGAAACCCTGTTTCATCAAAATTAAAAATGTGACTGGGCGGAACACCTTCAAGCTCCGTTCTTAAATTCTCAAAATATTGCTGAATTATATCTTGAGTTACCTGAGCTCGCTTACGACTTATACAATGAGCGAACTTTTGCTTGATATCGCTGTGGCGCTCTAGAAACAGTTTACCCCACTCCCATCCAGGCAAATTATTTTTAAATGTTTTTATGCTCCTGTTCTGGTCGTCAAGATATTTTTTAACAATTACCCGCACATCTTGCATGCTTACAGGTATGCCGTGGTCAGCTAAGGCTACGATGTGACTGCATATACAGTCCTCCTCTTCTGCTGAAAGAACGGGGGGCTTGCCAACTGGTCTATTATGTTTATTTTTTAATTTGTACTTTAATGTACTCCTTGGAATGTTATACGTTTCAGAAGCAACCCTTTGAGACATTTTGCAGGTTTTTATGTCATTTAGGGCTTTTTCCAGGATATCTGCGGTGTAACGGGTTTTCTTACCATATTTGCGGGTTCCAGGTGCTGGACACGGTCTTTTTCTGGGCATTATTATCAACTGCAACCAAAAGTGGCAATTCTTTATAAAAATAAACGGCACTGTGGGTAACTTTGACCCGGGCCAAAGTTACCCAATTTAATACGATATTTTACAGAACAAGCTAAAATCAAGAAAACCCAGAAAACAGTAACTTACAATGTTATAGTTTTGTTGAAAAATCATTATTTAGGACTGAAACTTAATTATTAAAAGCTACTTACCCTCACAACAAACTTTGAAGTACTCAAATGGACAACTTTAAAAAAACGTTACACTTCTGACTTGCTAACACAACAATTTCAAAGTTATGACAAAAAAGTTGTGTTGACATGTGTCAAATTTTGCCGCATATTTTCGTTCAAAAATATTGTAAAGAAGTAGATGATTCATAAGTCACTGATATTCAGCATTTTGTTTAAAAATAAAAAATGATGAAATAAAATATGAATTAACGGGTCAATGTTATACGGAAAGCTTAAGTTACCCAGATTGACTGTACCTTTTATTTTTTAAAATAGCTCCGTATTTCTCAACGCTCCCGACGACCCCACACCTCTCAGCATGGGTCGTCGTGAACTTTGCGTGAGCGAGAGTAATGATGTCATGAGCGACGTTTTCGCCGCGACCACAACGATCATAGTCATGTGGAACGGATAAATGAGCATATTAGGCGTCGTGAACGCTAAGTGGAACGCACCCAAAGTCGTCAGCGGTTCCGCCCTCACCGCAGAGGTCGGAATACGCGTCACGTGAAGATAACCCTTCGAGCGTCTGATTAAAAAGTGAAAGGAAGGCTTTGGCGTTTATGAACACTTGGTGTTCACACGACACGCGAGAGATTAATCCCGTGGATCACCTTAGATCCACATTGCCGACAACGCCCCAAGCCGTAATCCGTGGTAGTCCGCCCTTAGGGATTAACGTTGTCTAATATACCTTATAACGGGTTGGGCGCCTTCTGCGCTCACCCACAATCCGCGTAAAGTTGTCAAGGCCATCTGAGGCCAACAACCAACACAAACAAAAAAAATTGATGTAGGTAAAATAATAAAATAGTGTATTGATGATGAGTGTGTGGACATGGGTATGGCAGCATAATATTAATCAGTATTGGTATATCCAGTATACTGGCAATAAGTCATAATTGCTTACCTGTATCCCTCATTTTCATAACTTCCCTGGCCGCCTGTGGAATATCCATAACTTGAGCCATAATTTCCAGAATTATATCCTGAACTTGGTTGGGCTGGGGCAGGTGTTGAATAACTATTGCCTTGATATGCACTGTAAGAAACAGACAAATTAATATTTGTTGCTAACAGTAAATAGTAACAATAAATACCATTGATTTCTCAGAATCTATACTATCTGCATTTGTGTATCAGACGGCAATTCCTATCTATAGATATGTATCATCATAGTTATTAGAAACAAATAAAATGAAATGCACAACTTTAAAAATATAATAGTATGTATAGCAATAAATTTTAATTTAGAAAGAGATGCATGTACCTGGGTGTATTGTAGGATGGTTGAGCATAAGGATCAGCTGCAGGTGGCTCATATGGCTGGTAACCTGTGTGCCTGTGGAGGTTAAGAAGTTTAGTACAACAATTTTTTATATGTCTTACAGTAAGTATTAGTAAGACAAAATATGTTCAGACAAGAGAAAATCGTCATTTGTGTTTCAGACGGCACATTCCTATCGTATTCTGGGTTCATCACGTATATGTTCGTCTTGTAGATAGAATTTCAATACAAATTTGTTATGAAAGGAATAAAAATAATATTTAATACTTACGATGGTCCGTATCCATTGGGCTGTGGTGGAGCATGGGATGGCGGCGCCTGCTGGTAGCCACCTGGCGGTGGCGGTCTTCCGCCACCACCACCACGAGGGCCATCAAACCTAAGATTAATAAAAAGTTAATAAGTATTTGTATGGATTCAATAATTTAAGAAATTATTATAAGAACCAAAAATCCCGACTGCTTAAAAGTAATGAACAGAAAAGAGAAAACATCACAATATCTATATAAAATTCGATTGATTAATACATTCTTTTGTAAGCTTACTTTATCAAATAATGAAATAACTACATATGTATATTCAAATTATTTAAACTTAATACTTTATGGTGCTGCAGGCGGGGACAAACAATATAACTATATAACTTTGTTACCTACACAGGCAAAGAAAGATCTACCAAAACTATGTTTCATCAACAATCTAATTTTATAGATATTGTGATACTTGTTTTTCTCCTTTCAGATCATTACTTTTGAGCACTCAGGTTTTTGTGTTCTTATAATAATAATTTTATTTTAGACTTTTTAGTTTTATTATTGACATTTGTGTTAAAACAGTAATATATATGTGATATGATAGATATATTTGTGAAATGGTCTTTTCACAATCTTTCATTTGATACCCATCCCATATTGCTAGGGTAAGAAAATAAACAAACCTCCCTTTTTTTTTAAATTTATATAGCCTATGTCACTCCCACAATTCTGATCAATTCAACGACACCTCACATGTCAAAAACCGTCCAGCCATTTTGGCCGTAGGGCGTGCCAAAGAAATGGACATACATATATGTACATACGCTTGAAAAACATTACCCTCCTTCTGATGCAGTCGGGTAAAAACAAATAGAATGTTAAATATATTCAGATTTTGGGTTGGGTTTAGAAACGTGCCTATTCGTTGGGCAGAATCTAAGGGTAGTACATGATACTAGAGAGTTTTCTGAGCCACAATCAGTAATTTTTTCTTGCCGGAGACTTATACATTTTAAAAAAATTTGAAATTCATATTGCGTTTTTTGAGGTTATGAATAAGTAATTGACACAGAATTACGTTCCTTTCTACTTAGGGAAGTAGGGAGGAATGCAATTCAGTGTCAAAATATTTATAAATTAAAGTTATTATTATAGATATTTATTTCAAAGTCTATAAAAATGAGCCTGTACTTTTTTTTATGGGAAACGAAACGCATTGCTCCCATTTTGTTAAGTTGTTTTGTTGACATTCATTCCGTACCGCAATAGAAAAACAAAATACTTCAGGCAAGATAGGTCCTGGCAAAGTAGTACAGATCGACGAATCGAAATTCGGAAAAAAGGAAGTAAAATAGGTAAATATTAAAATCTGTGACAGACCCGAATTAGTTTACCCCGACTTCACATGGTACTTTTTGCCCTACCCCTAGAGTGTTTTTTAGAGCCCGGAGGCACGGAGGGGGTGCAGCCTCCGGCCGCAGTAACAAAGCATAGGCACAAGCGAGCCTAATCGGCCGAGGCTGGTCGCCGCAGGCGACCAGCAAGCCGAGGCTGCTTAGGTGAGCGCATGGGCCAGTGCTTTGTTACGCTAGGGCGAAGAGGCTGCACATCCTGCAGTGCCGGAGAAGATGCATTCTCAAGATATTGTATAATATAGACTTTATGTAGTAAATTATATTTTCTGTAAACTGTTAGATAAGGACAGTGATTTGCCCTCTTATTCTTTGTTATTTATCAATATATGACAATAAAATTTTAAAAATAAAAGTTAATTTTTCTCGGAAATTATAGGGCTCCGGCGGGAGGGGAGGGCGGGGATTAGTTACCCTTCCCCCTCCCCACCCTCCCCCCACCACCGTTACCGCCTATCGAATAGGCACGTTTCTAAACTTTTACCCAGATTTTTTTGTCTTGTACTCAACTAAAATTAATATACATGTATTTAATTTGGTACCCTATTCATAGTATGAAATACTGTATTAGAAACAAAAATAGCAGGTCTCCATAGTTTTCAATCTTATCTTCTCTATTTGGATATTTGAAACTTTCATAAATGTTTATGGTATATTTGATAATAACAAAAACACAAACCTTGGACGTTTGGGTGGTCCACCAGGGCCTCCATGTTGAGGTCCACCACCCCTCTTATAAGGTCCAGACTGCTGTTGCTGAACAGGCGCTGCTGATGCTGGCACATGTGGTGGAGCTGGGCGAGGCCCTCCCGATGGGTGGGGGCCAGGGGGACCACCAGGTGGCCCTCCTGGAGGTCCACCATGACCACCACGGCCACCACGACCTAATGAAAAAATATATTCTAATAACACTACTGAATCACAATAGTGTGTGCATCTTAGAAAACGAAAGATAAGACTTATCTTTTGTTTACATAAAACAAATTTAATTTCTCAATAGCTAGAATTCAAATAAGGCATTATGACTACCAAGCATTGGCCATTAGATAATTGCTTAGTTTACCTCTCATAGGCATGCCTCCCCGGCCACCTCCCCTGTCACCTCTACCACTGAAGTCTCCACGACCCCGACCACCTCTACCTCTCATAATGCCAGGACCACCTCTGTTATTGAATCCTCCACCTATATACAGACGAACATATATGATATAAGGAATCAAATGGAACCTAAACAACTATTATGAATAAACGAAATAATGGCCTGATGTCTTATCTGCTTGAGAAATAAGATTGACAACTTTGACTAAGTAATGGATTAGTTTGATAGTATAATAAGAATTAAGACAATTTATTCATGCTCATATCACTATATCATGTATAGAGTAAATATAGCAATTTACCTGTGCTTTAGATAACCTGGTAGCTGACTGTTGTTTTATAGACCTTTGTATTTAATACTACTACTTTCATAACTTCTAAACACTAGTAGTTGGATCAGTAACGCAATTATTCATCATGCATAGACTTACTTCTAATATTATACAGATATCTATATCAGATAAAACTTACGTGGTGGTGGTGCCCCACGCGACTCAATAGTGGGTACAGGATGTGGTCCCGGACCTTGAGGTCCTGGAGGAAATCCACGGCCACCCCTATCTCCGCCGCCGCCTCTCATTGGACCCCCACGGAAGCCTCGCGGTCCTCCACGGAAAGGCATGCCACCGCGTGGCGGCCCACCGCGTCCTCTCATGCCGGGTCCACCGCTAGAAAGATAATAAGAATTGTTAGGTACAAAATCTATAACTGCTGTAATATTGAAAATACAGTTACTTTACGGCGAACACATGGGGCAATAACCTAACCTAAATCGGAACAAGAACAAAAAACAAAGAAGACATAGTAAAATTAATTTCTAACCGTCCACGCATATCAAATCCTCCTCGTCCTCTTAGATTGGGACCTCCGGGTGGTCCTCCACGTCCACCACCACGAAATCCTCGACTCGGTGGTCCCTCCATTTTACTCACTTCAGAGGCCACAAAATTGGATAAATTACACTACTTGTAAAATTTAATTAAAACACTGTCATACTCTTTTTAAAAGTAAGAATTGTCAGTTGCTAGTCATGAAATGCGGCACACTTTTTTTTATGCGTCACGTATCTGCGACAGGCGACTACGAGCTAAAATTTGCGGAAACAAAATGGTGGAAATGCCGAAATTATGCCGGAATACGCCAGCGCCAAATTGAACGCGTCCGGCGTGGAAGCGTCGTTTTGCAAAATAGTGTTGCTAGATTTAAAAAACTAGAATTATAAAATACAAATTACAGTGCGACAAAGAGTAGACATTTTAAGAACTAAAATTTTCAACATCTTGCAACACTATACATGAGTAGGTACACACGGCTACACATCAAGTTAGACACCCTATATACGCATAACTACGCTACATACAAAATAGAGAATTGTCGGAAAGGGACAAATCATAGAGGTGTCTATGTAATGGGAAGGATAAAGCGTAACTAAAATATAAGGCACTCTCTCGTACGATTCGCAGCGTTCAACTTCTAATAGTTTAAAGTCGAAACAGTCTAGGTTGATGTGTCGCTGTGTGTACACTGTGCACGAACTGTCATTAGTTGGCGCCCAAAAAGTGTATTGGCGTCTTACGCTTGTTGCCGAAGTGCTTTCGTAACAACAAATTGTTTGACAATAATATCATTCTACACAAACAAAAATAAAGTAATACGTGCTGGTTCTCGTAAAATCGTTTATGTTTTCATGCCGTGTTTAGCAAAATTTTAAGCCGGCAAAATGTTATCCGGTTTGAGCAATGTCTATAAACGTGCGGTGGATTTTACCGGTATGTAACTACACCTATCAGAAAAATCGAAACACCTTGCAAGTTTATGTTTTGTAAGGATTATCAGAAAAATGTGTATATTTAGGAATATATGTCAAATGTCGTTTATTAGTGAATAATATAAGGTTTACAAATTCTAATGTTAATGTTCTAAATTCAAATTAAATTTTCATGGTTTAAAAATATTCATTTGTTTAACAAGTAATTTTTACCCTGTATGGAGTATGAAGGAATTTAATAAAACACTTAAATTAAAAAAAAAGCTAAGGAACGTTTATTTAATAATTTGTATTCCCTCCCCGAGTTCTTATTACTGCTTCCATACGGTTCTTCATCGATCGGATGAGAGTCACGATCAAATGTTGTGGCATTCCATTCCATTCCTCTTGGATTGCATTTTGCAGCTGGCTAAGCGTTTCTGGGGCAGGATCTCTTGCGCGTTCGTCTCTTTAATTCATCCCATAGATGTTCAATCGGATTCACGCCCGGGCTTCATGCTGGCCATTCCATAATGGAGATACCGACTTCGGTAAAATAATCTCGTACGACGCTCGTGGTGTGAGCCCTAGCGTTGTCGTGCATGAATATGAAACCGTTGCCAATAAAATGTGCATAGGGCATCACGTGAGGCTCAAGACACTGTCCGATATACCGATGACTGTTTAGTGCAGGCAGACGTGGCCCAGACACAAAGACAAACTCTGTCTTACCGTCGGTGCTGATTCCTCCCCAAACCGTCCACGAACCGACACCATAGCTGGCCTTTTCTTCAATGCAGCATTGTGCAAAGCGTCTCTTCTGTAGACCTTGTTCCTTCCGTAGTTACCATACAGCATAATTTTACACTCATCAGAAAAGAGGACTTTGTTCCACTGGAGGTATGACCAATTTAGGTGCTCACGTGCAAAGTTAAGGCGCGCTCTTCGATGGTCTGCAGTTAATTTCGGCCCATTTGCTGGCTTGTGCGATACCAGTCCATGTTCCTTCAACCTTCTAATTATAGAGTGACTTACAGCTACCCTACGTACAACATGAAGCTGCTGCTGCAGTTGAAAAGCATTAAGGCGTCGATTTCGTAAAGAAGTTGTTTCAATAAATCGATCATCTCGCTCAGAAGTGACCGATGACCGATTCCTGCCAAATCCTGAATGGCGCGTGAACAAACCAGTCTCCCGATAGCGTTTGTAGACTTCATAAACAGACGACAGGCTTAGATGCAATCTTTCAGCCACAACACGCTGACTAAGTCCAGAATCCAGCAATGCCACCACTTGGACGGCTTCTGCGGATGAAGTATCCATGTTTTAGAAAAACACTTTTTCAGATGTCCCAAAGTCACAGTACACACACAGTATACAGAACACAGAACAAAAAGTTTTAAGATAAGCGCTTTTAGTTTTCAAAGGTAAAATGTACTCCAACTCTAAACACACATTTGTCTCAAAACAGTGAATCATTTCATATATAGGGTAAACAAATGAAATACTAATTTTGAATTTGGAATTTTCGCTTATCACTGTAATGGCCAAACTGCCAGCTATACAATTATGTGATTTTTTTCATGAAATAGTAACTCTTTTGTGTTAAATTAGGACAGAAACCATAAAAACGGAAGTGTTTCGATTTTTCTGATCATCATTTCAGCCTATTGCAGTCCACTGCTGGACATAAGCCTCCCCCAGGGTGCGCCACAAGGCCCGATCTCCCGTTTTCGCCATCCAGTCACCACCAGCCACTATTTTCAGGTCGTCGGTCCATCTGGCCGGAGGGCGTCCTACACTACGCTTGCCGAGTCGTGGTCTCCACTCGAGAACCCGTCTGCTCCAACGCTCATCGGTTTTGCGACAGATGTGACCGGCCCACTGCCACTTCAGCCTGCTACACTTCTGAACTACGTCAGTAGCTTTGGTTTTTTGTCGGATAGTCTCGTTCCGGACTTTGTCCCTTAACGAGATTCCGAACATACACTTTTTCTAATGAGGGGTGTATATTCTTTGATATAATTATATAATCGCGAAGTTATAATTTTTCTTCACTGTTATATCACTAGTAATCACTAGTAGTCATTTATATTACAGTGAGTCTAGTTACGATAATTATCTATGTGGTTGAGTTTGTATTTTCGTGTTATACAGGGTGTCCGGAAATTAATGGATAACCTTGAAATGTCTTTTAGCAGAACTGTAGGCCGTTCAGAAAAAAAGGAAAAAGTTAATAAAAAAATAAAAAAATATATATTAAAAAGTGCAAGCTATATTAGCATAACATACTATTGACTGTCTATCTATTAGCATAATTAGTGTTTAATAATAAAACAACAAAAAACCGATGGATTTCATTCCGAAAGTTATACATGGTAATTAAAAAAAAAACACATATCTCAGGTAGTAGTTTTTAAAATATTTTTTTCTGAACGGCCTTTGTTTCTACTATAAGACATTTCCAGGTTATCCATTAATTACCGGACAACCTGTATGTATATATTATTACGGTTAGTGCCCTCTGTCGGCACTGTGGGGAAGAGTCGGCGGTTCCTACTAATAATTTATTACAGTGCCATCTATTGACATCTTACGGAACTATGTATTTGTCGGTACGAGTTGAGTGGAGAGAGCGCTGGCACATTCTCGAATCATCGCGCTGTTGCGTGCTGTGTGTGACGTTTTCTGGAAAACTCCAGAAGCGCTTTACCCGCGTATAAATAGAGCGCACGCGAACCGCCGAGTCATTTTACAATCGTAAGCGGTCAAGTGTTCATCGAAGCGAACGGAAGCGAAACTACTACGGAGTTTGAAGCAGTTACAGTGGAAAAGTGTAGTATAAAGTTTGTTGTGTTTTTAATTTAATTGTGTGATAGAATAAAACGTGTTTTAGTCGGTAATATTGTTTTGTATTCTTATCCGTCGAACCTAGCACGTAACAAATTGGTGTAAGAAGTGAGATAAGAATATGCCAGTACTACTGAAGGAGCAAGTGGAAGGGGTGCGTACCAGGAACCAGCGCCAGCAAGATGTAGACCTCTGGTCCGCTCTGGACGCTTTGGAGGCGCCCCCTCGCCGACGTCAGTTGGACCACGTGACTCCGCGGCTGCAGCGGAACCACCTAGTGCAGCTCACTCGCCAGTGAATCCCGACCTCGCGACCCTGATGGCGTTTATGCAGGAGCAGGCACGCCACCAGGAGGAGCACGCACGCCGCCTCGAGGAACAGCTGCAACGCGATAAGGAAGAGGGCATGTGCCACTAGGAGGAGCAGGCACGCCGCCAGGAGGAGCAGTCACGCTGCCAGGAGGAGCAGGCACGCCGCCAGGAGGAGCACACACGCCGCCTCGAGGAACAGCTGCAACGCGATAAGGAAGAGAGCATGCGCCACCAAAAGGAGCAGGCCCGCCGCCAGGAGGAGCAGGCACGCCGCCAGGAGGAGCACGCACGCCGCCTCGAGGAACAGCTGCAACGCGATAAGGAGGAGGGTATGCGCCGCCAGGAAGAGCAGGCACGCAGCCTTGAGGAACAGCTGCAACGCGACAAGGAGGAGGGTATGCGCCGCCAGGAGGAGCAGCTGATGATGTTAAAAGATCTCAGCGCAACGGTTGGCAAGGAGTAGAAAGAGATGAAAGAGCAAGTCCAACGCCACGAAAGTCGCATTGCTGAGTTGGACAAAACGGTACGAGAGCTCAAGGCTTGAGATGGGATCATGACATCTGCGGTTGTGGCGCCTTCACCATGAGGCTTTAAAGTCCCACCATTCGACGGCTCATCTTCATGGTCAGCCTATAAAATTCAGTTTGAGGCCGTCATGAAATCGAACGGGTGGACGCAAGAACAGGCTCTGACTGCTCTCACCTTGGGGCTTTGCGACCAGGCCTTGACCGTGTTAGAGGCGCTTGGTCAAGACGTCACTTACGAGAAGTTGTTAGAGGCATTGGAAGCAAGATATGGCGACGCACACCTGGAACACGTGTTTTGCGCCCAGCTGAAAGACCGATCGCAACGTGTTGGTAAAACTTTGCAGCAGTGGGTCCTGGAGGTGGAAAAGCTGGTTCGAAAGGCGTACCAGTCCTCACCTGCGCTCATCGACTGGAACCTACTTCAAGATCTGAGACCTGGAGGTTAGGGCCGCAGTGAGACTCGGACACTTCAAAAACCTGAAGGATGCCCTAGTCCACGCTCTGGCAGTGGAAGTAGTGCGACGGGAAGATCGCGCTCAACTTATCAGGGAAGTGTCGACTTCACCCCGGTGCTATAGCTGCGGCGAAAGAGGCCACATCAGGTTGAGCTGCCCGAAGCGAAGGAGTCCACGTAGCAGAAACCAGTCGCCGGTAAGAGAAACACCTGATGTGCGTGTCGGACAACAACTACAGGACTTTGTAATACAGCATCGCAGTGGCAAGTCACATAGTAATGCAGATGCCCTGTCGCGTAGACCGTATCCCGACCAGTGTAAGCACTGCGCCAGGCAAGGCGCAGAGGCCAGCAGGAAGGACTAGTGAGGATGTTGAGGACGGATCGTAGCGAAGATTGAAAGGAAACTTTCCAGAGGACGCAACAAGAGGACAAAGACATAAGACCCATCCTCGAATGGAAGAAAACAGGTGCTTCGAGACCTCACTGGAGTGAAGTTGTGGCAATGAGCTCTATCACCAAGAGTTACTGGGCACAGTGGGCAAGCTTGGTTATCCAGGATGGAGTTCTGTACCGTAAATGGGAGACTGCTCGAGGTGACAAGTATCACCTGCAAATGGTCGTGCCAAAGCTCAAGGTACCAGACGTTTTACAACACTGTCATAATGGGGGTTCCGGAGGTCACATGGGTGTTAAGAGAAGTCTGATTAAGATCTGGGAACGATTTTATTGCATCCATTGTCGAAAATACGTTAAGGAATGGTGCCGTAAATGCACGAGTTGTTCTGCCGTGAAGGGACCACGCACTGGCAGCAGGATGAATGATGTATACCAGCACATCAGACAGACTGGTCAGCAGATGTCTGAGACGATGAAGACCCGTTACGATCGGAAGGCGCACAATAAAGGCTTCGAAGAAGGATCGCTGGTGTGGTTACATAATCCGGTACGCAGCAAAGAGAAATCTCCTAAGTTGCAGGCAAAATGGGATAGACCCTATCGCATAGTCACTAAAATGAATGACGTCACCTACCGGATTCAGAAAGGATTACGAGGTACATTAAAGATCGTTCATGTGGATCGATTGGCTCGCTACTACGGATCCAACAATGTTCGGGACGAACATGTCTAAGAGGGGGGCAGTGTTACGGCTAGTGCCCTCTGTCGGCACTGTGGGGAAGATTCGGCTGTTCCTACTAATAATTTATTACAGTGCCATCTATTGACATCTTACGGAACTACGTATTTGTCGGTACGAGTTGAGTGGAGAGAGCGCTGGCACATTCTCGAATCATCGCGCTGTTGCGTGCTGTGTGTGACGTTTTCTGGAAAACTCCAGAAGCGCTTTACCCGCGTATAAATAGAGCGCACGCGCACCGCCAAGTCAGTTTTCAATCGTAAGCGGTCAAGTGTTCATCGAAGCGAACGGAAACGAAACTACTACGAAGTTTGAAGCAGTTACAGTGGAAAAGTGTAGTATAGTGTTTGTTGCGTTTTAAATTTAATTGTGGGATAGAATAAAACGTGTTTTAGTCGGTAATATTGTTTTATATTCTCATCCGTCGAACCCAGCACGTAAAAATATTATATCGCTATAATATTGTTATCGCCCGTTATATGCAGATGTTATATATTTTATACACTGACGGACTCATAAACTGCATCAATGTTCAAGACGCGTTTGAAATAAAAATTTTAACCAAGTATTTAAACTTTTATACAAATTTAAATTGAAATCTATAGTTTGGTTCGTTAACAGCGTGGTATCATATCCTTAAGTGTATGTTTGTATAGTGGAAAGGACCATACAATTCTTTTTAGCAAAAACGGTAAATATAACAGAAATTGCTTTTGCTTGGTTTATTGAAAAAATTGTTATAACAATAAAAGAAAAAATTGAAGCACAGGTTTATTTTTCTTTTAATAAGGTGTATTGCCTCCACGTGCTCTTATTAGAGATTCTAATCGGTTCCGCATAGATCTGATTAGGATTATTAAACGGTCTTGCAGAATATTGTTCCATTCTTGTGAAATCGCTGTTCTTAGTGCTGCCACTGTTGTGGGCACAGCATTTCTCACATATACAGCTTTTTTAAACTGTCCCAAACATGTTCGATGAGATTATGATCCGGGCTGCGTGCTGGCCAATTCATGGTGCGTATCCCAACCTCTTCGCAATATTGTCGAACTTGTGCAGCGGCGTAAGGTCGGGCATTATCTTGCATTAGAGTAAAATTTTCGCCTATTAATCCCATGTAAGGTACCACGTGAGATTCTAAAACCTCTGTTATATAGCGTAGTGCCGTCAAACCACCTCTTATTTGACGAACCATGTCGTTGAACACAAGTTCCGTTCGCCCGATCATCGAAATGCCACCCCACACCATACACGAACCGCCTCCAAAAGGAACACGCTCCTCAATGCAACTTTGAACATATCTCTCCCCACGTCGACGATAGACTCTTCTGCGACCGTCTGCATAATTTAAACATGTCCTACACTCATCGGTGAACAGTATGGAGGCCCATTGCTCTTCAGTCTTATTAAGATGTTCACGCGCAAATCTTAAATGAGCTTGTCTGTGAGCTGCAGACAGCTTTGGACCATTTGCTAGTCTAAATGGGGTGATTGCCGCTTCCTCAAGCCTCCTTCTTATTGTTCGTGCACACGTTTACTCCAGGCACTTCATTCAGCTCTGTTTTGATGTTTACTGACGTGATGTAACGATTTCGTAGGGAAGTTGAAACAATAAATTGGTCGTCACGACGGGTGGTTGCTCGAGTTCTGCAGGTATCGGGTCTCCTATTGTATGAACCTGTCTCTACAAACCTTCGGTATACTCTAGAAACCATAGACTGGTTTAAATTTAAACTAGCAATCGTTCGTTGATCCAATGCCACACTTTGAGCGGCTTGTTCGGACGAAGTATCCATATTTATGGTAACGCAACTTTTATTGAGTTTAAAAGACTAATAAGCAATACTATTGGTAACAATAATTTAAATCGTAAATGGAAAAAAACAAAATGAATTAATTTCAAACTTTACTTCTAATAAACACACGAATTTGAGACTATGCATAAATTTTATTTTCCCCGGCTATAATTTTATCTTTTACCGCAGTTCTATTTTCAAGTTTTGTTTTTTTATGATTAATGGACAGTCCCGACATTTTAATTTTGTTTAATCTAAAAAGTTTGCATATTTTTTGTACCGGACGGGCGAACTCGGGGTTGAGGTTACTATTGTGATGGTTACGAAAACAACCGACAAGTCGCTGACGTCCTATACACTGTGTGTGGACTGTACTGTAGCGGTTACTGGTCACGGTGCGGAGGCTCTGAAAGACGTGTCATACGGTGTGCGGGTCAGGGCTTCATTCAAATAATACACATCTTGACTGTTCGTTTCTTGAGGTTTCTGGCTGGCTCCATTTGATTCTTGAGGCTTGCAGATGAGGTTCCTTAAGCACCCACGGTCGACCGATACTGTGTCGCTTAGGTACTATCGACATGAGCGACGGATGACCATTTCAGAAAAAATTTCGCTCACACATGTTGACTTTAAATTACTCCTCCTTTAATTTTATTAACCAGTTGAGTTTGTATCGCCTTAGAATCAGCATGGGGTACCAATAGGAACAATAAGTAAACAGTTCCAAAAATAGATCATAGATGGCACTATGAGTTCCAATGTTAATATGAGGAATAATTAAAATGCTTTATTGGAAAGAAATTGACCATAAAATGTTATTATAAATAAACATTGTACATATTTAATTAACGGACATCAAGGTAAACGCATTTATTTTATAATTTAAAGATATCATTAAATCAGTATTTTTTACTTACTATATCACACATAGGTAATCGATCTACTATTTTATTTTATAAATAGGGCGCTAGTTGGCTCTTTTATGTGTTTGTACAAGTCTTCAATACACATTATTTTTATTTCATACCATTCTTTTGTATTGGTTTACTTCAATATTTGTTTATTACTGTGATACTAATTAATAAGAAATTACGTAATAGTATAAAAAATATGTATGCTTATCAAATGTCAATGTATTAAACAAAACGTTTTGTTGTTTATTTGTTTATACTACATAGCATTATTTTCAAATGGTCAGTTCTCGTAACTTCTTTCTATTATCAAATTTCGGTTGCTTGTGCGGCAGTATAACGCAGTCGTCGGCGTTATATTATCATTATTGTAAATTTGTAATTCAATTGAGAATAAGTAGGTAGCACAGATGCTACCTACTTATTCTCAATTGAAGTTTTATTCCTGATTCTACCTTTTGATTATCAAAGTCACCCCCTTCTACCGGTACCTAATATGGTGTATGAGGCTATGAGCGCTGCTGGTAGCCGCGGCGCGGCGGCGTTGAGTAGCGCGTCGTACCTATTACTAGTTTAAAAAACAACTGAGTTAGTAGATATGCTTAACGCTTATTAGTCATGGCCCGTAATCTTTTAAATATTTCATAATTATTGACATTGGTGCCAATTCTGTTGTAATTTTCTCTTAGCTAAAAATTCTGCTGTTCCATCGAACTAAATTTAGATTTCGTTTAGACAGCACCTAATTCGAGTTTGACAATCCTAAATTGAATTGAGGTGGTGTTACCCGTATTTAAACTACATAAATATAAAGAATGAATGTGAGCGAGTGTATGAAAAATCCCTCATAAAATAATATTTTTTATTTTTGTTAAATGCGTGTAATTTTTTATGAACACTTCATAAGGAATAAACGGTAAGTAAAATTATATTTTAGTCGTTCTAAGTTGAGTAAATACTGCACAACTAAGAGAATGTACTTACCTGGCAGCCTATCAAATCGTTTTTTAATTAATTCTGTTATCCAATAGGCTATTTGCATTAATTTTGTATTACTTATTAAATTTTTTTTTTTTTTTACGTGGAGAACATCACGTGAAACCGGATGCCACAGTATACTGGACAGACAGCAAGACAGTACTGGCATGGATAAGAAAAGGCCCCCGAGCTTACAAGCCCTTCGTTGCGCATCGACTGGCCACTATAGAAGAATACAGCAAAATAGATGACTGGCGCTGGGTACCTACGAAGCTGAACGTCGCCGACGCTGCTACCAGAGACGTCCCTGTAGACTTCAACTCTCATCACCCGTGGTACAACGGACCGTCATTCCTGTCAGAAGATTCGTCCCTTTGGCCTAGTGAAAAGCCTCTCATCACGGAGGACACAGGCGAAGAGCAAACAATAACAGTAACTGTTTAGGTTAATTAAGGAATAAGTTAAATATATGTTTTATTTTTGGTTTGGTTCTAGAATTGGTGACTAGATGGCGTTACTAGAAAAAATAGATCGCGCTATGGTTTGGTTACGCGCTCGGGTATATATACCCAGAGGTGTCATTTAGTTCTAAAATTCATTGCTAGATGACGCTACTGGAAAAATTAGATCGCGCTATGGTTTGGTTACGCGTTCGGGTATATACAGGGTGTCCAAGAACCTGGCGTCCAACTGGATTCCCACGATGCCCCAAGTTCTAACAGTACTCAGAAAAATATTTTAAAAAATCCACCCCATGTACTTACAGAATTATACTGATTTCAAAAAAAAAGGGGAAATGAGCACCCTGTGACATACTTTTGAATGCTGTGACTGCTAATGCTGATAATTTCGATATTTCTTGGAGGTTTTGTAATCTAGGGTATTGCTGTGTCTAAATAGAATGTAAAAATAAAGTACTTATTGTACCATTTTAAAATAAAATATTATTTTAACTAAAGGTGATATGGAAAACTATTGAATTTCGCAACTTTGACCGACTGTAGTGTAAAAAAAATGTACCAAAATAGTATGGCAAGTGACGTCAAATTTTGACGCGTTTATTCCTCTTTTTAAAAAGGTATAATACTTACACATTAATTTGAAAAAAAAAAATTTTGATAATATTTTTACTCAACAACCCAATTTTTACGATGTCTTACAGAATTCTTAGAAAGAAAAATTTACGACGAATTGAATCTAACCTCTAAAGAATTACTGTTGTATGCTCATAAAAATAACAACAGGCCTCTCAAAAAACAGGTTAGACCGTAAGGGACGGTATGTGCATGCATCTCACCATAGTGATTCGTTATTACAACAGGAGGGAGCAAGACAGAAACTATCTTTGCGATTTGCTGGTTCTTCTTTATGGTACCCCATTATTCAGGTAAGAGTGAGGGAGAAAAAGGTTAGAGGTGCGAGTGAGATAGATAGTGACGCTATCTGGGATCGTGCTATTTAGGATAACAGTACGGTCAGTACGCGTCACTGCCTCCTGCCGTTACTACGCACCTCTCTCTTATTGTTACCATTGATCACGTACTACGATTTAAAGCTTTGTTTATTGGACTCGATTACTCTTTGTGCTCTGGACTTTGAAACGAACTCTTTACGACGACCTTTGCCTGTGTTTGGACAGTTTGTGTTTTGTGTGTGCTACCATGGCGACCTACACTCCGCAAGAATACGCAAATATGCACTACATTTATGGAGAATGTAGAGGTAATGGACGAGCTGCAGCGAGACTTTACAGAGAAAGGTATCCGAGGGCTACGCGATATCCCGACCATCGAGTTTTCATTAATGTGCACAGATCACTATGTGACGGGCGGTTCCCCAATCAAGTAGCTGGTGAAGGACGACCCGTAAATGACTTCATACGCGATGAAGTTTTAGAGGCGGTGTCGGCAAATCCAAGCATCTCTGTGCGAGGAATAGAAGCTGATACGGGGATACCGAAGAGCACAGCACACAGTATTCTCCAAAAAGAAGAATATCATCCGTACCACGTACAGCGAGTGCAAAGTCTTTTACCTCGAGACTATCCGAGCCGAGTCGCGTTTTGTGAAACAATCCTGCAAAAACATCGAGAAGACGAAAACTTTATCGACAAAATTTTGTGGTCAGATGAATCTACATTTAAGAAGGATGGCTACATGAACCTACACAACTTGCACGAGTGGCATGTGGAAAATCCGCACTTGATGCGAGAAGATAGATCCCAGTACCGGTTCAAAGTGAACATGTGGACCGGTATTCTCTGTGGGAATATTATTGGTCCATTTGAGATGCCCGAGAATTTGACTGGCGAATCATATTTAAATTTTCTTCAAAATGATTTGCCAAACTTACTAGAAGAGACCCCACCAGATATGTGGTTCCAACACGACGGCTGTCCAGCACATTTTCGCGTATCCGTTAGAGAGTTTTTGGACGAGCAATACCCGAACAGGTGGATTGGGCGATCAGGAACAATCCCGTGGCCAGCCCGCTCACCTGACTTAAATCCGCTGGATTTTTTTTTCTGGGGAACTATGAAGGAGCTCGTTTATGCGAAGCCCATTAATGACATCGCTGACCTTCGTGAGAAGATAACACAAGCAGTGCAGGTGATACGTCAAAAAAGTTACTCGCGAAACATAAAGCGGTCCTTTTTAAGGAGAGTGAGAGCTTGTATTGCCGCGGGTGGTCAACATTTTGAACATTTATTGTAATAAAATATCTTTAAACTAACATTCTTTGCTTTTATTCTACTGGGAACCCATCTACCTGTGTGTATTTCCTTCTTGCTCACTCTTGGAACCGAAGTAAATAATAGTAGTAACATAACAGTTTCTAAGATAAGAAAGGGTCCGACAGTTACCGTTAGTAGGTAGGCACTTCGTAAAAATTGGGTTGTTGAGTAAAAATATTATCAAAATTTTTTTTTTCAAATTAATGTGTAAGTATTATACCTTTTTAAAAAGAGGAATAAACGCGTCAAAATTTGACGTCACTTGCCATACTATTTTGGTACATTTTTTTTACACTACAGTCGGTCAAAGTTGCGAAATTCAATAGTTTTCCATATCACCTTTAGTTAAAATAATATTTTATTTTAAAATGGTACAATAAGTACTTTATTTTTACATTCTATTTAGACACAGCAATACCCTAGATTACAAAACCTCCAAGAAATATCGAAATTATCAGCATTAGCAGTCACAGCATTCAAAAGTATGTCACAGGGTGCTCATTTCCCCTTTTTTTTTGAAATCAGTATAATTCTGTAAGTACATGGGGTGGATTTTTTAAAATATTTTTCTGAGTACTGTTAGAACTTGGGGCATCGTGGGAATCCAGTTGGACGCCAGGTTCTTGGACACCCTGTATACCCGCTGCATCGTTAGCTCGACGTCGATTTCGGACAGTCGGCCTCTGTGGTTTTATTGTGTCGTTGGTTGTCTTTGGTTGTCGTTTGTTGGTCGTTTGTTTGTTCTCATTGTTGGTCTTATTGTTGTTTGGTATTCGGTTTGGTTTGAAATTAGGTCTTGTAGGGAGATGGCGCTCGCTGTCACGTAAACAAGTAGCTCCGTGAAATTCTTTAAAATAAAATATATAAAGTGAATAATAACATATATCAACAACCTAAAATAGTTAATTAAACCATTAGTGATAAGTGATAGCGTTATCTCAAAATATTATAAGCTAGATTGAACTTAAACAAACTTTGAAAAAAACAGTGTGCAAATGTAAACATTCATAACAAATTCTAAATTGTTTCCTTAAATGGGTAAATCATGCAGTGCGGACAAGTGATTATTGACTATAGTGACTAAATACCACTATACAGTGTTTACAAGTACATTATATGGAATATAAGTGTTAAATACGAATAAACCACACAGAAGACCGTTTTTTTTATTCAAATCATGGCAGGCGCGCTGAATCTTAAGTATAGTGCCATCTATTTGTAACACTATAAACTACTGCGCATGCAAGCATTGAACATCTTAACGATTCTTTGATAAATACAACGCATACGACTGTAACTTAATTTATTACCACGACATCTAACGTGTCTGAACAAAAACTCAAGAACCTTTGAAGTATATCATTATTTCAATTGACTTTGATAAGTTAAGTTGACTGAGTGGTTTAATGTTCAGCGTATTGCACTAGTGAATGCGAGATCTAATCCTCACGGATATCGAAAGTAGTTTTTGAGAATCTTCGTCATATTAATTTATAACAAATATGGATTTTATCGAAAATATTACATTTCGAATGCGACCACGTAAAGTATCGATTCCTGATGATATTGACAATGAAAGCACCACCCATAATGTCAACAATTTGACACTAGATGGCACTACCAACAGCTTGCCTAACATATCTGATGACGAGGATAACACTCAAATACTTCAACTTAAAAGCGAAATAAGTGAGCTAAAATTACAATTAAACGCAGCTCACCGTGAAATAGATAATTTATCGCTGGAAAATACGAAGCTAAAAGAAGATATCAAGAACATTAATACAAAACATGATATGGTAAAAAAAGCTACAAAAATATTAACTAGCGAAATTACTACTCCAAGGAAAAGATCTAAAAATCAATCAACTCTAAAAATCTGTAAAACAGATAAACAAAATAACGCCTCTTGTACTCCAGTGATAAACGATACATCTTCCTTACCTTCTTATTCGACAACCCAAGAACCAGATAATAATATAACTAAAAAGAATAAAATATGCATTGTAAGTAGTAATAAGAAGAATAAAATACTACCAATAGCTGAAGACTTTTTTTTATAATTATCAGCTATGTCATTATCGCTCACCAAACTGCGGCATAACAAACTTAATTAAAGATATACATCTGAAACTTGCAAACTACAATCAAGGAGACTTCTGCTTTATTTTGATTGGAGAAGAGGATTTTTGCATAACAAAGAACTACTATAGTCTGGTTGTTCAAATAAGGGAAACATTAAGTAAAATTAATCACACGAACATAATATTATGTCTACCTACCTACAGACATAACTCTATTATATTTAATTGGAGGATTGAAACGTTTAGCAATATGTTATATTTAGACAATCAAACGCACTGTTATGCCGAGCTTTTGGATTCAAATTTGGATTTATCATATGATTATAATATGTTCTCGTACCGCACTGGCCGCCTCAATAACAACGGAATGCGAAATGTATTTAAAAACTTGAAAACCTTAGTTTGTGAATATTGTTATGACTACACCGATCAGGATGTAACATCTTTTGAAACATTACAAGATCATAATGAAACAAAACCATTGGGAAACTCTGAGTTTTTTCGTCTTTGACAGCATTAAAATCCTACACCAAAATATTGCTGGCCTCCTAAACAAATCAGACATACTAAGTGTTCACATTGAAGAACTATCAAAGAACAAAAAAGATATAGACATTATTTGCATAACGGAACATTTTGTAATGTTTGGACATGAAAGACTTATTAACATACCACCCTACAAGCTGGCCGCCTGTTACGCAAGAAAGGCAAAACGACGTGGAGGTGCCTGTATTTTAATCAAGACAAACTTTGAATATAAGGAACTAGTAGATATTTCTCGCTATTCAATAACAAACGCAATCGAATGTTGTGGTATAGAACTAATTACTCAAAGGTTAATTATTCTTTGTATATATAGGCCACCAAAGGCAACTAACTATAACTTATTTTTTGAAAACTTGAATAAGATTTTAAAAGCACTGTGTTCTAATAAGTCAAATAAAAGAATAATTGTATGCGGGGACTTTAACATAGATACTTTAAAAAACAATAATGTGACACTTGACTTCAAATGCCTTCTTTTAAGCTACAATCTCAAACTGGAATTGCAACAGCCTACTAGACTATGTAGCAATAGCTGCTTAGACAACTTTGCACGTAGCTACCAACTAAAATGTAAGAGTGAAGTAATTGATTTGGCATTATCTGACCATACCGCGCAAATATTAGAGGTGAAGGTTTGCAAAACTTTGAGAATAAATTCCTGGCGCATAAAAAAACGTGACATATCATCAGAAAATTTGGTAATGTTTAAAAAATATCTTCAATGTCTTTCATTTTCATTCATATACAATACTGAAGACGCCAATATGGCATATGACTACTTTCTCGAACATTTTCGTTTGATATATGACCTTTGTTTTCCCTACAAGCTGGTCACTATAAAGCCTCATAAAAAAGTTAAATGGATATCACGTGGCATACGTATTTGTAGTAGAAGGCAGCGACATTTACTATGGAAATACAGGATTAATAGGTCACACGAAAATAAAATTTATTTTAAAAATTATTCACAAAGGCTCCGGAAAATAATAAAGTTAACCCAAATGGCTCAAAATAACTATTTCATTAACACCTCTAGTAACAAATCAAAGGCATCATGGCAAATCATTAATAATAAAACACGGTGTAATGAACATATTTCTGAAATAATGCTGAAAGATCAAATCATAAGCGATCCGAAAATAATAGCTAATGCTTTTAATAATCACTTTATTGACCAAATAAAAAATAATACTGTAGTGCGGACTGAAACCACTAGTTTGACTCGCAACCCTCATACAATGTTTATGTTACCAGTGTTGCCGCAAGACGTAATGACAGCAATAAAATGCCTAAAAAATAAGAATAGTGTTGGTTACGATGGCATAGCCACAAGAGTCATAAAATTTGTGTCTGATTGCATTGCAGCACATTTTAGCCATATAATAAATTTGTGTATTTCCTCTGGCGTATTTCCAGACGCATTAAAGACAGCAATCGTAAAACCTCTTTTTAAGAAAAACGATAAAACCAATTTAACAAATTATAGACCCATAGCCTTGATACCCGTATTTTCTAAAATAATAGAAAAAATTATTTATGATTCAATCATAAAATTCTTAATAAAGTTTGATATTTTATGTAACGAGCAGATGGGGTTCAGGAAAAACAGGGGCATAAATACAGCTATATTTGAACTACTCAGTATAATTATGAAACAAGTAGATAATAGAATACCTATATGTGCCATCTATACTGATATGACCAAGGCTTTCGATTGTGTCAATCATGAAACACTACTTCATAAACTCTCCGTATATGGTATCAGGGGAAATGTATTAAATCTTATAAAATCGTACCTTAGTGACCGTAAACAACATACAGAAATCACTAGAATATGCATTAAAACTAGACGTGAAATCAAATATATGTCGGAAAATAGAATGATCAAATACGGTGTACCACAAGGCAGTGTGCTAGGCCCACTTCTGTTCTTAGTGTATATTAATGATTTGCCACGCTACATTGAGTACCCAATGGTCCTATTTGCTGACGACTCCACCGCAATTATAAAATGTAATCAAGTCGAAGAATATGAACATGACATAAATCGTACCCTTAAGAATATAATACATTGGCTTGACATGAATAATCTAATTATTAATTTATCAAAAACAAATATTATGCATTTTTATCAACGGACATCGGTAAAAAAATTATCCATAGAATACAACAAACAAAAAATTGATCAAATAAATGTGACAAAATTCTTAGGCATATTGATAGACAGTCAGTTTACGTGGAAACCTCAAGCAGAAGAGGTTTGTAAAAAACTGAGCACCGCCGCGTATGTCCTCTTCAACCTATCAAAAAAAGTCAACACAGCCACAATATTAACAGCCTATCACGGTTTAGTAGCATCAATTTTACGATTTGGTATTGTTTTTTGGGGTAATTGTAGTTTAAGAGAACACGTATTTAAGGCACAAAAGCGATGTTTAAGGTCAATGTGCGGTCAAAAAATGACTGATAGTTGTGTACCTATGTTTAAGTCACTAAAATTGTTAACGTTTCCATCAATGTATATACTTGAAATGTCAGTATTTGTGAAGCTAAATATACATTACTTCGTATCAATACATGAAACTAGAAAAGGCCCTATCAGAAATCAATACAAAAATATGTTGCATACAGGTGGTTATAATACTGCATTACTTAGAAAAAATGTGTTTGGCATGGGCCCACTTATATATAATAAAATTCCTGATACTATTAAAAAGGAAACAATTCAATTATTCAAAAAGAAACTAACAGGACTATTAATTACAAAATGCTATTACTCTATTGATGATTTTTTAAATGATAATATTTAATTGACATTGATGATAATATTTTTTAATGACATTATTTATAAATTATGATGTATACTTAATTTTATTTTTTATTAATTCTTGTTATCATTAATTCAAATTGTATTTGTCCGCAGTATGTTCTTTTTTTATTGTCCTTTTTTTTTTTCGTTTTAAATTTATTTTGACTTCTTAATGTTTGCATGCCTAACGTAAGGCAGATTGTACAAGGGAACAACAAAAATAATTATAACATCAATATTTCATGTACCTACTTTCTGTGCAAATAAAATGATTATTATTATTATTATTATTATGTAGTAAAAAAAAAAAAAAAAAAAAATATACTCACCTGCGGATCGATATACTCTCATCGACCCGTACAAATTGGTCCTTCGAGCCGGATCCGCGAATTTTATTTCGGCGGATATTTGACCACGATTTGTGGAAAAGTAGTGTGTAGAATTAAATATTAAATTTAGAGTTGGTCTTTGTGGCAATGGAGAACTTGTACGTAGTTCAAGAAAATACGCTAGATGCGATTACACGTATTGCTGCAAATTTTAAGAAAAGTCCTAAGTCACGGTTGTCTAAGTCATACGTTCAGGTGAAGAGTGAAACATTAGAACAGTATTGGGTATCGTTTAGAAACACTCACATGGATATTCTTAAATCTGTCAAAAAGGAGCAAATGAAAAAAGATGCATATTTCATTGAAGATTTATTTAGTAAAGGTGAGGAGGAATACACTGTAGGAAAATGTCTTATGTTAGAATCTTTGCAGTCCTTTGAGTCTACTGTAACAGTACCCTCTACCTCAGGCGTGTCCAAGGTATCAGATGTAAGGTTACCTAAAATAAATATTCCGTTATTCAGTGGCAATTATGAGGATTGGGGAACATTTCAAGATCTTTACACGTCGCTTATTCATAACAATACGACTATAAGTGATGTTCAAAAGCTTCATTATTTGAAGAGCAGTGTCACAGGAGAAGCTGCACTGCTGTTAAAGAATATCACCGTCACGGAAAAGAATTACGCGATCGCCTGGTACACCCTGAAACAAAGATATAATAATAAACGTATTATTGTAAATAACATATTTAATAGATTCTTTTGTCAAAAGAAACATCCAACTGAATCATCGAAAGGTATAAAGGAATTGTTAGATACTACGAAGGAATGTATAAGCAGTTTAAAGAATTTAGATATTAATGTGGATAATTGGGATCCATGGATAATTTATTTCATAGTGACTAAGTTAGATGTCGAATCTCATAAGATTTGGGAAGAAGAAATTAATGAACCACCTATGGAGCAGTTACCTACTCTAATTATGTTCTTTAATTTCCTAGAAAAAAGGTTCCGTATCTTGGAAATGTTGTCCAACAGTAATCCACGTAATATAACGACAAAAACATTTCATGCTTCTTCGGATGGTAATGAGCTTACTAATAATAATACCTGTGTGTATTGTAACGAGGATCATTTTCTTTTTAATTGTAAGCAATTCGCAAGTCTTAACATGGAAAAGAGACTGGAATTTGTTCAGAAACAGAGGTTGTGTTTTAATTGTTTGTGGTCGGGTCATGGTGTGAAATATTGTAGACGTCAGCCTATGTGTCAAAAATGTAATCAAAAACATCACACTCTCTTACATAGACAGAATAATAATTCGGCTAGTCGGAATATGGAAAGTAAGGACATAGCAATCGCGGGTAATGCTTTGAAACAAGACGACTCGGAACATAGTATTTTATCGCATGTATCAACACGTAACGATGTGACATTATTAGCTACTGCTATAGTGAATATTTACACTGGCAAAGGTCTTCAGACAGTGAGAGCATTAGTTGATCCATGTTCCCAAGAGTCTTTTATTACTGAGTCCGTGGCAAAAAAGTTGCAATTAAACTGCTTACGAGTTCAGGGCGAGGTAAAAGGAGTTGGTTCTATGTCTACTCCAATTAAATATGCAGCGGAGGTAGATATGTATTCGAGAGTTGATCATAATTTTAAGATTAGTTTTAGAACCTATATAATCAAACAGATAACTGACGTTATGCCAGCAACCACTATACACTCTCATAACAAGTGGACACATTTAAGTAATATAAGGTTGGCTGATCCAACTTATTATAGCCCTGGTCAAATTGATTTACTGTTGGGTGTAAACGTATATACGGAAATCGTGATGTCAGGGATTATAAGAGGAGATCCAGGCACCCCTATAGCTCAACAAACTCAATTAGGGTGGATACTATCTGGCGGTGTCTTAGAAACATCAAACGTTCTTTCAACCACTGTTAGTTTGCATATGAATGTTAATTTAGATAACATCATTCAAAAATTTTGGGAAATAGAAACTTTAAATGATACTAAAAATACTCTTACTTTATCAGAGTCAAGAGCCGAACATATTTACGCATCGACGGTTACTAGAGATAAGAATGGCAGATATATAGTGGCACTACCTTTTAAGAATAATTCACCAGTTTTGCCAACACTATCAAAACAAATAGCTTTGAAAAGATTACAGAGTTTAGAAAGTAGATTTAATCGTAATAAAAAATTAAGAGATGAATATAGAACCGTTCTACAAGAATATATTTCATTAAACCATATGGAGATGATTCAGGATGATGCAGATGATCATCAAGCTGTGTATTTACCTCATCATGCCGTAATTCGAGAAGACAAGGAAACCTCTAAGGTTCGAGTTGAATATGATGCATCTTGTAAAGGCTCTAATAATGTTTCGCTAAACGAACAGTTACTTGTAGGCCCTGCATTGCAAAAGGAATTACGTGATATACTCATGCGATGGAGAATCCATAAAATATGTTTAGTTGCAGATATTGAGAAAATGTATAGGCAGATTCGAGTTAGAAGAGAAGATACAGATTATCAGAGGATTCTTTTTAGGTTCAATTCGCAGGATGAAATAAAGGGTTATAGATTACTAACGGTTACTTTTGGTATGGCTTGTGCTCCTTACTTAGCTATAAAAACTCTGAGACAGCTTGCATTGGATGAAGCTGTAAATGGCAAATTTACCTTAGCGAAAGAGGTATTACTAAATGATTTCTACATGGATGACGTTTTAACAGGGAGTGATAATGAAGAAATTGTAATAGAAATAGCAAAGCAACTGTCTACTATTTTGTCTTTGGGTGGTTTCAAGTTACAAAAATGGCATTCAAATAGTGAAAGGGTTATGATGGAAATCGACCCTAATGGAATGAAAATGGAAAGAGAAATAAATATGTGTGAAAAGAACGGCGTTGGCACTTTGGGTATTCGATGGATGATCAAAGATGATAAGTTGCAAATGTCTCAAAACAAATTTCCTATGGGTGATGAAAGCAAATGTTTAACGAAGCGGAATGTATTATCTCAAATAGCGTCTTTGTTTGACCCGATGGGTTGGTTGGCACCATCGATTATTATAGCAAAAATTTTCATGCAAAGGTTATGGTTAAAAAAGCTTGATTGGGATGAAACGATCCCTTCAGACCTGGAGCAAGAATGGACTAAGTTTAGAAAGGAGATTCACTATTTGTCTCAGTTATCGATAGATCGATGGATTGGTTACACTAAAGAGACGATCATTGAGCTGCATGGTTTTTGTGATGCTTCGCAAACTGCCTATGCAGCAGTAATATACGCAAGAATTATTTCACCTAAAGGTATTCAGTCAAGAACATCACTAATTATTGCCAAGACTAGAGTAGCTCCACTTAAACAATTATCGATCCCAAGACTAGAATTATGTGCTGCCGCTTTACTCTGTAAATTACTAAAACATACATGTGAGACTTTGCAAGTACCTATTTCTCAAACAGTTGCTTGGACAGACTCTCAAATAGTATTGGCCTGGATTGCAGGTGAACCCAATCGATGGGTTCCTTTTGTAAAGAATAGAGTGATTGAAATAAAAGCTATTAATACCCGTTGGTCTTATGTTAGATCTAAAGAGAACCCTGCAGACATAGCTTCTAGAGGCATTATGCCAGGTCAATTGGAAGATTCTCACTTATGGTGGTATGGACCCGAGTACCTACAGAAGTCAGATTTCGTAGTAAATTTAGTAGATATTCCGGATACACATTTAGAAGAAAAGAAAGTAGTGAAATGTGTTTTAAATGTAATAACAGAAAATAAGGAAAATGAAATACTTACCCTGTTGAAGAAATACTCGTCGCTGGAGAAGTTACTTCATGTGGTAGCTTACTGTAGACGATGGCTGTATGTCCTGAAAAGAAATAAAGACATGGATAAGTCGAGTTATATAAAATGTGAAGAAAGAGAACAAGCGCTTACCTTTTGTTTAAAAATGTCTCAAGAGTTAGAGTTTGCTGAAGAAATAGCAGTGTTAAAAGAAAAGAAAATTTTGAAAAGAAGTTCCTCTATCTTATCTCTGAATCCTTTCTTAGATGACAATGGATTGATGCGTGTTGGTGGCAGATTGAAACATGCTGATATCGAAATCTTAAGAAAGCATCCAATAATACTTACTAAAAATAACGTTTTGTTACCTTTATTATTGACAGAAGCTCACAGGAAGACGTTGCATGGCGGACCGCAATTAATGACAGCATATTTGAGATTTTATAAACAATGCGTATGTGCTAGATACAATGCCAAAGCAGGTAAACAAATTATGGGTGCTTTACCTGATGCTAGAGTCAATCCATCTCGACCTTTCCTGATAAGTGGAGTTGACTTCGCCGGTCCTATATTATGCAGACGAAGTAAGGGCAGAGGAATTACAAGTTTTAAGGCTTATATATGCTTATTTATTTGTATGTGTACTAAGGCAATTCATCTCGAACTGGTTAGTGATATGTCCACTCACGCGTTTATAGCTGCATTTAAAAGATTCATTTCCAGAAGAGGATATTGCAAAGAAATCTGGAGTGATCATGGAACTACGTTTATAGCTGCTGAAAAAGAGTTGTTAGACATGTGGAAACAAGGAAGAAATGAGTTGCCAGAAGAATTACTAGAATCATTGCATCATAATGGTACGCGTTGGGTATACATTCCTCCAGGAGCGCCTAATTTTGGTGGGCTATGGGAAGCGGGTGTAAAATCGGTCAAATATCATCTTAAAAGAGTTATAGGTAGTTCGACACTTACCTTTGAGGAATTGTATACAGTTTTAACGGAGATTGAAGCCTGCCTAAATTCTAGACCGCTTATTCCACTGAGTGAAGATTGTGATTGTCTGACTCCCGGTCATTTTCTGGTGGGGGAACCACTTATCACGTTACCTGAAAGAAACATTGAGGAGACAGACTTGATGCCACTCAATCGATGGAAATTAATCCAACATATGGTCCAAAGTTTCTGGAAAAAATGGCAGTCAGAATATTTAGCTCGATTACAAGAACGAAACAAATGGAAAACAGCCCACAAGGAATTTGAAGAAGGAGAAGTAGTTCTTGTGAAGGATCCTAGGCTACCACCGGCGAACTGGAGATTGGGTAAAATTATCAAAAAGATCCCTGGAAGTGATGGCTATACTCGAATGTATGAACTTCGCACAAGTTCAGGCATCTTGCAACGAGCAATATCCAAGATTTGTAGATTGTCGGGTAATATCTAGGACTACGTCCTAGAGGGGGGAGTATGTTTAGGTTAATTAAGGAATAAGTTAAATATATGTTTTATTTTTGGTTTGGTTCTAGAATTGGTGACTAGATGGCGTTACTAGAAAAAATAGATCGCGCTATGGTTTGGTTACGCGCTCGGGTATATATACCCAGAGGTGTCATTTAGTTCTAAAATTCATTGCTAGATGACGCTACTGGAAAAATTAGATCGCGCTATGGTTTGGTTACGCGCTCGGGTATATACATATACCCGCTGCATCGTTGGCTCGACGTCGATTTCGGACAGTCGGCCTTTGTGGTTTTATTGTGTCGTTGGTTGTCTTTGGTTGTCGTTTGTTGGTCGTTTGTTTGTTCTCATTGTTGGTCTTATTGTTGTTTGGTATTCGGTTTGGTTTGAAATTAAGTCTTGTAGTAAAAAAAAAAAAAAAAAAAATATATACTCACCTGCGGATCGATATACTCTCATCGACCCGTACAGTAACAGAGTCCCGGAGAGCACAGATAAAAATATTAAAAGCTATTCCCGAACCCAACAGATTTTCAAAATGGGAGAAAATATTTCGCGCTACCGCGAGAGTTCTACAGTTTATAGGCTTGTGTAGAGCAACCAAAAGACCGGTTCTATACAAGAGATCAGCAAAGTCCCGAGAGAAGGATACGGTTTGGCGCAAGACGAGCACGAAGACCACCAAGTTGGAGAGCGCGGCACCTCGCCCCGCTGTCAGCTCCCGGAACATCGTGCTACTCACCGCAGAACACACCCACGGCGCCGAGGACCTTCTTGTGAAGGCGATACAAGAGGTCTCCTTCGGCGCCAAACTCCTGGAGCTGCGGCGCGGGAGGGGTGTCGCCCAAGACAGCCGCCTATATTCTTTGCCCATAGAGATGAACAACGGTATGATCACTCTGCGCGATCACCGTATTACACAGCTCTATATAGACTGGACCCATAAAAACCTGCATCACAGCGGAACAAAGTTGGTGATCAACGAGATACGCCAACACTATTGGGTTCTTCGCCTGCCGCCTACGACGAAGAAAATAGTACAACAGTGCCTATAGTGTCGCATCAGAAAGGCGCGACCTCCGGAGCCGGCCACTGGGGACCTGCCCAGGGCGCGTCTGGCTCAACATAACCTCTTATGGTGTAGAAAGAAGTAGTCAAGGCCGGTATAGGTGAAGGGCCTCCCTTTCACCTATACCGGCCTTGACTACTTCGGGGCGCTCTCCGTGACCGTAGGAAGACAGCATCAGAAGAGATACGTGGCGCTATTCACATGTCTCACCTGCCGAGCAGTACACCTAGAGGTGGCCGCCAGTCTCAGCGCCGACTCCGCAATCTTAACGCTGAGAAGATTTGCTGTACGCCGTAGCTGCCTCAAAGAAATAAACCCCAACAAAGAAATGGGTGAGGCCATAGGAGCAGAGGCAAGTCGTCGTGGCATTGCATGGCGCTTCATCACGCCCTCAGTGCCCTTCATGGGAGGCATCTGGGAGCGTCTCGTCAGATGCGTGAAGACCGCACTCTACACTGTTCTTCACAACCGACACCCGCATGAAGAAGTCCTGGCGACGCTGCTGTCCGAGGCCGAATACACAGTCAACAGTCGGCCGCACACACATGTTTCCGTGAGCGTCGACGACGACGAAGCCATCACCCCGAACCACATCCTGTTCGGTGGATCTGCTCGTCTCCCTTCCCTTGGCGAATTCGGCGAGGCCGACATCAACAGCAAAAGGCACTGGCGGCGAGCGCGATCCTAGCGGACCTATTCTGGCGTCGCTGGGTGCGCGAGTACCTGCCTGAACTCCAGCACCGGCGGGAGCCCCACGGGACGGGCCTCAACTTCGCGATCGACGACTCCGTACTCATCGCCGACGGTCAGCCGCCGCGCAACACATGGCCACGGGGATGAGACAAGTGCGTACGGTAGATGTGCGCACAGCGGCTGGAGTCCTAGGACGTCCTGCAAAGAAGCTGGTGCCCTTGCCGAAGTGATGTCACTCACCGGGTTGTCTGCAGCAACACTATGAGCCAGCCGACGTGTCTGCGCGCTACTGCACGGCGGGAGAGATGTTCGCGACAACGTTAACAGAATCGTATTATGATTGTAAATTCAATACATGTTATTTAAGTATACTGTATCAATAAAGCTTATAGTTCTGAAATAGTGCCGAATTAGGTCACATATAGACCTAAATAGTATAGTTAAATAGTGTAAACAACATAATAATACATATGTCGGCGCATCTGCTCCTTGACACGTCAGCTGTCACTAACGTTAACATTGACGTCTGTCATAAACGTCATTTTCCATAGCGAACACCGAGCACTGGTGAGGCGGCCATCTTTTATAAAGAACACTTATCGTTTGACGGTCGGATAGTGCGCACGCAGCCACGTGCTCGGTGGACGTTACATTTCAATCCGAATTAATCTTAGTGATCTGTGATTGTTCGATAAGACTTTTGATTGTGTTAGCAAGAATAATAAGTGGACTAATTATTACAACGGTTATTTTATTAAAATATCGTCTTCCTACCCGACAATTCACGCCTACTAGATAATGTCTCATAATTCCAATATAAGTCACAAGACTTTATCAGAAGTGGGATACGAAGGGTCAAACCAACAGGAGACAACACCCAATCGAGGAAACATAGATCCTGGTATGAGCACCCCCGATCTGCTTAGCGGTATGGAGTCGATTTTAACAAAGTTGTTAGCTGCGACTACCCACAGTACCCAGCCGCCGCTTCAACAACATAATCCGACTCGATTGGTGAAATTTGATCCCGACGACGCTGAGGCCGATATCGAAGGTTGGTGTAGAATTACCGATATTATAATTACGAGCCGAAATCTCTCTGGAACCGAGTTGTTACTTGCATTAATCAACGCGTTGAAGGGACGTGCCGCATCTTGTCTGACTAAATTGAAAAGCTCTGAAATAGAATGGCCACATATCAAGGAATTGCTACTCGCAAGATTCGGAAAACCCATGTTGATGCAGGATTATTTCGATAGCGTAACGAAATTTGAAATTGGGCCGCAAGAGGCCGCTTCTGAAGCAGCTATGCGCTTGTGGGGTCTCATTGAGCGTATACCGAAAGTAGAGATGATTGAAGAGGTCATTACTGGTTTCGTTATATCAGTCCTCAGCCAAAGAAATTCCCTAATACGTAGGGAGCTCAATTCGTACACTATCACAACGAGAGCTCAGCTGTATCGCGCGCTTAGTGGGGTATCGCTGAAGAGGCGCCACGATGGTAACGAAGAGCAACCGTCCAGTTCGAAGAAACCGCGTACAGTTGCTGATCCAAAATTCGGCGGATCTTGCCACTACTGCGGCCATCGCGGACACAAGATCGAAGAGTGTCGCAAACGTCGAGATGGTGTTGTAGTCGGCAAGGGCTCGGAACGAGAGAAAACAGTCACGTGTTTCACATGTCAGAAGCCGGGACACATCAGTACGGTTTGTCCGAACAACAAAGCGGACAAAGAACACCCAGCTAAGAAGGACGTGAACGTCTGTGAACGGAAGCTGGTGAAAGGTACGCTGTCCACATCGGCTGGTAAGTCAGTTCCATTTCTATTCGACAGTGGCTCGGCATGTTCGTTGATCAAAACTAGCCTAATCGATCAGCTACCGGGTTCCGTACGCAAGGACATAGTTTATCTGACAGGCATCGGTGGTGAGGACATAAAATGCTCAACCCAGATTTCCAGTCTTGTCCATATTCAGAGTATTCCAGTTAGTGTATTGTTTCACGTAGTTCCAGATAACACTTTGGCAGAGTCCGTCATTATAGGTAGAGACATATTAGATCAAGGATTACATGTTGAAATTAACAGTGATTCAATTAGATTTTCATCACGTAAATGCATAAACACCTGACAAACCGCTGGTCATTTAGATTTCAGTTCGATCGATACAGACTTGGAAGGCGAAGAGAAGGAGCGGTTGTTTAACATCCTACGCAAATATAGTGAGTATTTTATAGAAGGCATGCCCGTCCGTAGAGTCACTACTGGTGAGATGAGAATTGATCTTATTGACCCGCATAAGACGGTGCAAAGACGCCCGCATCAGATGTCACCATCGGAAAAGGTAATTGTAAGAGAAAAGATACAATCACTTTTAGACGCAAACATCGTTCGAGAGAGCTCATCGCCTTTTGCTAGCCCTATAGTGCTGGTGAAGAAGAAAGATGGCACAGACCGGTTATGTGTTGACTACAGAGAGCTGAATGCCAACACACGGCCAGAGCATTACCCACTTCCTAGGATAGAAGAGCAGGTGGACCGCTTAAATGGAGCGTATTTCTTCAGTTCTCTAGATATGGCTGCTGGCTACCATCAGGTCAAGGTCAGTTCAGAGTCAATCGAGCGAACAGCTTTCGTAACTCCTGATGGGCAATTCGAATATGTCGCTATGCCCTTTGGTTTACGGAATGCTGCGTCTGTGTACCAGAGATGCATCAACAAAGCCCTCAAATCTCTGAAAGACACAGTAGCATTGGCATACATGGACGATGTCTTATCATACTCGTCCAGCATTGACGAAGGGTTACAACGTCTCGACGTCGTACTCGGAGCTCTGGCTGAAGCAGGGTTCTCTTTTAAAATAACCAAGTGTAAGTTCATGAAAACTGAAGTTAATTATTTAGGATACGTCATACGGGCAGGAGAGGTAAGACCTAACCCTGGCAAAATTAAAGCCCTTCTAGAGGTCCCATTTCCTAAAACAGCAAGACAAGTAAGGCAATTTCTAGGATTAGCCTCCTACTTCCGACGTTTCATACCTAACTTCGCCAACATTGCTGGTCCCTTGTATCCCTTAACTAAACTCAAAGGCCGTATAACTTGGACACAGGAGCATTCGGAAGTACATAAGAAAATTGTTAAGATTCTGTCTTCTGAACCTGTACTGACGATCTTTAATCCCGCCAAACCGGTAGAGCTCCACACCGATGCCAGCTCCGACGGTTACGGTGCCGTATTAATTCAAAGAGAACAGAGTATACCCCATGTCATAGCGTATTTCAGTCGGCGAACTACCGAGGTAGAGTCCAGGTACCACTCATATGAATTAGAAACCCTAGCAGTGGTACGAGCAGTCGAAAATTTCCGCCACTATCTTTATGGCCAACATTTTACAGTCTACACCGACTGCAATTCCTTGAAAGCTTCTAAAGCTAAGACCGATTTATCACCTCGTGTTCACAGATGGTGGGCGTTCCTCCAAGCTTACGATTTCGATATCATTTATAAAGAGGGACGCCACATGGCGCATGCTGACTTTTTATCGAGAAACCCTTTGCCTTCCTCGTCAAGTATAGGAGGACCTAGCACGACCTCGCTTCATTCGAACCTCATAGACTTTCGTAAATCCGTAAACTTTGTAGAATTACACAATAGTTGGATTCAGGTAGAGCAAAAACGTGACCAGGAAATTCAGAACCTCATAAGTCAGCATGAGAAAGGTGAACTACCAGGAGCAGTCGCTAATACCTACGATGTTCGAGATGGCATCCTCTATCGCAAGGTAGAAAGGAACAAGGTAAGCAGCTGGCTTCCCATAGTTCCACGCTCTTTGGTATGGACGCTTATAAACCATGTACATACTGAGATCAAACATTTAGGCCATGAAAAAACTCTCAACAAATTATACGAGCAATACTGGTTTCCACAAATGTCAAAGAACGTCCACAAATTCATCGACTCATGCATAGTGTGCAAGGCTTCCAAAGGCATCTCAGGGGCACAACAGGTAAAATTGCATCCTATCCCTAAAGCTGCAGTACCGTGGCATACCATTCACATCGATATCACTGGTAAACTCAGCGGCAAGAGCGATAGGAAAGAATATGCATCTGTCATAATAGATGCTTTTACAAAATATGTCCTTCTAGAATATACCCAATCACTAGAGGCAGCTTGTGCAGTGATAGCCCTTAAGAAAGCCGTGTGTCTTTTTGGTTCCCCTAAGAAAATAATAGCAGATCAGGGCAGATGTTTTATTAGCGCAGAATTTAAAGAGTTTTGTGCAGATCATAACATAGAGCTACATCTTATAGCAACTGGCTCTGCTAGAGCCAACGGTCAAGTAGAAAGAGTAATGCGCACTTTGAAAAGCTTACTAACTATTATCGAAAATGACGCCCATAAGGTTTGGAGAGATGAGTTAGATGAAGTGCAATTAGCGCTAAATAGCACCAGATCTAGGGTCACAGGTTTCACACCAACAGAACTTATGTTTGGAATACGCGCACAGTCCTTAGGAATGTCCCAAATAGCTTCTAATGTAACCCCTTCGCGAGCTGATCTGGACGTAATAAGAAGTCAAGCATCAGCAAATATTCTTAAGGCGGCCAGCTCACAAGAACAACTTTTTAATAGGGGCAAGGCTACGATAAAACCATTTGGGCTGGGCGATTATGTCTTTATTAAGTGTAGCGAGCGTAATCAGACAAAGTTGGCTAAAAAGTTTAAGGGACCATTTGTCATAACGAAAGTCTTAGACAATGACCGCTACGAATTAAAGAGCATTAACAGATCTAGCCGAATATACAAGTACTCTCACGAATACTTGCGGGCGGTACCTAGGGGGTTTGAGGGCCTGGTAGAGATTTCTACAACTTTGTTCAATGACGTGGATGACGTGTCGGCGGTCGAGGGAAATGGAATTGACCGAATAGAGTCTTCGGACACCGATACTGAGACAGCGTCTATCGCCAGTGAAGAAACCATCACTGCCAGTTCTGGCACACTTTCAACTTCGGAAGATGACCTCCGCACAGTGGTAGAACAAGCTCAAGTACACCGAAGTAAGTGACCTTGAGTTGTATGATGTCCGTTTTATTGTTGTAATGTAAAGCTGGTTGAAGGGGCCACGTACGCCCGGGCCACGCTTTGATAGTTGGTCGAAAGGGCCTGGTACGCCCGGGCCGCACTGTGATGATTGGTCGGAGGGGCCTAGCACGCCCGGGCCACGAGATAGTAGATGGTTGAAGGGGCCTAGTACGCCCGGACCACGCTACAAGACGAGGTCGAAGGGGCCTAGCACGCCCGGACCATAGTTGAGTGACTGGGTGAAGGGGCCTAGCACGCCCGACCCAAGTTACTTTGCAATGGCAACGGATTTCAGTCTGGTCAGGAAGGACCGAGCGTATGTTAAAGTGTATCTTTATCTTTTGGTACAGGTCAAGAGGAATGACGTTCCAGTCTGTAGATGCACGACACTATGCGCACGAGGTCGTGCGATTATCAGGATTGGCCGTGTCGGCGCATCTGCTCCTTGACACGTCAGCTGTCACTAACGTTAACATTGACGTCTGTCATAAACGTCATTTTCCATAGCGAACACCGAGCACTGGTGAGGCGGCCATCTTTTATAAAGAACACTTATAGTTTGACGGTCGGATAGTGCGCACGCAGCCACGTGCTCGGTGGACGTTACATTTCAATCCGAATTAATCTTAGTGATCTGTGATTGTTCGATAAGACTTTTGATTGTGTTAGCAAGAATAATAAGTGGACTAATTATTACAACGGTTATTTTATTAAAATATCGTCTTCCTACCCGACAATTCACGCCTACTAGATAATGTCTCATAATTCCAATATAAGTCACAAGACTTTACATATGTTTTCCTATAGTTTTATAGGAATATTATGTAAAAACGTAAATATTGCCAATAAAATTTGCATTTTTCCCTCAAGTTAGGAATGTTAGAGTTCCTAGGTCCTAAGGTTTTAATAAAAGATTTCACTTGTGTATTTTATTTTGTGCGCTACGAAAGGCGCTACAAGATGCTGAAAGAATTGTATTCCTATATAGTATTAGTTGTAATGTTATTAAACATTTTCTTTATATAGACGTAACCGCAAGTTAGGTTTTTAGCATAAAACGTAAATATCTATATCTAGACCTAACTCCCGATAGGTAAAATAGGTATCACTAGCTAGGTCTTTTCGCGACCTACGCGGTACTGGTTATATCATCACGCTAGCTAATATAGTTCCATAGTTAAAGCAGAAAAATTACAATTTTATAGTAAAAATAAACTTGTTTACCTGGGTTTTCTGGCCGGCTCTCGTTATGGTAAAGTTCTGAGGTACTAACGACATGAGCGACGGTTAACCACTCCTAAGGTAAAAAATCGCATAGCAGGCCAACACTTGGTAGGCCACCCATGACACGCCCCTTTTCTTTGTTTGAGCTTTTTTACACTTTACATTTGTTTACTGATTCCACAGATAATATAATACTAGTACAGATACTTAATCCCATACAAAAATCTTTGACACGCCTAACTAGCTATTCTACTTATTATTTTGGTACCTATCTTTTTACACTAGATGGCAGCACAAAATTAGCGCCTCTGATGCCATCTAACCATCACAAGTACACAAGTTCAGAATCATATTTGATACCAGCTCATAAGAGATAGCGTTGTTACAGTAAAATAGGTACTTGACTGTTTACCACAGATAGAACATATTTAAACAAGCCGATGTAAAATGTACGCTACCTTGAAAATAAAAGTCATCTACCTATAGTGTTGTGTGCCGGAATGCGTACGATCACAGTTTGGTGATTCTCATTTACTCGGTCGGAATTTCGTGAATATATCGTGTTGCTGTTAAAATTTGACCTTGTGTATATTTTTCCATATAATTTTAATGGTTGCGTTTACAAAAGTAATAATAAAACAATATATTTCATTACAACCCGATCACATTATCTCTGTACCTGGCTGGAATGTGAACTCCCTCCCCGTTCCCCTTCCACAACCGCGCGCTCGCCCAGACGCGGCAGTACGGTTTGCAATTTCGTTGCCGATACGTGTCTTGATACTTTCGTGAATTTTGAACATTTCTTTGTTACGTTTTTGTTGTATTTGAATTATTGTTTTTGTTACGTTGGGACTTTTGTTGGTGTTATTTGATTTTATATTGTTACGTTTGGACATTTATGTTGTTACCTTTGGAGTTTGGACTATTATATATTTTTTATATATTATATATTTAGCGCGCCTCTGTATCGAGTCCGTCTCCCCTCTAGGGGGGAGACAGTAGGGTTTTTTTTTTTTTTTTATAATGTTAGAAGTGCCTATTTTGGGTAGGTCTTTTATGTAGTGGCCTGCCGTTTCATACGGCGGGCCGTAACCTTGGCGGGGTCGCGAACGCATGCGAAAGCGATTCGCGCGGCTCCGTCGATAGTGGTTGTGTCGAGGAACACCGTGGTAGGTTTAGTCGGTATTCCGGGAGGTACATTATTTCTTTTCCATCTTTCGTTTACCCCGGCGAGTCCGACATAATCCCTCCGCCCGCCCCCGCGGAGGGATACGCGTCATTGCATTCCTCTACGTAAAAAAAAAAAAATTAAAAAGTAATACAAAATTAATGCAAATAGCCTATTGGATAACAGAATTAATTAAAAAACGATTTGATAGGCTGCCAGGTAAGTACATTCTCTTAGTTGTGCAGTATTTACTCAACTTAGAACGACTAAAATATAATTTTACTTACCGTTTATTCCTTATGAAGTGTTCATAAAAAATTACACGCATTTAACAAAAATAAAAAATATTATTTTATGAGGGATTTTTCATACACTCGCTCACATTCATTCTTTATATTTATGTAGTTTAAATACGGGTAACACCACCTCAATTCAATTTAGGATTGTCAAACTCGAATTAGGTGCTGTCTAAACGAAATCTAAATTTAGTTCGATGGAACAGCAGAATTTTTAGCTAAGAGAAAATTACAACAGAATTGGCACCAATGTCAATAATTATGAAATATTTAAAAGATTACGGGCCATGACTAATAAGCGTTAAGCATATCTACTAACTCAGTTGTTTTTTAAACTAGTAATAGGTACGACGCGCTACTCAACGCCGCCGCGCCGCGGCTACCAGCAGCGCTCATAGCCTCATACACCATATTAGGTACCGGTAGAAGGGGGTGACTTTGATAATCAAAAGGTAGAATCGGGAATAAAACTAAATTTGTAATTCAATTGAGAATAAGTAGGTAGCACAGTCTGTGCTACCTACTTATTCTCATTCAATTGAGAATGCGGAATTCTTGTGGGGCGCCCTCCCGCCGGTCACCTCTCCACAGGTAACGTAGTGCGTCTCTATCTTCTGTTCTGATTCGCACCTGCATGAACATCTCGGATATGTCCGCTGAGACGGCGATGCAATGGCGACGGAATCTCATCATCACGCCTGGCAGCGACTAGCAGCAGGTCGACCTAGCAGGTCCGGACCTGAAAGAAGGTAATCGTTGAGTGACATCCCTTTTGTTTTTGCAGCGGCGTCGTGTACTATGCGCAGCTTCTCTGGCTTCATGGTGTTGTGGACATCGAAGTAAGGTAAGTACCAAGTCTTCCCGGGCGTAATTTCCCTTGGAGCTTCTTCTGCATATTCCTTTTCTATTAGCGAGTTCATCTGTTCAGTATATCTTGTTTTCAGCTCGATATTTCTATCTAATTTCCTCTCTATATACGCAAGCATCTTTGTTGCGTTTTTTTAACTATCGGGCATAACAAATTCTGTATTCTTCGAAACGGCTGTCTTCCAGAAGACAGCCGTTTCTATATGTCCATCTTCTAATTGTTTCGTACTCTTCTCTAGAATTTCTTCGGCCTGCTTTGCCGGATCTGTCTTCGGACGACGTAGATTGATGATCAAGGATTCGAGCGCAACATATTCTTTCAGCTGTGCCTCTATGTTTTTTCTGTGTTTTTCTTTTACTTGATGAACGAAGTGAACGCTGTGTCCTAGCGTTCGCGAGCGTGCGCCGTGCAACACCCATCCAAGTTTTGTCAGCGATGAGACCGGTTGGTGACAAGGCCCTCTCTTGATTTCACTCGCTATGAGAAGATGCCAGTTGTCTTGCCCGATAAGGATCTTCGGCACGCCGATGTTTTTACACTTACTTGTCTTTGATGTCTTGCATGTGTATGCGGTCCCTGAGATCTTCATCGGTAACCTTTTGCGGCGTCAGGTGCATCCCTGGAACTGTGTGCGCACACAGAGGCACTTGCTTGGCCTCGGTGCTTCTTATCGTGACGTCTATTCTTCTTGACTTCGGCATGTCTATAGAAGTGTTACCGATAGCGCGTATCGTGAAAGGGTCCAGGCTTCCTTCTGCTCCACCTGCGTTGGCTATATCTTCATCTATAAGGGAGATCGTGGAACTATCATCTAGCGGCGCGAACGTCAAAGCCTCTCCCGCCGGTCTGACAATCTGCACAGGAACTATTTTCAGGTAGGCTTGGGGCTTCGCTGTCATACTCGAACTTGCAACCACTTCACGTTTCTCAATGTCAGCTTTTTGTGTTCTGTTTTTCAGAAGCCGGTTATGTGTTGCAGTGTATCCCCCTATGTCGCACTTCCTCGAC
Organism: Catocala nupta; assembly: GCA_963675205.1. Lineage (NCBI taxonomy): Eukaryota > Metazoa > Arthropoda > Insecta > Lepidoptera > Erebidae > Catocala > Catocala nupta. The sequence continues at coordinate 18,175,263 of OY776079.1, forward strand.
TTGCATTAATGTCCCTGGCGGCGTGAGCGCAGACATCTGAAGCACAGGTCGTGCTTCTTGGCCAGCTCCCATCTTCTATCAGTGTCGCCTGCTACAAACTTCTGGCAGCCAGACGGGTAGTGTCCCTCGCGTTCGCAGATCTTGCAGTACTGTGTGGTAACTGAGTACTTCTCAGTAGCTGTGTTAGTACTCTGCACGACGCGACGCGTAGGCTGGCTATCAGCTATATTCTCCGCTGGCGCGAAAGTACTACAGTAGCGAGCGTATTTGGTGACAAAGTCGCTGAATCGGCTGAGATCCGGCTTCGAATATTTTTTTTCTGTGTAGGTCCGGTACCACTGTACGCGTAGCGAGTTCGGCAGCTTCTCGGTCAGCACACGCAGGTGAACCGCATTGATGAGGTAGTGTTCTTTCTTCAATGCTTGAAGTGTCACTACACTGCTTCTTATTTTGCTTGCGAACGTGATGATGTCCCTTTCGTTGCTTCGCTACAGCGTGGCAGTGTCCGCAGCTTGTCTGTCTCCGCTTGGGCGATGGGGTCTGGTCTTCCGAATTGTAGCTCCAATTCCTTCATGATATCGTCCGGTTTCGGTTTCTTGTGGTGTCGTATATCGCACGAAACGACAACCACTCTGTATGCGCCCCGCTGAACGTTGGTAGGGTCATGATGACCTTCGATACCGCTGGGTGTGGCGACGATCCAGCGGTGTCCAGCGGCTTCCTATCCACGAGCGCTGCTATGGCAGAGGTGAGTTCAATGATAAATGGCTTCAGTGAATTTCCTCCCTGTTGATGAACGGCCTTTTTCTTCAGAGGGTCTTCATCCCGTTTGTTGACGTCTTCGGCGTCCTGTAAATTCTTGATAATTTTCGTGTCACTATTGCCCTTCGTGGGCGGTGCCGGTGGATCGGTTTCTCTTCCGATGTCGGCTTCTATATTTTCTATTTGCGGTTTCGGAGCCTCTTCTGACCATGATCGCACGTAGTCGTCCTTCGAACGGCCATCTTCTTCGTAGTCATCTGAATCCGCAGTAACTTCAGCCTTCTGTAGCGCCAAGCTCTAAGAACACATATATTTATTAACATCATATATATTAAAAATGTTGGCAGTTGTAACAGCGTGCTGAACCAGATTCTAAGGAAGCTAGGGCATTTAGGGACATTTAGGGACAAATTAATTAAGAATTATTTACAATAAATACAGTCTAATAGTGTATATGACATAATTAATAAGCATAAATTGTATAATAGTTATAAGTAGATTTATGAGGACGACATGGTCGCTCTTTTTTGTGAACCAAGTCCTTTTATGAAAGTAAAGATAAAAAAATAAAAACTGCTATTATTTCGTCTCCCGAAGATAACTCCCGACCCTCTTCACCAAGTTTGTTAAGCAATATTATAATAAGGAAACGAGTAATATTTTTCATCATATATAGTAGTGAAGTATTTTTTAATTTGCTTCCGTAAAAAATTTCATAAAGCTTATAACGATAACTGTTTTCCTAACCCATCACTAACTGACGACTCTTCACGTCCGTGGCGTGTACGTGACGTACGCTAAATGATACATTTTGCATGATGTTCTTACATTGTGATCTTTTCCCATTATAGTGTGTGTCTTTGTGTAATAGTATTGTTACGGCTAGTGCCATCTGTCGGCACTGTGAGGAAGACTCGGCAGTCTCTTCTAATAATTTATTACAGCACCGTCTATTGACATCTTACGGAACTACGTAGTTGTCGGTACGAGTCGAGTAGAGAGAACGCTGGCACATTCTCGAATCATCGGACTGTTACATACCGGGTATGGCTTTTCTATAAAACCCCAGAAACGCTTTACCAGCGTATAAATAGAGCACACGCGCACCGCCGAGTCAGTTTACATTCTATAACAGTATTATAATCTATGGGTCGACGTGAGCGTTGAGACATTTCGCGCCATATTTAATAATATAAAGTAACCAAGATGGCGACTACGAAAATATTACTTTATTTGATGCAATTTTGTTGAAAAGATAAATACTTAAATAAGTAAAAATGTTATAATATACAGTGTTTCACTTGTCAGTCTTTTGAATTCTTCATCAAAGTAACGATTGAGTACATTATGTAAATAGTAAAAACGTGGTCTAAGTTTACGTTTTTTTACGATCATGATTTTTTAGAATGGTATTGTTCATCTGAACTGGATGAACTTTCTGGAGCATTATTGCGACGCACTAGCAAATATCCTACTGTCACCGTAAAAAATATTTAATTTTTTATTATGAACAAAATTATGAACTACTAGATTTTGTCTGCGGCTACGCTCACGTTTATGTAAATTTATGATAAAATAGATTTTAGTAGCCTATATGTTATTCTGATGAATAAACAATAATAGGTACTGTAAACTTTCATCAAAATCCGTTCAGTAGTTTTTGCGTGAAAGAGTAACAAATAACCATCCATCCTCACCTCACCATCCTTTTCATATTAAAAAATATAAGTTTAGTAGGATATTATATTATTGGAGGTCACATCCCTTTGGTATCACAGAGGGTATAAAACCAGCGCGCACCGAACGTCGCGTCTCTTTCCGCCGCCAGCCATCGTGGAGACAACATCTTTCAAATTAGTATTTTGTACACAAGAATATATATTTTTTTAATATAAATTCAGTTAACCAATAACTATAAGAGTTTAATGGTCAGACTTACAAATTGTAACCCTCTTTAAGGATTCGCAATTTTTTTATAATACGTCATTTTTATTATTTACATCAACGCTCAAAACACTCCATTATCCGTTCCACTTGAGTTTACAATTGTAACGCTCGGAAACAAGTGGAACGGAAAAAAACCGTGGTCGTGAGCGTGAGTGTCGCGAGCGCTTAGTGGAACGTACCCAATATTTTTGATTTTCACGGTCTTTACTACGGACTTTACTTGTCAGTTTGATTTGACACTTGTAAAGTTTATCAATACTGTCAAGCTCAGGGTCGGTCAGCTCTGTTCTACAAAATGTTGATTAGAGGGTTGTTTTGTTAGACTCGACAGGGATAACGCAGTATAAAAAAGATAATTCAATATATAAATATTTACAATTAATTTCGTGTCATTTACTGACAACACTACAAGAAAAATGTCTGCCACCGCTTGCGCATCGTTTACCTTGTAATTTCGATTTATTTTCGATAAATAAACTAGTTTTGAGTTCTCCTGCATTAAAAACGTTGACTCGAGCACCCTGTTTCTCTGTTTTGGTGAAATCAAGTGTTATTTTGTGAGATATAGACTCAAGTTGTGAGAAAGTGACTCTTACATTGTTTTTGTTGTTTTATCTAAAAAAATAATGAAATCTCTTAGTGCATACATACTGGAAAATCTATTGTAGCTTAAATAGACAAGTGCTAGCACAATGTGAACAGTCGGATATATTACATGCACATGTACCTATATTTATAGTAAGGTTTGTATGTATTGCTGTATTCACATACAAACCTTTTTTAATAAAGTTATGTACAGAATTAATTGAACTCTCTAAACTGTGTTTTTCGATTAAGTTTTCTTTGAATATGTGAACGCTGATTTTATTAATAACCAGATTTCTATTGAATAACGTCAAAATCTAAATCGGCATACACATAAATTTCAAGGAGCTCTTCGAAAAATACAGTTATACTATGGTAACTACGAACAAATGTAAGGGTACGTTTTTCGACAAAATGACCTCTCTGCTAATAGCATCATGAATTAATTCTGTTATAATTGTGTTACTATATAGTTTTCAATAGACGGCGATATTACAAAATTTTGCTGCGGTAGCCATAGATTACAATAGGTACGGTAGCATCTACTTTATTGTTGCAAAAATTTTGTAGGATATTTTGTTTTAGCCTACAACAATTTAAAATCAATGAAGATGATAATTTGTATAAATAATATCTAAAATCTAAGCAATAATGCCATATAAAACTTCAATAGAGCTAAACAGGTAATATATATGCAAGTTAAAATATTTAACTGAATAAGATTTAATAGAAATAGTATGATCATCTAGCAACACTCTATTTTCAAGACGTCATGTTCGACGATTTCTAACAAGAAAATTTTCGATTTATGCATTTGCTCAAAGTTAATTTCTTGTTTTGTGTTTTTTTGTGGTTTTCTACAACCTAGTATGTTGAGATCAACTTAGTTCAGTCCAAAGATCAAGTTGTGTACCAGGATGTTTGGTGAACCTTGGAGACGGTAAATGGACTGTGATCATGCTGTTAAAGTCGCAGCGCATAATTATTTTTAGACTAACAAGAGAAAATAAAAAATATACATATTACCTACATATTTTTGTTTATTCTTTCATGTTCTTTATCTATATAGTCCCATTTTGTAACTTGATTAATTTGCTGCCTAATTTGTATGCATACAAATATAGGCAGCATATAAATTACAATAAAATTATAAAAAAATCTAAAGGAATAATGCAGATGTCTATATACGTATATACACGTATGTATGTATAAGTTGCTTTGCCGACTTCAGTTTAGTTCATGATACTGCTACTTGGCGGCAGCACTTAGACAGACCTCTAGCGAGGCTCGAGTTGCCTATCTATAACAGTATTGTAATCTATGAATACAGTACTTCCAATTTTGAACCCTTAATAATGACAAGCAAATAGATATACATACTCCTAAATATACCTACGTACACCCATTTTGAATTTCCCGCGCTAATACAAACATGATATTTACGATAGTTTTGTGCGGGCTGCAAATAGATGGCGCAAGACGCTAAGGAAAAAATTCCTCACAAAGGAGATGTTTCATTTTCGGCTATGAAATATACTATCAGCCAAAAAATAGCAAAAAATACCAGGAATCGGGGAAAATTATCATTTCCTGAATTTAAGTCGAATTACGTTTGCGCTTAAAAATAATAGTTTTTATATTATTGCCATTATATTCAATATGGTGGTGGATCCCGGTCATATAATTTTGTATGCGTTCGAAAACTACAAATTACTATATAATAATGTACTGTAATGTACAATAAATATGTGTTATAGTATCATTTATTCATTTCAACTATCATACACATCTAATATAATACTGATTTTGCAGGGTGCTCTCCGGAACAAAACATTTTGTTTATGTTTGACATTAACTGTCAATGTCATATTGACTGAATAAATATTGCAATGCTAAATTGGTGTTTCATTACACTTTCCTGAATTCATACGTTTTCGTCTAGGTTATTTAAAAATGTCATCTACCAATTTGTCATAGATGCACGACAAATGTCAAACATTTTATATTTTATTTTGCGCAACAAAAATACTAGAAATTAATAAAGAATTGTTTAACTAAATGTATTTATGGGTACATTTCCCAGGTTTTCTGAGGATGTGCAAGTTATAGCCGGAGTCCTATTCACAAGTGAAACATCTTTTTTATAAGAAGTTGTCATTCTTCTCTCCGAGTTATACTCGGTCTGTTTAACTCATGTTCTGTGGTGATGTGGTCAATGGTCAAGTTAACGTCAAGTCTGGCAGTCTAAAATTGCATTGAATATAAATCTTACACTAAAATATTATGCTTTATCCATTGACTTATATATTACTGGCGGCTTTATCTAATAAGTTAAATATACAAAACAAATAAAGGAATAATATGTCTAACATGCAAGATCAAGAAAAACTTTTGCAATATTTGGTGTCAGCTGAAAAACTAGCAAATGAAATATTATCCGATAAGCGGGAAATTGTTATGTTGGATAAAAGAAGGAATCAAAATCGGGAAGCATTGAGAGACCTAGCGAAATCTACACAACACAAATGCTGGGTTACCGTAGGATCAGTTTTGATTAAACATAACCTTCAAGCCACGAAGTTGCTCTTAGAAGCAGATCAAAAACAGCTAAATATAGACATAAGCAAACTGCGGAGTGATCTCAAAGTTAAAGTAAACAGGTTACGAGATTTGGAAATGCAGCCACCTGTGCCAGGATTGATGTTAGTCCCAATGTCACAAAAAGAAACCGAAGGTTTATCAAGTTCGAAGTTATTTTCTTCTTAGTAGTAAACAGATAACTAACCTAAAACTGATTATTTACCATAACTTGATGTTAAATATAAACTATTCCGAAAAGTTGGTTTTTAATTATTTTTACATGACTGGTTTACATTATATGATCTCATGTTTATGTGAATGTCATTGAAATTAAACCACTATTACTATATAGCCTGAAGCAGTAAAAAAACACTATCTATTAACTTTATAGTAACCTTTCAGCAGCTGTGGTAATGGAAAATCTAAGAAATTGTCTGTCTTTAAGTGTAGTAGTGTAAGTTGAAAGTTATTGTGTCTGGCTGCCAGTGTGGCTCAATAAGCTTAAAGTAGTTTTCACTATAACTACAGAAATTTTATGTCATAAATATTTGTACTACAATGTCAGTGGATGGAATGTTGTGGGTTTGATGCCTAAACAGGACAAAAAATTGAGTGATTCACCAATAGATGTTTTATACTTGGGTGTTCCTTTTAAGTGTCTGCTATTATTGGCACAGCAATTATTCTTATGGTAAATGGCAAATTCCACCCATTTCATTTCAAATGCTCCTCTGATTGGTCAGTGTTGTGGTGGTTCATACTTGTATAAGTAGAAAATAAAAAAGTAAGCACCTACCTAAACTTTTGTTACACCTCTAGATGTAAAATTTGGTGTAGTTAGGTCTTCATTCAGTGCTGTGGTTTTGGAAATACAAGGTATCTGTGCCACAATAAGCGCTCACTTTGGCACAGCCCCTTGTATCTTTTAAATGGTGGACTGACCAACTCTGCTACTTCACAGCCAATTCTGACTAATTCACTATGTAAATAGATTTCTAGTTAGCTGTGCCAAGATGAGCCATACTATTCTGTAGACTAGGCTTACACCCCTATTACTAGGACCATCCTAAAATATAGCTGGCGAAACGTACGTGTAAGACGCCTATGTTTATCCCATAGTATGGAGGTTGAACTTCGCGTCGGTCACTAGCATGTTTTTAAAGTGAATTTGCATTTGAGTGACTTTTTTTTAAATCAATAAAAAGGAAAAGCAATTTTAAAATTTTATTGGGCTAAGGTATTTCAAATAAAAAGTCGTCAAATATATATTTTCAATATGCACAGTTATATCTTTATACATGTAAATAATATAGTACATAACAAATAAATAATAAATATTACCAAATTTTAGGATTTATCCATTAATAAAAATGTAGTTTGGTGTGATAATTATGATACAAAGTGACTTGACTAAATGCCAATTTGTTAAGTGAATAAACCTTACAATATAAATTGAAGAATAATTTTACATTACCACTAATTATGTTTTGTTGAATGTTTGTCAATAATTATCTATAACCTGTCTGACATGGCATTGTTCTTTGTTAATATCATAAAAATAATTATGTAACCAATTAATAATCATCACCCAACTAACTTAACATTATAAACAATATGGCATATATGAATTAATAGTCGATTTCAATTACATTTTCTTTTAGAAATTATCAAATAGCAACATAATATAAAACCTAAGCACATTAACTTACTTACGCATAGTTGTCAATATCAAAACATTTATCCTAAAGGTTATTGCTTAATAATATATATTCCTTAATAGCTTGTAATGAAAATCATCTTCATCAGTACAAAATGCCACATTTACTAAGAAGGTCCTTGGATACTTGAATGTAATAATATTTTGTGGATTGTCTTTTGAGCACATATACTAATTCTGTCACTATCACAAGTCTTTGAATTTCGAGTGGCGAAAGCACATGATTTTGTTATATTGACTAATCTACTGGCATTATCTTGTACAGTACGGGCATGCACGTAATAAGGGACGCCGTGCGTGTTACAATCACAGATGAGCGGCGTGCGCCACGCCAGGCGCGCCCTCGCACTACCAGTTAGCCATGCCGGGCTTATTGAGCGTCATGAAGTATATCTGACAAGAAGAACCACCTTTGGCGGAAGAAAAGAACACTTTATCATTGCGCTCACATAAAAATTTGAGTCGTTGTGCTTTCTTGTGCATGAAGACGCCATCGAGGTGACCAGTCTCTACTGAACGAATTTCAATTGCTTTATTACCCCATCCCATAATTTGTCCCGTACCGATGTAAGCCACTGATGTCGGCATCTCACCCCACTGAAAAAAAATAGAAGTCATTATAATAATTGAACATTTATTAAATGTATTTTACAAATTACGCAAATGCAATATAGTACAAACCTGTAGAACTATGTTCTTGCTTACTCTGCCATATGTGTTTACGTACACGCCTTCATTATCGTAGCACAACAATAACTGAACCCCATTAGAATTTGGTAAGGGTACAATGCAGTGTGGGACAATTGCGCCTTGTGTCTGCAAACAATAAACATATGTGAGTACTACTACGTAAATTATTTTTACGGCTAATGTTCGCATTTACAATAAACATTAGTGTCGTATACTATGAGTTTATAAGCAATACTAGTATTAGCTATAATATACATGCATATAAAACTGTTTTGTTGAATAATTGAAATAGTTTTAAATATTTGATTGCATTCTCCTTAGGTTTAATTTATTATGTCAAAAGTAGCAATTAAATAATATAATTATAAGTAAAGAATAAGAACATTGATTCGACTTACATTACTACTTACATGCTTTGGAATATAAATATCATAGACAGTGGCAGTGTCTAAATCAACAGCATGGAAACCATCCGCAGATCCATAAATTACTTTCAGTCTTGTGCTGTCTTCAATAGTCAAGTCAACTAAAAGAGGCCTGTAAATAAAAAAAAAATAATATATTGTATAATATTTAAGAAATCTCTTTTTTCAAAAATACAACTCTCGCTCTAGATGTAATTTCCGAGTTCTGAGTGGCTTTACAAACGTTCAAAGTACTGTTACAAAGTACCCCAGACTCGAAACGACTATTTGTGAGTTACACAAATTTTAGTCCTGTGTGGGAATTGAATTCGCCATACTCGGCGCATCGGCTATGGCGAGGCAAGTATTTAAACCACTGAACCATTGGTGCATACACTTCAAGTTCAAGTAATCACATATCCTTACCTATGTTGCAGTTCTCCAAAGTTTTTAAACGCCATAAATTTGTGATATGGTTTAGGCGCCCACGCATATATTTCGATCGAGTCTTTCAGGGCGATTACAAGGAACTTGATCCTTTCATATTTAACTATGCGGAAATGTACTGCACCCTGCAGTTCCCCAACATTTATCCAACCATTTCTTCTCTCTGCTTGCTGTTAACAACACAAGGGTATGAATAAGACCTTGATAAATAAGATTACAACCGGTGACAACGTTTGTAAAAACAGACTGTGCTAAGAATATGAAATGTTTTAAACAAAGATTTACCAGTATAACACTATTTATAATAGTTAATTTTATAGGAGACAAAGCCAAATCGTCAATCATGTAAACATGGGATTTTGCTGTAGTTAGGGAAGCCCGACTGAGTATGTCCATCCCATTGAAGATCGAATTATTATTACCTATACCTATTGAAGAACACCCTTATGATGTGTTTTTATAATGAGTAGTTTCCATGGTCCTTAAAGAGACCGTGTGGTCAGGTGTAGCAGTGGTTTTTTAGAGATAAGAGTGTGGCACCACCGGTTGGGACAGCCAATGGCATCTCTATTGGTTTTATGAGCACCTATAGCCTGCGGGTAACCGCTTACTTTGCCAGATTGGAAATGATAATATAAAATGCTTAAACACTGACACTAAATTGTAACAAGTTACTATAGTAATAAATAAGTATACTTACATCACTAAGTCCATCAGTGCGCAAAATCTTGGACTTGAGCCAGCTAAGGTAGTATACACGCACACGATTTTTCTTACCAGAAACAGTCACAAGTATATTTTGTCCTTCTAACACTTCCATTTGTTGAAAGCGGCGTCGTGAGATCAATTGATAAACTTTGCCCTGACCGGAACGGTCCAATAACATCAAACCATTTTCAGTGCCAATAAGTAAATTGACTCCTGCAAATAAAATAATAGAAAATGTATCGAGCTACGAAAATGACGGGCAAGAGTCCCTAACACAAAAAGCATTCACTTACCCCATAATGCTGCACAGAGGATTTCTGAATTAAACCTCTTCTTATATTTACGTATTTCAGGCGTATCAGACGATAGATCGTGTCCCGTGGGCGTGACGTTGACGTTGACGTGGCTCTCGCGGCGCGAGGCGCTGCCGCCGGAGCCGGCGCCGCCGCCGCCGCCGCCGCCGCCGCCGCCGCCGCCGCCGCCGCTCCCCGTCGAGCCCGCGCCGAACCCGAACGTGAGGAACGAGCGCTGTTTCTGTTGCAAGGGAAGGAACTGTTGTTGGGAGCCCACAGACGAGTTAGAGGGAGAATGCTGTAGCGGGTGCGGGGAGGCCGCGCCCGAAACGAATGATTTGGACGGCGTGGACTGGACGGAGGACGAGGGCGGGTGATGGTGGTGGTGGGACAGAGGCGTGCCTCCGGCAATGGCTTGCCTATACTGGAACAGAAAAAACAAAGTGTCATTATATTCTTCTGTTAGGAACTAAATATTGCATTCAATGATATTTCTGCAGCAGGCTTAGCCGCATCATCGACCGTTTGCATTAATAGGTGATCGGTTAGTCAAATAAGTCCATCTCCCATTGATTAGTTTTCATTTCAGATACAATTGGAAAGTTATTAGCTTGATGGCTATTATCTACATTTATGATTGGCACATAAAATGTGATAATGGTACGTGAAATGGCAGCAGGCATGAACTCGCTGTGAATACACGTAGAATGTTTGAACAAGCCTCATAGATACTTTTTACTGACTTAACACATTTAATCTGATGTTATTAATATGTAAATCTGTGTATCTTAATTGCACCCCCTCCTTAAACTTTAGTTTTTATCAAGAGAAGCAAACTTTATTCAGATTTAGAAACATAATATTTGAGTTTGTATTCAATATATTGCAATTAGTGACAAGTTTTATCAACCAAACACTAACATTAATTAGCCTCACGTTTCGAGCCGCATAGCAATTCATTAATAACCCGTCAGACCTTTGCTCTAATTACAATAACAATGTTATTAAGCTGTCCTCAATAAACTGGACTACTTTAAAGCTTTGATAACGATCTGCATTCGATGATCAACAAAACATTTTGGTATATAATGAAAGCATATCTAGAAAATGCATAAATACAAAGAAGAAGTGAGATATAGTTCTAACTTTCAACAAACAACAATCTATGAGAACCTTAAAGCATTTCCTCTTGCATCAATTCGTTTCGTACTTACGCAGTGTTAACAGGTGTCTGCAAACCGGTCGCGCAGTGGCTCCAGGGTGTTTGCATGATTGACAACCATTATCACATTAATACGATAAACCAAAAGCTTGAGACACCACACAAACATGAGCTCGACAGGAACTTCCAACGTAAAGCCTTCAGCTCCAATTAATAGTTATCATTTTATATTGTATTAATATATTAACCAGACATTGCACTATCTAAACAAATGTGTTGTTATTATGAATACTCAAACTGTTAAAAATATGAATTTCTTGGTTTACCTGAATCTTTTGCAATAATGGTTCAGATACTTGGCAAAATAAAAATAAGGATTAATAAATATTGGCATAGTAAGTATAATATATGAAGCGCAGCTTGGGTTGGAAGCACCTGAATTATTTTTTATTATGAACACATCATGGCATGTTACTAAAGATCCCATAGTAAATTAACCTTTTTAAGCATGTGTACAGTAAAAATATTACGCATAAAATAAATCTCACATAGTGACTATGTGGCGATAAAATCTATTATGTATAATGACAATAGCCACCAGTGTGTGTCACTAAAAAGCAAACCGGGGCTACTCGTACAAATAAGGCAGTACGATTATGCGTAATTGTATGACTTCAAGTTTGATAATGTGTCCCAAAACATGTATTATGGTGGGCTAGGCATAAGGAATAGCGTTTGTAGATGTAATTACCTCCTCGCTGGTGGACTTGTCGTGGCGCGGCGGCGTGGTCGGCTGTCCAGCCTGGCTAAGGAGGTCCGGTAGAACGGAGCTAGTCCGAGACCCACTGCCCTCGTTGGCACCGCTCGACCGACCCTACGTCCAATACAACATTTTATTCTGGAACATATCTAAGCACGTATTTTATTATACTTTAATTATTTTGAATTCAATAATATTATATTATAATGAAATAGATTTGAAAATATTTGATAATATATAATATAATTATCATTACACATTAAGCAATGGTTGACAACTACCTAATAAAAAATAAGTTATATTTTATCAAGTACTGTAATATATTCTCAACGTTGTGCATAAGACTTCGTTTTGATCAATGGAACATAATACAAATACAAAAGAGGATTTCACATAATATTTCGACTAAACCTATGTTATTGTTGTAATATTCCAAACTTAGACAAACTTGTAAATGTATAGCAATATTAATAATTCGACAATAACAGAGCTTGACATACACGGCAGCCAAAACATGCAGTAGTAAAACACATTCACAAATTGATGATTGTTTCTTGCCAGCTTCTGTGACATTTCGTTAGGCAGCATTCTTTAATATGGTTAAATTTCAAGTGTTGATGGCATAAGTAGATATCGCTTATAGTTTTTGCATTTGTTGATTTCTTGGCAGGAAGACGGTATTCGCGTACAGACAACAATTAATTAAAAGAGTCCGGTTAGTTTATATTAATAATGAGTTGCAGTGTGACATGTTAGGTGATGAAGCTGTTAAGAGATAGAACTGTCTACTTGTTAATAATACATACTCACTACCTATTGGTACCTTTGTCTTCCCGATACAATATATATGTACTAAAACTAAAATAATTCTAAACACTAGATAATTAATTATCACGCCAAAATGTAAGACGTGTGAGCAATTACTAAAACCAATATTTCTCCTTACATGATAAATACACGAAGTAGGTAATTTTAGTATTATAAATATAACATACAAGAGCAGGAAACCATTCCCATACATTTAACGAATTATTGTTATTGTACGAAACCAAAACCACTACAAACTAAATACAAAACATACACATCTTTATAAAAGCGTCCATACCGCATGTAAATGTTAGTGAAAACCATGTTAGACAACCAAACCCTCATACCAGTAAGTGTCAAAATATTAATCAAACTATCCTGAGCAGGGAGCATTTACCTGATCCTGAACGAGTACCGCTTCCTGCCCACAACTTGTCAATAACTCTGTATGCCGATTATATTGGGAATTCCGCCGGAAAACTATATCTGATTCAGTCTTTTCTCTGCGTGGTTTTACGACGCTGGCTTCTGTTGTGCCATCCTCTATAGATTTGTTCTCGAATGTATTAGCAGTTAAATCTGGAGTGCCGGCTTTCTCAAACGACGTACTACTAGTGAAGCAAATGCTGGTCGCCGGCGAGTCGCTGTTTATACTGCTCTGCCGACTTGTTCCGTTGCTGTCGCTGTCTTGTCTAATTAACGCGGCGACATTTTTTAATGCGTCTATCGGATTTGTAGCTGTGATTTTTCTGTCGGAAATTCTTTTTTCACCCTTTCTCGCATCTCCTTGGGCTTTCATTTTCAAGCTGTCATTGGTCTTTATGAAGTCGGTCAATATTGGCTCCCCGGATGAAGGTTTAATAACTTGCTTACGAGAATTGTTAAAGATTCCACTAGAACGTAGCTGCTTGTTTACTCCTACTGGACTTTCATGCTTTGGAAAGTATATAGCGGAGTGGCGGGTACTGGGCAGAGGGAACAGGTCGGAATTTTCTCTTCTGAAACCACGGAAGAAACGGTTTGGAGAACTGGCTTCAGCATCCGGTTCCTTTTTATTGTATTTGAGAATGTCCGATAACTTATCCTGCGTTGATTTTTCAGTAGGTTTTTGAAACAACTGCTTATGTCGGGAAGGCGGTGTAGCAATGGCTTTATACTTAGACCACGCGTCTTCCATTTCTAAGCGTGACTGTCGTTGAAGTTGCGCACGCTTTAGTTCGCTATCCTTCGATGAATCTTTCTTTTCTTCTTTCCCTTCAGTACTTTTCGATGGGAAAAATCGTGCAAAGTCCCAATCCTTTAGTAAAACTGCTTCATCTACGTCGGATTGCCTCTTATCGGTTTCCGTATTTTCTTTCTGTTGTTTGTCAAACATGTCCGATACAAAAAGTACATATAAATAATAAGAATTCAAAAAACATAGAAATTAGCACTTATGCTCACTAATCTTACTTTGGCGTGAAAAACCATTCATCAAATTATTAAATCATCATGAAAAACAAGAACAGTCGTGTACATAGGGCCCCATTCGGTGAGTTTGCTGTGTTGAGTAAGCCACACACATCATAGCACGTATTAATGCCACACAGACAGTCCCGTATGTAACAAAACCGCTGCTAAAATAGAATAATAGCACTATGTTATTTAATAATTATTGACCAATTTAATATATAACACATTTGTAGCAGTTTTGTTGCAGTTGGAAAAATAATTTGCCGAAAAGACAAATGCGATGATTTCAGTTTACTAATCTAATGAGGATATCGAGTAACAAACACTGACAGCGACCTGCTTTTGTGATAGGGCCCCGGATAATCTACGTTTCATATATTTAAGAGACATGTTCAGAGTGAAGTAAGAGGCACATGATAATAACAGTGATCGTCGATGAGTCTTGCGTGTGTGTGTGTGTGTGTGTGTGAGTGAGCGCGCACTCACCCGCTTCATGACGAGCGTGCGGTCGGCGTGCGCGTCGTCGTCGTCGGGCGTGGGCGGCAGCGGGCGCGTGGGCGCGCCGCCGGCCGCCGCGCCCGCGCCCGCCGCGCCCGCGCCCCCCGCACCCGCCGCACCCGCCGCACCGCCCGCGCCGTCCTCCGCCACCGCGCTCAGCCCCGGTCTGTAGCAGAACTCAGGACTGACAAGCGAATCGAACCGAAAGGGATGGGAGGGTGAAATGAATCATGGGATCAACCAAAAATATATATGCAAATAAAAAAAGAAGAAAACAGCCATGATTAGTCGGTTTCTACACTGTGAGTAAACAATGAAATGAGTAGATGTGTGTATAATTGAAATTAGGTTTCAATAATCTACAGTAAGACTGAGTACCTTAAAACAGAAGTTTGGATAAATCGTAACATTTATCGTGTCTTAAAAGTTAATATGAATTACACCAGACGGCAATGCATAGCCAACCATACTGTAATAAATATTAGTACGTGTGTATGTAGTGATGTACTTACAGTGGCTTGGGTGGGTCGCTCGCCAATAGGGTGCCATCGTTGCGTACTCGTCCACCACTCTCTTCGGCGTCAGAATCGCTGTCGGAGTCGTCGAAAGCTGGTTCCGGTGGGTTTCGTTCCACTGGTGGACCTGAAGTTCGACGAAAGTAAGTCAATCTAGTCATATTTCTCATACCAGTGACTTTTATAAGATTAAGACGAACCTTGTCCATTAGTGGGAGCGCGAGGTGGTCGGTTGGGAGGCTCGTTTCCGGAAACGACACCAAGTTCATTGAGTTGCGCGGCCAACTTGTCCAAATCCTAATAAACGATAAAGAAATGTTAAACAAGCTTGTACTAAGAAAAAGTTTAAATACATACGCTATGAAGTAAATGCAACATAATTAACCTACCTCAGGCCTTCTCGGTGGAAGCTGCCGTTGCAGTTTAAATCGGATGTGCAAACAAAGTTAACAGCGTGACATGAAAATAAAAACAAAGAAGCCATAAAATAAAAGTTAACAACAAACATATACAATACTCATATATTTAGCAAATACATTTAGTTATGGCTACTAGAATACAAGTAGTTTCAATATTATATATAAACTTATTTCACTATAATATTTATTGTCAAAATAAATTGTGTTTTATTTAGCATCAGAATAAATAATATATTGTTGATGATAATATTCAAAATTACCTACGTACTATATAATCTTATGTGTGTGTGTTGAGACCAGACAAGCTAAGTTTTACAGCCTGCTCTGCTTTTTAATGCTTATGAATAATTACCATGCTAAGCATTCATCGATCTGCGTTCGTAAACACAGCACATAGATGTAGAAAACATATTTTATTTTAACGACACATAGCTTCTATAAAGTCTGTCTATGTAATATACAAAATATCGTTAGTATTAAAGCAGTTAAATATCATACCATAGGCTTGAATATGTGATGTGAGCCGCGTTGTGGGGGCAGCGGTCCGCTGGCGGGCGGGGTGCCGTTGTTGGAGCCCGAGCTGTTCGATGAGCCTGAAGACTTTGGCGTGGGCGGTAGCGGCCTGTAACAGATTTCTCGGCTCTTATTATCAATGGCGTAGCGAGGGTGTCAGCCGGATACATTTTTGGCTGCTTTCTTATTTAGATATTTCAATTTAAAAGACTGTAATATAAAAAATCTCTTAATAAATTTTCGGTAAGTACTGTCATCATTATTATGTACAGTTCAAATATTTACAAGATATTATTATTATTTATTGTGAAATTTTGCCGCTCCCTAAAAGTGCCGCCCGGGGCGGTCCGCCCCTGCCGCGCCCACTAAGCTACGCCACTGCTTATTTACTATACAGATAACTATTATTGTCGCTTAACGACGATATTGATAATTAATCAATATATTTCAATATCTTTAGATTTAAGATTACTTATTGTCAGAATCCTTTTAATCTTAAATCTGAAGATTTGGAGATAAGTTAATAATTTATTTTGATTGTAGAAGAAATTGTACTACCAGAAGCTACTTTTTAGTAGTTACTTATGCTATACAATAAACCCTAGAGAATCTCAGACTTGTTCTGTTAATCATAATTTACTAATAATTCCTCTGCAATTGGACATAGGTAGATATAATGTTTTCTTTGCCCTGCAAAATAAATAAAGTTTGGATCTTCAATTGTGTGAAATCAATTCTTAACCTCTAGTAGCAGTTTATGCAAAATATACATGCAAATTATTTAGTTTAAGGCAGTAATAAACTCAAAAGGATTGTCATAAACAATCACAGTGAACAATATACTGACCTATATCTATTGTGCTGTTGTGCCTGCGGGTCTGGTACGACGATCAGTCTTTGTGGAATGGAAGGCCTTGCGGGTGGGCCTGGTTCTATATTACGAACAAACACGAAGTGTTAATGAACGTCACATAGTTATTGGAAATTACACATCAACAAGTTAGAATGTTATGTCACCTGGAATTTCCTCGCGTTCCTCTCGCTTACTATTGCGTTTCGGCGGCGGCTGTGGCTGAGGCGGCTCTGCGGGTCTGGTTAATACATAAATTGTAAAGTAACAATGAACTGAATAAGCTACACAAATGGTTATGTCAAGTAACTGACCTTGGTCCTTCCTGTATCTGTTGGAAGTTGCGACGCAGAGTATCGCCGCCTTGATGCGCAGCAGCGTTGTGAACGATAGAAGACGGCTCTCCGGCGACTGCATTCTCCTCCTCCTCTCCCTCCGAACCCGAGTACTTGTAATCCTCCCGCACTGAGTTATCCTGCTTCCTCTTCTTACACCTGTCTATATGATCTTTCAGTTGTATCCTCACTTGTCTCTCGGTTGGTTGGTCTCTGTAAAGAATAATTATTTTATTAGTTTACTTATAGCAGATATCATACTTTATAGTAAGTATGCTTATATACCCTATATTAGGTAGCATACAATAACGATAACTCACCTTATAAATGCATGTTTCAAAAGCTGTTCAGTATAAGGTCTTTGGTGGTAGTCTTTAACTAACACAGTCTCTATGAAACTATGAAATTTTTTTGCCCATTTCTTTGACTTCAGACGGGGCGGCGGGTTTCTAAAATTGCATGTTTTTACATTAGTAACATTAATTGAATTAAGACAAATGTTAAGATACAATATGAATGTTTCTACCTTGGAATAAGAAATAGAGCTCTCATAGGGTGAAGGTCACAAAGGGGCGGTTGACTCTCAGCCATCTCAAGTGCCGTAATACCGAGAGACCAAAGGTCAGATCTATTATCGTATGTAGCGTCGGGGTTTTCATCGCACGCGATTACTTCCGGCGCCATCCAATAAGGGGTGCCAATAAATGTGTTTCTTCTACCTATAGTCCTGTCCAGCTGCGCAGACACTCCAAAATCCACTAAACACACGAAACACAGCTAATAATTTACTCATAAATGAAGTCACAGTTAAGTTACTCAATATAATTTTTATTATTTATAGACGACATAGAATAAATAATAAGCACTATGTTAACAACTGTTAGGGTAAATATTATCTAACCAGTGTTTAATCTAATACATACCAAGTTTAACTTCAGCATTGTCTGTAAGTAAGACATTTTGTCCTTTGATATCACGGTGAATGACTTTATTGGAGTGTAAATAGCTGAGGCCTCTTAAAATTTCTCTACAGATGTATGAAATCCACTCTTCTTTTAATGATTGTCCTTTAGTCGACTTGACTAAGTCTGTCACAGATCCTAAAATATTAGACATAAATTAAGAAAATTTTGTACTACCATCAGTACAATTCCAATTGCAATAGGTAGTAGGATATAACATTAGACTGTGAGCCTCGGAATTGAAGAAGTAATTGTATATACGGGTGAAGTTACAGGGACAGTTATTAGTTCTATAAATGTATAGGTATTTGTTTTTATGACATTATGAATTGTATCAGTCTGCAAGTACACAATGTATGCAAAATCCAATCACACACCTGCACCACAATACTCCATGACCAACCAAAGTTGGTCATCCTTCCCAGGTGGACTCTTTTTGATAAATGCTCCATAGTATGTGGCAATGTTGCGATGATTAGAGTACTTTTTCAACACATTTATCTCTAATTTTATCTCTTCCTCCTCATCTTGTGTGACATCCATAACTTTGATAGCGGCCAATTGTCCTGTTTTTGTGTGACGTCCCTACAAACATATGATGTAAATAAAGCAATGCTGTTTTTTTATTATATGTTCAGTTGATTATATTATGCATAGATAATGAAACATTACTTATGCAGATAATGTAATCATGTAGTAATTATAATTGATGTAGCTGTTTGCCATAATTAATGAGCCACATAGTCAGGATTCTAACAAATATAATTTTAAGATAGGCTTATGTCCAAAGCACCACTAGAGAAATTCAATGTAAAATCTATGATTTTGGAATGATGAGCTAGGAAATTCTGAGGAAATGAAGATATAGAAAATGGGTTAATGTCTGTTATACAATAAAAGTAATAATGCATATACAAAAATTTACAAGGGCAAATAGTAGATATTTTTATATCTTGCAATTTGTGATTAATTATTTATATTGAATTTTAATGCACAGCTGTTTGTTTGTACAGATTCTATATTGCTTTTGGCTTAAGCATAAGCACAAGTATTATGAGCTATTAAATATGGAAAACATCAAATTACTTTAATTGCTGGAAATGTAAAGTTTGTAAGCTTAAGCAGATCTGATTTTGGTTCAATATTAGAGCCTTAAAAGTGGAGGATAATCAGATGCAACATTTGTAGCTACTGTAAATCTGAATGAAGACCATTGAAACTTATAAAACAGGCAATACAATGAGCCAGAACTGCTATTATACATGTATAATGCAATTGTTTTATTTTACAATAAAGTGATCACTTGAACTTGAGTACAGATATTAGCTAACTTGATTCAAGCACATTGTAATCATTCTCAAAACGAATTGTAATGTTTGTGTTAGTCATATAAATAGTGAAATTGACATGTTAAATTATTGATATCAGTGAGTTAAGTGGCAAAAGGCAGATCATGTAATCTAGTGACTCAACATAATACAGAGAATGGATGGAGGCTCCTGAGAAATAACCATAGACAAGCAACCTCAACATAACCTAGTTGGATTGAGAAATCAAAGAGCATTAAAATGGTAGTAAATGAGTTAAATAAGCATTTCACATAAGATTAGAGAGTGGGGGAATCTTGTAACAGTAGCTATATATTAAGCTTATAATGATGTTATGTGACTGAAAAGTTTAATTTATGATATCATTGTAGTTTTATTTAAAGATATGGTTAGTGGTCAATATAATATATAACTTTTGTAATTTACTACAACACAAGTAACAGATTGCCAATTCAAAGTACATTTATACATATACATATTTGTTTATGATGTGATGATGAGTTCAAAATATATACTGAAGTGTATTGTATTATAGTTTACTAATTCAATATTTTAATTTACATAGATGATAAGGTTAACAAATGCAACATTAATAAGATAAGGTTTCTATAATAACTACACAATCACATTACTTATAGTGTAACTGCTACTATGTAGTGTTCTAAAAATAAGTTTATTACATGTTACCTGTCATTCACTTGTTTATGACACATTTAATGAGTGTCCTGTTTTTATTAAACATTTTCCTTATCTATGAAATTGTAGATGTAACTAATCATAACAACAAATTTATAGTGATGATGAAAAATGTAATGATTTCAATATTTAGGTTTTAGTGTAGATATACTATGGAAAATAAACATAATTATTGTTTTTCAAACTAATTCTGCTGAATGAATCACACAGAATATGCATATAGCCAATAATAAGCTTTAGAACAAAAACGTATAAAACGAAGTCGTGTATCATAAATACAAAAGAAAAAGCTTATGATATCGAAAGCCCACTGATGGATACTAATGAAGTTCATTGACACTAATAGACTGTACTTTTTAATTGTAATGCTTTCATTGGGGCCTATTAAGTTAATTTTTCTAATGCCACTTCATGCATTACACCGTGTATATAGAGCGTGAGGATTGAAACATTATAAGCAGTCAATATAATTACTTACACAAGTATAATGTAAAGTTTATTATTGGATGACTTATTTTGATAATCTAGTACATACCTTGTACACTTGTCCATACGTGCCATTTCCGACAACTTCTATAAGCTCAAATATACCAGCAGGGTCCTGAAATGATGTACAATAAAATGAAATCGCATAAAAAGGTTATTATGCCATTTCAAAGTAAACCTTCACTTATGATTCACGCCCTGTGAGATCATTGCCCTTTGATTACTTTTTTCTGTAAGTTCAGCATATCAGGGTATTTTGGACTTTCATAGTGAGTTATTGATTCAAATGGTTTAATTTAAAACATTACCTTTAACGCGCTGAGGTCAATGTCGTCTAATGAACAATTTACAGACGGTGCCAGTTGATGCGCCATTTTGAGTATATTGTCACACACGAAGACAAAGCACGAGAACCTCACATCAATATAAAAAGCATATAAAACACCTAATTTATGACATTGGCAATGAGATTACAAAATATTTAATATCGCACAACTAAACAATTTATAAAACTCATTGTTTACACTTAAAAATAAGTAAATTACAGATACACAATTCGTACGTCGTTCACACACCCGGCAGGGATGCCAGATTAATAAAAAAGTGTGTAGATAACAACAAAAACATTTTTTGTGGTAACAATATTTTCATTTTAATAATTGAGTAGGTCTTATATTTACTATTGTTAAATAGAAACCAATGAAGAAAATTGAGATAAAAGATAATCAGGATATAATGCAATATGTTATTCATTACAACAGTAAAAATAAAAATGAAAAGATGTACTCACAGCGACATCTAGTTATAAATATAGTTGTTAAATTATTTTACAGAACATAGTAGATAAAGATTTACCACTGATTAATATTATCCACTTTGCTCTAAAATATAATAACTATTTTAGATTTTCATAGTGAAATTCAGGTTAGATTAAGGATTTTACCTGCTCTTTGGTTTAACAATAATTATGCGCCCCTCAGTTTAACGTACCTATGTTACATACATACCTTCAACTGAGGGGCGCATCTTATCTTGATCTGCCTACAAAATATATAGCATTTGTTACGTACTGTAGGAATAGGGCTTATAGCAATTTAGTTAAATGTTATCAATTATTATTTCGCTATAAAAGAAATAATTAATTTAAGTTATATCTTTGTTGGTTTACAAGGGCGGCTTTTGATCGTAAGGTCCAAGATTTGCTTATTGTTTCGAACAAAATATTTTTTGGATTTCTATCCGGAAATCTCAGTGAGTATGTAGATATATCTGGGTAACGACAATAGGTTTGGTCTCTTTAACATTGTGTTAATCATCAGTCTTTTACCGTGCGGATCGACTTCAAAATATAGTGCACTACTCCATTCTACCGTAAGAGCCACCTAACTACTTACAGTAAATTACGAGCTTGTTGGTGGCTTTCTAAGGAAGTCTTATCGCAAAAGCTTGTTCGTCTTATTTCGAGTATAACATTTCATATTTCGTAGACTGATGTTGTCAGGTAGTAAAAACCTCGTCCCTGGTTTAAATGTAAGTGTGACAAATTTGTTGAACACACAGGTCAGGGCATCGTGTTTGGATCAGAACTCGACTCGACGTAGAATAAAGCCACTAAGGTTGGTCACGATACTCACATCACATCATAAGGGTAGTCGTAGCTACCAACCAAAGCTGTGTACATAGTCCAATTTATGCCAGCCTTCGCTTTGTGTTCTGCCAACCATCACCAGTTGAGGCCTTTCCATACCTGGTATTTGTATTACACAATGCAATTTTTGCGCGATACTGCCGTTTAACGATATCCGGAATGCCCCTGGTACTGGCGATCTATACCATACAATGCCCTAAAGGTTGTTCTCAAAATTATATATATTCAATGTATTTCTGAAATTAATAAGGTAGTTTTGTCATCAGCTACTGCTATTTTTAATCTTATCTTTTTACATACTATCTCTTACAGGATCCATTTTTTATCGCAAGTAACGATACCATTTAAAATTCCGTCGTTATTTTGACGATTTAATAATGTAATGCACTCAATGTATTTTTCTCGACCTTTTCCCCGTAAATATTTTCTAGTGAATTATAATTGATTTATCGCTCACACCAATGCCGCTAACTCTGACGTAGTTTGCGATCGATCCGCTTTCACGATTACCTTTTATTCTTCATTATCAACTAGGGTCTCCGGCCGTCCACGGAGTTTGTTCTGTAGGTCAAAATTTCCAGAACGAAATTGGTACTCCTTTTCTTCTCCTAAAATTGTTTGTTCGAAAATCATTATCCATAACAGGTTTGCTATAAACTTCAGTAACCATAATATTCAATAACTCAAAATTTTGTTTCACACAATAATCTTTACTTATAAAACTATTCTGTCGTAATATCGAGTTTTATAATAAAAAAAAACTAATTTTGCATGAAATAAAGTCATATGTCCTAAGTATTGCATTATATAATGTGTATTATTCCGAATGCTCATTTATAATAAATTGTTAGTCCTAAAACATTTGCTAACAATTAAGTGACAGAAACGAATCGCTGTAAATCCGACTCCACGCAGTCTAGTCTGCTCTACCCCTAGAATGTAATTTAGAATCACGTAGGCGCGTAGGGGCGAGGCGGCCCGCGGGCTGAGGAGCAAGAAGCCGAAGCTGCGTTGGTGAGCGAAAGCCGTCTGCATAGACTAGTATAAGTATAATAGGCCGTCTGCGACGATTAGCACGCGTGGGACTACCAGAGACTCGCAGCCAGTGTTGCCAACAGCTATTCTAGCTCTCCACCAAATTCAATTCTTAAAACCACTAGAAAACCATTAACAAAAAACAGCCCTACTCTCATAATCGCTAAATTATCCACTAAAAATTTAATAGGTTTTACGAAAGAAAAATGAGAAATACCTATTTAAGTAATTAGTTTCCTTAACTGCGTACGTAATAATCATCAAGTCGAGATCAGAAACATTAAAATTAAATTAATTCGTCTTCTTCAGATGAATCATTTTTGTCTGCAACATCATTGTCGGTGTCAGATTGATACGATTCTTTGGTACCGATTCATTTTATAACGCTTGTTGGAATTTCATATTCGTTGCAGCATTTTCCTTCCAACCTCAAACCACAGCGTATTCTTATTAGAGCAGCTAAAAGATTTAATTTCATTAAATTCCTCTGTTTGTTTTTTATTACATTTATACTGCTAAATAGTCTCTCAACATCGGCATTGGAATGAGGGAGTATCAAGAGAGTAAGCAAAATTTGCTTATTCCTCAAATCTAGATACCCCTTGAGCATCTTTGAAATGCAATACTTCATTCCAAAATGTATTTGTACCTCTGCTCTCATTCCATTTCAACAAATGAATTTGTCGCCACTGATCGTCGGCTTTTGCCATAAATTCTATACTTTTGTTGAACTGAGCCATTATATTAATAATATTTTCTTTGTTGTGATTAAGTGCTTGTTCGACGCTTACTCGGGATTTTTTTTTCATCAGTGTTAAATTTTCGGGTAGCCTGTTTTTTTACTTCTTCAATTAGACTTACTATAAATGTTACGCACCGATTCCGCATAATTTCTTGTTCTTCCCGTGGTAACCCTTTTTCTTTCATTTCAAGTATTTGCTTTTCAAATCGGAATCCCAGATAACATCTTTGATCCAAGAAATCACGAATATTTTAAGTAAAATATTAACTATAACGTAACGTAACTTTGCTGAGTTGACCAACCTGATAGATATGCTATCTATCAGGTTGGTCAACCCACCACACAATTTGGTGTGATCTGTATCTTTTGACTCGAACATTTTATTGACTCTGTTTATTTCAATTAATATTGGATATAAAAATGAAATATATGCGTAATTCATATCGTTGGCATACATAGAATGCAATAACTCTGCCATGTGACACCTTTCATGCACCTTAGCTACGGCAAAATGTGTTTTTAGCTCAAGCCATTGTGTGTATATTCTCGATACAGCGAATTCTATTGACAACCACCTCGTCTGGCATGCTTGAACTATTTTAACGGCTTCTGTCCATCGTTGATGGTTTTGTACACACGGATACACATCAAGTTAGACACCCTATATACGCATAACTACGCTACATACAAAATAGAGAATTGTCGGAAAGGGACAGTGCATAGTGGTGTCGATGTAATGGTAAGGATAGGGCCTAACAAAAATATATCGCACTCTCTCGCACTATTCGCAGCGTTCAACTTCTAATAGTACAAAGTCCAAACAGTCTGGGTTGATGCGTCGCTGTGTGTACAACTCCTTATAAAGAGATTGTCTGGAAGAGGAGCGACAAAACCAATCATATGTTTCTCTGATTAAAAATTCCAAATTTCTTAGTAAAAATTCCTTTGCAGCAGCTGAAATAGCCAGTTGTAAGGAATGGCACAAGCAACGCACCAAAATCAGGTGTGGTACCTTTTCTTTCAATTTCGTAAAGAGTCCGTTATTTACTCCAACCATCACAGAAGCATTATCTGTACCAATTCTCATTAAATTTTCAAGTCGCAGATCGAAGCGTTTAAGTGTCTTCTTTATAGCAGAGACAATACCTTCAGCATTACACTCATGCAGCTCAGCAAGGTCTAGATATGTAGATACTACTTTTTGGTGTAATTTACTGTAATAAAGTATAATCAAGCCCAAGTATTTATGTACAGCAATAACAGTAGATTCATCAAGTAATAGGCTAAATGGTTGATCTTTAAAATCTTGTTTTAGAATCTCAGTGAAATGCAATGCTAACACATTTTTTATAATCGAGGTGCACTTAGTTCGTTGCAGTTGAACTTTTTCGATATCTTTTTCATGACTGTGATTAATTACCTCTCCCAAGTGGTCAACTACTCGTATACTAGTATGCATGGCTGTGAATAATGCAAGTCTGGCTTCTTCCTTTTTTTACTTCCAGTGGGCTCTGGTTTAAACGGAATCTTAAGCTGCGTAGTTATAACCTGTAACAATAATAATGTACTTAGTCAAAGACTTAATTATACTTGAATTAATCCGTCCGTATAGGTTTGTACGACAAACGATTAATGAAAATAAAATGCTATATTTTTTATCACAATGATGGCAGAAAATGACCATAATTTCATACGTTGTAGTAGGTACTAATTGTAGTATACTACAGGTGCGATGACGTAGACCGGGGACTTTTATGTGATCATCGTTTCTCGGAGTGCTGTACCTGGCGTAGTACAGCCTTGGCCAAAAGTATGAATCACCCCTATAAAAACCGCATTTTGTAAAAAGTTTTGTATAGAAAGAATGAAATGAAACAACTTGTGTACATTTTAAATGATCTTTACTTTGATATAAAATCAATATTTCGTCGGCCACCCTTAGCCGCTAACACAGTAGCTATTCATCTTGGCATAGAGCCTACATGATTTTTACATTGTTCTTCAGTTATGGTATTCCATTCTTGGCGGAGGCGTATTTTAGTTCTTTTTTTGGTTGTTATTGTGTGGCGCCGGACCTTACGCTTTAGGATTCCTCATAAATGTTCTATAGGATTAAGGTCCGGCGACTGTGCAGGCCATTCCAGGAGCTCAATGGAATTTTCACGAAACTATAACATTGTGCGGGCGGATTTATGGCATGGTGCGTTATCTTCTGGAATTTAACTCCATCCATATTAATGTCACCAAAAAGTGTTAAAACGAAGGCAATAAAGCTGATTCCAAACACATTCATGTATTTTGTAGAGTCCCTTCGGCCCTCATACACAAACATTTCACTGACTCCTGTATCAGATATGCAGACCTAGGTCATCCCGGTAGCTGCGCCGTGTTCTACAGTCGAGACTACACACTCTGGCATAAATTCTTCTCCTCCACGGCGACGCACAAAGGTAGCACCAGGGGTTCCAAATACCAAACAAAAACAAAATAAATAGCAAGCCTTTTTATTATTGTCTGAGATCAATGGCTTCTTCCTGGTTTTACACCCTTTGAGACCAGCTTCCTTAAGTATTCGACGAGTCGTTTTGGCAGAAATTGTGTTGTTACTCGCCACTGAGAACTCAGCAGCGAACTCAGAAGACATTATTGTCCTGTTTTTCAAAGACTCTCACAAATTTTCGATCTTCACGGTCACTGGTAATACCTTTTTGTCCAGTTCTGGGCATATCGCTGTGCGTATCGGTACCGGCGAATTGCTCAATGGTAAATTGCACCGCTTGGCGCGACCACTTAACGGTTCTGGATATCTCAACTTGGGATTACCCTTGTTCATGAAAAGGTTGTATTTTCACACGTATTTCAAGAGATAGTTCGGATGTTTTAGGTATTGTGTATCGAAATTAATATAACTAAACACAAAATAATACAAGAAGTGCGCTAGATGACGGTGTACACAAAATGTGTACACAACGACGCAAAATAGTAAACTGAATTAAAGATTGTAAATTACTAAATGGATAAGATGCTTTGTATCGGATGTTTTATTAGCCCTAACTGGGTACATTATTGTTTTAAATATCTTTTTAGATGCCATCTAATCCATATTTAAATAAAATGTATTGTTTTCTACTGCAAATATTACGCACGTGAAAAATACATGGGGTGCTCCATACTTTTGGCCAAGGCTGTATATTATTGTATGTGGAAAGGAAAGCACTCGTTTACCTTTTTATTTTGTTGATGCTTCTTTGACATCCCATGAGACCGCAAATCTCCGTAGTGACTCCTTAAAATCGTACCGCAGAATTTGCATTTCGCTACGTGACCAGTAGTACTTTCTATAACTTGAAGCCAATCTTTTAAATGTGGGTCTTGAAGCCAAGAATCCCGAAACTTTTGCGTATATTATGGTTTCGGCATAATTACGCATGAATTAACTCGTGAAAACGTTACAACACACTGAGACAGAGACCGACTGATCGCCGAGTAGACTCAGATTTTGTAAAAACATTCTATGGGGAATCCCCGCGTAATAGTGTATCAAGCGAGAAGTCACTAGTTTTTTGGCATTTTGTGGTTTGATGTCACGTCATTCTGACGAATCAGTGTTGCCTACAGCCTTACACAGTAAAAGTAAATATTCCTGAAAATTAAATGAAGTGTAGAAGTAATAATATATTTAGAAACGTGTAAATGACTTAATGACTGAGTGATCGCATTTTCAGTGTTTAAAAATGAATTCTACTAAACCACTAGAAAATCCACCAGCCAGTAGAAGCAATATTTCACCACTAAAAGGGGGGTCGAAACCACCAGTTTTAGTGGAAAATCCACTAAGTTGGCAACACCGCAGTCGCAGCGCCGGAGCCGTTACAAAAGCCATATTGCTTTTGCAAAAAACATTAATAAGATAAATAAACAATAAATAATTTAAATTTAGGACATAACTTTTACTGAAAACGGTTTTAAGTCTTTTGCCGATTTGGAGATTTAGTTACGGTTAAGGGGATTATTGATTGTAATATTTATGACAAACTTTATAGCATATTATATTTATGGAATATAAATTTTATGGCATGTGATATTATATCTCATTAACTTTATCATTAGGACAAAATGATAATTAGGACAAAAAAATAAGTCACTTTAGATTATGGATAAAAAAGTTAAGGAACACAATTATAGAGAACCAACGAAAACGTTTACAGTAGCTTCTCTTTACACAAAAGCTTTTCATTTTGTGAACAGAACGTGAAGAGGTGTAAAAGAAAAATCAAATGGCGTATAAACAAACCTATACAAATAAATAAAATTGAAGTGTGCGTTGGTAATTACAAAATGACAGCTTTTTACTAATTACATATATGCATATAGGTACATTATGTATATAAGGTACATATAATCAATTTTAAAATTGTTGTCTTTCTGTCTGTCTGTTTGTTGCGGGTAATCTCTGAAAAGGCTGGACTGATTTGACGGAACTTTTACTGGTAGATAGGTGATGTTATAAAGAGTAACGTAAGTAGTACATTTATTTTTAAAAAATAGGGATCCGCGAAAAAGAAATTAAATTCCTTTTAGTTAAATTTCATGCGCTCGAAGTCGCGGCTTGTATGGAATTTTGAATTCGGAATTCCAAACTATACGCTTGATATTTGAGATCAAAGTTGCCAGTTCGACAAAATATTGATTTCATATGTTTTGTCGAACTGGCCACTACGTGTTTATGTTAACAATATATTAGTAGCAGCACGAAAACTAGCATAAGGCCCGATATGTATATAGCAGTAGTCTCGCCCTATACCTAATACCAAAGCTTCTAAAATTTGCGAGATATACAGTTCTGCCTACCTTTTCAGAGATATGTGCGTACAACCACCTTTGTACAGTATGTAAATTTTAAGGATAATTGATGACAAAATAGCAATGTTTATTAATTTAAGACATATGTTTCCTGCCAGTTTTATGTGTAATTTAGCATATCTGAGTACCTATAAAAGATTCGATCTGTCCCTACATGTGCGATAGGGGAACTTCTGTGTTCCGGTTGGCTTTTGTGTGGCTCATCTTCACACAGCCTCTATCGCAAACTGAAAATCTGTTTACGAATTAGTCGATAATTAGTCGAAATTGGTCAGAGAGTAGCATAATTGGTCGGTCCGCCGTTTAAAAGATACAATACCTCCTGTTTTGGTGGCTGTGCCAAAGTGAGCGCTCATCTTAGCACAGATACCTTGTATTTCCAAAACCACAGCACCGAACGAAGACCTAACTATACCAATAATTAGTCGACATTGATCACAAAATATCAGCATTGATTGAGCCTCCGTTTAAAAGATATAAGGGGAAGATGAAGATAGAAGATGAGCACTCGCCTTGGCAAAGACACGTCAATATCTCGGAAACCACAATGTTTAGCGATAATCTGATTGCACTAATAATTAGTAATTAATTAGTAACCGTCCTTGACTTTTCTACTCACAATTACGTAAATGTGCGTTACGAACGTTACATGCGCTTGTAGTTACTATTTTTTTTGTTAGTTTTAACTATTTATTCTCCTAAAATGTAACCATAATACTAGCCTAGTGGACATCGTTAGATTGCCTCGCGGAGGTATTCATATCGATTCCAAAGCGGGCGCATCTGACTTATGAAAATTATATGCGTATTAAATAGTTAATTATCGTTAGCTGAAAATTGGTGAAAAGCTGGTGAAAATTGCAAGTTTGGGATTTTCCATAATGTTCTGGAAGATAATTGTGTGAAGTCTGCTAACTCGTATTGGGTCAACGTGCTGGGCTGCTATGGCGTCACCTTTTTCACATTGAGAAGACGCTTATGCCCAGTTGTAAGACAGTTTATTTACAGGGTTGGTATTATAATATTACATAAGTAATTTAAATTTATACTTTACTACTTGGTACACACAGCGACACATCAACCTAGACTGTTTCGGTTTTGAACTATTAGAAGTTGAACGCTGCGAATCGTGCGAGAGAGTGCGTTATATTTTAGTTACGCTTTATCCTTCCCATTACATAGACACCTCTATGCACTGTCCCTTTCCGACAATTCTCTATTTTGTATGTAGCGTAGTTATGCGTATATAGGGTGTCTAACTTGATGTGTAGCCGTGTGTACGTATTGCTTGCTTGGGACCAAAGACATTCAGTACAAGTCTCAAGTCACATTTATTTAAATTTTGAGCTCGGTGGAGTGATAACTACTCAGACATATAAAACGTGTACCTACCTTAGCCTAGAAGAAAAATGAATTTAATAGTGGCTATAAGGCCTATTACGTTCTTGTGAAAGGTAACCTATGTAAATAAATAAGCTAAATCAAGATATTATCAATCTCAGTTAGAAGTATGTTTGTACTACATCTACCTTACTTAGCGAGATGCACTTCTTTTGTAAGCTGTTATAACATTATGTTGTACCGGCCTATTGTTTAAGCATGGAGCGATATTTAAAAATGACGCCGGTAGCTTAAGAAGATAGATGGACAAAGGACTAAATTTGGGACATAATATTACGTACATATGTATAGGTGAACATAAAGTGTCATCCCTAGACTGTATGAGTCCCCGAAGGGCTAAAGTGCCAATACCTATAGCTAGTCTACTCTATAGGGTAGACTAGTCAGTTATTGTCAATTTAGCCCTCATTTTCAGTTAATATATAAAATACTAAATGAACGTGCCTGTTATGTTATATGTAGTCTATATACTGCTAAATTTATCACGAACATCTCAAAATACAATCTAAGCTAGTGCAGTTTAATTTGGGCATCAGTATCAGTATAATTGTGAAACACATTTTATATTGTGTATAGCCATAAGTACGCCTGTTGTAAGAGAAGGTATTCAGTGGCAATAAAATTGATTTATCAGCCTTACATATAAACCAATCTCAAATATTTAAGATGTGGCTAAGTATTAATTAGCAAACAATACGAAAAAAATCACCTATAAATATAACTCGATATTAAATGTTAGTATCAGTAGCATCAGTCCTTGAGTTTAAACATCTAAGTTGCTGTTACTTGCTAGATATGTTAATCTTTTGACCTGGGGGTGGCGGGCTTTGTGGGCCTGCCCGCCATCCGTTCAGCACCAGGTCCGAGAGGCGGCGTGCGTGTTCCCACGCGCGCCTCTGTGTCGAGTCCGTCTCCCCTCTAGGGGGGAGACAGTAGGGTTTTATAATGTCGGAAGTGCCTATTTTGGGTAGGTCTTTTGTGTAGTGGCCTGCCGTTTCATACGGCGGGCCGAAACCTCGGCGGGGTCGCGACCGCATGCGAAAGCGATTCGCGCGACCCCGCCGATAGTGGTTTTGTCGAGGAACACCGTGGTAGGTTTAGTCGGTATTCCGGGAGGTACATTATTTCTTTTCCATCTTCTTTTACCCCGGCGAGTCCGACATAATCCCTCCGCCCGCCCCCGCGGAGGGATATGCGTCATAGCATTCCCCCACGTTAAAAAAAAAAAAAAAAAAAAAAAAAAATATGTTAATCTTATCTCTTGCTGGACATAGATCAATACATCTATGACATGAAGTCTACAAGTAAAATATTGAATGCTGTCGTTTCACTGCTCATGCAATGTTTAAACGTCCGTTGCTACCACTCGTATTTTGTATGTAATGTAATGGCCATTTGCATGAAACTGACCCTCCGATTAACAATATTTGATTTAGCATATACTGATTTTACGGCTGATTTATAATATCGGTGGCTTTTATAGCTACCTAAAGGTACGGAACAGATGCAATACAATATCTAGAATATACATCTGGTTTTTAAACGCTAGATTAACATCAAAATTAGTTAACCGATAGTAAACTGCTGGAAATGGCTGTCTGAAACAGACTGAAACAACATCCAATCAATGTTTGTGATTTTTACACGTTTAATTTCATCTACACAAATATTATAGAGAAAAGGTTTGTATTGAATACACTCAAAAATTACTGCGCCGATTTTAAAAGTTCCCTTTTTACTCATTTAATTTCAATATAAGCCGAAATTAAATTTATCTGCTTGCATAATATATAAAAAAGTATTCTGCATTCCATATTGACTGCGGTTTTACATGTTTATTGTGGCGCGGAATGTGTGTGTGTGTGAGAGTTTAAAACAAGGCAAGGTTTTAAAAAAAAACATTTGGATTAAAACCTGTGTCGCAGGGGACTTTACAAACTTTCAAACAACGAACATATATAACACTCAGACCCGGAACAACTATTTGTGGATTACAAAATTTAAAGGAAATACCAGCCATATATATACCATATTATAATTATTTTATATTATTTAAAACTTATAAATAGTTTTCTTACACAACGACAAAGCGGTATATTGTGATACTTGTTCAAATCTGAAAAACCTAATAAAAAAAAAATAAGGGCGCTGCGGTAGTAACCAACTGCTGTGCCTGATGACTTGGACAAAGTGTTATTGGATTTTGACGATAATAAACACTGTAAGGGCACGAAGTCTGGAACAGTGACATGTAAACTCGACTCCTATTACGTGGGACCTAAAATCATGGAAAGCGAAATCTCAAACCTTCACAATTACCTAAGTATAATATTTGTAATAATTTCAACTCATTGGCGATTTAGAGGCATAACTTTCTCGCTTATCTCCTTAACAGTTGCAAGGTTCAGATATAAGTTAATCCCTTATCTGAACCTAGGCAGATGCTAGCATCTACCATAAAAAATGTACTTCGATAGAGCACCTCTAAGTGTTATTTTAGGATCTAAATGAATATATGATTTGATAAAGTTTTAATTTATAAATGTCGTTGTGATTTAAGTGCGCCGAATGTTGTGGGTTAAATCCCCACATAGGACAAAAATTGTATAATCCTGAAATAGATGATCCTAGTAAGCCCTGTTAATGATGCTCTATGATGTAAACCAAATTTTATACTTATTGCTTCGGTGATTAACAGTGATCGGAGTAGGTAGATTGAAATGGGGTCATTGATCCGAAACGTATATATTAATATGGACATTCCTCCGGAATTGGTGGATTATTAAAAAAAAACCGGAACTTATGTAGGAATTTTATTCTGCCAGAGTGGAAGGAGTCATTTGATGATTTGCCATCCTCAAAAAAAGGTAGGAGTTGTAATAAAATGAGCAATATTATTCTTTATTATTCTTCATATTTTTTTTAACGGCACACAGTCACGATTTGACAAAACCCAACGACCAATCAGAACAAAGGATCATGGGTGGTACAATAACCGGTTATCAGAACAATGCGTACGCCCGCCGACGACATGCCAGGTAGCTCACTCGTTTACTTCGGTTCGTAGAGTGCGCATCTTTGTTTGTTACTGTGTTGTGAAAACGTTACTTGACCCTGGCTTGTGTACATACTGACTTCTTGAATCTGCTCTAAACCACGATTTGGCTCGAATATACGGACTCAGATTTTTCACTATTGAATTGGATCTACATATTTAAACCAAGCTTTGGTAAGTAATATTTTACTAGTTACAAGGAGTATAAAGCATGTTTGGATGTACTATAAGAATATTTTTAGTATTGTGTTTGTTCGCTTAACCTGCTGAACATACCATGAGTCTTAATATTGTTAAATCTTTGATAGAGTATGAACCAGTAAGCTTAGTGCGAAACAAAATTATGATATTCTAGTAATGTAGTCGCAATTCAGCTAACTCCACTATTAACCGACATTTTACTGGAATCCGTATATAATTTGAATGCCCTGTGTCCTCTTGCAATGTATTGGTAAAATAAATTACTATAGGCCTTATCTACTTCTCTACAAAATATTCTACGTAACAAGCCCTTTCATTTGATATATATATATATTGATGGAATTGTAAAAAAAAATAAATTGTCCGCCATCTTGTAGCGGCAGCCATTTTGGATTGACAGGAAGAGGGTGAAATTTCAATGACTAAATTTGATCCACGAAAAATAAAACAAACGGAGTAAGCTAAATAAACTAAATAAAATGTAATTTTTTCATGTCTTTGTTTTAGGTGATATATACGAGTTTCCATCTCTAAAACAAAGTTCAGATATGGCAAACGTCAAAGCTGAAACTGTAGAAAAATGGATATCCGGTCATCCCGAACTACTTTACGATCACGCTAGTGGTACAATATACTGTTCAAAATGTGAAAGCCATTTGAAAACCATAAATAAAGGAAACGTTAAAAGACATATCGAAGGAGCAGTACACCAGGGAGTTTAAGCGGCCCGAAGAGGAATTTTATTTCGATCTTATAAAATTTCTCATTTTGTGCAATATTCCGTGGTCTCAGATGAAAAATACTACTTTTCAAGATTTCTTTAAAAGATATATGTGTAGTACCTGTTGTTGTACGTGTACTAATCGTACTCTGTCAGATGAATCACAGTTACGGAAAGTTTACTTGGACAAGTTTTAGAATAAAATCAATTCGATTCGGCAAAATTATAAAAATGAGAAACTATGGATATCATTAGATGAAACGACAGACTTTTTAGGTCGCTATATAGTCCATTTTTTAATAAAACCATTACATCCTAGCAATTTGACTAGACCTTATTTGGTAGCATGTAAAATGCTAACTGTAGTTAATGGACAAACAATCACGCAATTTGTGTTAGAATGTTTGGAAAACTTTTGGGAAGATTCTTTTGAATCGAAGGTAGGTAACATTCTTGTCCTCTGCACTGATAGCGTTGCATATATGCTGTCTGCAGGACGAAATTTAAAACAATACTTACCTGAAATGAAGCACGTAACATGTTTGGCGCACTCTCTTCATCGCGTATCTGAGCAAATTAGGTTAGAATATCACGATGTTAACATTTTAATAGCAAATGTTAAAAAGGTACTTTGGAAAGCCCCAAGTAGAGTCAACATTTTAAAAGAAAAATATCCAGATTTGCCGCTACCTCCCCAACCAGTTGTTACAAGATGGGGCACTTGGTTAGAGGCAGCATTTTATTACGCTCAAAACTTTGAAAAAATTAAAGAAGTATTATCTTGTTTAAGCAGCTCTGATGCGGTATCTATTCGAGAGGCAAAAAATATTATAGAAAAAGAAAATTTAAAAGAAGATTTAAATTACATTAAAGACAATTATTTTATAATTCATTTGTCTTTAAAAGAATTGCAAAAGCATAATTTATCGTTGACAGATTCACTTTTAGCATTTGACAACGTCAGAGATGCTATAAATCAGTGCAATTCAGAAAATATAAAAAATAAAATAGAACGTGTTATGGAACGAAACCCAGATTTAGACACACTTAGAGAATATAGTGAGGCCATTGAAAAAAATGAAGCACATAATTTAATACCTTTTTTAAAATTTGCTCCTTTGACATCGTCAGATGTAGAACGGTCTTTTTCCATTTATAAATGGACTTTAGATGTTAAAAGAAATAGGTTGAAAATAGAAAATATAGAGAAACTCATAGTTATATATTTTAATTGTAAAGATCAGGATTACCAGGATGCTGACATTGTAATCGATGAAGATTAAAAATGTGAATAAATGTAAAATGTACATATTTAACAATAAACAATCTTGATTTTTATCTTTTTTCTTTATTCTACCCCTTTTTTTTGGTCCTAAAATCTGACTAAAATCAACCTGTTCCTTCGTATGCCCTTTACGTTTCAGAGTCGTGGTGCATCCTTAGAACAGTCTCACGACCCCAGCAGGCATTGGCCCTCTATGGGGCCCCGTCATTTATTCTACCCTTAATGCAAATTACCATGACCCCTATGAAAATATTTAAATTTAAGTGCAACAATTTATGTCTATCTATAAAAGTTCTAGCCATAAAAGGCTAAAAATAAAAATTAAAGCTTCGATCGGAATTCGATTGTTTTTATTATTCAACAGATAAATAATGAATTAATTTGGTTTTGATACCTTCCTTTAAATTTTGAATTGAGTAGGAATAATATCACTACCAACATTAACAATATTTAATTGAATCCGGAAATACCGGAATTACTTTCCGGGAAAATGGCTTATCCATGTTATTATTTATTTCTGTGTGCATTTATGATACAAGTACCAAAAATCAATCTACCTACTCCGATCACTGGTGATTAATTAATTAATTAATCAGTGAGGAAGTGATATTTTACCCAAAAGTAATAACCATGAAATTATTATCATGGACATCTTTTTAAGGGTTAGGTGCACGAAGGGTGCCGCTGTCCGTCCACCTGTCTGTCTGTAAGCGGGCTGTATCTCATGAAATGTAATAGGCAGAGAGCTGATATTATACAGTGTGTATTTCTGTTGCCAGTTTGACAAGAAATTATAAAAAACCTAGATGGCAAATTTAATAGAAATGGCTGCCACGCAAATTAAAAGATAACAATTATACTGGTTTTAGACAGCGTGTTCTCTTTAGTAGTATTAAAAAGTACATTGTGCTATATCTTATACGATAGCACGGAAGTCACGGAACCCTTCGTGTGCGAGTCTAACGTGTACTAGGCTGGCTTTTATTCGTGTAATTCATTTACTATAGATAATAGTGCTTTGTCATTCATGTTATATCATAAAACTATCCTCCCAAGAGTACCTCTTTGGATCCGTGGTATGAGTTGGCATTTATGTTTGCGTTTAAACGTTGGGTACCGGATTTAATGCCCGCTTAATACAGGTCAAGTATTATTCTGTATTAGAACAACATGGAGTGTATAATATGTCCTACAGACGACATTATTACCTATATTACGCTGGACCTAAAAATATAGTTGGTAAAATGTCGCTGTACTATATATATACTCTGCTTAATATTTCAAAGATTATCTTTATATTAATACGTGAAGCAAAAACTTTGTACCCCTTTTTACGAAAATTGCGCGGACGGTGGAGTATGAAACCGAAACGTCGGGGCAAAATGTAAACTCAAATATAAATTGTTTTAATTAGAAAATATATAGATTAAATAGTAGTAAAATTTCAATAATAGTAGTGTTAGAGTTTTCAAAATTATGTAATACCAGTGTTTAAAGTAAAATAAACAACGCGATAAAATCCGTATAAAGTGTTTAATTTCAATGT
Source organism: Catocala nupta (assembly GCA_963675205.1). NCBI lineage: Eukaryota > Metazoa > Arthropoda > Insecta > Lepidoptera > Erebidae > Catocala > Catocala nupta. The sequence goes on from OY776079.1 coordinate 18,212,676, forward strand.
ATAACATTCGCGTAAACATAAGACAATATTATACCTTAAGTACCTATTGCAATTTTGCGGTACGTATAATAACAATCAAACATAAAATTAAAATCAATTATGGTCGAATTTCGACCACTTGGCGACCGCTAGTAATAATAAAAGATGAACGAAATTGTGTACTAATTTTAATCTGGATTTTACTTAATCATTAAAATGGATGTATTTTATTTTATTGTTACTACTATACTAAAACTGTACCCTTTTACATGGACGCAGAAAGTCCAAGTTCCTACCATGTAGGCAAGAAACTCATGCCCAACCTTCTAAAACGCTAATGAGGCAAAATCTTACAAATAATAGGGGTTAAAATATAAAGTTGCTTTTGTATAGTAATAGATACTTTGAATTGACATAAAACCTTCATGGTGTGAGATTTTCGAGCGAAACTTTTTCATAAGATGCCTATAAGATTCTTCTTTTAAAAAATGTGCAGCATTTATTCAGCTTAGACGGGAAATATGGATACTTTGAAAATCCGAGTCATTTTTGAATACAAGTTCCGACGCGGAACTAACGCGGCAGAAACGGCTTGCAATATCAACGCTGCATTTAAAGAGAATATTGCTAATGAACACAGCGTGAGTTTTTGGTTTAAACGGTTTCATAATGGAAACTTCAACTTAAAGAACGAATCACGCGAAAGACCGCCCACACAGGTGAATAACGCTGAATTGAAGGAGATGGTGGAAGCCGATCCGAGTCAAACTACCCAGGAATTAGCGGCATGGTTTAAAATTACCCTACCTACAATATTGGCTCATTTGCATCAAATCGATAAGATAAAAAATATAAAAAATGGGTGCCCCATGATTTGACTGATCTGCAGAAAGAAATGCGTGTTGAAACTTGTGTTGCCTTGTTGAATCGGTACAGAAATGAAAGAATATTGGATCGAATTGTAACATGTGACGAAAAGTGGATTCTTTACGATAACCGTAAGCGAAAAATGCAATGGTTGAATCCAGGTCAAACGCCGCAACAGTGCCCTAAAGCAAAGCTTACCAACAAAAAGGTAATGGTAACTGTTTGGTGGTCTCTTCGTTGTGTTATTCACTATAGCTTTCTCAGGTCTGGTCAAGCAATAACAGCAGATGTTTACTGTGCCGAACTTCGAACAATGATGGCGAAAACCCGACTCGTGAATCGTTCTTCACCATTATTGCTCCATGATAACGCAAGAACTCACACTGCATGAGAAATCGTTGTAACTCTACAGGAACTGCACTTAGAAACCATTCGTTATCTTCCGTACTCACCAGACCTTGCTCCACCATGATTACCATTTTATAGTGATTTGGACAATTTTCTACGTGATAAAAATTTTTCTTACCAGGAGGCAGTACAAAATGCTTTCACACAGTTTGTCGAATCTAGATCCTTGGAGCTCTATCCTAAAGACATAAATGAACTTTCGTTTAGACGGCAGCAATGTATAGATAATGAGTGTAAATATGTCGATTAAATAAATATGGTACATCCTAGAAAAAACTAGTTTCAATTTTTCAGTACAAATCGGCCATTTCATACTTTAACCCCTAGTATTATACTTAATTCTGAAGTTTAAAAAGGTTTTGTTTTTCATGATTTTAGACCCCACGTAATAGGGATCAAGTTTTTATTTTTTCTTGTGTACAGGACGGCAACGGCTGTCAGTTCCGCTAGTTAGTATATATGTAAGAAAACGGAAGAATTTTTTATTTTGTAGACTTTAGGCGGCCCAAATATTATCTACTAGTATAATATGAATTATTTGAATATTAGCATATCATATCATGCTAAATAAAAAAAAAGTACATTTATAAAGCATATTACGTCTTCTGTAAATATTGTAAGTAAATATTAATGACTTAGGAAGATAAGTTAGATAATATTATCCTTTGTATTAAGTACAGCAGTTGTCAAAATTCCTTCGCAACATTTACACCCACGATCTTAATATATGTACTTGCTACAGAGAATCTGTTTTAGGAGTTTAGTGTAACCAAATCTGTGGTAGTAGCATAGGATTCAACAACTAACCAACAATAAAACCAAGTACAATAATTCTGTTTAGTACCTACTTAGTAAATACTCTAGCTTTCGACGTGATAATAAAATTAGTATGTATATTTTATTTTAGCTTGGCGCTTAATTGTTATCAATGGCTATATCTGTTTCTTACAAGACTACAAATCTATACCTATAAATATTACTTTATTCAAATAAGTATTTTCTTAATATACCTGAATAAAAACAATATTCCTAGTTATCTACCGCTAACACAAATAAATGCCAAGTACCGACGTGATATTTAAAATCATTTGACCTAATCTAACGTTGAAATGCCCGCCTACCTATGATGTGTTATCTTTTTTAGGGTACCGGACGACAAAAGAAAAATAATATCACTCACATTTTTTGCACTAAATGAATTAATGAATGTGTCAATGAATCAATGAATGAATTTATTGTTTTACTGATCATAACATACATGCGATACAATTTTAAATGTACGCACATCAGTCACTGTTTAATATGTACTGTTTCAGATAGCTGAAACAGTGCAATTTTTTTTAAAGCGTTTCTATTTTGGCGTCGGAACCATGCATTGCCTAAAATGCACAAAACATTGTACATTTTAATACGGAACTCCCATTTTACGGTCTCGACTCAAACGTGACCAGATTTTATTCGGAATATTCTAGAAGGATTTTGAATGTACCAAAAATATGTCTGAAAACTGAAGCACTCATGATATTAATCTGCGATTAGATATGATAAGTTTTTGAGTAGGTTTAACACAATAATTTTAGTATAATCTTATATATAAAATTCTCGTGTCACAATGTTATTTACCATACTCCTCCGAAGCGGCTTGACCGATTTTTATGAAATTTTATATGCATATTTAGCAGGTCTGAGAATCGGCTACTATCTATTTTTCATACCCCTTAGTGATAAAGGTTGTCCATCCCTAACATTTGTTTTTATCTTTTGGTCAAAACATTTTTTTTATGGCAAAACAACGTTTGCCGAATCAGCTAGTATAGTATAATATGGTGTCATAATGTCATTTGGTTGTAACTAGAAACTTTATACTGAAATATCGACGCTCGCGACGCTGCGGGGGCTGTATACTGTTTAGAGCTGTTATATATTTAATAATTATAACAAATTAGGTTACTTAAAATCCACTTATCAATACATATAGCAGTGGAGGTATTTCTCATGACATTTTTATGTGCCTTTGTTTGGTAGAATTTGTTTAATTTCAATAACCTACTGAAGCAAAATAATTAGTAATATTCCGCTACGTAAATATGGAAGCTCACGTTATTTATTGTGACAATAATTTCCTTTATCTACTTTATAAATGTCATCCAACTATTTGTGTCACTTCAAAGATCCTTATTAGCGGCAGTTATCTATAATTACATCTCTACATTTAATTAAACTGTAGAAATTAGGGTGCAGCCTTTAATTACACATCACTTGATGAGTTATAAGTTATAAGTATAAGTTCGGAATAATTACCTACTATTTCCAAAGTGAAGATACTTATGGTTGTGTACACCGGTTACTCGGTTACTAGCCTAGATAGCTGGCTCGACACGACGTGTGGTGTTGCACAAACCCAAACTAAAATTATTGACTAGATATTATAGAAGTAAAGTATAGCCGCGGCGGTACGTGCGCCCGCGCGGCCGTGCATACCGAATCGTAAGATCAAAGCACGCATAGGTAGTTACTTTACCTACTCCAACACCCACACGCGCGCAGCTCGCAGCGCGTCACGTAGCGGCGCGGCGCGTCGGTGTGCACGGCGTCGGCGCACACAGGCGCACACGCACGCGAACACTAATAAAAGTATAATAAATGTTACCAAGACACAAGCGCGGCGTACGGTACTATTTGTTCGGGAGGGAGGTTGGAGGCACTCATACAAGCGAGGGAGAGGCTGTGTTGGCGCTGCCAGCCAGTTTACCGTTGCGAGGCGCGTTGTGCGGCCGGACGCTGGACCGCCACCCGCGCGCCGCCGGCACCCCGAAGCTCTGCGCTGCCCAATCTCATCACCCTGGACTGTATCGGGACTTTACGAACTTGACGACCCCTTGTGCTCCCTGACGGGTGTTTATGAACTCGACCCTTGTCTTGTTCACTTACTTAGAGACGAAGTGCTACAACTCGTGCTTATTTCACTGGAGTGTTAATCCGATTTCAGAATATTTATTGGATCGCTTCATCATAGGCGAAGGTGAGTTTTGCATTTCTTTTATTTGTTTTATATAATTTACTTAATAGTTAACGCAATTGTGAACACTTGCATTTGTTTATATTTTGTAAAAGGTTATTTTATAAATATATTTTCTGTATCATTTTGTGTTTTATAAAAGCAGAATAACAGTTGCGATAACTATTGAAATTCTAGATTACTATAAGTGAAGAAATATAAGAGTGCATATCGTGGATAATAATATGGACATTTATGAACACGGATGAAGTTAAAAGTATATATTTTTTTAAACTGTTGGAGAGATTAAATGTGGGCGATGTGGTAGGTATTGTATAGTTTACCTTATAAGTTAAATCGATTGCTACTGCCTCTGTTCCTTAATATAACAGCATTATAACAATTTAATTTTGGTCTTCCAATTCAATGACGATATTCTTATTGACAGGATTGTACCAAATTGAAAATCGCTATTGCGACAGCCAAATCAGTTAAGAAGTAAGTTACCGCATTCTTATACGTAGATATTTATATTGATTACATTATACAATAACCAACATGTGATTTATTTAAACAACAATAAAAGCTTGCGGCTAGCTAAAGCATGTATGATGACAATAAACGGGCCGGGCGCCGTAATGTTCACTGTCATGTCGTTTCGCGTTGAAAAGATATCAACGCGCTACAGTAGCACCTATTGAACTCGTGCGAATATTGCGCACTACATATATTATACCACATGCCGTACAGTATCTATATGTTAGATTTTCTCTATATTTTTCTCACGATGGACTATACGGAATGTAGGTAATGGACACATGCATAGATTTCGTGAGAGACGTCAATGAAGTTCGTTTATATAGTAACTATTAACCCGACTTCATTTGTATAGAATTTTTAGAAGGAAAATTAACGACGATTAATGTAGAAATGTAATGTGACATCGTTGCGGCATGTAGCGTGGGTAAAGCATGGTTGTAATTTACATTAGATATATAATAAATATTGATTGATTGATTTAGAATATTTGAATGGAAGTGTAATAGTACAACCTGACATTAAATAGAAAATGGCATCCACATATTTTTATTATGCGTTTGGTTATTTCCAATCAATATTCTTGCACTTAGTATCCGTATACCATTTATCATATTCGCCAACTTGTATAATTAATCTCAGTGGTTTATTTTCTCTCTCTGGGCCGATTCGACGTTGATCTGATTCTGTGTCACTCAAAATCCATGTCGATAGCAATAAAAACGTTTATGCTAAATTATAAGTCTGCTTCGAACGGAAGAAAAACTGGACGCCTTATAAAACCGGGGTTTGTATTAAGCAAGTACTTATATTTTATAGACACGTATCAAGTTATATCCGGTTCAAAACTGTCTTTACGAATTGTCATAAATAACCAGTTTATACATTTTTGCATATAATAGAAACAAATATTGACACACTCGATTTCAGTTTATAAGCTTTGTATAAGGAAACATTTATACTCGGCACATGTAAAAACTAAAAGTTCATGGTGCAGATTTGATGGTTGTTATTAATTTTGGATGCAATACTTATTTACTTATTATACCAAAATGCAGGTTTCTTACATATCCATAATAGTTTACAGACAAGGAAACATTTTCACTCTATGTAATACTATATCAAAGAGTTATAAGGAATGCTATCGGTACAGTATTTTACGATATCTGTAAGTGTTTTATTGTCTTAAGTATTTAATAGCGGACTGCAGTTACCTTGAGAGTAGTATTGAATTGGACAAAGGATTAACGACGTCACAATACAAATTAGCCTGAACCGATAGTACAATGAGATGGCATGAAGGTGATGGAGCTTGTTAGCGAGCAAGGGGAGCGAGTGTATTGTTCGCATCTCCATCAAACCTATACGGCGGATATTTCAATACCGTGGCGATAAAAAAAAATGGCCGTGAGTTTCTTGCCCGTTCTTCTCATGAGACCTACACCCTTGCTTGCTGAACGTGGCAGTAAATACAAATTCACAAAAAAAATTAGTGTAACTTTGACATTCATAAGTGTTATCTTGTAACCTAACTTGAATAAATTTATTTTTGATTTTGATTTTTGAGATGTTTATAAAACAATGAGTACAATAATAGCAACTGCTAGCAATATACAAAGAGAAGATATGAAAACAAATAAACGGCTAAGTTTGATCAAAACATACTTAGTTAATCCTTTCAATTTAATTATCAATGAGTACGTTTTAGAAGTCATAGTTAAAATACAATTTGTACTAATGTAATTCATTTACCATTTTATTTTATGTAAGTAATTTCCTTGAAAGCCACGTATGAAAATGTATAGACACCTTACAACTTAAGATAACAGTTGATCAATTCGACAAACGATGTATATAGATATACGTGCATAGTGGAATAGTTTCGTGCTCTGGCGCTGAAACGTTAATATCCCTTCATTATTTATTTGTTGTTCAGTTAATAGGTATTGTTAGGAGTGAATAGAAATAGCTCTGTGGATGGTGTGCATGAGCGACTCGGCGGCTTGGCGGCTCGCTCGTCGTGGCTCGTCGCCGGTGCAGCCGTCGTGGTTTCGTTACGCAATCAAAATGTTCCACACGCCGCCATCGCACCGCAACAGATATTCTTAACTATACCTTATAATGCGTCACGATTTGTCCTTTTAATTGTGTTCCAATTCCAGACGTTTCAAATCGACGTCTACGTCTAGTCGATCTCATTTAAATACACGATTAAAGCATTGCAATGTTTTACCGTCAAATACGTAGATACCACATGCATCAGGGATTTCACAATATTCCACATAAATTCATCTTTTATAAATTTTTAAAAGCATACTGGAATATGCATCCCTAATCTGGTCTCCCTTCTACCATATCTCAAACTTAATCGGATCTCAAATTGACATGTAAATTATTTATATTACTATTATTATTATTCGTATATATTATTTGATATCTGTGCCTATTTAATAAATAAATAAATGCCAGTGTCTTAGTCATCATAAAAGAATTATAATTAACGACTACGTTAAAGTAATTTGCGTGTGTGTAATGCAAATATGCATAAGTTATGTGGAAGCTATTGCAAATATGCGGCTTTGTAAACATTCTGTTGAGTTGGCATAAACTGTCTCCAGGATGATTTGTCTCCAAGTAATTGCCTCATGTTATTATGTTGTGGCTAACCCGCATAATATCTTAATTATTGCATGTGTTAACCCACAGTAGGATACAGGTGTCTCAATTAACTACAGGCATACATTATCATGCTTTGTATTTACCTAGGCTGCAGATGTAAAATATGTCATCACTTTTACTCACCCAAAGGCTTTTTGAAGTGTAGAAGATACGATCGAAATTTGTATTATAACAGATTTATTCCATCTATAACTATTCTTGTTTAGGAATTTAGAAATCTTATATAGGTTTCCTTTTTTTGAAGGCATTGTTCAGAAGGAAGACTACGCAGAATGTGTTTAAGTGGTTGTCATGCCACTTGTCATAAAAGGCACGTAATTGTGTGGGTTCGATTACCGCATGAGATTATATGACATGCAAATAACTATTGCGAGTCTGAACGTTCTTTGAGCCCTTTGTTTTACTTAATGTTTTTAATGCCCACCGTTCTACAGGAATGATATCTAGAATGACATCATATGTAATTATTGTGCTTAGTTGAAGATTTAGTATAGAAGAAATATGTAAGGTTTTATGTTTACCTGTACTAAGCTAGCCATATAAAGTTAAACTGGTACTTTCCATTTTAGACTTTGTCTATGGTCATGTACCACGCGCTCTGCGTGGTACATGACCATAGACAGTCAAAAGGCATTTGTTGAAAGACATATTTACATCTGTTGCTATGGGCATTTTACGTAATTTTTATTTAAATTCTGTATAGTTACTAGTAAATATGTTTTTTCATTACCTTCTTTACTAATCAATCTTATTATAGGTCTACTTCTATTTATACCACAACACTTGGTTATTTATTTCGTCTATACTTTTATCTTAATTTTCGATCCTAGATGATAAAATGAGCGAGATATGAAGATTAGGAATACGACAAATTATATCACACTTTTTTATTTTGTGCATATGAATATCTGTTTGTTTGTAATATTTAATTTGCTATGTAACTTATCCGATAGCGATAAAACTTTGATGAGTTATAGTGCGTACGCGCAAGAATGTTTCATTTCAAACGGAAAATAAAATCTCAGATATGCCTCGTATACTGGGCATAGTTAATAATTAATATTTTCCTCCTTGAAGTAACGCTGAAGACAGTTATTTCAATCCTTATAGCAGAGTTGCTCGAATTTTGGAATAGATTTCAGCTGATCGGTTATAAATCATTAAATGTCTACTAATATCCTGAAATGATGTTCCATAACGTGATTATTCAATATTGCCAAGAAAACAAGCGCAAATACTTAAGGCAAATAAATATTAAGTAGCCATAGGAAAATTATTAACAAACAAAACTCGTTTTTTTGAAATTGAACCTTCGACATTTAGGTATATCAAATCATTTTTAAACTGTTTTTCCTCATTCACAGTTCAATTTTAAACCCTGATAATCTGAAGTGAGTAAAATCAGTCATATTCTATAAGATTTATTTGAAATTAATTTATGCAACCAAAACATATAGAAAGTTTGGTATACAAACGAAAAAATATTTTGTCAAAAGCTTGTTCCTTACGGCATTTGATGTTTTAGGGAAAACCATGTACAATAAGTGGTGAGATTAGATTGAACTTATGGCTACCAGTGAATAGTTCTTATTGCCGCGAAGATGACCTGTGTTTTCAGAAATAAAAATATTTTATTATAAACTAGATATGCCCGCGGTTTCACCCGCGTTTATCGTTACTGCGCCGCCCCCGTGGGTCGTAGCGTAATGTTATGTAGCCTACAACCTTCCTCGATAAATAAGCTATCCATCACTAAAAGAATTTTCAATTCAAACCAGTAGTTCCTGAAATTAGCGCGTTCAAACAAACAAACAAACTCTTCAGCCTTATAAAATATTAGTTTAGATTAAACTAAACGAACGAAGGAATTAGAAAATATGTAAAGTAGATATCTAATGTACTAAGAGTTCAATTTATATTGAACTACAAACATTTTAAACTACATGCTAAGGCTACACCGATTTTCGTAATGATGTTGTTACTAAAAGATGTCTCTCGCAATATCTTACTTCATATGCATTCCGGTGTTAAGATATTATCGACATGATATCTCACCTTCAGAATAAGAAGGGATATGAGATTTAAGTGAATAAACCAAGCTTTAATTAGCTTGTTTTATATATGTTCCTAATATTTCCTGTATGTGCGGGTGAGTAAATCATTTGAGAACTGCAGAGAAAAGTGTAAAACAACGGATACAATATAAAAGTTCTATAACTATTGTAAATGTACATATGTACAATTGTCGTGATAATTAAGTGCCATAAAACGGGTAAATTGTTTTAACTAGGTGTAGTCCAAACTATTTATAGTAAACATTAATAAATCTCTCTTATTTAATTACTACTAGCTTTTGCTCGCGGATTCGTATGTACACGTGGAATTTGTATATAGGTCTACATATCTATATTTTTCATCCGTTGCGTATAAGATACGGAGCACATAATATACCTATAGATAGATATATTTATTAATAAATACGTAATTTGCAACCTAAAGTCTTATTACTAATACCGAATAGACTTCTAGGTGGCGTATTAGGAAGAAACATACACCAAATTTTAAGTTAGTCCTCCAGCAATACAACTATAAAAACCGCATTAAATTTCATGCAGTTGTTTTTGCGTGATTCACGTACAAACATACAGACAAGCAGACGGAATTAAAAAAAATTATGTTCGCACTATTTTTTTTATATCTTCTATGTTTTTTAAATATCTTCTATGTAAACACATCGACCAGTTACATTTTTATTATATTTATAGATGGCATTAATGGATATAAAGCTCAAATATTTACACTTTTCCACGAGGTGCTCTTAGCTGGTCGGTTGAACAATAGAATTCTTAAGGCTGTGTACGACGTAATGTGAAAACGGTAACCTTTCTGTGGAATAAGCTAGCCTAACGTAATGCTTGATATCATTTGCCGGGAATCTATTATGCGGCTATAAGCAGTTACGAATGGTTTCGATCAGTTTAAGATTTATATTTATAGTTTGTATAGTTTTACCAGCGGACCTTTGCCCGTAACGTAGTGGTGATCGACGTTAATCTATCGACTGTTCTTAAAACACATCGATGGACAAGTCCTTAGATATGTCTCCACTCTAAAAAAGGCAACGCCTATACTTGGTGGTACACACAGGTGTGTGGCGGAGGAAATTAAACTTTAGAGTTTAAAAAAATGAAACATTGTGCCCAAAGAACATCTTGACTCGGTCTTAGTCCCGTATGCGGATCGAACCTGCAACACTCGGCACAGTGTGTAGCGGTGAGGTGACATTAAACACTGTCATCCGTGAGAATTAGGGATCCTTTGCGATAAGTCGTAGTGTTTGACTGGACTCCCTTACAAATCTATTGCAATCTATATTAGGACACAGAACTTTGTATTCTGACATAGAGATACTAGACAGCTACTACTACTCTTTTAAAAAAAGGTTTTACAAAAAGAGAGAGGCTTTTAATAGGATTTCTTTGGTGACAGTTAAACCATTACAGATATACTTTTCTTTCTTATTTGTTTCTGCAAGATGGCGAGATATAAAGAATAGAATTTGGCAAGTCAAGTTAATTGTCATGTCTACTACAAATTTTGAACAACACGCATGTTTTAGTTGTTACAACGTAATGAAAAAAATAAACTAAAATAAGCCAAAGTCAAAAATTATTTCTCATCATCACTACACGTTTTAAAACAAAGTTCCCCGCCGCGTCTGTCTGTCAATCTATCTGTTCACGATAAGCTCAAAAACTACTGAACCGAATTTCATGCGGTTTGCACCAATAGACAGTGCTTCAAAATATTCCTTCCTAAGGAAGGTCTTCCTAAGGAAGGTTTAGATGTATAATTTGTTAAGGTTTTGTACTAACCGTGTGAAGTCGGGACGGGTCGCTGGTTTATACATAAATGAGAAATGAATGTAAAAGTATAGTGTTTAGTGCTTAGCTTAGTATAGTTCCAGAATTAACATTCAAAATAATCGCAAGGTTCAGGCAAATTATTGGGTGTATGAGAAGATACGAATAATGAAGGATTTTTAATAATATTCAGTGATGCTAAGCACTAAAAAACTGTAACACTGTAAAACTACCAAGATATATACTTACCTACACCGCTTAAATTTCTTAATTGACTTACTTATATAATAGTAAAAAATATTGAATCCTGCGTGGAACAACCAACTATTGCCATGAGATTTTAGCGTTTAAGTTATCGTTAATTGAATAATCACCTTTCCGTATTAGCTGACTTTTAACACACATAACTATTAAATTTGTGTAACGGTAAATTTATGATATCGATGGATAGTTTATTAAAACCGTATACCGAGCCCCGCAAATAAATTGTGAATTTAATGTAAACGATCATAGAGACCTACAAACTTATGCTTAGAATTAGTCTAACAAATAGCCAGAAAGAATAATAAACAATTTTAACGTTACGATAATAGTTATGATTAAGTACAGCCGTGTAACTTTATAGCAATAAAAATAGCATGTTATACCAGTAAAAATTGAATTTTCATATACGCAGAAGATAAACGAACCGTGGGATGCCGACCACGTAACTTCATGATGTAGGCACCTAACATTATATTAACAATATTAAAGTAACTCTCGCCAATTCGAAGGTGTAAAATACTCAGTTGTATATCGGCCGCGTCTGGCCGGTCTGTTATGATTTTCGGAGAAAGTGCGATAGTGACAGCGTACAAATCTCTCTTAGATAATTGTTTATTATTTATTAATTATAATATACGAATATTTATTGTAGATGTTATTATTAATTTTGATGTGTGTTGGATAATTGTCCGTAATCATCAGAATCGCCCACACTTCAGTTATTACCTGTGGATATACTCGTACCAAACTAATTTGAATGAAACATTTAATCATAACTAGCTATTTTCCTAGCTAGGTATGTATATGTATATTTTATAGATATAAAAAAGTTATGCGTCAGAACTAAACCAAAATAAATATATCACCAGTACGACTCAAATTAGATATTATTAAAGAATTGAGGAAATAGAATAGATCCAGTTTTAAATATATGTAATATTTCAATCAAATTGGAGACGAATAATAATGCGTCTCTTAACGATCAGTCTGCCCGATTTGTCTATTATTATAAACACGTGCATTATACGGTACCTTGACACCTGCAAGAAAACCAATTAAAATGTATGCGAAGAACCAATTAAAATACAAATAAAAAAGTTCTATTTAGTTGAGTAAATTAGAGCAAAATGGGCAGTTTAGAGCCTTGACCTGTTGCGTGTGGTGCGCGGGCGCAGCGCGACGCGGAAGGTTGGTGCTCGCCCGACCGTGACGCGCACTCCTGCGCAGAAAGTGTTTGTCCTTGCTGTGATACAGCGTCTAACCTTTAACCCTGAAATAAAAACAGACGATTAACTTGCTAGGTTTCGGCTAATTGATGACATTAGGCAAGCAATCAGCTAAATGTTTCGTATAATATTGGGAAATTAAATTTGATGCCTTTTTTCCATCATACCTACAAGGTTTTAAATTCGCAAATCAAAGGCATATAGAAAGGCAAAGTTCCATTTTCTACTTACTGACAAACTTACATAAAAACAATGAATGTAAATGTCAAGAAGTTTAATCACAGTCGAGTAGTAATCTCAGTTTATTATTTATCAAACTTGTAAAACAACATAACAGGAAAAGCATAATCCAAGGCATAAACATTGGCATAAGTAAGGTGCATTAAAGTCAACAGTGTTGCACTAGGTTGTGACAGTTGCTACTGTGGCGCTTATCTGCTATGTAGGTTTTACTACTGTAACTTGTTTCCTCAGTTTTATAACTCGTACATGTTAAGTTGTTAACATGTTCGGTTTAAAAATATTTGAGTACAATCAACCTCAAACAAAATAATATGTTAAATATTGTCTGTCGCACATAAAACCTCCTGGCCGGCTTTTAGATTCTTCTGAAGTTTAGTAGTATTGACGTATTGCGCTTAAGTTTAATCGTTATTAATTAACGGTACAATGTATAATACTTTATAAACATAGAATAAACGACAACATAAGAGAAGCAAAGTTAGTGTTATAGTAATCGTATATTATCATGCTCTATGATTATGAACAATTATGCCAGCCAGGACTATTTTATGTAGAACAAACTGTTAAACTTGTTCTATACATACAATAAAAAGCAAATTAATTGATAAGGATCAGTTTTGCATTAAGAATGTGTCACAATCAATGATAAATATATTTTACAGTTATCTCTAACAGATGCATTCGAATTCAAACTGCCCAATGGGTGGTTAGGTAATTCAATCAATCAATTTAGTTTAATAGTTACGACATGATTATAGACTTCGTACATTAAAAACACTTGGATAGAAATAATATATTTAAAAATAAAATTGATGGACTTGGTATGTTGAGTAATTTACGATTTTACTTTAGAAACATAATATTTGTCTGTAAGTCTATCGTAGTGTCCATTTCAAAGTATGGTTGAATTAAGTTTTAAAATCAATTCTATAAATTACATAAAAGTATTGATAATGTTCTAACTAAAGTTTTATGTAGGTACTACATATAAGAAATGTACGACAGATACTACAGAGTATGTAGCACATCTTATAAAATCTATGGAATTAGCACACTATTTCTTAAATAAGGACAACTATTTGTGTAAACGTTTTAGATTTTATAGCTCCTAACTTTAAAGAAAGTTTCCTAAATGTTTACTATCTATTTGATTGATCTTTTTCGATTACCACTACTAGTTTAGAGCATTTAGTTATTAGTTTTTAATTTCTTAGTTTATTTTCTTTACTATAATGATACGTTCTGTGGTTTTATTTTGCAATGTCTCTTGATTAGCTGCCTTTCATTTTTGGATATACTGTTTTATTTTAAGAAAATATGTAATACTATGTTTTTCAATTAAATTATATTATTTTTATAAATATCATTATAAAAGGGATTAACACTTCTAAAATCTATATCAAACTGAACATTTATAAGTTCCATATTTCGGATTTGCTTCCCGACAAGTCAAACATTTCAGTGCATGATTATGGATGTTTGTCTTGGTCTGGGTGTTTCTACGTATAATATGTACATATTTACAAAAAAAAGTATATATGTATGTTTATCCATTGTTTAGTACCCATAGTACAAGCTCTGCTTAGTTTGGGCTAGATGGTGTTGTGTATATGTGATAGAATATTATTATTATTTAGCTTCAGCCTCGGTTTATTAAGATTGGAATTATTTAGGAGTGGAGATTTACATCGTTGCCAATTGTTTAGTGACAGTGGTTACAAATGGGCCGCCTGGCCCGGCGCAATACTACCGTCTTACAGGAGACTGGGCGGCGCCGCGGCGTTCCTTGCCCCAGGGTCGGTACCGCGCGAGATACCCTTGATATTTCAGGCGAGAGGGTTACGGTAATCGCTAACCATATAGGGTGCCGTACGTTTGTTTGCCACATCTATTCTATATAACATGTATGTTGCAATTTTAGAATATACTAAAACAAAAATGTACTCAAGCTTGCCGAGGTACATTGAAATCAAATTATAATTAGCTGCATTTATAAATAAGTAATTACATTTACAAAAGTTTAATAGTGTTTATTTTTACATGAACATTCAACATTTTGTCACTATGTCAAACGAAATTGAATAGTATTTAGTAGAACGCAGTCGACACAGATTCTATAGACTAAATCCGAGGTTTTAGATGTAACATTGACGTTAACCTAGCTGTGCTGTTTATAATGTTGTGTTTAAGTATACAATAGAAGTTGTGCTACTGTCGTGAACTAAGCAAATTGTCAAACAAATCATGGATACCAATATTTAACTGTTAGACTGTCACACTACTAGTAATTAAGCATAATAAAATGCAAAATGTACAGTTATAGCCTCTATACGGTAGCTCAAGTCCGCCGCAATTACATTATTAACTTAATACAGATACGTAGGTACTAAATAAAGTTATTAAGAGAACTTTATTATTTACGAATATATGGTACGTGGGCTCGATTCTTTTAAGGCCGTGGCGTGACTAATCTTCACATTAAGATTAATATGTCGAAATATACTCAAATGAAACATACATGTGAAGTATATATTTGTAGTGCATGAGCACAAGCACACATACACACCGGACGGTTGTTTTTGTCGAATATTAGAGTCGAAGAAACCGCCGAATACCGCTAGCAGTGCCGTCGGTTATTGCTCTCGGATTCCGCAACAAATTAACATGTATTCGGTACGTCTACATAGCTATTTTATTTTTATTTTATACCTAGTAATTTTACTTTAAATATGCTTCTTTTGTACTATTTGGATAGTTTTATAAAATTTTGTAAGAAGGAACAAATACATCTATGTTCATTGTACGTGCAAATGTAGTTCAATCAATATAAATAAGCAGATCGAAGCCATTACTCTTATGTATGTGTGTCAACAAGCAGGCTGCCTCATGTTTGTAAGACGAGAATGAGGCCGTCCGTTTTGCATTTTACACTAACTTATTTTTGTTTGTTCGACCGTTTAGAAGTAGGTCCTGTTATTAGATATTCAATGCGGACATACACGTGTAAATTCTGCGGTTCACTGTCAAGACCTTATACGAGCCAGCAAAGGAGTAAGCCGCAATTTAATAGTATTACACTAATCTTAGTTCAAATATACATATAAGGGTAATAAGATAAATAGTACATAGTTTATACTAACTGTAAGTATGCAAATATAACTATAAAAGTTCAGGCTTACATAGGTATGGAACATTTAAGTTAAAGGCCAATGCATAAGAATGATAGTGGCGTGGCATCTATGCATATCTTGTAAGCATTTTGTTTGTCTCGAAAGCCATTCGAAAAATTATGCAGTATTATGAGCAATTAATTTGGCTTTTCATTTTCTAAACTATAATTTATTTAAACCTGTTAGTTATTATAATAAAATCCGCATGGAATTTTATTCGTTTATCGTCGATCGATAAGCGAATTAATAATATGCAGCGCAAAAAAGTTCTGACAAAGATACTACTAGACTAGTCGCAAAATCACAAACTGGTTTATTGTTGGAATATTTGATGATAGAGTGCAAGTGAAAGTCATGATCGACGTACATATAAACAGTTCCGGTTTATCTAAGTTTTAACATTAATTAGTAAGTTTGGCTAATGTCGTCAACAGTTATGTATCAAGTTGGAGGTTCAATCATATAAAATTTTCCATAGCCATTTGTTGACAAAGTAAAGGTCGATTCAGAAAAATAATCATTATTACTAGAGTACATAATTTTACGCACTGAATTTGATAAAAAAATATGTTTTATGAAACTAAGACATTGCTAAAATATGGTTAATTCGCATTGAAAGAAATGACGAAACTAGTAGATTACCATATAAATGAACGCATTATAACCCAATGATTCATTTGTCGTGTCACAAATCTAAAGCAATAAATAGTTAGTATTAAAAGTACAAAAGCCCGCGTTGATTGAGATAATGACATTTCAAACGTCCTTCAGTGACACTTGGACGCGGAAATTAAACGGTTAAATTACTACCTACATTCAAGTGTACGACCGAACAAGCAGTACCACAATTAATAGTGCGAGTACAATACGATTGAATACATATCAGCAGGTTATATGCATTGTACTCTTGTATAATGCTGAACCACGTCCTAATTCAATTTGCGCACTAAACACAAATTTGCAGTTATCTTGTTCATGAGCTCAAGTCTATTTTTATTTTATTATACGGTCATTTGTTTTCAGAGGCCTAGCTTTAGTACCTACGTGCTTCGAATTAGACATTAGGAAGTATTAAATCATGCAGGCAGCATCTCAGACGTCCTTGCAGCTCACTTCCTGTATAATAGTTTTACCCAAATATGTATGTACAAAATTTGTGCAAAATAAATATTTTAGGCATTTTGTTATTGGTAATTGACTGTAGTTGGGATCACGTATATAGTGTATGATGCAGTGCTGCGCCGCGGTGTCGCGTGCAGAACAAAGATACGAGTCTGCGCCAGTACACGTATGTGTCTAGGTCTGCATGGCCTGGTGTCTACTCTACAACTCACAGTACACACGGCTATGTTTCACCAGCGTGAGCGCGGCGGAAGAAAAACTCCATTAATGTCATTTAATCGAGCTCTCGAGCGTGGGATTACGAGCGCTGTTTTAGGTATAAATTAAAATTTAATTCGCATTGTACTTTTCCAGCAGTTCATTTGACCTTCAGGTCTTAACGATAAAACCGGAGCATTTGTCAAGGAAGTTTACCTAAATAAACTTTTTTGCTCTAACAGCTTTAATGGAGCTAGTAACACTGAGTAATATACATACGTATAAGCAAATTAGGTTTAAGCATAGGAATATGATTCGGTGATCCTAATTCCATAAAAGGTATTTGGTTAAATTTAGTCAATCTTAGTCCAAGTTTTGCATCTCGTAAGCGAGTATCAGCCATCAAGATAAATAATAACCTGTCCATCGCGTCGTCTACATACAAAAGTTGATTAATTTATTTATACAGACAACTATTGATATAATTAATTATAGTTAGATGGAGTTTCAGTTAGGGTGAAAATATATGCCAGGTAAAACTTAGTACCACGTACAGTTTGATTGTAATAATATCGATCGCATACTCATTCTCTTGATGATTGAGATCATAATCATCGAAATATTTTTGGTATTTACATTTCACATATGAAAGTGTGGTAGGTATAGAATATCTAACAATACTATTTCAATACCTATTACTTACAATTACCATACTTGTGTTCTTACAAATTATCGTATCTCTTGGCGCAGTAGTTCATGGTTTTGTTGCCGCTTAAATATAAGTATAAACTATTATTAATTTGGCAGTTTCAGCTTTTAATAATTGTAACACTGTACATCATCAAACATGAATCTTTCTTGAGAGCTGAAAGTACAGTTCTTTTTTGGGCTTTTGGGTCTACGAGCATTTGTCCTTATCTGCTGAGTGCAGTTATAGACTGCATGTAACAAACGACTGAATGTTTTTGATATAAAGATATATCTAATAAATCTGGATAATGCATCTAGAAGTAGAACTAGAAGATAAACAATATAAAATAATGTTTTCTCCATAAATAACACTATGCCACTACTACCAGAGAAAATATTTAAGAGATAGTAAAAAGATCTGCGATTGAAATATGCATTTTGTCGATTTACGTATGACATTAACAGTCCAGACTCTGACGTATATTGTGAATGGGTTTATCCGACTTTGTCATTATTACAATACTAAATATGCATCTCAGATGAATCTACAAAATGAATAAAACCGCAACTGTGGTATCCAATTAAGTGGATTGCTAATAAAAGTGAAATCGAAGCGAGTGCAGTGGCCGCACGGCGGCGGGCGGCAGCGGCAGTCGGCACCACGACGGCTCCGACCACCGCGCCGCGCCATACACACTTATCGCCGTGTCTGCGATTGTGTTCTCCATCTTTTTGTTCTTTTTGTATACACTCATGAATTCAGACTCTGTTCCAAATAAAAAACATAAAATGTTGCACTTACTACTGATAACACTTTCATGTTCAGTTGAAAGTATTTTTATGACTACCGACGTGTTTAGAATCTATTATTTTCGATTTCAATTTGCGTGGGAAGAGCTACCAAACTAGCAATAAAATTCGTCCCATAATATAGATATTAAGTTTCGAAATCTCGCTAATAGGAAAGGTTAAGTAAAATCACCTATTGTCATGCTTTTCTATTGTGTGCCTAAATATTAACATTAAACCGGAACAACTTGCATGAGGTGAATAATGTTTTAATAATACAATACATTTTATACATTTATGATTTTTTTACTTATTAATATTAATTATATTTTTTATATTTTATACATGTCAGTCTTAATATACACATTAAGTTAAGAAGATTGTACGAAACATTGCCTTTTTTTGGAAGTTTATTGGTAATAATTATAAGTAATTAACTAGTATACAAATTATAACAGATTGTTCATTTTCAAATATATTTTTATTTATATATTTTATAGATGTGTTTACGACAGCTGTTGAAATCATGGGTTTAGTTCCCGGGCTGGGTACTGTGTTATGGCTATTTTAGGTTGGGCAATTCTCAACTGCAGCATGGTGTATGGCAATGTTTTTATGTGTATACCTTTAATTATGTGGGCAAAAGATTAACTAGGCAGAGCTATATTACCTGTTCGCATATACACGTGTGAATCTTTTACATATGTATGTATGATAAATATTCTTTATGGCCTGTTTTATCATTTACATTGACTTTATAAATTATATTATAAATACTTGTTTATTCAGTTTTTCTTACCTTGAGCTTGTTTTATAAATTGCCTTTTAGATTTTGCTATAAGGACTTAGCATTTCCGAGTAGTAACAGTCGCATATACAGATTGGTAACATTCATAAATTGAGAGAGACTATGTAAATAATATAGTGTGAGAATAATAAAATAAATATAGTAAGCAGTTGTATTCTCAAACTCTATTTACACAGACACAAAACAAATATCATTGGTATGTTAGCGAATAGGTATGCCGCTTTATTTAATATGAAATGCTATATGCATTAGTGTTATAGTTATAGTTATTTTTATTTACTTTTATGTATTCCATAGTAATCAAAAACTATTATTATATATCTAACATTGAAATAAAATAGATTAAAGTATTTTTTATTTTTATATAAATGTTGTACCTATTGCCATGTACATTGCGTGCTAAGTTAGCGTACGGTCCATTAAAAAAGTCTCAGATTACCGGGTCGGGCAAAATGTTATTGAGTTTTTGTGTAAGCGATTCTAGATCTCTTCGTGTTGCTACTTAGAAGCAACACGAAGAGATCTAGACTTGCGTCCGATAGATGGCTTTAGGCTCGCTCTCTATATCTTAGACTTAAACATATCTGGCAAAATGGGAGTGCTTAACATCCCACGGCTTATGTTTAGTTAAGATTATATATATATTTTCTTTGAATATTAAGCAATAAGCTCCGCCTCTATATCTTGACCTATATGACATATCTAAATCTGTTTCCCTTGGTCACGAAACTTGAGAACAACTTTACCGATTTCATTAGTTTTTCAAGTTTCCTAAATCTTTGTAAAACGTTCTTACAGAAACAAAAGTTAAGAAAAATGCGCAGAAAATTGAATAAATTCAGAAAACTTAACGACTATTTTAAACTCTTGAGTTTGACTGTTCGTCTAAGACAAGACAACATTTGTCAGGTCAGCTAGTATAAAATATATCTTGGTTAGATCAATTCTTACAGAATGATTAATATAATGGTCTATAGTAAGGGTCAAGTGTGATTTGCACGATTGAGTACGTA
The DNA here is from genome assembly GCA_963675205.1 of Catocala nupta. Taxonomy (NCBI): domain Eukaryota; kingdom Metazoa; phylum Arthropoda; class Insecta; order Lepidoptera; family Erebidae; genus Catocala; species Catocala nupta. Next base: position 18,233,530 of record OY776079.1, read on the forward strand.
TGCGAATTTGTTTGACAGGTTTGTATAACATCGCTTTGTAAATGCCAAAACATGGAATATAAAGTCCAGTAAACATTTTAATGAAGTTTTTACTTATTGGGTAAATATATACTTGGAAACCCACAACCTAAGAAATAAGAGCAATGAGGTTTAATAAGAATCACGTATGATACTACATCATAATTTCTTGCGGTGTGACAAGGATGCACATCTTTGTCCAACACGGATATGTGCACTGGTCATATCCGTGTTAGAGACGGAGTAAGTATCATTTTTTTTCAGTTCGGGTGGTAGAAAGGTTTTAGCAATAGGAGACAGCGCGAGAGGCCGAGTGGCGCGGCGCGGCGGGACGAAGTGCAAGACTCGCGCACAACATGATTTATCGCGAGCTTAGATCCGGTTCGCGCAGCCACCGCGCCGTGCCGCCCGCCGCCACCCACGCCTTGTTTTGCTCTATTATCACACCAAAATGATTATTCTATGTTCGATACTATGATATGCATTGTTCTACAATTTCAAACGTTTTTCTACTAAATAAATACTTTAAAAGAAACTGTTTCGTTTGTGAAAGCATTAATTTTAGAATACTTTTCATAATATTTACCAGACTCGTGTCCGAAATTATGATGTTATTAATGATCATTAGAAATTCCAAAATAACTTCGTAAATAAGTACTCTAACATTAGATGTCTAATAATACCTAAACGGTACAAAAAACCACGAATGTTGGTCAAGCATCACTTTTGGTGCTTTCATCAAATAAATAGCTGCGAATTGCTCATCTATTACTTCAAATGTAAATAACTGTATATCGTTATAATATATATGTTATGTATATGTTTGATTTTTCATCTCTATTTTTTAACCACAGAGAAGCATTTATCGTCGGCCTCAATGGCGTAGTGGTTAGTGTAACCGATTGCCACTCCTGAGGTCGCGGGTTCGATTCTCGCACAAGTCAAACATTTATTTGCATGAACATGGATGTTTGTCTTGGTCTGGGTGTTTCTATGTATATTAAGTATGTATTTACAAAAAAAAAGTATATATATATGTTTATCCATTATCTAGTACCCATAGTACAAGCTCTGCTTAGTTTGGGTACTAGTATAGTATTATATTATCTGTGGATTGGGCTAGATGGTGTTGTGTGTATGTGGCAGAATATTATATTATTATTATTATTTATCATCAATATAAACATATAACTAATTAACATAATATATACACAAATTATTTACAAGAAATATTAAATAAAGAGAAAATAAAACAACAAGATTAATAAGCGTCATAATATTCCTTCGCATCGTCGTCAACTGGCAACGTGCCCAGAAGACTGGCAGCATTGCCACGTTGAATGGCAATACTTATGCTTTGTGCAAAAAATATACTAGTTCTCTGGTCACGTGAAGCGTCGATCAGCCGCATAGCTGGGTCTCTATAAACAGACCTAGCATTTGGACCCCATGGCCCCAGCGTTTCGACACCAAACGTCTCAAATATGTTATCATCCGAATAATAATCAATGTTCTTTAAAATGTTTTTTTATATTGAACTAGCTGTCCCGACAGACGTTGTCCTTTTTTTTTTTTTTTTTTTTTTTTTTTACGTGGGGAAATGCGCCTGATGCATACCCTCCCGCCACAAGGGGAGGCGAGAGGGTTATGTCCGGCTCTCCCGTACTTCGGGCCTACGGACCAAAACCCCACGGTGTGCACGCTCGCTGCCTTGTATAGTGGATGGGCCGCTGGCAACAATTACTACCTCAGCGACCCATCCAGCAGTCTACAGCTCCTCGGCGACGCCCCGGCACTACATAGGGCGTCGGACCGACTCAATGGCTGGCGGACGGGAGATCCCCGTTCTCCCGCCCGCAGCCTTCACTATGGCGGCATAAGGCGCGCGTAAGCGCGCCTGCGCCGCCCGGTTCGCCGGCGACGGCTCGGATCCGCAAGGATACTTTCTTCACGGATCCGCTCCGCCGCCTCCTTCTGCGAGATGACGTCCTCGCAGAAGGACGCGACCGCTGCCCACTTCCTCTCGCTGTCGACCATGGCTTTGATCACGGCCGGCAGCGAGAGATCTTCACCCACTACCTCAATGAGTTCACGGCGCTGCACCGCCCAGGCAGGACATTGCTCGAGCGTGTGCTGCGCCGTGTCCTCCTCACAGTCGCAGTGGTGGCAGATGGGATTCGGTTCCCTCCTAGCGACCGTGTGCAGGTATTTGCCAAAGCAACCGTGCCCTGACAACACCCGCACTAGCCGGAAGGAAAGGGTCCCATGCTGCCGCCCTGCCCACCGCTCCAATACCGGCTGGAGGGCCCCAACGGTTCTGAAACCGGCCAGGGGCGCCTCCAGCCGCGCCTTCCACTTTAAAATCATGCCCTGGTGGGCTCGATTGCGCGCGCACTCAATAGCTGTCGGGAGGGGACGACAACCCGTCTCCTCCCGCACCGCCTCACTCACTGCAAACACTTCGGCGAGCACTTCAGCCTCCAAATCCCACGGGGGTGCTCCGGCCAACGCGCAAGCTGCGTCGGCCGACACCGTGCGGTATCCACGTATTACCCTGACCGCTATGACTCTCTGCGATCTCCGCAAGAGAGTCCTGCACTGAGCGGTCAGGGAGTCCGCCCACACCGGTGCGCCGTAAAGCGCCATCGACCGGATAACCCCCGTGTAGAGTCGCCGGCAACCAGCACTGGGCCCGCCCAAATTTGGTAATAACCGCCCAAGGGCGGACGCAGTGCCTAGAAGCTTCGGAGTGAGCTGTCTGAAATGCTCGCCGAAGTGCCACCTTCCGTCCAGCACCAAGCCCAGATATTTCATGTGGGCCTGGACGGGAACGCGCGTCGAGCCCACCATTATCGAGGCGCCGCGGGGTGGACTGCGACGAGGCCCATGAAAGACCAGGGCCTCCGTCTTGTTAATAGCCACCCGTAAACCCAGCGCCTCGATACGCCCGACCACCTGGGAAACCCCCACGGTAGCCAAACGGGCCGCCTCCTCGAAGGTACCCCCACGGGCTGTGACGAGGGTGTCGTCAGCGTAGCTGATGACGCTCAGCCCGGGGGGTAGGGCAGCACGTAGGACCCAGTCGTACCCCATGTCCCACAGGAGCGGACCAAGAACCGATCCCTGCGGGACACCGCACGACATGGGCCGCCGCCAAACCTCGCCTCGAACCTCGAGGAGGACACTCCTGCCTCTCAGATAGTCTGCCACCAGCCGCTCCAGGTAAAAAGGTACCCCGTGATATCGGAGCGCCCCCTGGACACAGCTGTATGGCAGACTATTAAACGCGTTGGCGATGTCTAAAGACACCGCCAACAGAACACCGCCGCCGGCGACCGCCTCCTCGGCCGCGGCCCTCAGGCGCATAATGGCCCCGACCGTCGAACGTCCTTCCCGGAATCCGAACTGAGCGTCCGACAGGTCGGGACCGACCGTGCTCAGGTGCCGGACGATGCGGGTGGCGAGAATTTTCTCAAACATCTTCCCCACCTCGTCCAGCAGCACTATGGGCCTGTACGCCGCGGCCGACTCTGGAGGCCGTCCCGGCTTGGCCAGCAGTACCAACTTCCCCTCCTTCCAGCACTCAGGGAATCGTCCCGACACCAGGCTCGCGTCGAAAAGTTCCCTGAGGCGAACATCCAGGTGATCGAGGGCCAGCGCGAGAGCTCGCGCCGGCACACCGTCAGGTCCGGGGGCGGTCGTCTTGGAGCGGATCCGCAAGACAGCCACCCCCATCTCCGCGTCTGTAACCGGGGGAGCACTGAGGTCCGCCTCCCGATGTCGGCCTCCCGATGGGGCCATTGTCGGGGGCACGTGCTCTGCCCGGTCAGGAAATAACTCCTCGACCACCTCGGAGAGGAAGTTGGGCTGGAGGGTCTCCGTAAGGGGGGGGCCCCGCGCACGGAGCTTGTTCAGCGCCACGCGATATGGGCGCCCCCAGGGGTCATGGTCTAGACCCTCCAACATCTCACTTTTCGCCCGTTCCTTGGCGCGGCAGATGGCCGACTGCAGAGACACCTTCGCTTCGCCATACGCGTCATACAGTCGGCTCTCCTCTCGCTCATCGCGGTGGCGACGGCTTCGGCTGCGTGTGTACAACCTCCGGGCACGAATGCAGGCCGCACGGAGGTCCGCCAGCTCCTGGGACCACCAGTAGACCCCCGTTGGGGTCCAGTGTCGCACTCGGGGCATGGCCGCGTCGCAAACAGCTTGAATGCTGTCGCGAAAGCGTACAGCCCCGGCGTCTACCTCCCCAGACGGGGGTGCAGGAGACAGCCAAGCTTGAACTATGGCTGCCTCTTCCAGTAGGTCCCGGTTCAGCCTCTTCACAGCCCACCGCGGAAAGCGAGGTGTTCTGCCCGCCGACGGGCGCTGACCCCTGCTAGGGTCCCGGAGCAGGGAGACCTCCAGACGGATATACCGATGGTCCGAAAGGGTCTCTACCTCCTCCAGGACACGCCATCCCCTTACGCGTGCGGCGAGGGCCGGGGTAGCAAACGAAAGGTCCACTATCGACCCCCCCTGCCGTCGCACGCACGTGTTGACGGCGCCCCTGTTCAGCAAACAGAGGCCCGCCGCATCAGCCCACTCTTCGACCGCCCTTCCTCGGACATCCGTGCGGGGGGACCCCCACGCAGTAGACTTTGCGTTAAAGTCCCCCATCACAAGGATGCGGCTAGATGATATCCGCCGTATCGAGGCCTCCAAGTTGTTGAGAAAGGCCTCGAAGTCTGCCAGACTCCTGTTGGGGGAGAAGTACACACCAACGACTGTGACCTCTCCCCACGCGGCCGCAACGTATCCCGCTCCCCTCTCCTTAACTGAGAGGGAGGGTGAACGAGGCGCCGTGGAGCCGACGACTGCCACGGAGCTGTCCCGGTCACCTGCCCAATTGGGGCTGGGAGGAACATAATATGGCTCCGCGGCTACGGCTACACCGATCGACCACTCCGCCATAGACTGCAGGAAAAGGTCCTGCGCTCGGGCGGAGTGGTTGAGATTCGCCTGGAGGAGGAGATAGTCACGGTCCTGGTCCATGACTAGGTCGACATCCCCTCCTCCACCGCTGAGGGCGGTTTTATTTCAGCAGGTAGGGCGGCAGCCGGGGTCGATGGGCTACCCCCTTCTACGCGCTTTGTGGGCGGGGATTTGCACCCCCTGTCGCCACGAAAGTGGGCAGCTACTCGACCAGCTGCCGCGCACGCCGGGCAGTGCGGGGTCGTCTTGCACGCTCCAGCGACGTGCCCAGGCTGGCCGCAGCGATAACAGGCGTCGCTGCGGTCCTCGGGGCTAGGGCACTTAATACGAGCGTGCCCAGCTCCCCCACACCTAAAACATCTCATGGGCCGAGGGGCCAGGATGTGGACCCTGGCCGAACTCCAGCCCACGAGCAGACGCCCGGCGTCAGCCAGCAGCTTGGCCGCGGCGACAGGGCATTGCGCCCACACAGCACCGACCCCTCCAGGGCCAGGACGGATGGTGCCAATCCGTATGGCATCCGCAGCACAACCAGTTCTGGCGCTAATGGCGCCAGAGACATCCTCCGCGGACACCGAATCATCGAGGCCGGTAATGCGCATCTCTGCACACTTTACCGGCCTCGTAATCTTCACCCCATCCGTCTCAGGAAACAGACTCCTGAGTTTAGTGGCAATGTTGTCTGCCGCTTTGCCTCCGTCAGCTCCGGGGAACTCCAGGATGCGGCCTCCTGTATGAGCTTGGCGGACCCTGGCTCCGAGGTGCGTAATGTCCTCGGAGTTCTGCCTCGCAGTGGAGAGCACGGCCTGATACGTCAGGCCGCGCTCAGCCGCCTCCGGTAGCACCGTGATAACCACGGCAGCTGACTTTGGCGCTCGGAGTCTGTTTCTCCTCCGCCTCTTTTTCTTGGCCCCACCTTGGTTCACGGGGCTTGCTGTTACTGTGGCTGCCGTAGCAGCAGCTATAGCAGCAGCCGCAGCAGCAGCCGCAGCGGCCTTTTTGGCCTTCTTGCGGCGAGCCTTGCCCATATTCCCCACCATCTGCCAACCCTCACCCTGGGTGATGGAAGGCGCGGGGGTTGACGGCGTACGGGGCGCGGGCCTAGTGGGGCCTCGCTGCAAGCTCTGAGGCGGAGGAGCCCTAGGTGCTGGAAGGGGCGGGAAGTCGTTGGCAGACTTCCTCCCGCCAGATTTCTTACTGCCTACTGGGGGCGTGGGACCAGACCTTAATGACGGCGCCGGCGGCGCCGGCAATGACATTTTAGAGGCCACAGCAGTAGCCGCAGGAGGCGCGGCTTGCAGCCGCGACCGATAGCTTGGCGACGGCAGCAGCCGGTCGCCGAGACCTTCTATGCGGGCGTCCACATATTTATAGAAGGACGCCTGCATGTCCAGTTCTTTACCGGACGGCTGAGGCGCCCCCTTAGGTGCTTGCCCTCGGGTCTCGGCCCTGAGCCGCACCATCTCCCGGCGCAGCTCCGCCACTTCCGCCTCCAGCCGCACGAATTTGTCGGCCAGATAATCGACCGACGCCTTCGTTGCGGCCGCCGCCTCCTTGAGGTGCTTTTGGAAGGTCCCTTTGAGGTTCCGAGACTTGGACGCCACCTTCGTCACAATCTCCGAACCATCAAGGACCCTCTGCACCGCCTCCGCTACCGACTTCGGGGTGGGGCTGCTCCCCTGCGGACGTATTTTCCGCGCGAGCAGCGCCACCTCCTCCTCTGCGCACAGCTCTGCCGCCGCGCGTTTAGCTGTGGCCTCTTCGGCCGCCTTCGCATGGCTGAAAGGCCCCGGTGTGCCAGGCCGATCCCTGCCTCTTCGGGCTGAGCCAATTTTTGGAGTCGGCGCCGCGCTCGACTCCCCTTCGGAACCCGAGTGGGTCCGACGGGGGCGGCGCTTGCGCTTCCGCGCCAGAGTCGCCTTGTCCGGGACTAGCCCCAAGGCGACACTCATCGCGGAGTCAGTATCCGACTCCGCGGGGGTTTCGGTGCCTGAGATTTCGCGCGGCACGGCGCTGCGATGTGGGTTGCCCCCCCCAGAATACGAGGGGCAGACGGAGCCAGCAGACTCCGTGAGGGATTCTCCGGGCGCGGCGCACCCGGTACCCTCCTGGGGTAGTTTAAAACCTTGAGCCGACATCATTATTAAGTTTTTTGTGGCCCTAATGGCTGGGTTCCCCCCAGTCATACAGCCCCTCGCCGGGCCACTGAAAACTTGGGCTTTGGGTAATTTTTATAGAGGTTTTCTTCCTCGCAGCCCGAAGGCCCCCGGTCCTGTCAGTTCAGGATTACGGGTTGGGCCGGAAGGGGGTCCATACTGGACCGGTCCAACCGCCCCAAGACCGCCCACCTGGGCAGAAACCTGAGCTTTAAGCCCTGGCCTAACGGCCACCACTAGTGATTTTTTAGAGAGGTTGTCTTCCTCTATCCCCCCGTGTTGGGCCGGATGGGGGTCCATGTTGGACCGATCCACCCGCCCCAAAGCCGCTCGACGGGGCAGGACGCACACGCCACCCGCCCCGGCCTTACGGCCCCCACTGGTAATTTTTTAGAGAGGTTGTCTTCCTCTATCCCCCCGTGTTGGGCCGGATGGGGGTCCATGTTGGACCGATCCACCCGCCCCAAGGCCGCTCGACGGGGCAGGACGCCACGCGACCCGCACCGGCCTTACGGCCCCCACTGGTGATTTTTAAAGAGGTTGTCTTCCTCTATGCCCCCTTGTTGGGCCGGATGGGGGTCCATGCTGGACCGATCCACCCGCCCCAAGACCGCCCGACTGGGCAGGACGCCTACGCTCCCCACCCCGGCCTGACGGCCCCCACTGGTAATTTTTTATAGAGGTTTTCTTCCTCTAACCCCCCCATCTCATCCACGTGTCCTCTGCTAATCAGAGGAACACGTGGAGAGACCCCCAAACGCGGCCCTCGCGGGCCGATAACCCCGAGACAAACTGCCTCGGGTTCCCTACGCGCGTGCCAGAGTATTAGCCACGAGTAATAATGCCCCCGAAAGGACATTATTACCCGTGTTGCCCGGGGTGTACCGGCCCAACGACTGCCGTTCCAATCCACGAGAAATGTAGAAAGGACCAGCAGCCGTCGAGCGCACGGGGAGGTTCTCTGGCCACACACCCCGACAGACGTTGTCCTGTACCAAATCTAAACCATCCTCGAATCCACTTGAACACATACAAAAAAAATCATTCAAATCGGTCCAGCCGTTTAGGAGGAGTTCACTGTCAACAAACGTACAGAAGAATTATATATATATATATATATATATTGAATAGGACCACAGAGAAGAAAGAAACTAATTGAGTGTGACTGAATCTTTGGGTAAAACGAACGTAGTCACTTGACTATTCCGTACGTTATACTAGAAATATACGAGTTCAAGTAAATATTTACTTAGCCATATAAGTAAGCATTTGATTTACCAATATTATTAGTATGCATCATTCAACAGTAAGCACGAAAACGTTAAGGAAAACTTCGTAACTAGCGCAGTTTATCGTTTATCTTTTGGCGCTTCATATCTCTATTTAGATAATCTTGATAATATAGTAGCTTAGGAGAGTCCTCATATAACGGACACTCCGAACTCGATCTTTAACGGAACCTTGACTCAAAATGTTTTCTCTATAGTTTTCGTAATGTTCTGTTTGTGTATAATAATTAATATAATAGGATTTGTCGCCGAATGGCTCGCCATACTTTTACTTGTAATCGTTATTATATTATATATTTGATAGTTTATTTTAAGGCTTAACCCACTGATATGAGACTTTCTCTGGCAATGTAGGAGCTTATAACGTTTAGTGTTAAAAATATAATAAGTATAATAAAAGTTATGGGTGTAGTTGCGGGGGAGTCTCGATATGTTAGATTAAGCGAGATTAGTCATCTAATTTGACTAGTTCCGTGTTAGCTACTATGTTAAAAGCTAAATGTTGGGTATTGTTGATGAATGCATAATGTGTGTTAGTTCGCGGTAAGCGATGTCGCGGCAGGCGAGTCGACGACATGCCGTCACGCCACGCGTTTTGTAACAACACACTACTTCTCTTTACGTAAATATTTACCGAAGTGTTTCTGCTAACCGACTACTAGATCGGGAGAAAGATCAATTGTTTTAAAATGTTGTTTTGACTTGTTTTGCAACGTTCTATGGAAACATAATGCTGAGCTTATTATATCGCACGCTTAATACAAATAAGAGTTATCTAAGTATTTTGGAGTAAACTAATTTCAACTCTGTTGCAATTACTTAACACAAATATAATATTAGAATTATAGTCACACAATTAGAGTTCAAATTGCTATTTAGAGACAAGTATTCGATGTAGGTATACGATAATATTTTGGGATGAGCTAATGTATATTAGCTAGCTTAATTATTTATTACAATTCATTTTGGCTGCGGGAGTTTCGGTTGGTTTAATTGGTGAACTCATCTTCAAGATTTACTTTATGTGGTTTGTGTCTGTTGTTTTAATGCTTGTAAGGATCCCCGGGATACACCTACTGCGGTAGAGTCGACTTTAAATAACATATGCATATAGCTTTGGAAATAGTGATTTCTCACCAAAATAAGACAGAACTATAAAACCTAAATAAACTTACTTTGTCATAATTGAAGAAAAGAAAGTCTAAATGAACTTGATGGCATGCATTTATTTCAAATAAACTGAGCTTGTATCATTATGTAGATAAATCACGATTTGTCTGATGCGATTCTCACGCCAGTGCTAGTAGCAATGTTCGCAGTGGCACGGGGAGGTGACGCGTGGCGTGGCTGTGGCGCGCGTGCCACCCGCCGGCGTGGCTCACCGCCGACTTCGTGTTACGGTTATTGTTAGCTTGCATCACACACAGCTCGGACGATGACGCCGAAAGAGACAACGAAAGAAAGTCGTGATGAAAACCGTACATTAAAACTCACGTTTGCATTATTATAATTAAACTGAAATTTAAAATTAACTTCAATCATTGTTTTTATTATAGTATGGTACTCCAATATTGCAACATTTCAATTAATTATTTCAAAAATTGTTAATAATCATTATGTTTTATCCTTGCCAAAGGAGTAGTATATATGTGTGAGTAGATAAGTAAGGTTTATTCGGTGGCTGCGCATGCGCACAAGCACGATGCGCTCGTCATCATTTTTGATTGACCAATTGAATTTGTGTTGTGACACACATCATTGCTAAGCATATTGTTAAGATGTCTCTCGTTGTTATCATTAAATAAATATATCTAATTAAGGTCAAACTAATTCTCTAACTAACCAAAGACTAAACATACATTTATTTTAAGTAATCCTAATCATGGCAAAGAAAGTTACAATTGTAGCGAGTAAATTATCCATGTATTATACTAACGAGTAATTTACAATTTAATATCCTGCCCACTGTCTTTAGATTTCCTTATTCATTACATTAACATTAAAGCAACAGTAAACGCAAGGTGTTCGATGACTAATCAGAGATAATTAAAATCTATGATGAGTTTTACATAATTCAAAGGCTCTTAACATATAGTAAACGGTTATCTTTAGTATTGATGTCGACCTCTATTGATATTTTAATTAACAAACTTCATCGCAAACACTTTAAATTGAGGTAGTCATCGAGTTGAATAGAAAGAGTCTTTGACGAAAGTACTTCTTAGCTTTGAAAGTAACAAAGAACAACTATAGCATAGTAACTGTAGAGGTGCCTTATTAGCTAACGAAATATTATTTTATTAATAATTGTTAGCGGGATTCTTTAATGGTAATGTGGTGTAAAAAGGGGAAATATGTAATAGAGTGTGTAACTACTAACTTCACCGTAACATCCGTGGATGTCACAGGCAACATACATTTCATTATACACACTTGATTGTTTAAGCATTATGTTTAACGAGCCGTATAAATTAGTCGTTGTGGATACTTTGCATATTACGGCAAAGCGATGCAATTGTTTTTGAAAAGTTATCAAACATGCTTCTATGTCTATAAATATATTATAATTGGTTTCCATTGTGTCATTATAATCATTTCGTATGCCGCTACAAGTAAGGACACTAAATAGTTACGAGTTGACAGTAAACTATGACAAAAAATAGTGATAATTGTGGCAATTATTTAAGTTACCACTGTATGTACATATGTATATATACAGTATTATCGCATTTTCTACGACGTACTACGTCAGAATTGGACCCAGCGACTGAGAAAACCTTACTGGTGAACCCTTATTGTCCCGTGAGGGTCATGCTTGAGTATATAAGGAAGAAATGTAAGTTAGGTATATTTGCGCAGTTCGACTTGTCTGACCAAAGCGGAGCCCTGAAAGGCCTGTTCAATCTGCCGACTTACGCGTATGCTACTGATCGGTTTGAACACAAGAAGACTTACTATCTGATAGTGATGAAACAGGAACATGATAAGCGAATATCGGTGCTCCCTCAAATAAACCACGACAATCCTCTGTACGAGTTCTTACATGCGCGTGTTAAGAAGTTCCTACTAACCGGCGAAGTCAGCCCGGCGAACATCGACCCGTCGCCACCACCGACGGTCTCAAAACCCCCAACAAAAAGAAAATGACATAAGTCATTGTCTAAATAAAATAATGATAAGTTTCGACTCAGTTATTTTATACGGATGGCGTTGTGGCTTAAGTGGTCAGTCACCACCTCTGCCCCAAGTTTTATGAGCTTGATTCGACACAAAATTTTGTGATCCACATATATGTATATATATTAACAGCGTGTAACTGAAACGTGCACTCTCAAATTAAACTACTTTATACCGCTTTTATTTGGGTAAATATTTATATATACTATTTACGCAGAATTAGCTTAAAATATCATGAAGACTTGCTGTATTTTGTTTCTTGTTGGGTTTAGGTAAAATAATAATTATTTATTGCTTAACTGATGAAACATGCCGACTGTCTTCTCTATTGAAATTAGTATGTATTTTTTATATCAATAGCCTCGCGGTGCATTCTTAGGAGCTGTGACTGATGATTCTCATACATTGATGAAACCAAGAAAAGCATAAGCATCCGTATAAAACAACACATAGCTGATGTAAAATTCAATGTGCAACGGCAGACCAATCATTATTTGAGATTAGATAGTAATACTTGCAAAAGGTTCCTCGTAAGCTCCGCGCGCCTATTGACACCGAAATACTTCCGTATGAAGTAGTTTAATTTCAGCGTATAATATTCGCGTAGTCGTAACATTATATAACAAAGATTTAAATTTATTTAATTGCCGATAGCCACAGAATGAAATCTGCCGGCTTAAAATTAAACAAAAATGTAACATGATACACCTCGTCTTTACATATGTAGATAAACTAGTCTGTAAGTAATTTTGTTTTACATAGTATGTATCAAGTAAATTTTAATAGGTTTCTGTTATTATTGTTTACGGGTGCTCATAACCAGTTGCACTCACTGATCGGTGAACGATTAGCGAGGTTAAGCAGGGTGCGGTCAGTCTATAGATAGATGACCACTTAGTGATATTTCATCTGAGCGTCTCCGTGCTTCGAAGGGCACGTATAAAGTCGGTCCTGGTTGTTGCCAAATTGACAGCAGTCGTTAAGCCATGTCAGAGGCCTACGGGCGGCTTGAACAACTCTTGATAACAGGTTGGCCACTAACCACACGAAAAGAAGAAGAAGGTTATTGTTTACGACAAACAAGATATTTTAGCAACATAGACTTGCCGTGTTTTCCTTTATTCATATGCTTCACTATACCAATCTAGATATAAGCACACCATAATGACGGATGTTATATTATGTTTACCAAAATTGTAGGTTTTACTATGTCTTTTTTCATCATCTTTCTTTTACATCGTCTATCAATCGTTACTTAGTTAACTTTCCGTTCATATGATCATATGATATGTTCATATATCCACATCAATACTCAACGCTTTTCTTGACACGTTCCGCATTCCATGCCATAGGTGGCGCAAAAGATTACTATCCAAGTTATAGCTGGGGTATCATATCCTACTTATTACTATAAAGTATAATTGCATTGCTCTACATTTACATCTTTACCTAGCCATAATATATTGGTTAATCTCTAGACGTTAGTTGATGCACATAAAACATTTAATATCCCTCGCAATTTCTCGATAAATGTATTATGAAATTTAGGCCAACATTTACAGCTCTATATAAATACGGACTGTAGATTAAAAGTGCGTTAAAGACTATTAACTTTGTTTTGTAATTAAACATAATTTTAGTACATGTTGAGATCTCAAATTTTGCTAACGATCAATAATTACAAAACGTAATTAAGCGCGCAATTCTAATTAGGCTACAGGTATAATAACATAATCGTTATGAGTGGAGTGTGGCGGTAAGTAATTAGCTGGCGTTTTGTACAACAAGCCACAACAGTCACAGGCGGAAGGAGGCCGCCATGCCGATGTCGGTACCGCTCGTATCTAATGTACACTTAAATTATCTCGCCGAAAAGAAAAAGTGTACCAATTGAGCTGTGTAAGAGCTAGACGTAAATCAAATTGAAGATGCCCGATAAAGTGGATAATAATTAGTGGAAGACGTGAAAGCGTTGGGAGAAAAATTCGTGAGAGTTTGTGTTAGTGTGATTGTGCATTTGGCGAGGGACATCCGGCTGCGGCCGGCGCGCGGCCACGCGGCTTGTACGCTACAGACGCCGCGCCTCGTTTCATTTATTGAACCATCATTCAAAAAATATAATTCGTATAGGTAACCTATCATTGTACTGCAATAAACAAATCAATTCCTACAGCCGATAAGCGACTATATCCTATAATTAGTGATAGGTACATGTTACATCGTTTTATATGCATTCGTATAAATGTCTAATGCTACAAGCCACTGATGTGTCATGATTTCAATTAAACGTTGAGTTTAAGAGCAGACCAACAAAAATTCCAAAAACGGTGTTACAGGTACCTATTAAGGGCTTGAACAAGCAAATGTTACCCACCAACGATGCGCGATAGGTCGTACATGGAGATATGCACTTAATTGGGAACGATTCACCTTTTGAGAATGTATTAAGACGATCTAGTTGAATGTTTTATTAGTGGCGATCATGAGTTAAATGTTAAAATTGCAATTGCAATTACAACTATAGCGAAGAGCTATTTAAGATTTGTTTTTAAAATACAACTCAAAAAAACATTATTTCAGTTTATCGACGCACCGCAAAACAACAAGAATAAGCCATGTTCTAAATATGTGAACTAAATAGAAGTGCGTGTTATCTGTATGATTTTCATATTTCATAGATTTTGTCTTAACGTTATTAGATGTAATCTATTATATCACATCCCATTGTAAACAATAAAATAGCTACGCAATAAGCGTTGTAGTCATCAGATGCAACCACATACCTACTTACGAATGAACTCTTTTGCTATTCGTATCCATTTATTTGTCTGACAGCCTGGGAGTATATTGGAAGGAAGGAAGGGTAGTGATTTTGGCAGTCCGTATATGTATGTTTGTATGTTCCACCGTAGCGCCTAAACTACTGAACCGATTTTATTGAATAAGGTGTCAATAGATTCTTAATAATGGCCCGGGGAATATAGGCGATATAATTTTTACGAAAAAGTATTAAATAAAATAAAAATATAAAAAAAAACTATATCCCGACTACGTAAAAAACGGTCTAAAAAGGACGAAACAAGAAAATAATTCAGATAGAAATCCAGAAATGCATAGGTACAAAAAAGGTCAAGGTAGAGCCGTGGTCGCACCCACTGTCTACTTACCCTGTCTGTTTAACCTTGTGTTGTACCTTAACCATATCTGCATCTATGCATTTCTGGATTTCTATCTGAGTTATTTTCTTATTTCGTCCTTTTTAGACCCCTTTTTTACGTAGTCGGGTTATAGTTATTAATCTTTATTTTTTTATTGCATTTAATATATTTTATCAAACGAACCACTCGTATAATAATTCGGATTGTTACAAAAGGTCATGAATTATATGCGTGACCACCTGTTTAACTAATATAATCTAGATTTTTTTATCTGAACAGCTTATAGAACCTGCTACTAGATTATACTTTTGTATAACTAGGTAGATTATATATTGACGTTACTACAGCTATTTAGCACATTATACAGTTGCAAACATGACGTTGTATTTCCGTCACATTATTACTGTTTAATCGAGAGCTAATTTATTGAAATTTAAAGTCCGTAGATATTATATATTCGTGATACAACAAAAAAAATTATGAATAGGCTAATAGCATTTTTGATTTTGAATGAGCATCCATATTCATGTTTATATACGTTGAACTAATTGCGTCGTTGGTCCATGAGTACAGGGTTAAATTTTTGGTCAAGTGTTATTATTCTTCTGTAATGATATACTTAGTGGAACGGAGTACAGAACTGTGTTGGATTGGCGACAATAAGTGGCTATGACATGTGGGTGTTCCACGCCTCTGCCCTGCACTTATAACTAATCGTAGTTATAGGAGTGCTATTAAAATATAATTAAATCAGTAAACATGCACCTACTTTATAACATTTCATATGCATACTAGCTCGCCCGGTAAACATTTTACTGACATTGTGGCTAATATAAAATTTATTAATTAAATATTCTGGTATTGTGATTCTATTATTACTGTACTATACATATAGTATATTATAATTTGTCTACAGCGCCATCTATTCGGCCCTAGCATACCAATAAACTATTGTGTTGACAAATGAAATATAATTACCGTTTAAATACGAAATAATCTGTCAAGTTCTTCAAAAGCCACACAGTTACAAACATAACACCGATGATTATTAACAGGGTTGCTTTGGTTGTAGCTTGCTAAATGAGATGGACGCATTTTAAAATTGTACGTTGCTCCCTATGTTCTATCTAGTGAGATATCAAATTATTATCGTACCAAATTTCATCTAAATTGGTTGAGTGGCATCTATAACCGTTAAAACGTAACAAACAGACGCAGTAACTTTCGCATATACAATTTTAAAAACCATTTAATATCTATTTTAGCTCTTGATGAATATTAATGCACTACTATGCATATTACACACACATCCGGCAAATTGAATATTTTTTTGCAAATAACTAGTTAGATGACATTTGATTGTTATCAGCTAATCGAGTACGATTCTTAACATTTTATTACTTGTGAACATTTTAAATATCTACTTATTTTAACCAACCTAATGTTAATGCGCTAATGTTTAAAATATAATTTGTTTTCCGTCGTACCAATAAATCAATTGGCTTTCGTAAATAATCAAAATACAAGTAAATGTAAATTATTTTCAAAATTTTTATGGTTAACTATGGCAAGTGCGAATATAGCTTTGTGAAAATAGCGACAACAGTTTTTATAATAGGTATATAAATTACGCGTCAGTTTAGCAATGTCAACTATGCAGGCCCTTGCTATAGGATTCCATTAGGTAATAAGGTACCTGCTTATAGTTAGGATAACACAAAATAATTTGTATGTATGTTATTACGGACAAAATAAAATATTTTATTAATGACAAAGTCTGGTCTTCTATCGATTGACTAAATTCTACAACCAGTAAAATAAACAATTTTTAGAGGAAATATATTAATATTAAAAGGAAAATCCTTTTGTGTATGTAGTAGTAGGTAACTTGAACGATCGACCCAATTCTAAAAAATAATAGAAACCTACACTATCCCTAAGTAATAAAGGCTATGTTTTAATGACATACCAAGCGAGCGAAGGCGCGGCTGGAAACTAGTAATTTATATCCTTATCTTCCTAACAAGCTTTGATATTAATATTTTCGCGATAGAACGTAAAAATAAATCGTAAAGAAACTGCCGAAACTTATATAAATGCCTCCGGGTTTTAAAATCACCTACTAAAATACGCATTTATTTTAATTTTAATATGCGTTATTATAATACGAAACGTTGCAATTCATTGCGTTCAATATGTGATTATATAAAATACATATAACGCGTTTAGGTACGATTTACTCACAATAATATTCTAGTCTAACATATCGGCATTTATGTTTGGATTATTAACATATTTACTAAAGTCCCCTAGTTATCTTAAAATGTCATTTAATGCAGACAGATAACAGATACTATGTTTAATAAATCACATCATTATGATACATAATAATGTTCTCTATTGTGTCTATCACGGGACAGAGAAAGGATATGAGCACAAATGTGGGTTCTTATGTCATTAGAAATAGACAATGTTATCGATTTTTATAAGAAAATTTAAACAAACAGTACTGTCTGAAAATGGATCCTATGGACGGCGATAGACCAGAACCCTATTACGTGCAACCAGAGCTGTTCAAATGTGCAAGTAATACCCTTCTGCCAATCCCTTCGGGAATACAAGCTAACAAAAAAGACAAAACACTGGGACAGACCGGGCACCAAAACCAAAACCGCACGATCGCAAGCTAGTGTAACTTACATTAGCTTGCATAAGTTAGCACTTATTCTGTGTAAGTGCTAACTTATGCCACTGAATCATTGAAGTGGTCTCTTTTTTGTTAGACTATCAGAAATTAGCGTATAGCTATGGTTTGCGGACGATACACGAAAGCCACGATGATTCGTTTCTTTAATAAAACAACTCAAGGGATTAAGATTTGTGTCGCAGCGAACTTTACATTCATACAATTTATAAGCACAAAATACACAAAGTGTATTTACTCACAAAATACACAAAGTGTATTTTGTGAGTATGCTCAATAAAATTATATGTGGCTCACACACATAATTTATCCCATGTTAGATTTTAATACACAGTTCAATGGCTCAGCTTCCCATTCAACCAGAAAAATTGTTTAGTAGTGATAAATGATTTATAGTTAAAAATTTTCATAACGGTATAACTTGTGCTAATTCTTAGAGTAATTTAGAACTTTTGCAGAATGGCGATCATGTTTTATTAGTGTCTCAATATACCAATAAATTTATAGTTAGACTGACTGGTTGATAAATGGATTTTTCCTACAACCTACTATTATCGGCGCGTATAAAATTGCAGTCCGGTTGATTCTGCGTCGTAATATGAACCACATTTGTTTCTAACGAAAGAATGTCTACTAAAGTAGTTTACATACTTGAATGTACTAAATATAAGTTGATCATATTTCAGGCAGGATTATATACCAAAAGCTTGTTCGTATTACAATATACGCATCATAAATTCTGGTTCAGAAGTTAGCAATCTTATCTTAAATCGACTCACTCTCACTTGTAATGGAATTCGCCATTACGATCCACCTAGATATTATGCAGAAGCGGAGCAGCCGATCAGCCACCCACGGCCACGCGATACCTTGTACGTAGATAATCATGATTCGTGATATAAAAGCTCTTACACGTATAGGATAAAAATATTATCCGTTACTAGTAGAAGTACCGTTATGCTGCCGGATTGGATAAAACTTTGATCAATCGCGCCACGAGTACGAACATTTTTGTGAAAATCGTGTTCTGTTAAATTGCGAATTTGTTAGATCTGTATACAACAAAACATTTTTATTTTATGTAGTCGCTTTTGTCACGGAGTAAACGTATTTCAAGATGGAAACATGTTAAGCACTAACTTCTTTATTATGATTAGATTATTTTGCAACTAGTATTTATGTAGGTGAATTAATTTAAGTTGTACATCGAATAATAAAATTTTAGTATGCAAAGGGTTTAATCAGCTCCGACGTTAATAGAGCCCTAAACTTTATGCCCAGAGCGTTTATTACGCGCATAATAGAGTGAGCGCTCTGCTCGCGGTCTCCTGACCTTTTAGCTGCAGTAATTATTGTTTAATATTACGGCAGTAGGTAGCCGACGTAACTCCCGCGCTGTGACAGGTAGTACCTAGCTACCGGTTGATATTATGCAACTAGCCGGACGCAACACAATGTTAAGTGCATTATATCTATAAGATACAGAGCGCTTCGTGACTAGCCCGATCCTGATCGCGCGCGATGGCGGATGTGTCCGCAATGTCATGATACTCATGATATATCATTATAAATAAAAATATAGCTATTCGTAACCGATATTTATGCAGCGGGTTCCTGTTAAAGACGGCATATTACAAGACATTACAGTGCCTTGGTTGATATGTTGATAGCTTTGACAATAATAAAGTGGAGAGTACGAGGAAGACATCAGCCGCAGGCACCTTCATAATGTGAGTGGTCATCATAGTCCACTTCTTTGTAATGTTATACACGCTCCGAGGTTAAAGGTACGCGTAATAAAGGCCCATTTACTATCAACTAAGCGCATGGGAAACTTATAAAAATGTTATATCTGACACGTACAATACCAAATACCTAAGATGTTTATCATTGATATATAATGAACTAGATTTTGCCCGCGGTTTAACCCGCGTAAGTCCCGTTGCCGTGGGAATATCGGGATAAAAAGTAGCCTATGTGTGATATCTCCAGCTATCTACATATCAAGTTTCATCGCAATCGGTTCAGTAAATTTTACGTGAAAGAGTAACAAACATCCATACTTCGTCACAAACTTTCACATTTATAATATTAGTATAGATTTTACCTAAATGTACATCTAATATGTATATAATATACCAAAATTATATTATATACATACGTTAGATGTACATTATCACAAAAATTAATACATGTACAATCAAACGTCGCTGGAAATGACATTGTTTAAAATGTTATTAAGTGTTACATGTTACAATCTTAGTCTAGATTAGTCTAGAACAATAGCGTCCTTTATAAGTATTTCATTAAATAAATATATTTAGGCTGAGTTTTACATATCCTCATACTATAACATCTTATATTTATGAGTATTGATACGCATGTTTATAAGTCTATCTAACTCCTTTTCATAGCGAGATGAAATAGTTTACGGTTATGAGCTGTCCATTTGTATTACAGCAGATAACATGTTATTTTATAATCTTGCTAGCATATCCTATATATTATTAAACATTAATAACTATTGCTTGATGTTCCTCAAGAAGAATCAAAAAACTTAAACATGTAGAATCTTTATCTAATTATTGGCAATGGGTGCTTATCAAAACTCGAAAGTGTCGTTGGCATCTAGAATGGCGCCACGAAAATAAGAAGCAAACATGGTGTGGTCAATAATTCAGCTTATAATTAAATGATTAGCCAACGATAAGATGCTAATGTATTCCTACTTAATTAACTATTATAAATTTCTACACATTGTTGCAGACGGCCTTGTTATGCAATCTATGCAACATAACACGCATATTATCTGTGATATTAACATGCGGAGCGTTTCTCTTTCATTGATATCACTCATGGCTCTCAGTACAGGGAACGATGCTGCATCGCCGCACTTTCAGACTGAACCATTTCTTTTATTTTCATAGAAACTACATATTTCCGAGTATGAATCACTTTTAAAACAATGCGCTGTGACTAGTGAATGAATACTATGAAATAAACAGAGAGCTGTCTCTTGCCTGCCTCCGTGAAAAGTTTAGATAATATCAGCGTTTTGTGTATTGTGCTTTGTAGTGTGTAGCATTTTATTAATTAGTTTTAATCTACGGGCGAAGCTGTATACGAACAATGAGTTATTATGAGTATATCTATTTATTACAAGTCTATGTCAATCTTCCCTTTATTAAAAGGTAAACCTACAGTGTTTCTCAGGTACTCCAGTCCCACGTTGCTCTCTACCATTACCCAATTTCTTTTAGTTAAGCAAAATGTATTAGATTGATGTAATGGCATTAATTTTGTTTGCAATTTGGACGCTTTGTTCAAATAAACATTGCTGTTTACCGGCACATTTCAAGATTCCGCGCTGTTACCGAGAAATGGCAAATTAAAAGTCCAGTAACAATTCATAAAAAGCCGATTCAGAAGTCGATTTTTTTTTCTTACAATCAGCAGCAAGCATAAGCTCAAACTTATGCTTCGAGACCACGAATGCAAAAAATAAATGATGCATTAAATTAATTCTATGTATATGTAGTTATACGCCAATAATAGAGGATGTTGTAAGAGTAGTTCGGTATGTAAAATTATGGACACACGAGTATCTAACTATATGCAAAGATTGATTGCGTACAGTTTAAAATTTCCACACTTAAGTAACCTTTGATGATACATACGTACGCTTTCTAGAAGCATTAGATACGAATGTGTTTTTATTTACAGACGCGAATTAACAAGTGTAACTGAGAGTACGTGTCGCGTCGCAGCAACTCTTGTAAACATAGTCGAACAAGTTCACGTCATAAACGCAGCTGATGCAGTCTCTACACAACAAATATTGGTTTTACTTCTTTTAAGTAATTTAGCAATCACTCCACTATACCAAACAATGTTTTCTTAATTCGATACATTAAAGCTTCTGTTTAAAAATGTATTTTATTTTAATGCTCTTTCTAGTTGTTTATCTGGAATGAAAAATCGACAACAATACACTTATAATCTAAGAACACAGATCGAAATCCAACTCAATGGTTTATTAGCGAAATTTCTACTGGCAGAAATATATTATATAGGTATCGTTGTAAACGCAAAAATAAGCTCAAGAGAACTTATTAATAGATGTACATAAAATTGAGTGATATGTACCAAAGTAAAAAGTGTGTAAGTAAATTAAAAAGTAAGCCCAGTACAGGTCCGTTTCTCCACATGATTGACGTGACAACTTGATCTGGTGGCCGGCACGCCGTGATTGGCCTCCGCCGCGCACGCACTCAAACCTTTCAAACTTTTGGTCCGACATGAAAATGAAATCGAAAAAGCACATCCAAACTAGAATGCGGATTACGAGTTAAGTAATATTTACATAATTATATCAAGTATGCATTATTATTAGATTAACATCGTATAACAGTTTTGTTCTCAGTCACCTGAAATTGGATATTTTGAGGCTCTATCTCTTAAGACATCAAGAATATTATGATAGATAATAGCTATGGTACAATATCCATTAAGATAGATATATTTACCCGACTGCGTCAGAAGGAGGGTAATGTTTTTCGAGCGTATGTATGTATGTATGTGGGTATGTATGTCCATTTCTTTGCCACGCTCTACAGCCCAAACGGCTGGACGGTTTTTGACATATGAGGTGTCGTTGAATTCATCAGAATTGTGGTAGTGACATAGGCTAAATAAATTTTTAGAACGGCGCCCGCAAATGATGAAACAAGGGGGAGGGATATTGTTTTTTGTCTTACCTTAGCAATATGGGTATCAAATGAAAGATCGTGAAAAGACCATTTCAAAAATATATCTATCACATCACGTTTATATTACTGTTTTAACACAAATCTTCAAAAAGCGTACCAATTATATATATCGGGACGCCCGAAGTTTCATTTTCTAGCAAGAATCTATTCAAGTCAGGTATTCAGGAATGACATTGCTTGTACTTAGTTATATATTAAAATAAAACTCGGTTAATAACACTAAAAAGTCTGAAATAAAATTATTATTATAAAAACAAAAAACCCGACTGCTTAAAAGTAATGAACTGAAAAGAGAAAAACAAGTATCACAATATCTATATAAAATTAGACTGACTAATGCATTGTTTTGTATCATGTAGTTATTTCATTATTTGATAAAATAAGCTTATAAAAGCATTGTCTTGCATTAGTCAGTCGAATTTTATATAGATATTGAAATACTTGTTTTCCTCTTTTCAGTTCATTACTTTTAAGCATTCGGGTTTTTTGTTTTTATAATATAATTTAAAATATAAATAGTTGTAATATCTTCTATCTACACATGTAGTCCACCAAAGCAATCAAAGCTAGCTTAAATGTGGCTGACGTCGCAAGCATGCAAAAATAATAAAACGATGTTTGTGTGATAAAGTGCATATTGCGTGCCATCGGATGATTGCAAATGTTCATATGCTGTCCTAATGTATGTAGCACACAGCAATGTAGGATTTTACATTGGTCTATAAGAGAATAGCCGTACCGAATTGCTGCACCATTGGCTATACACAGTGCCCACAGACTAAATTCTTTATAATACCGCACAGTATTAATTCCTAAAGCTCGGCTTATTTCTCTCCAGAACAAGAAAGAGCGTGGTATGTAAATTGTTATGGTAGGTCTTACTAAACAGGAACTACAGCAGTGAGAGTGATGTGTAAGAAGAAATGTAGAGCTGGGCGAACTGTAAATAAATAATGGACACTGCCATATGACAATATCTATGTTGTAATGGACAGATGTACAACAGGACAATTTTAATGGAATGTGAGTAAATTATACATTTTTTAAAGAAAATTAATTAAATTGAAACTACTATATACGGATTTTATCGCGTTGTTTATTTAACACTGTATCTATTACATAATTTTGAAAACCGTTACACTACTTTTACTATTGAATTTTACTAATTTTAAGCTAATAAAATTATTAAAACTATTTATATAATTAGGTTTACACTTTCCCCGACGTTTCGGTTGCTTTTCGGTTGCCGTATATAGTAGTCTAATTTCAATTAATAACATTCGCGTAAACAGAAGACAATATTATATTAAAATTAATTAAAATCAGCGATTACCAATAAAAGCGCAACCAACAGACATTCAACAAGACAGACAACTTTTACATTAAGAATATCATAGTAATAGCATTAGTGTATTCGTTTGGCTTACAAGTCACACAACTAATACAAAACCAGTATAATGATAGTAAATCATAAACATAAATCTAATAAGCGAATGTTATCGCACCTGATGGTGATAGAATAATTTGTAAAGCTCATGTCTCGATGATCCTCGTACTCTTTTCTAATAATTAATTGGTGTATGTGAAAAGCTGTGAAAGCTAGATAATAAAAGCTTAATTAATTATAAGTTAATGTCGTAAATGCCTTTGTTTTAATTACTAACAAAACGGGTATTCTTTACGCCCTTAACATGTAGGTCATGTGAATGGCAACCTTAAATTATTATATGTACATAATATATCATTGATTACTTTTATCATTATTACTGACAATAAATATTTATCCAAAATATAATTGCCCAAATGAGTTCGGTGTTCGAAATCATTTTTATTGGCCATTACCTACAGCATAAGCCATTACTTCATAAAGTGGATGCGAGTTCGTAAATCATAAAATTTATTCATACATTAAAAGCTAGACAGGATTCCTGAGCTTTCACAATCGACTTCTCGTTTGGATTTTCATTACATCTTTAAGTGTAATTGACGGTGTTGCTCTGAAACGATCAGTGAAGCGGACGCGATTAACCTGAACGTTAATGAAGAAAATCGCACGTGAAAATATCTGTAAGTAATGCAGTAACAGCAGCCGTCAATCTTACAGCTCCTACGTCGGAATGCAGAACCAGAATACTTGCCCACACAAACGAGTGGAACGTTTTTGCAATCGATATATACATATATTTTTCTTAATTAAACTGGAACTCGCTCAATTCGAAACTCGATAGATGCAAAATGAGAATCGATTTATATTTCGTTGAACGGCGGAATGTCGTGTATGGTGTTATTTACATAGTGAATGCGGGTGCGGGTAACGTGACTCGTGACTGTGATTATAGAGCGGTATTATATCGTGCGCCTAATGCAATGCCGGCTGCGTAATGTTCACACAATGGATCGGTTCTTAGAGTGAAAACAGTCATTAATGCGGAAAAGAAATGCATCTTGTACCAGAAAAAGGGTAATTTCAGTGATGTGGCGAGTAGGTACATATCCCGTGCGTATCAGTGAATTACCATAGTGAGTGCGCACATTATGTATATGGATGTGTCGTCCGTATGAAAGTAAGCGCGCGCGTCGGGGCAGTGGAGCGCGCGCGGTGCGGCGGCGTGGCGGCGCAGCGCGTGTGTGTCGGAGGGTAGGTATTGCGGTCGGTTTCACCTCGCACTTGTATCTTGTGATCTCGTTGCAGAGGCGTTTCGCGCGCCTTTTTTGGAATAACTCGAGCAAATTTCGTCGAAACCTTTTATTTCACTTCGCGCGAGTTGCACTCAAAAATCGGATTTTTATTTTAATGAGCCAGTTTCGCGGCGGTGTCTCACTCGCACCCGCCGCTGCACTGAATAAATAAATGAGTTGCTCTACTTTCTATGAGATCGTTTCTTTGGGCAGTCCGATGAGACTCGCCTGTTACGCAGAGTGGCTTTGTGCGGCAGCGATCGGCGGCGCGGGTGCCCGCCATCGCGCTCGTGTCGTGCCGCACCGCACCGCATAGCGCCGCGTGCGCATCAACAACATTGTTCTTTTACTCTCTATAGTACAATAACTATTTTATTTAGAGATACGATTCAGTCACGATTTATAAAGTTAGTACCCGATTTCTTTGTCAGAAATGCCAGCTGGCCGGGCTTAAGTAATATCATTGTGAACACACTATAGATTCATTGCCAGTACCTATCTACTGCGTATGCGAATCTAGAACAAAGAATCAGTAATCAAATATCTATAGATGTTTATTTTAAAATATATAAGATTTTGATTTAAAATATCTACTATTCAATTAAATATGTTTCAGTAAACACGAATTTATAAAAAATAACCTTTTTATCATGCAATGGTATAGCGATTTAAAAAAAATAGGTATAATTACAGCTTCGCCCTCGTGGGTCGTAGCATATCGTTATACCATCTAACCTTTCTCTATATAAAGATCATCTAACGCAAAAATATTTTCTAGACTAGCAGTTCACGAGATTAATGCGTTCAAACTAACAAACTCATCAGCTTTATAACATTAGTGTACAACTGTAGATACAAACAGAAGTAGATGTTTAACCTTTTTATGTTTCTATACTAATCTTAATAATACCTTTTATATTTAACGACAGATCGTATATTTTCTAGATCATTAAAGTGAAATATACGTACTTATGCTTTAGAATTTATGTTAATGTGCACTTTGCGGGTGTGTCGAACTGTTGTGTATGCACATTATGCACAAGGTAATGACGAGTGTCCTACCTTCCCCAAGAAAGCGTCTATCCGATTGCTGAAACATCGCATTGAATATTGTGTGGATGAATCATGTTTCCATGACATAATGACGCCGACGTCTCCGAGACGGAGTCACGCCGACCATCTTCACACCTATTATATTTATAATGTGCCGCCCACACACCCGCTACATTCTATGTGTCTGAATTTTCCATAAAATACTTATCCTGTTATTTATTGATTTATGATGAACTATGCTAATTTATACAATAGTAATATAATTTACAAAAAAGGTTATAAAATTCATATATCTAGAAATTATTCATATATCTAGAAAAAGAGTATGGCTGTAAGATTCGATATTTAGTAGCTGTCATCCAGTGTGAATCAATAATCAAGTAGAGGAATCCATCACTATCGTGTAGGCAATACTGAAGTTTTACTGAACTAATACAATTATCAATTAATTTATATGTAAATTTAAATAAGATATTTTATATATCCAACTTTACTATGATACATAAGGAATTAATTGCTACATAAGGTTGCAAAGATGATTCCTCAGAAAACGTTTACTGTAATATTTTACTATTGTAGTGGCATTTTATAATAGACTAGCTGTGCCCGCGGTTTCACCCACGTTTATAGTTAGTTTTCCAGCATTTATAGGTACTACTCGTAGCGTGATGTTTTATAGCCTTCCTCGATAAATAAGCTATCCAACACTAAAAGAATTCTTCAATTCGAACCAGTAGTTCCAGAGATTAGCGTGTTCAACCAAACAAACAAACTCTTTAGCTTTTTAATATTAGTAGAGACAATATTCTTTCTTATTTTTTGAAAAGTGCGACGATAAAGTGTCTTGGACTTGACTACTTCATTTTATTAATGTACGTTTTTAAATAAAACCCTTCCAGGATATGTATGTATTGTTATATATATCATCTCAAAAGAAAATACAACATTTATACAAGGTAACATGAATAACCATGTAAGTCGATTTAGTATCGATATGTTTTTATGCAAGATCTCGTCATTATCATATGATAGGGCATTCAGTTGTTTGTAAAGGCTTGTTGCCTACCGGACGTGTAAAGGACTCGGTCGGTATTATTAGTGCAATGCACTTGCATGCGTCACTACGCGAAGGACACGCTTTGTCTGGATCAGGTGGTCGGGCTGCAGGTGAGGGGGCGATGGAGTGCGGGGCGCCGCCGCCGCCGTGCCGGGCTCGAGGCCGCTTCCTGTCGTACGACTGGTTCTGCGGTTTGCACCACTTTTGTTTTGCACCAGTTTCACACTAAACAAACAACCTTTTAACATTTAATGCTCTTGCTTGTGCACATGTTAAGCTCAAATATGTATGAATAATTTCCATCATTGTCAACATCGTAAGCACGTACGAGTAAACACTGTAGGCTGCTTTATTTTTAGAGAGTAATAATGTTATGAATGTGTTTCTTTAAATAAAATAGCGTTATCTGAAATACAGTTAAGGTGTTTTGTAAATAAAAATAAAGATGTCTTGTAATATCTTGTAGGATCATCAGATATTTATTCGTTCCTTGATTGCTTCTCGAATACGGAGCAACGATTTAAATACCTCGGTTATGGCCAATAATGACGAGAAGTAGAAAGCTGACGGTGTTAACTTCCCTTTAAACTCGTAACACCAAATGCTTTTTATAATAACAACCAATTTACTCTGAATCCTGCCGCAAATCAACGTTTTATAACGCCCAATATCTTGGCGAAAACTCTACTAAAGACCAATTTTACGGGTTTAAACAAATTTTTGGTTATTCTTTTTTGCTGCAATCATCCCTGTGGCTTTGTGTAGTCTATGTGTTCATATGAATTATATTAAACCGACGTTTGTGTTCCGTAAACGTATCAAAATATATATACATATGTCCGTGGTCGTTTAAATATGAAGTGATTTTATAACAAACTGTAAAAACGCAATTAACAGTAGATTCTATTTATTGCAGATATAAAACCATCCAGTGTCGCATCAAACTAAAAGGTGAGCATCATAAAATTTTATCGTTTTACACTATTTTTGACAAAGTGACATTTTGTCACCGACAGATTTGCCAAGGTTCCATTTAGAATTATAAATGACGTTAATGTATACGGGTTTACAACGAAGGTGAAAGTCAATCGCAAGTCATCTCGTCTGTATGCACCTCCGTCGTCGCTGGTGCTCAATGAATCTGCAACGAACTGAATAAATGAATAGAATCTTATGAATGATGAACAATAACTATTTACACCTGTGCGCTGTTATGCTGTCAACGTCGCCGCCATTGTCCATCAAGTGCAGCTCCATAATTATTAATATAAGTAGGTACTGGTATTTCGATATAGTTTTTATACCTTAAAACGTATCAAGTTATGATTCCTGTCGCCTGATCTCGACCTCATTCATACCTTCGTGGTATGTTAATGCTTGCAGTAACTGCCGACCTAGCCACTTTAGTCCATAATGCTTTTGTTCAAGTATGGCTTGAGCGCGATTTATTAAGGTTTCGTGGTTTTTATTACAGCAAAAAACTGCATAAATTAGGTCGATTTATGGTCGCCAATTTCCACATCACTTCATCTCGAAACCACTTTATTACATTAATAAAATAAAGTAAAAATAATTTCAGTCTTTGTGCTTGTGTCGTGACAATATTAACAGACGCTATGTTTTAAAATTGTTTTCTCAATTTAAGTGACGTAGTGAGTACGAGCGCAGACGCGTCCGGAGATGATAAAGTCGATATTCTGGCCATGATTTTATGCCGTTAACGTAGGGCAAGGGTCAAGGGCAGGGCACCGGGCGGTCCGCTAAATCGAATAGCTCTTCTCGCGTGTGTAAGCAGACAGACAACCTGAGTTAACCTTTGTGAGAGCTTACTTTTGCATTTATGTACTACGCAATTTGTAAAAAACAATACAGCTTTAATTTTTTATTGTATAAACAGTGTGTGTATTACCTCCAATACTTGAACACTGAATAAATATAATGCATAAATTACTCCTAAAGATAAGAAGTAAGCTTATGGAATATATATAAACACATAGTACAGATAGTTAATTAAGAATCTAAAATGATTATATATCCGAATGAAGTAATTAATTCCAACACCCGTTTCTAATTTGAAACATATTCTGTCTGATAAGAATAAAATTAGTCTATATTATCATTAATTAACTGAAAATAGATATATTGCAAATCGTATCCAACACTACTAAATATCAAGCCTAGTCATTTTGGTACAGGTAATGTTATACTTTATTGTAATTGTGGCTGGATATTATATACGGATCAATATACTGTATTATATATCTATATAAAATAATTACTTATGATCGTAATGATACGTTAAACAAACATACATACATTCAGAAATAAGCGCCTGCTAGTAACAGAAAACATGTAGATCATATGTAGGTATATCCCAGACACATTTAAAAAACCTAAAGCTTAGATATAAAAGAATGTTATATACCGAAGACTCAAAACACGTTTGCTTTCATTAATGGTTAACAGCTTTCGCCATAGACGGCAACCGTACTCAATATATTTCAATCGTATCGAGATACAAATAAAACTCACATTTCGATCAATTATAAAAACTATCTTGTTCTGTGTAATGATGATGATACTCCACATGCTCTTTTAGTTAAAATGGAAATGGTGAATTTATATCACAATTTTATTTAATACCTACTTTAAGCGATAACGTCAATACTGGTCTCGTGCTTCTTGTTAATTACCAAGTACTTCTAACAGGAACAATCAAGTGATATTTTATTTTACTTGATAATGTGTTTTTGTATTGTGATTATTAAACATAAGCAAATGAAGGAAATGAGACATTTCAGGATTGCTGTTAGTATAAATACGTGGAGTCCGCTTAACCCTCTAAGAAATAAGCATGATGTTATGGATGTATGTTAAATAGGTAGCAGTTACGTCAATGCCAATAAAAACTAAACGTATGCAGAAATACCAGAATGCATCAGGATATAAAACAGTCCGTTAAAGTTAATTAAATATAAAAACAATATCTAGTAGTTTATACGTTATAGTTAGAAAAATACAAAAGCGGTAATAAGACAATTCCTCATATTTGGATCTAAAAGTGCTGTTACCTTGGCATTGCTTCATAGGCTAACATTTAATGATATTGCACATTTTTTACCAGTTTATAAAACTGTTAGCCACCTACAACTCATCCAACACTTTGCTAGACTTTTCTTGTACAATGTTTTTTGCTTGTTGTAACGCTGCCCAAAGACTCATTAACCCGTTAGATGGTTTTAAAACGAAAAATCTCTTCCAAGCGCCACGGTTACTAGCTGTCAGTAATTTAAATATTCGGAATTTAATTTACTTTTTTAAGGAGCCGTACTGTAATAATTGTTGACGTTTTGTTATCAGATCAGGAACGATAGAAACTTAGTTAAAATTTATGTTTGTTAATTTGTGCAATATGTAGACATTCTAGACAACATAAACTTGTGTTTTATTTTTGGCACTCTTGCTCAGATTAAAATGCACATAAAATTCCTTATAAGTGGTTCAATCAAGTTTTTTTCCAACAGCATTATACCGTACGCTTTAAAACATACAATTATTTTTATTAAATACAAACACACCACACACACGCAAACACATAACTCATAAAATATGTCTATTAATTGTACAATACAACACATAATCCGTGTCCATGTAGCTGTGTCATAGGTCATCAATATGCCTTAGGTATGTCTTTGTAACTTTGTATTTATACTGTTCTACAACTACCTACTCGTTTCTATTTGTATACGGAAGTCGTTTTAAGAGCATAACTTTAATTCTTTATTAGTGTTGCATAACGCGAACATATTAAAATTATACATAGATAAATACATTGACTCATAACGTCATAACTGTATATCTCTAAAAAGGTAGGCAGAGTTGTATAGTTTTGTTTTAATAGTAATAGGATTAAAGAATTGATACAATCCATTATTTCCGAGCATACTTCAAAAGTAAATATAAGAATCAAAGTAATTTTATCTGCGTCCCTGATAAGTTACCTATGCTATACAAAAGATCGCAATCAGATAGTTGGATATTGTGTTCTTACGATGAGTAGGGTTAAAACCTCTTCATTCAAGCTGTGTACGTACTTTTGGACTACTTTTTTGGGCTGGGTTAATAGAAGTCATTGCCTATTCTGCTGGCAGAACAGGCAGGCTAGTAGATAAACGACACCCAAGCTAATTTGCAGACACGCCACTGCGTATTTAGGCTGCGTAAGCAAATTACTATTAAGTAGAATTGATGCTTAATTGCCATCTTGTGGCATTAAAATAAAAGTATATAATCTATTTTGTATAAATTGTCCCGTGGTATAAATAGCTTCTTTCGGGGTCGGTTTTCGGGTCAGCTAAAGTGCAGCATGCGGTCTGGGAACAATATAGTTGACAATGTTGATGTAATATATCTCTGGCTACCCTTTCGAGGCAAACTGGTATGAGTGTAAATGCGTCTATATGTGTAAATGGATTATAATTTTGGAAAAATCTTACAATTTTACAGCACAATATCTATTGTCTGACAACTGGTTATATTATATAATGAAGGCTCGCACCACGTTCATATGTATCTGCTGAGAACGATTGCTCCATTTATTTGACCTGCTTAGTCCACAAGTCTCAAACTAATATTACAATTAGAACGAGATTGTCTAGCAACGTTCAGTAATTTATTTATCGGCCAATATCTGCACCGGCACCGGCGTGTATTCAATTATGATATTGTCGAACAATGTCGTAAGAATACATTATTAGTCTGAAACAAACATGTTAGCATGCGTTTAGCACAACTATTAATAACGTTAATAAAAAAGATATAAAACTTTGTGTCTGACTGTAAAAAAACGCAAGTTGGCATGTTGCAAAACTGGTTTTATATTTTATGAAGTGGTATTGCGCACAGTTAGCCACTATTTATACATATTATATAGTTCGCAAAATGTTGCTCCAACAACCTACATTGGGCAGTTATCACATTATAACAATCGTATAATTATTTTAAAATCCATAGCAAAGGTAAAAATTAAAACAAGAATATTAAAAAATATAATAATGATCTTGATTGTAATCAAGGTAATCTTTTTCGAAGACTTGTTGATGTGTCTGATACATTTTTGAATAGATTATTTGAAGTTAATTTATATCAGCCTGAAAATCGAACCCACTTTCCTACGATTCACATTTGTACATACGTTCACACTTAAAATGCTACTACATTAGTAATTACTAGTTTAAAATTTGATCAAATTGCATTTTCCAGATATTTCGATATTTTATTTAATGTTATCGATATGAGAAAGATCTTTGACGCACCAACCAAATGTTAGATTATTAAATAAAATGGTTATATAATTAACATTTTATTCAAGGCGCGCGCAACCATGATCGTTTCTAAAAGTAAAATAGATAAACAATGTACGTACACAGCATGAATGAAGATGTTTAATTATCATGTAAATAGTAGAACCATACATACCAATATAGACATTACTCACATTACACATAGCACTATATTAGATACAAATACGAGAAACAACAATTATACAAAGCTTACGTAACTATACTATCGATAATTATATATGAAGTACTTCATATAGAGTTTAGCGAAGCGAGTAGGTGAGTTATCGCGCGTTGATGTCTTTTCCATTACACAGCTTTTAATGGAACTGTATAAATTGTTCAGAATTTATCTTCTACTTACATTTATCCTTTGTACCTCGTTATCTGCCATTTGTATTAATAACAAGATATAATGATCACGTTGTACTATGAATGGTTTTACAACTTTGCGACTTATTGCACTAAACTTTTACATTATACGCACTTTAAAGCCGTAATTGCTTACGCAATTATACGTTTTCAAAATTACTTGCGCAATTTTAGCTTTGCGTCATTTGTTAAGGGTGATAGTGGCGTTAATTATTTGAAAGCTTATTTTTAATGACAGTTTGATATTTTAATTGTAATTGGCTTGTTGAGATGAAGGTCACCGGATATAGGGAAATCAGAACTATTGTTTGCGTGTTATGTTCAATACGGCGAATGAAAACTGACATTCAACAATGTCAGTTCAATATATTTTTAGATATCCGGAATGTCTTTATCTAAGGAATTTATCTTTAAAAAAATATATAATTTATTTTCGTACGTGTATATATATAAGTACATTCATGTATAGATCAACTTTGACATGTGATAGTGCATTTTAGTGAATGAATAAACATAAATTGTTTAGCCACCGGGCTGCTGCTGCAATTCAATAGATTAAATGGAGAATTCGCCATGTGCATAATTTAAACTAAATATGTTTAATAAGTTTTTAAAATAATTGTCGTATGAATACATACATAGGTATCTATTTTTAACATCCGTGATATCGGCCTCATGATGAATCTGTCTATTTTAGTCAATACAGGATATGTATGTCCTAAATAAACAATGAGTAATGTGACAACAAGTAAATTTTTGTGATCCAATTCCTCGTAAAAGTGAGACGATAAAAAAACAAGGACTAAAAAGCGTCGCTCGTATCGGAAACTCCATTGGAACAATAATAATATAGTGTCAGTGGTAAAGTGGAACAAGGAACTCTCGTAGTGGCGACTGGTACGTTGAACCTCCCGGGGCCACCTGTGTGTGTGCACGTACACACGCGCGCATGCCGTGCACACACAGCCGTGTAGAACACACCGCGCACACGTCAGCGCCACGCCTCTGTGTGCGTCTAATAAATGTGTGTAAGTACTTTAATCTGATTCATGGAACGATAGGTAAGGCGCATGATGTTTTAGCACCACGCTTTACATTTTATTAATATCATATTTCCTATCATATACATAAGGTGCATAATCGAACAAGCCAGCTAGTGGTGTCGTTTCACAGAAAACAAATTCTCGCATGATCCGCGGAGGAATGATTAAGTTGTTACAAATACGCGCGGTATTACCTAGTACCTACTCACTAATGTTTATAAAGGGGAACGTTCCGAAAGTCTGGTCGTGCTTGTTCCAATCACGTCGCCTGGAGGTACCCACTTGTACTTTGTAGACGCATAAACAAGATTTACGCTGTACTCAGTTCTACGCGTATATTTATAGAAGGGAAGCGTGGTATAACTTAGGACTGTCATAATTTACTGTTATTAATACAACGTTAGCGTATAAGAATAATATACCAGCCTAATGTCAGTGTTCAGCTATTTATCTACTACCTTAGCATAATAACTTCCTTAATTTGTTTTCATTTATGAGCACTAGATGCCATACATTAGACTGACTAAATGTTGTTGTATGTTTAATTGTGTTATCATTGTATCTAGGTATAGGCATTCACTTCTGTCCATATTTCGAATGCTGCAGGTTTGATACCTGCATGACTGAAAATTAAAGTAATCCACAAGACGTTAAGCCGACTCTAGGCGTTCTTTGTGTTGGTTCATAAAAATTTTGTAAATCTCATCGCGATACAGCGATGTCCTGCGTGTGAGATTTAATTTATGTAAAATAAAAATGAAAACGAAATTATATACATATACATTTTATTTATATAAAATGTCTATATATTAAAGCAAGTTTAATGATTGCCTTCGTCTAGACCTACTGAATACAATAAATTGCTATTAACCGTTATAAAATTCAGTAACTAAAGGGATTTATAAATATACCAGACGATCTTAGCTGCGGGCGTTAGCTTGTAATGTATATAAAGATATGAAAGCGAAATACCACTGACTCATCACGAAATTTTAGCAACAAAGCCTATTCACTTGAACAATGGCAACAATGTCTGTTTTGGCATCTGAGAGCTAGCTAAGACAGGATTTTTCAAACTGAAACAATAAGCGTGTAAAGAGTTGAGCTCACATTCGTGAGCATACCTATTGCAGGAATAGGTTAAGTAGGCTTATTGAACTGGTTACTTTGATTGAAACAACTAGCTACAAATATTTGTGTATTAGCATTCAGCGCGTGTACGTGTGTGTGGTGTAAATAATCATGTATGAAGTGAAGCGTCATAGGCAGAGGAAGCATTAGACGGAGGCGCGCGGCGGTGTCGACAAGCAGCGTGTATGTGGAAGGCGGCGCTAGTAGAGCGCTGCGCAGCGCTGCTCGGTGGCTGATCAAAGCTGGTGTCGATGTCGGCGCGATTGCGACAACGCCGCCGCGCGGTGCCGATCAGCGGCCACGTGATCGTCCTTGCTCGTTGCTCAACGCTCGATAAGTGCACCGCTATATTAGCCTCATCGTATTAAAAGCTTTCGAGTACGAAAATAAAATAAGAACAAAATGTAATTAAAGAAGGTTATAATTGTTTTAAGTGGTGCACGGCGCCGGCAAACGCCATAAAGTCTCTAGTTATGATCGGCGACCTTTATTAACTGCTATTTGGAAATTTGGACTTGTGTGTATTTGTATGTTAGCAAAGCGCTTTACAGGTATTTGAGGGCATTATCTCATGGCCTCACCTCTAACCGCATAATCTCATTCATGTTTGTAACAAAGCACTTGTCATTTAATTTAAAAGAATCGTTAAAATAATTACATACCTTCGATAGCGAATCACGCTGCCGAAAACCTCTTATCGGACAATGTAAAATGCCTAAGCACACTCATTTAAATGGCTACAGTACAAAAAATGAGAATACAACAATTTGTAGCATCAGTTAAGTACCTATTTGTACGTAGTTATTTTTTACTGTAAGTGTAGGAAAACCCCGTTCGTAAATATAAGCGTATCAACTTCAGACGATAAAAAGACAACAAACACCTTTAAAAGTATCTTTTCTAATATCGAAATCCATTATGATCGTAACCATTGTTGGAATCTCCATTCGTCTTGTATCTAGAGGCTGTACATTCTTACAATCTAGGTCATCCACACTAATTGTGTCGCGCACTGTACCAAATACATGCTACAGCGTTGTAACAAAGCGCTGCGCGGTGTTGCGTCAACGCACAATGCAATTTATTGATAAATGTCATTAGTGACGTGATAAAAACGGATCGTAATCTGTACAATAGCTAGGACAAGAGTCTCGCTGATCACGTCTTATCTAACGGCGCGCACCGTCGCTCAATTACGAATATAATTAAATTGTTTGAGAATTACTAGATTGTACTGCCAAACTTATTAATGGTTTAAAAACCTCATTATGTGTATGAATATATATAAAGTTATCGTTATAAGGAAATTTCTCAGAATGTGCCTATTTCAATAAAATTATTTTTAGACAAACTGGCGTCGACCTGCAGGAGATATTTGTATACAAACATGGACAGTATATACTATACTTAAATGGTCCTAGCAATAAGGTTTATATTTTAAATATAACTCGTTCTTCATAAATATGTGTTAATATTTCTGTTGCTACTTCATATTTGAAGTATTTATCTAACAAATTCCGTAATATCCGTTAGGACTAATCTAATGCACTCACACACGTACAACATACACGGACGCAATAGAGCACACATAGTTACATTACCTACACAGGGAAGCACACGTGCACAGTGGTACCGCCAGCGCGGAACGAGTTCAGACCGACCTGCTGCGCCCGCGCAAGAAAGAACTCAGCCAAGGACGCCGGCGTAACGGTCCGTGTGCGCCGCGCGGCGGGGCGCGGGGCGGAGAGGCTGCCTCCGACCGAAGAAAGGGGGGAGGGGGGCGGAGCGGGAACACTCCGGGTCCCGCTACACGCATCCTACGTACCCACAGGAACGTCATACTGATTCATGTTCTTATCTCATCGTTACAAAGTTATTCATAAAATTTAATCAGGTTAAACCGAAGGTGCAATTTATAAGGAGCAAGGAATATTACGGTATACTTCTATAAAACTATGGATTGGGCATTTGATATAGACAAACTTATTTTCTTATAAGATTCCGGCAAGAACAAAACGTGACACAACTTTCTGGTTGTAAATCAGAGATTAATGTAAACACCAATAATAATGTGTAAACATCAATAAACGCAGAGACTTGACACAACATTTGAGATTATGATAGACGTGTCCTAAATGAAGCAGATTTCTTAAGAAAATCCAATTTTAAGTTCCTTCGCTCGGCCATCGACCCTAAAAACCTTATTTTCTTTCTCACTCGCCCTCGTCAACATTGATAGTTTTGTCTCACAGTCACGAAAACCGCTGTTCTGTCTTTATTTTGTTCCATTACGGCCAAGAACAATGACTATTCGCCGATAGGAGCGCGTTCCTATATCTATTCTTTTCTGGCGCGCACGCCGCGTCCGCTCTGCGAGCGAGACGAGTAGCTTTCTGATGCGCGTGGCCTCCACTAGATGTTTTGAATTCCTATTGGACCGCCGAGAGCTTAAAGATGGCCACTCGAAGACCGTTTTCTCGTTACGATAACCTAATTTTATTCCATTACGTCGGTAGTCGTTCTGCTTAAATTTCAATAAGGCAACTCCATTAAGTTCGAATGTCAGAAGGTAATGCGAGTAAAAAGACACCGACCTCGCGGGCGTATGTTCGCACGCCGCGCCTGGGCCGCCCCGCGCCCCGCGCGCCCACCGCGCGGCCCCGCGCCCACTGCAGCCTCCGCGACCTGCGTTGTGTCCCGAGCGGGTGATTCAACTGTGTTTGTTCGGAAATGTCGAAGGTTTGCCGGACGTCAACCGACACGGAACTACCTTCAGCCTGAGCGCGTTTCCAGGTATCAATTTAATTTTATCTATCTAGAGCACCGATAGATTTATTTACTATGAAACAAAAAACATTACAACTTAATATAATATTGTCTTCTGTTATCAATTAGGTACAACTTAATGTTTCCCTCACACTTTAACATTATAACACTTCAAACAAAATTTTCTTTTATATACATATCACCAAGAGGTCATTGCATTGAATATTATCAATGAATCAATGATAACTATAAACATACATACATATATTATTTGTAAATATGTTACTACTCCATACAAAAGACATCAACGCGTTGTCGAATCAATAAAAAAACGCACAACGCAACCTTTAAAGTAAGTATGTCAGACTAGGACATCTTAGGATAATATTTCAACATAATTCTAAATAGTTGAATACCTTATTTAGTACATACTTTATAATATAGACATGTTTCTAAATCAGTAATTCATAAAGGAAATGTAATATGATTAATTATTACTAGCTCATGTGGTGATAATGATCGATTAATCAATTTGTAATTAACTAAGTATAGCTTTATTGGTAAGTAACATTTAGGCGCCGGCGCGGGCGCTGACTTTACTTGGTCACGCCTTATCCCATGCCCTGCCCCTGAGGCGCTCCTTCGCGAGTTTACATACAACTTTTTACATGTGTTTACTAAAGGCCTAAGTCTGCTTTTGTCATTGACATTTTCCGCATTAATCACTACTCGGATTATACTAGAAATCCTGTTCAAGTTTTTTGTTTATTATTAACCTACCAGTTTGACGGCTATCGTGCCACGTTACAATATAAACTAGAGAATAGCGTGCATGCCACGTGGGCCTTACACGTGAATATTATATGTATCTATGAAAATTCACATAGAATTAATGAAATACAAACATTTGATTTATTCTACGCCATACGTCCAATACCTATACGATACTGATTCTTTATTCCAGTAGGTATATCAATGTATTACATATGGATTCGACATTGTATGAATAATGTACATTAATTCATGTGCATCTGTTATGTTGTTAAAAATACGACAACTCACGCATTAGCTAAAATACTTGTATGGTGGGGGAATTTACAAACATTCAAACAACGTTTTATGCGCGTGTACGAATCAAACCCACAATATTTGGGTGACAGTGGCGAGATAACCAATTATACTACAATGAATTACATTAATACAAATACTTGTTATTATAAAATATTTTCCATTATTAAACATTAAGTAAAGCGCGCAAAAAATTTCCACGATTGGCTTGATTAACAAGAATAATTAATTTACGAGATTTAAAATAAAACCCTTTTGCGGTAACCCGGAACTTTACTTTATTATCTCGCACTTGCCGTGTAAATGAAATGTTTTTACTAATACACGTTTACTTGCGTATACATTACAACTTCTAGTTGGTACTTATGAGCACTGACGTTACTCGTTTTCTAAAACTTAGATCAGTTGTTTCAAAATAAAATTACGTAAATTTGAAACTGTATAAAACGAATGTGTTGTGACAGATATTGTTTCTGTTAAAGTAATTGATCGGCTTCTGAATTTCCCGTTGTTAATGACTGGCACAGCGCAGGCGCGTAACGTGACGAATAACAACTGAGCACGCGACAGCTTTATTTATTAAACACAAGTTTTATATGATGTATTCTCGTCATAACAATAGCTATCGTGAGTGGAATTTATAATTAATATCTTTCTTACGTTCGAAAGATAAGGTATGTTTAAAGATTATATTTAATGGAGCAACTAATACTTATCTAAAGTTTTCTTATTTGGGATAATCCTTGAGCCGCAGATAGCTTTATAAAATTTTAGGCAGTAAACACAAGAGCTAGACTACTTAAGTTTTACACTGTTTTTCATACTAAACTCAATTTATTAACAGTGGTGAAGTAAACAAAAAACAAGGTGGTGCCCATGTAGTTAAAAATAAAATAACTGTACTCCAAATTAATTACAAGATATCCAAAGAAACCTAAGCGGGCACACGCACACATAGCCCTTTCAACATTAATATAATTGCAATCTATCACAACTTTTACATTATGTGAGTGCATTTCATGTCAGTCTGAATTTTCTACATAAGTGTGAGAGTACTGACGAGGTCAAATATTGCATTACTGATAATTTATCGCGTATTTATATTTTGTGAAAGCGACTGAAATACAATATGTGACGTTAATAAATGTAATTATGAATTTTTATACTTTATATTGCTTGTAGTTAGTACGGTGGTATTTCAGTTGCAATTTAAATAATACAACGTGAAACCTAAAGCTTATTACGATTGTAATATATTACACATTTTTAAATACATATCAACCCGTATATAGTTATTATAAGCATAAACCTTTACCTAATAAAATGAAATTACCATGTTAAATTCTAAATATCATATTAGATATAATTGCATATCAGCTAGTCTATGTCATCCCAACAATGCACAAACTTTCATTCAATTACAGTTACGGGTTTGTATTAAATTGCGTTCGTCATTAATATTATCGTCGATATCACATAAACATGAATTATACGCGTTAATAGAATATTATATATCCGTTTTCATTCGTTTAATAGGCATCTAAGAAACGATGTAATTTCATATTTTGTATCGTATCTTTTATATTTATATTGAAATGGTTTCGCAAACATTATAGATGTTATTCATGCTAGCAAGATTTGTCACTACTGTAATTACGTGAAAGGTATAGGTATGAGAGTCAGGAAACTATAGAATCTTAGCTTAAAGAAGCAGCCAGATACTGTGAAAGTACAAAATATATCCGCCAATTAAAATCGTTCTTAGAGGCTTTATTCTTTATTCTTAGAGAGCTTTCCAGAGCTCCTTAGGAAGATGTTGTATTGATAGCAAGGATGTGTTAGTCTCATTTTATTGTAGTACAACGACTTTTTGCTAGTATTTTAATAATTCAACGAGGCGAGGCATACCTACTTGTGGATATGAAACTTACATATACTATAAAAGTTGCTTTCAATTAGATAGTTAGAAATTACACGGGTAAAACTTAAAAAAATTGAAGGCACGTTGAAAAAGATTTATATTTTAACAAAGTAATGTTGCGGATACTGTATGACTAAAAGCAAGCTATTCAATATAAGCCCCTTTAATTAGTTGCACGCTACTGGACCGACCTCATTATTAATCTTTTTTTATACCAAGACCGTACCAGGAAAACCCATGGTAGGTACTTGTAGGTCATTTCTTTTAACTTGATGGTATTGTTGTAAAACAAACTACCGCTTCTTTCATTTTCTTTACAGACTAGTTAGATAAAATTTATTTAAGATCCCAATATAATATTAATAAGATTTGTGATTGTCTATAAAAAGATATATGTATTAAAACAGTAGATAATTTATTTGTAGGAGAAAAGTTTATTAAAGTTTAGTAACTATTTGAATGAGTGATATTTATCGTGTACGTATGATGAATTAAAATATTGTTTTTCAGAGAATAATGCATGTATGCTTGCAAGATGTAATCTCCGCCTTGGAGTATAAACGTTATGATCCATAGACATATGTAGTTGTTCTAGTTTTGAGTTTAATTTTTATTTACGTTTTTTTATGCCATAAATAAGCGCGGTGGCCACAGAGATAATAGAAAGGTGAAGTTAAATTTA
The DNA here is from genome assembly GCA_963675205.1 of Catocala nupta. Lineage (NCBI taxonomy): Eukaryota > Metazoa > Arthropoda > Insecta > Lepidoptera > Erebidae > Catocala > Catocala nupta. The sequence goes on from OY776079.1 coordinate 18,274,889, forward strand.
AGATCTTTGTAGTGGACATGAAAAAGATAGAACCTAGCAATGCAATTCAAATGTCATGAATTTAAGCATAAAATAAATTTTACCTACTTATTGATATTTCTCTTACAACTTAACTAATGTTAACAAACCTAACTCCTTATAAAACAAAATGAAAAGGCTCACTTATTGATAAAATCGAGATTGGCGATTACTTTTTATACAATTAAAACAAAAATTATAGAAATCCCTAGAAATAACATTTGGTTCAATAGTGATTAATATTATGAATTTGTTTTGAAATATTCATGAAAAGTTATAGTAAAAAATATGTTATAACATAAACATTCTCGTAAACAACTTACTTGCAGGTTGTAAGACACGAATCTAAGCTTCAATTTATTTCATGTACTTTAGTAAGTTTAAGAAGTAATCGCGGTGAATGAACCTGCTACAAGTAAAACTACTTATAGCAAGTTTCTAGTTGTTATGAACGAGCGTATAGTTTACGAGTAATTAGCGGAGCTCACAAATTGCCTGTATTCTAATACAACATAAGTTTCTATACTGCTAAGATAATTTGTATAGTATTAAGTATCAGGCCAGTATGTATATATTTTGTACGAGGAAGACGGGCTGAAAATTAAAATATAAGGTAGGTGTACATATGTATATTCCAACACGAATGGTTAGCACAAAGCATAAATTAGACTTTTAACATTCGTTTGTAAAGTGGTATTGTATTCAATCAATGTAGCAAAACACGTGCTATTTTTTTCTGTATTTAATTATTAAGAGGCGCGATATCTGTGAAATAACATCGCACATACTACATACTTAATTAGATTAAATTAGATGATATTGATGCGCCTGCTCTAATGGCCTAATGGATTTAGTTCGATCCAGGTTAAGTGAAGCATGTTTTCAATTTCTCACGTCACTCGGGTCGAGGTCAGTTGATCAGTCGCATGCTTTATATCGCGTCACATCTTGTTCAACTAATTTGTTTGCGCACACTACTTTACCACGAGGAAGATCACGACACACCAAAGTACCGGTACACGGTTTATTCATTTTCGTCTATTATTAGACATAGAAAGTAATTAGATACACTTATTTTAATAAGAGCTGGACTTTAAAGCAGAACTTATTTGCTGTCCATCTGAATTTCAGCAAATTTTGCATTATGTCGGCAGTTTCCTGTTACCCTCGATACGCGGATACCGTAAGCAAATCAATCCATTAGGTAATATATAGTATATATTACAATATTATTCTTTGCGTACATGCAGATAATCATTATCTAAAAATTTGAAGAAATCTCTCTCAATCTCGGTGAAGCCGATAGATAGGTACCAGGTTTTTCTATCAAGCAGTTCTTAGTTACAACCCCAGGTTACTAAATTGGCGGTGTTTTAGCCCCGTACCGCGGACATTAAATCCTTGTTCCCACGCTTGATCTCTTTCTGCTCCAGTCATATTGATTGCCCTTGCGTCAAATTATGTCACTGCACTTGTGTTTATCCGCACACTTGTGTACTAAAAAATCTCCTGCCCAGATGGATAGACTCCACTGAGATTGTAGCCGTGACCGAAATTCATTCTGGAGGACATTATTATTAATCTTGCTTTAAAAACTTTTGCTCAATAGAAAGTGATGTAGTCATACATTTATTCGTATCGCAACACTCAAGATAGTAGTAGATTTTAGTTTAAATTGCATGATGTTAAGATGAACCATTAGAGAAAGTTATATTAAAAATCGTTCAGTTGTCTCTTTAATTATCACTTCCCAGTGACATCCTGGTTGATGTGTGTAGTCGTTTACTGACTTTACTTGCTCTTTTAACATGTCATTTCCTCTTACCTTTTCTATGTTTGATTTGTTTAGTATAGCGTACGAACACTACCTATAAACTATATACTGTTTCTACGAATTCTGATCTGCGTCGTCTAAATTCTATAAATATATATTTTTAAATTTATACTCTTGGCTGTTGACTGAACACACTGATATTCCGAAAATTTTCGTGCTTTGTGTGACGACTGAATACACGAGTAAATATTTGCGCTTCTATTGATTATTTATTGGCTTCTTCCCAATGTTCAATATACTGCTTAACATTTTAGTATACATTGGTTGCTGATTCCACGGAATCAAATACCGGGATAAAAGGCAGACTATGACCTCCTCAAGGATACAATCTATCGCATTGCTAAATTTTGATCAAAATAGGTTTAGACATTAAGCCGTAAAAGTGTAACAGTTTAGACACACATAACTACTTTCACATTTATAAAATTAGTATGGATTATGATTCAGTTTCTTTTGTAGAACAATTTAACATACAAATTGTTAATGCTTCAAAATACCAACAATATATACTAATGTTGGTTGCTGCGAGCGAGCATTATGAAATTGTAAATGCACCACCTGATTTTATTATTGGAGCACTGTTTTAAAGTCGTTTATTTATTTTTATATCTTATTTATTTATATAAAACTAGGCAACCGAATCAGACGTAACTTTGATTGAACAAATAAAAAGTCCTACAAGATAATCACGTGAACCAGCACGACGTGATTATTTAAATAGAGAGCGTTCAACTTACGGCGCTCGATCTTTGTCATTATTGTAGCAAATTAATCATAAGTGAAACTACACTTATACTCTAATTTGCTAACTCACTCTATCGGGCGCTTGATCAATTTGAAATCACACTGTGAACAACTATGACTTATCAAGGGATGCAAATAAAATGAATATGTATTTCAAGTAACTTACCTTCACTGGTTCGTTTATTTAAATGATATTACTCTGAACTGGCTATTTATCTATAACTATCATTTATAAGTATCTGTAAATCGATACCAGTTCTCATATCAGTAAGTATGTTAAAGAAATAATTTTTGTATTGGTCTGTATTTCTTCATACCCCTATTTATTTTGCCTTCCTAAATGTAGTCTCCCTTGTGTGTTTTATTTATATAATTTAGTAATATTGTACCTTGATTCGAGGGCAATTTATAACGTGCGTAATACAGTGTACGTAAGCGACGCAGATATAATTAAGATACAGCAATTATCAACGCTGGTATATGTCCTGACATTTTAATACAATATGTCAACACAAACGTCACTCGTTCGCTAGTAGGTAATATTTAGTGAAGCCTAATCTACTAACAATTTACGAAGAAACGAGCATTTCGCAAAACTGATTGCAAGCCGTCGAGATTGGTTCTCGAGTGTGGCGTATCTAATTTATCACAAATGTGCATCAGTGTAACAACCGAGGCAGGATCGGCGTGAATCGTACGCCATGCGGGTTGCAGGTGTCACTCCCGTCGCATAAATAATGCGGATAAACTTCCCGCTTTCGACTGACTTATGTCTGGCACATGCCGTAAATATTGGCACATTTGTGATTCTAATTTTTCTTCATTGAAGAATTTATATATTTGCTAAGGAAATATTACGACAACTAGAATTTTAAATTGGAACTTAGTTCTGCTCACTGCACATAGATCTTTTGGAACGTGTTGCACCCTGCCGAACATGATGATGATTTGTTTTGTTTCGCTTCTCACTAGGTGTGTTGGTGAAATTCTTGCATACATTAATCTCTACGCAATGAAATGCTATGATGTTTCTTAAATTTATGTTAATCGTATTAAACTATACTTAGTTATTTCATCTGTTTTTGGGAAATATTATGTAGCTAGATTTTATTTGATAAGTGAATCTATTAATTTTTTTTATTGTTTATGTCCTTTAAACGTCAAATCTTAATTCAGTTATAAAGACTTCAATCTCTAAAAATATTTACTACGTATTACGTTTCTCGACGATAATTATATTCTAGCATGAGATGTGATACTCGCTTGAATTTATGATTGAACAAGTTACTAACCAAATTTGTGTTTTCTGTCGACTCTTGTAAATGGTCTGAAGCACTTCGTTTGATTTATCTAATTCAGCATATCCAGCAAATTATAATAAATCTTTCACAGTCGATGTTGTCATATTCCAGCTAAAGTGAAGGTGCTATAATAAATCTGTGAGGTGTATAATAAATCTAGTCATTATCCGTGTAGTGTGTCGTTTGGACTAACAAATATTTTCGCTGAGTGGTACAAGAGCCGCGCGCTGCGTACTTATTAGGGCTTGCATGCCGTCACTCTTAATTCTTTAAGTTATGAGACTAATGATAGGTATATTGCCCATTTTCGAGACCAACACTAACTACTATTTTCACGACTTGTGAATTTTAAGAGCCTAAATAATTTTATATAATTGTTTTTTAATCAGTAGGATATTAATAATATCTTTATATTAATACGAGAAACAAAAACTTTGTAACCCTTTTTACAAAAATTGGGTGGATGGAGGAGTATGAAATTTGGCACAGTTAAAGTTTATATGAAGAAGGAGGGGCTAATCCTAATATTTTTATAAAATATGCATTACAAATACATTAAATTAATGGAAAAACACTACACGCACACAACCATGCATTTTACACGAGCATTCGAATCGCGTGTGGAGTATTTCGGCATTGTTCGGTTGACTTCGTAGAATGCTTCGTAACTATGGTTACATACATATGTATGTATGTGGAGTAGTTGACTAAATTAAATGTGATTATAAGGGTATTAAGTTATAGATAATAAAACTTTAATAACCATCAAATTTAAAATTTAAATAAATTATGGTCGAATTTCGACCACTTGGCGATCGCTAGTATTGAATAATATTTATAGTAATCATTTAGTTATTAATTACATAATAACATCTTAAGGTCATTATTACACACAAAAAGTATAAAATATATACCTTTGAGTTCTAAAAGAGAAGAAAGTATCTTAATCGATTACTTTAAAATGTATGTTTTGGAAGTAATTTGACAATACACAAGTAATATTTGTCATGTCCTGTAGTACTTATATTGTTATGTTTAAAATACATATATATAGTGTTAATATTTAAGATAATATTATGTTCAATCAGAGAGCTTACTCGAAGCGGGCACTAACCACTAGAATTAATTTCACCGTTTGCAAGTTCTCTCCGCAGATCGTAAATACTATGCATGGATAGTGCGTGAATCAATAAAAATACGCCAACATAAATTTTCATATATATCAGAATGAGATTTTAAACTATTTGCGACTGGAGTCCGAACAATTTAAACACCAGCACAGCTCTCTATGACGATTTATAGCACATGTTAGGTAAGTAACAGAATATAAACTACTTTTATCTAGCTTTAAGGTAGGATTTTGATATAGTTATCTACCCCACAAACGTAGAAAGCTCATATACTGCTTATGGCCAGGGCCGCTGCAACCTAGCCGTGATGTTATAGTTATAGTATGATCGCGTACCTACTAACTTTTGTTCGAATTACTGTGTCACCTATCTATATATCCAAAATGATATATACATTTTTTATACTCCGATGATTAATATTTAAATTACCTATTTAATTGAAACGTATCGACATCCTGAGAATTTTGATGCCGTGATGCGTATCGAAAGGCCCGAATTTCGAGAATCATCGAAATTGGAAGCCCTGGTGTCTATGCACCGCGCGCCAACACGGCACAGGCACTAGTCCTAGCACTACAGCAGCTGGTTAAGTGAGAGTGTTGCATTATGATAGATTGTTGAATGTAACAACATAACGTATTCATTTCACATTTTTTGCTATAGCGAAATTGTCTTTACGTTATTCCTTACCGTCGCATTTACGTGTGGCAATTATTTTATCTAAAATCCAATTCCTAACTAAACTTCTTCGGTCTAATAAAATAATATCGGTGAGGTGAACTGATTCACGTTTCTTGGAAGGTTTAAGCAGACACTTCATGAATCGTTCGACTCGTTCTGAGTATCATTATCTCTTTTAAATTTAATTTGAAAGGAATATTTTGGTGCTATTTTAATGTTTCTAGGTAAACAGGAAATGCAAAATGTCCAAACATTTTTCGTTAAGAGACAGGAGGAACACTGAGGACTTCAAGGTTCTCGCAACAGAAACTCAGAATTAAATTGATTGTTGTATATGTATACAAGTATATTATCTAGAAATATAATAAATTAATTTATCGCTGAGTTACCGCAACGAATCTAATTTTGTGAAATTGACAAAGCGGAACACGACGCCGTTTTAGAATCCAATTGTTTTTATGAGTACCATAGTTGAACTTAGATTTGTTTTATATCTTTATTTTTTTTAGTTGCAGCTTCGCATTTTGTAATGAATTCAATATCACGGTACAAAATTCTTAAACGAAATGTCAATATGTAGTGCACTGTAGAGAAAAATATTTAATAAAATATATTTTCACTTAAAACCTGCCGCAATTACCTTGATAAACAGCGCCAAAGTGAACCCTTCAATTAAAAAGTACAATTCAGGTTTTGCCAGCCGCTGTGGGTGCATTTTCTTACCGATATAATTTGGCTATATTCATTACGAAAGCTCTGTTGCAAGGTGTCACGGACAAATAGGTACCTATGGACATACTATTATTCATCCCTAATTAAAAAGAAGTCGCACCCGGAAAACGGTGTAAACCTTAACCTTGACCAGGAAAAAAGAAATCTGGAATATCATTTTTAAACACAAAGTGCAACAATATAACAATAGGTTTAGACACTACATAAATTTATTCTTTAATTGAATCAATTTAATATTCCTTTATTCATTCTTAGTAGATGCCGCTGACTGGTTAATCTTTGACGTAAAGCCTAATGTTACACAACATTTAAAAATAGTGGACCAATTAAAATCTCCATTAATGAAGAATATAAAGATCTGTTGTTCATTGATTTAAATTGCTAAAGCGCGCGTCACGTCGCATCGCAGCCGGTGCTGGTGCGCGTCGTCTGCGCTCACGCTTTAATTGGCGGACATGTCCGGTATTTTTCGTCATCGGCTCGGATGGCCTGAGACCGTCCTAACATTTGCTAACCCAATTCACTAGAAGCTGAACATATCGTAAATGCGAGTGGAACACAATAGTGGAGCCTATAAACGGTGGTAGTCGGCGCGCACTAAATCTTTTAGTACCGATCTATGTTAATCGATAGGACATTAACAACGGTGCGTCGGTAATGGTCAGTCCTAGGACACGGAGTGCTCAAGGCTGCTTCAGTGAAAGGATTCGTTGTTAATCTGGATCATCCCGACATCCGCGAAGCAAACCTACACGCTGCGCAGGTTGGCGCGATCATGCTTTGACGCGACCACACCGGCTGCGCTAGTTTGCAATCAACTTGCTTGTCGATATGCTAATATGTGAATAAACTATTAATTACTCTTCTACTTTAAGTATTCCAACCTTTACCAATACTACTAAGTATTGGAATGTTTAAAAGATATCTGTGCTTTTCTTTCTATCGTAGGCTAGTAGCTTCAGTATTGAACTAACGTTCTACGGGGTAAATTAACCTACCGGGGTATTTTAACTGACTAAATAAGTCATTCAAATTAACCCAACTTTCCAACTATCACGCACTTATGTGCGTGAGCTTTTATTACCAATTGTGGTTAGTAATTTTAAATATGATGGACGATATACATACATATCCAAGAAGCAGTTATCGCACGACGAAAAGTGGTTCACGATGGAATACATAAAGCCTGTGAATTGTAATTATTTGTGGTTCGCTCGATGTACAACACGGGTCCACATCGACACCGCGCGGTGGAATATGCAAATGATGTTAAACTGCAACGTTACGAAACTGCTTCGACCGATAGACGTGATAATACCTATAAATAAGGACAAACTATTAATGGTGAAATAAATTGATGTGAGATCACGATTTGAAAATTATTAACCTGAAGTCATTTGCAGCGTGGAAAGCGATTTGCGCGGCTATTTTATGTATCTACCTAGTCTGGTATACCGATGTAGATACTGCTACTGTACCAATACTACATAATATCATCATTTAAGGTTTAACGTAATTGAGTAATCAAGATATAAGCCGGATACTGAACAAAACTGGACAAGGCCTGTTATAATAGGCTTGCGTCACCAAATTGTTTAAGTTAAAACTATAATGCACCTCTTCCGTGATTGTTTTAATTATATTGCATCTGCATATATTTTATTCTAATTGATTGGATGCCGTGCATAAAAAATATTTAAAGATTGGTCGATTATCTATTGATTGGATTAAGTGGTTTTCGACTCGAACTCGCCTCGTGCAATTGCAGTTATACAGATGAGCTTCATTAAGATTCGTGCTAGACATATCGCTAGGTGCGGTGTGAGTTACTACTCCTTAGTAATTGCCTACTGAGACTCTACTTGTTAAATATATTACGAATATGCGAAGTGATTATAATATTTTGTGAAACTGAGAAGAAGGAAAACGTCTTCGACTAGCCAGCATTAAACCTTTGTGTAGCACAACCTATTTAATAATAATCATAATAAATAATAATTGTTTATTAAGTTTAAGTTGGCACAAATATGAATAACAATAGGTCTTAAAAATACTTATAATAGGATAATTTACTTTGGACGCCTGTAATAGGTTATACCTGTATCACACGAGCACGTCTATCTTTGTCAGCGCTTAGACATGGAGCATAAATAACAAATATAATTAATTAAGGAGCAGAAAAGAAATTCATTATTACAAAAGAGATTTTATAAAATGGAATATACATATATCTATAGCATAAACTGTATTTAATTAGTTTATAATTAGTAGAAAAAGTATGTATCCAATTAAATCTTAGCAAAAACATGTTGATTTATGTAAAATTAATCAAACGACTTTAAAATATACATTGCAGTTTGATGTGGGTTTTCATTTGAATATAATATTATGTTATTATAAGTTATAAAATGCACGCAATGGCTGCAGCCGTGCGCCGCGCCGCACCGTGCCGCTGCCGTATTGATTAAGAACGGAAAAGTGCATGTCTGAATTAAATGACTGAATAGATTAATGTTATTATAATATAGAAACAGTGAAGGTAAATAATATTTATATAATTATATACATGATACTTCGAGTTATATTTGATAATTAGACAGGTTAAATAGGTATAGTATTAACCTGTCAAACGTGGAAATGTCTGGCTGCTGCGACTCAATAGATTAATTGTTTATAAATGTATCTTGAGAAGATTTTAAGCATGTTATAGGAGGAAAGCCAAGGAAAGAAAATAGCCATTTTCAAAAAATATCGCGTTAAATCAAGAGTATAGATATATACCGAATTTAAAATCAAATGGTGTTCGAATTCTACATAAAGCAATACATATGCAGCTTTACATGAAGGTCATGAAGATTGCAAAAGGTATTAAACGGGCACCAACAAATTTTAGTGCAAGCCTCTTTATTTAACTGGAGCGATTAAGTTAATAGTAATAACGAACATCACAATGCTAAAAAAATATAAGTAGTATAACTATGACTTGCTTCTAAGGCCTTAACAAAAAATTAATTGACTATAAAATTACAGGCTGTTTTATACTTTTTTGTACTGCCATGAGGAAGTAAAATCTTCGGCTACATAAAGTATAGAAACTCTCTACAAATTTCTCATAAGCTATTATATTATTTTTATATTATTTCGATGGTAAGTACCCGCAGTGTATGTATTTATAAGAAACATCATTATAGTGGGTATTAGGTATATGAGTCTGTATACATTAGCGTTTATGCACGCTATAATTTTACTTCCCGAATGGCAACGTACAAGTTGCAACAACTCGTTTATTTATACCGAGATCAATACGTGAACGAATAATTACATTGACTTTTGCTCTCAGTTTTATAACTAGCTTACGTTTCTGCCTTCACCTGTGTTGTATCTCGATTAAATAAACGAAGTCTTTTTATCTTTATCTAAATAGTAAATTAGTTAATTATACATATTTAATTCAAAAGAGATTTATTAGTTTAAATAATCTTACTTTCACATTTCTTATAATAAAATGTGAAGGAATATATTTTCGGCACCATTTGTGCATCAGAAAAGTCGCCGCTTATCACAGAAGTACGTATGTTTTTTCAACATGTAATACTATAATTTTAATGTAAGTAAGTCCAGCGATACAAAGTTAGGACAATATTTTTCATTTTTACAAAGACAAATAACTGATTGCATACATTACACATATTGAGTACCCATATTATTTTTCTTTGCATTCTACAACCTTGTTTTTGCAAAGATATTTAAGTATGGTTTTATAGTGATCGTAAATTATAATTCACGACCCCTAGCCGGTCACTACAGATCGATAGTCGTATTACCTCGATATCAAACCAACAAGTGTAGTGGTGTGTCGTTCAGACTAAGTATTGTAATGTCATCAAGTAAGCTTACGTCTATAGATCTCATACGCTACTAAACTCGTATCCGCTTGTAATAACATTGGTTAAAAGTAGCATTCTAAGGCCACACGTGCAAATTGCAGAAGCAAATTAGTAAGAAATCACGAAAAATAGAAATCCGGTTAAGTAGTAGTTGAATACTTTCTTGTGTTAAATGTAGTTAATGCAAGAAAGTATTCATCGCGTGTATTATTTGGAACCTACCTTTATTATAAATATTTATAAAAGTTGTTGCGCATGAAATGAGTAACGTGCAAAAAGTATCAAAGTGAACCGTGACATCCAAGCTCGACTGTGTAATTTAATATTAGTAAAACTATCCGACAAAAATAACAAAGCAATACGACGCCAGGTGCTACTTTCGTTTTCCAATAACTTATTGACCCGCTGTCTAAAGTTTAACACCAATTTGCCTCCGTATTATAATAGCATACTTTGCAGATAATCGAACGTGCATGCTAACTACCAATTAGTCAATATGTTAATGTTTTTGCTATCAAAGAGATGTTACTTCTGCTGTCAATCGCTAGCACCATCTTTTTGTCCTGACATCGCATGTTATCGTGTTCAAAACGATTATATGTCAGCCTTTTCATAAAAAAGGTTAGTGTTTGTTCTTAATTGATTTAACCACACGGTTTAAAACATCAAAAGATATATTCATAAATGTGATCTCAATGTTGTATCAGATTCTTTGGAGTAGGTACTAACTTTTTGCTCACGGATTAATAAAAGAAAATAACGGAAAAACTTTAGTACCTAAGGCACATTTTGTCTACCAGTACCTACTCTGATTGTGGGAATATAAATTTGATTTTATTCCGTCCATCAATGTCGACATGAATGCAATCCTGACTGATCTGCTGCGAGGAAGTTTAAAACGAACGGAAGTGGATTCATTTTATTTACTTAACAATATCGATTTTAGTCTTGATATTGTCTGAAAGGTACTTCATAAATAACAGTGATTAAAACACCATAAGAGAGTGAAGGTAGGTTCGCACGAAACCAGATCGAACCGGATCCAAATCGAAGGGAGCGTTTTCTGTAACTGGAGCAGACGGCCGTCTCGAATATCGCCCCTTATGTCGATTATAAGATTTTCTTTCGTATGCCGCAACAGTGCAGTTTCTCTTTTTTGCGAGTGCACCTGCAATGTAGGCCAATCATGGCTTATATCAACACGTGACTGAGATAGACGCATTATACCTATATTTTATTCGTGTTCATTCTCATGCGATTACGAAGATACATTATAATTTTTGATCTTATTATTTTTAATTACAACTTCTTTTTTTTATTGTAATTCTGTTGATTTACATTTACCACAATCCATATGTAGAACCAGTACTTATAATTTTACTTTATAAACTATTTTCAACAAATATGTAGTATTATATTTCTGGTTTTGTAGACCACAGCCGCACTTTGTGACAGCGTTCGTAAATCGCACTTAATATTGTTCTTGTATTAGGTTGCGCCAATCGTGTGGTACTTGCACTGTCAAAAACTGCGTATCAGCCAAATTTAGTAGTAGTTTTCATTACCCTGGTGATTGACAATTGATATTGCGGCTGAGATAATGCTTGTATCCTCCTCGCACAATTTTTACTTACAGATTACAATTATGAATAATGTTAACATATTTTATTATCACGTTCGAAATTAAAATTAGCAACAAAACAAGAAACAGGTTGTCGAAACACTTATAAAGCCGTTAGAAGTAGAATATAATATTTTATTAACGTAGGCATATACTAACATACGTAACTGTAGTAATTATAAATACACAATGGGATTGATCAGATTCTGCCGCACTAATACACACTAATAACAAGCTAAATAATTTTAATGACTTGAAGTGGTTGAGCGATTTAGGTTCGTGAATGAAATGCACGAAATCGACCATATTACGTAATCCTGACTAATGATGTGTCCAATTAGCCCGATGCGCTGTTGTGCAGGACAAAGCGGTCATCGCGGTATAATTTTGGTTCCTAATCCAACTAAACCTGAACGACTAGTTGGCACACCCGCTCATAGAAATGCAGAATCTAATCGTCTGATTCATTATACCTAAACATTTTAGGCACCGATAAATATCTTCTATTTATTAAAAAATAAAGATAACATAACGAGTAGAAAGTGATGAGTATTGGGCTGATTTTTATTGTATTCGAATATGACAATAAAATAGTTTTATTTAACCAGCATAAGAAACTACATTAAAATACCGTTTTCACTTGAAAGATTTATGGCAGTATTGGGCTACTCGTATATAGGTACACATATAAAGTTTATTTAAATTTTAGCATTCATATAAATGAGTACGTAAATGTAGCGCCGAAATATATTTAAGCATTCAGAATCATTGAAATGTACTTATCTGCACGACATTTGCATGTGTCCAATCATTTTAAAGACGGCGCGCGGCGTGGCGGGCTCACCTCGCAGTGTTCGCGCCGCGCGCTCGCTCCGCGTGGGAAACTCGAGCTACCACTATCCGATATAAATACTAACCATATTTTATGTCAGAATTCGACGCACTCCAGTTGCGCGTAAGCAAGTAATCTCCGCCATTAACGTCACGACTAGATTGTGCATCCTTGCGTAGCCACCGGTCGGTCTCCCAGTTGCCATAAATCACTATGTAAACCGCAATTGACCTATATTGGCATTTATAATAGCCTCATACTACATAGTATCACTACTTTTATTAAATACCGAATGGTTTCAACGAGATTTCAAGCGTTAATTATTATCACAGCTGTAATTGAATTGCAAAAACATTGCATCAATAAAACACATGTTTCTTTACACGATTGCTAATGTGAACGGTCGCGTATACATACAAGTAAAGCCTTATAAATAAACGTTAAGAAAGATTAAGTCAGCCTAAACTAAAGTATCTTCAGAGCTTTGAAACACATTTAGAAGCGAGCCCTTTAATTGCATTTACCGCAATTAACCGCGTGTCATACGTGATCATGGTAACGCCCGCCATCAGGTTAGAGTTCGCAACGCTTATTTCACTTTTACTGCTATCTAACTCGTTATAATAATTTGCCATAAAATTGCAACAGTATGAGAGATCAAAGGCTGTAGCAGGCGGTCATCTTCTTGCAAAATGTCAAAGGTCGCATTGGCGACGTACGCGCTCTGGTATGCGAGCGCTGTGCAACTAGCTCCCATCTACGGCTACCTAGCTAATACTAATTAATATGAAATAGATCAGCGATACTACAAACTGTGAAACAATTTATATAATTGTCGATCTACGGAGAACTATCTGAGTATTAGTTTATTAATTGAATAGTAATTAAGTGCACCTTACTCATTATATGACTAATTTTAATCACGTAATAAGACATATTAATCATATCTTGTAATCGAAGCTTACACAATGGTTTGTCACTTCATCAAAGTTCTAAGCGGATTATATAGTTAGTAATAATAATTTTTAAAGGTTCTCTATTTAAAGCCATCGCTTTCAGAATCATGAAAATATCTTCTTATCAAGAGCTCTGCGAAGCATGTAGCAATTGCAATGATTTGCTAACAAACTAACGACAGCAAACCCAAAAAAAGGTATTTATAATAATTAATGGAAGTTCATCGTTGTAAATTGGCAAATGAAGAAAATTAAGACAAAGACTGCACAAAACAGACTTGTTCAGCTTTAACCGTAAATACAAGTAAACTGTTCAATTATTTGTTTTAAACCGGTACTCTAAAGCATTGATACCTAATTTACAGAAACATTTAATTTAGTTTAATCTAACTACATTATACTCGAAATCTTCACACAATAACTAACTACCAGAACATGGTGTTGTTCTTAGGTTTGATTGCATAAAATGACCAGCAGCATGTTTAGGTTAAATCGGAATCAATTATATGTAAAACGTCCAATTAAAAGCGTCACATTGTGGTCGGGCATATCGCGATCCTAATCTGAGTGGGCCGGCCGACCGTGGCCCTCGCTTCTCGGTCCCCAACGCGAGCAGTGCTCGACGCTCGGGTCCCGTGCGCCTGCGACTGTGACTGTCGCTAGCCCTTATCTCCACATCGAAACTTCACAGTTAATTGTCCGCTTATTTTTGTTGTAAATACGACGCAATTTGTAGACATCGTTTGATAGTTCGCCGAGATAAAGTCGCGCATTGTAGTTGTGATATTGGGGTCGTTTGTACCGCGTTAATTAAAGATATCGGCCTAAATCTGCCCTATCGATGTTAGAAGTCGTCTATTTTATAAAGCGCAGAAAATAAAGAGCCGTTGGAATAGTTTTAAATTTAGACAGTAAAATTAAATAGGTCTTTTACCTATCTTAACAAATAAATATTAGTAATAATCTCCGGTGTATATGAAAGTTTATAACAATTGCTCATAACCTGAACTCGAAAAAATAAAGAATAATTGATTTGAGTGTTAAGTCAATTGTATTATAGCAGTGGATTTTGAGTAATGGGTGTTTACGGCTTGCGTAATAAGTAAGGTGGTCGCATCGCTATTGCCATTGCGCCCAGTGAGGGTTCGAGGGTTTAATACATACACGGACTAAAAGTTGTGTGATCTACAAATAGTTGTTTGTAAAGTATAAATTTTAATTTTGTTAATATCTTTGTTATTAACCTAGGTTAAAGAAAGGTATATCCATATTTCAAAAGTAGCTAAGTGTTTACGACGTACATTATTTAATGTTGTTTCCACTAATAAACGTGTCATTGGTTGAATCCATAATAACACCATTATATTCACCCATTTAGGAATACTATTAATAGATACTGGGGTTTTAATCACTTAGAGACATTAAGCATATATCTGATACCACATTGAGGTAAGAGTACCTAATACCTACAACTGGATATAAAACGTAATGGGTATTCGCGCTAACGAACATCACATCTTAAGATTTCTAGATAAATACGTACGGCTTAAGTTTTCTCCGTCGATACCTTATTAGCGAAATCAATAGCCAATGAAAATGTGTGACTTGCATGTAACTTGCCGGAAGATCTAGCAAGTTAACACTACTAACGACGTGCCAGCTTGCAACGCTACTTTACGCCTGGACGCTCTTTTGGCATGCCAAATAAAAGTGTTTAAGGTGACGACTAAATTCTGAAGTTCAATATATTTTATAATATATTGGTTATATGAGGATGTTAGAGAATGAAGATCAGTTGTGGAGGGCGCGCAATGCAAGGTAGCGGCGCAGTGCGCAGTAGTAGTCAGCGTCGTGTCCGTGGCGCAACCGCGCTCGTTAACCCACATGCGCGCCACCGCCGCGCGCCGCCATCCACTGCACACACACTCAAACTCATCAAGTTCACATCCTTACGTGGCAATAAGTACAAGTTTTAACAACGAATGATTCAATATCATTATCGTATTCATCGTTTCGTTATTAATTACGATTACATTTATTAGCATTGTTTGATATAAAGTTTGATACAGGTGCTAGAATGGCGCCCAAAACAAAATATGTTTTTAAGCGGCGCGGGCGGTAGCCGGATAATGCTTAGGATTTGTCATTAAGAAGATTTTTTTTTTAATAAATGAAAGAGTCATTGCACTAACGATATGAGTGCAGTCTTAATATAAGCATGCTAGCTTAACGGGAAGGCCTTACAAGAATATTAACCACATAGCTCGTCATCTTTTAATAATAATTTATATATATATATATATATATATATATATATATATATATATATATACATATACACATATAAATTTCGCCCGAGATCTTAATATTTAATACCGAGGTCTTACACTTTTGTATGTCACCTACATTTCATTAAATTAAGCCGATGACTATATATACTTGTGCCTAATATTTTATGAAATTACTCATAAGTTTACATTAATTTACCTAATAAAAATAATTTACTTTACTCATTTTAAAAAGATAATCTGCGGCCTGACAGTAAAAATTGGCCGAATTTTTAAATGTTATTACAACCTGCATGCACAATATGCCTACAACGATCCGCTAAAAACTATTTTGTTGCCGTGTTGCGAATACGAGACCCGAACCAATTGCAATAATCGACTCTTATCGGTTAAGTTAATAGCTTACGAAGCTATTACGAGACGAGATTCTCAGAAAAACCACTGCGGTGACCTTAGCGCAAGCAACTATAATGGTTGCCTGCATCTTTACCTACCGGCGCGCGGCGCACACCAGGATTACCCGCAACTACTCATATACCTACACCTAGCATTATTTTATCTATGTTTATACTTTATTATTAGATATTTATGTGTTGAGAAGAGTCACAAATGTTTCTATGAGCAATTTAAAGTTAATCCACCTCACGAGCCGTTCAGCCATTGTGAAATAGGATTTATTAAGTAATGTCAAAATCACTATTTTTAACTGCAAAGTTAGTTACGAAACTATTTCGCATGTTAACTTAGTGTTTCGTTTAAAATAATGACAGATTGTATACAATTTAGTGCAGTTTAAAATATCTTTGTGAGGCAATTACGTAAAGTACTGATTGAATTTAGAATTTTACGAGCCGCTTGCAAGAGAGTAAATAGATTAATTTATGATCTTCACTAAGCCAGCTTACTTCACTCTCTGACATTGTGGCAAATTACCATCTATATATTCTAGCATTTAGTGTACGAGAAAATTTATCAATCTATTTGTCTCGAGAATAGAGCGTGCATACAGCTGTATGCAATATAATTTGTAATTCCATCCTTCATTAGACATTGTAACAAAATACACGAATACAAACTACAAACATTGAAACAAAAAAAATAACGTCATTGTTCATAATTAGAGATTCGTTCCAGAAACGTTTATTGCTCACAGATATTACATTCCGTTTTAAGCTTAACAACAGTTATAAAGCATAACCAAAGAGATAACGATATTTCCTTTTACGTACTTACTTCGTATTTCTTAAATTGTTGATCCCAAAATAAAGAAGCCTGGAGTTAAAAAATAATTATAATAATGTAAGCCATTAGGTGTTTGTGTGTTTACTTACATTGCTAACAATGGCTTTGGGAACATTTTTATTCTCACAACCCTTGAACTCGCAGTAACGACGGTATGACGCTAGCAACGGAGGCTCTGTAGCCTCACTACCTATAAGAGATACATCATATTATGTAACATCATTAGTAAGTACATAGGTGTATGTAAAATAAACAGGTCGTAAATAATATTTCTTCAAATATCAGCGAGTTACCATTGTATCAACTGTCAGATGAAACATAATATCGAGTGTTTCGGTCCCTCGCGCTTGCTCCAATTCATCGTGTCGTTTGACAGACCTTTCTCATTTTACGACATGTATATCGAACACGGTGCTCCGCGTCGCATGGTAGCTTCTAGTGCGAAAAATAAAACACTAGTCCAACATTTTATTAAAGAGTTAAGTACGCACACTTAACAAAACGAAGGATGTTGAAATGTGCATGATAATGTAGAAAGTAACAATATTTAGACAACCACTAGAATTATAAACCGTGTGATGATCTCGTTTCTGCTTTCATTTTAATAAAATTTAATGTACAATTTTATTTTTTGGTATTCGCTCTGAAAGCCGCTTCGCGGAGCTCGGAAAGCCTCGGCACAGGCGCTACGTGATGCCTGATAGGCACGACGCGTGACTCGCTCGCCCTGGTTTCGTACAGGATCTAAAGACTTGGGTCAAGCTTATTAATTAAACATTCAGATACGGATATAATTAATATGTTTAATCTATTATGCTTATCAGTAATACCTGGTAGTTTTGCACACTACATACTAATCTGGAACCATATTTCTGACAAAAAAATTGTACGTCGTGAATTCAAGGCTTACTCTTAAACGTATGAAGTTGTTTTGACTGTTATGGTTGTTATATTTAGGAAGTCTTAAAAACTCACAAGTAAACTGAAACTGTGAAAAGTTAGAAGACACCAGTAGGTTCGCGTCCTATTAAGTGGAACCAATTCATGTTAAAAATATATGGATATTATAGAGCTCTATACTTTTTAATTAATAGGTACCTATTATGTAAAATTATGTGACTGATTGTGGTTTTTGATTAAATTTTATTTTCTGAGATAAATCATAGTAAACGGTGTTTTCTTTTTGTTCCAGATCGTCTTCGCCTCGAGTTTCTTCATTAAAAACATGGGATATAAGGTTGAGTGCATTTTCTCTGCGGAAAGCCTCGCTATCTAAGTTCTCGACCAGCAAGGAATAGGGTTGGGGTGAATAATGGGAAAAAGGAACGTACGGATCAAGTTCGCACACTCGATTGGTCCGCCGATTGACTCGAGCACGTTGGGCACGTCCGAGTAGCACCCCAGCCCGCGCCCTGCACACCTGCACTATCAGTTACCGACGCTCTAGCGACTGCCAATAAAGTACAAGTCATACCGGGTTATTCACTTATTTAAATTTAGATATATTTATTGTAGTACAAAGATAAACTGAACACAAACACTGAGAACTTGATGTAGCGAAACTGACAGGAGAACTAACCGAGTTGTTGTCCTCGGTTGTAAATGAAACGGTAGTCATGACGGCCACTGCCCCAGAACTGTCAAAGTCAGATTTCTTTGATTTCGTGACGTCTAATGAGGTTACTGATGCTCAGTACAAACAACAAATGCGTTCTGTAAATGTGTTCATGGAATCACCCGACTCGAGGTCAAATCCGTTGCTCTCGGAAGAGCCCAAAGAACAGAATAACAACAGTTTACTCAGTGTAAGCGCCACTCAGGTCGGCGCGAATGCCAACATGGCCACGGCCACCACGTCTACGACATTGCAGAGTTTTGACTCTATCTGGAACGTAGATCGCGACAGAGACCGCTTGGATAATGCCATGTTAGAGGATCTCAACAAATTTTACTGGAACCAAGAAAGTGATATTAATAGCACACATCCCTGCACAGACGCGGCAATTTCAAACAAATTAATTAACAACACGGATGGACAAATATACACCCTAACAGTTCTCAACCATGATATGACGGATACCAGTTCAAACCGGTACTGGGGAAAAGAGGAAGACGTCTCTATGTCTAGTCCAACTGATATGGAGGCTAACAATTCTTTAGATCTTGAGTCTATATTGAATATGAATGGATTCCCCAACGATTTTAATCAAGATTTACCAAAAGTAGAAGGTTTCACATATGAAGATGGAGATTCAGAAAGTCAAAATCCTGATTTAACAACAAGTGATTTAGTGAAAGTGGAACCTTATAGCTATGAAGAAAGTGAATTTCCGAGCGCTGACAAAAAAGACGAATCTCTTAGTCCATCTCTAATCGCCACACCAGCTTTATTAGACAGTCAAGTAGAATTCAATAACAATAATAACGATTGGAAAATAACTAATCAAAATCCTGAATCGAATGAATCCTTGCTGAGAAGTGCGTTACAGGGTAAAGCTTTCATTAGATATAGTACTATTCAGAAAAACCCTGTAGCAAAAGTTGATATTAATAGTGAAATAAAGAGAGTCATTGCCACTAATAACAATAAACCCGACGTACCATCCATGTACCAAGATAGCAAACCCACTGACACTGAACTGCTAATGGCTATTGCACCGCAAAATCGGTTAAATATTTCGATATTATTAGAAGATCCAAATAACACAGTCGTATCAAATGGCGAAAATCCTTCTTCGACTCAAAGCGTCGACGATATCCTTTTGTCAAGACTAGATACCAACTACCCTGAAGATTATGAGAAATTAAAGAGGATAGCTACAGAATTAGGCGAATCAATGCAACCTTTCTGCACTGTGGAACCTATAGACCCGACACGTAGTGTCTATAATATACATCACGTAAACGGTGAACTAGTGACTATGATCCCTGCTGGGGAAGTTCAATTGAATCCTCACCTACAAATAGTAACAGCATCGCCAACGGTAACGAGCACAAAAACAGGGAACAAAAAATATACTAAAAGACCGCAAAGTAAAAATCCGCCGCCGACGTCGCAAGCACAGTCGGGTACGGCCATTCAGGCGGCCACGTCCACGTCGAACGGTGTGAGGAAGGAAAGGTCACTTCACTACTGTTCGATTTGTTCAAAAGGATTCAAGGACAAGTACTCAGTGAACGTGCACGTGAGGACACACACGGGAGAGAAGCCCTTCACGTGTTCGTTGTGCGGCAAGAGCTTCCGACAGAAGGCGCACCTTGCGAAGCACTACCAGACGCATATCGCGCAGAAGAGCGCCGCTGCCAACGGCGCCGTCAAGCCCAACAAGCAGAGGTAACAGCCTGAGCGCGCGAACCGCCCACACCCCATTCATAGTCAATTGAACTTTATCATGGTGATATGATAACTAAATGTATTTTCTTAATCGATACTTAAAGGCTGAAAATATCACAGATGAATTTGGTAAGGTGCTAATAAAGTAATAATTTATAGAGAAATAAGACAGTTACGAAAGAAATATGTGAAGGTTCTCGGCCGTTAATCTTATTTGTTAATTTGTATGTAATGCCGCCCGTTACCGTATACATTTTAGCTTTAGCTAAGAACAGATACTTTTAAGTGTTTTACAAGATTATAAAATCGACTTACATTCCATATTTAATTTTATTAGTCATAAATATTATATAACGTTAGAAGTCATATATGCAACGTCATAATATGCATTTTGGTATAAGTAGGTAGATATCTAACATTAGTTCCTTGATACTCACGCCACCGTCGCGACACCCTGTTTTGTGTCCGTATTAAATTATCGCCGATATGTCTCAGAGTAATATCAGATAAATAGTGAACAATGATGTGCAGTGCTGGTGTTACTGGTCGCGTCGGCGCCGTAGTAGATAATTTCTCCCGCAGCGCGGCCGACTAAACTTTCTAAAAATGAAAAAAAGAAGTGTAAAAGACCGAGTATTCAGAACTCAGCATCTTTCACCGCTCATCCATCGCATCTCTAGACTGTGTTCCTCTTAGTTTGGACGTTGATTGATTTTTTTACTTTTCGTGCTAGGCAGTACTATCTTATTTGGACAATTCTATTTACTTAAAGAGTCTTAGATAACATTTTGTACAAAAAGTAGCGCTATTATTATAATGTTCTCTTTAGTAATTCGAACGTAATGGCTTGTTCGGGACGGGTGGGACCATTATTCGTACGTCTATATCGGACGATGCGACGCAGTGAACGGTTTCTCATTCCCAATATTACATCTTTCGCCTCATACTGGGAGAGGCCTGATTGCCCTCAGATTGCTATAAATTAGAAATACAAGTGGTGTTTCAATCGCGGTCTTTAAAATTGTGCTCCCTTTCTAGTCTAACAAATTGGCCTTTCTTTGTTCCGTCCGTGTGTTTATAACACAGGGCCTCGCCCTCTCATTATTTATATATCCCCCTAGATAGCTTCTTAGACATTGTTTACCGTCGAACACCTATGTAGGTAATCATTATTTATGTCCTCCCGTTATTAGGTACCTGTTATTAGCCATGAGACGGTAATCTTAAAGATGAAAGTGCATGAAAGTATTGTGCGTGCTTATCTGCCACTAAGTGAAAGTAATTACCTAATATAGACATATGTAATTTTAATCTGTTCACTGACATTTTCAGACACATTTCACATAGAATAATATGTGATTGCTCCTAATTAAACTGTAGCAATACATAGAGAGGCTTTTATTTTTTGCCTGGTAATACTCTTGATCGCTGCACATGAAAATACAACGGATTTATGTACTATTCGGTTATTTTATGCAGAGTGCATTTTTTAAGCAGATGAGTCAATGTGCTCAATTAAGATAATCGTCTAACGATGTTAGACACTGGCTGTCATAACGTAAATTAACGTAAATTGGCTAATTCTAAACCATGATAATGATATAATCAAGAATTCTAACATACATGTAATAAATTTGCAGTAAACGAAATGAGATACCTATTTAGAAAACACGACATGTATTTTATCTAAAAAAGAACACAACACTAATGACTTAGTGTTAATGCATATTTATAAATAATAGCTACGATACTTTATAATAAATGCAACAAATGTCCTTAAATATATATAAATATTAATTCTCCTAAAATTATAACTTATTATTATAACAATAAACATTATAATACAGCAATTTAGGCACATTGACTTAGTGTACAACGTGATCAAAGTATTAGTACAAAAGTATTTTAATAGGCTATATGATTCAGCGTCTGTTACAATAGTTCAATTATGTACCACGATTGAAATTAAACCACCGAAATTAAGGTCAAGTTATAATATTTCGGCCTCCGCACGTCAGCTACTCGGTACCACATACAATGTCATTGCGGCACGACCTAGCAATTTTTTCTATTAAACTATTCTACAACATGCTGGCTTTAAAGCCTCACTGGATTGCACACTATATTTATTGCAAAGTTACCCCTGCAAAGTAACTCCTAACAAGTTTCAATCAGTTGTGATAATCTAAAGGGATTAATTAAAACATTTATTTAAATAAGTCCGAGTTTCGGACACGATAGTAATCGGCTTTTATAAATTTGAAGAGGACTATTAGCACTTCGCAAGGAGTTGCTATTAGTCGCATATACATAAAGATATCTCGTAATGCCCACCGTCCACGAATGTTACAAAACATAAATATCTACCTACCTGTATACCGATATGTAGCTTAAATAGCTCTAAGCGAATTACTCTTAACTATCAATGTGTTACAAAAATACTTATAAAGAAAACATCATAGCTATACTTACCTTTAAAATTTGTGATCTCTAAAACATTATTTAATTAAACACATGTCTCTTGTGTACCAATATTGTAAACCAGGAAATTAATTGACCGTAGAACTTTGTTAAAGATATATAGATATCTATAATTTATTAGAACCGTAATTTACTGTTAGCTGTCTTCTAAAATTGTGCCGTAAAGTAGTTCTTCGTAGGTCGCCACCAAACGAATAGAACGAAGTATAAAATAAATTGCGTATCTGTTGCACTGATAAATAAACTTCAAGTACCTACTTAAATGTGTGTACATACTTACTACGTTGCCGATATTAACACGCATCTTGCCAGTAGCAATACTGATAGTTATCAATGTTCAGTATTTATTTGTAAACGAACACTGCCTTCTGATGCTGCTGTTTGACTGTGAAACTTATGTGTGAACTTATTGTATTGATTCTGAGTCTCAACCCTTTAAGTATTTCGGTTTACTTTTACAATTATATTGTATGAACGCTTCGTAGTTGATATACATGTTAGCACTATGTTGTATGTGAAAGCTTTTGTCGTGTAATGTGTAATAAGTAGATGACATGTTGTCAAGTCACGTTGGGAATAAAATACTTTCAGCCGCATCTGTGTACATGCGGCAACTATTCTAAATTAATTTTCAGACTGAATTTCAGTACGTTCGTTGTGTCTAGCACAGGCGCAGCTCAGTACATGCGCGAGACAAAGTTTCTGTAGCGATTACTGTAAAGTCTAGCTATAAAGCCAGAGGAAACTCTTTTAACAATACTCATTATTTTGTAAATATGTATCATGAATGGATTTTATAGAGAAGTTGATTTTCGAAGTAAATTTTATACTCTACCACTTGTATCTCATTAGATGGTATTTGAATTACTAGCGAATTTATAGTTTTAATAAGTACCTAAATAAGAAACATTGAGAGATTTACCAGATTATTTTAAGATACTATGGCTACCTTCATAAATTATGTGAGTGCATAAATGGTTGTTAATATATTCATGTAATATATTAAATTATGTTGGTTTTTGAGTACATTATTTTGAAATGGTTTATTATTGAAAAGGATTATTACTGATCGATTTTTATTGCATTTGTTCCTGAGTTGATTATTAGATTTTATTGATAATTATGTTTCGTTTGTAAGTTTCTATGAATAATAATTGCATGAATAATTTAATTTTATATAGAATTGGAAATGTTATAAGGGAGACGTGGATGAATCGGTATCGACTACGTTCTATAAGCTAGCGACGCGACGCGACGCGACGCGACGCGAAGCTACGCGACACTATGTAAATACCCACTAACTACTGTTAATTTATTTGAGGTCACTCCTCGGTTTCCGAGGGCGCCGCACTCGGCTCTCGTTACATATAATTTTACAATAATTTTATAAATACTTTAACCTTATAGTTATTTCGAGATTACGTATATTATTTTAATCTACTTCTTTAGTCTTTCTCGAGTCGACAAACTGTCCGCGTTTCCTGTTACATAAAAACTATAAATAAGTAAAGAGCGTTCATCCACTTCACCCTTAAACTGCGCCGTCCTGTACAATACTTCATTATTTATTTTTAGAATTATATTTTAAGATGAAGAAAATATGAAAACAAAAACATGAATGTATTTTGATTAACCGGAGCTGTGATTTTTTGCTTATCTGTATCTATTAGACAGTGAGTGCGGTCGGCGGCTGCGCGGCGCCCGCGCAGCGCCCGTGCCGCGGATCCGTCGCCGCACTTCATTGGTTCCGTATCACTAAGGTCTTCCAAACTCTATGTGACACGTGCTGTGCTTTTGGGTCGCGTGTTACTATTTATGAACTCATACGAGTCAGCCACGTTTTATACAACCTGTTTTTGTGTCACGCATATTATATTAATATGAATGCGCGACACCACCAATATGTATAAATAAGCCACGTCATATTTCGCATGTCAATTGTCAATTTCCTTGTTATTTTAAAACGAAATATAAAAATTATTAATATTTACAGGTTTGTATTTCACAAAAGGATTAAAGATTTCCTGATATTAAAATAGATATTTTCTTATAATTATGTTTTAATATTACAATCTCGATATATGGTTTTGTCATTTAAAAATACTAAGATCTGAGCCTAAAACACATGTGTACAATTTGAACGTAAATTAGTGATTCGAGAATTATAAAAAGTGTAATGTTAAATGTCCATTCGGCGGATAATAAAATTTAAGCAAGATGCAAAAGCACTGCACGTGGAAGCTTAGCGTCAGACTTATTGTCAGATTAGATCTGGTCACGTTAAATCAGTATCACACCGTAAGGTATGTGTAATATAATAAATGTAGCTACCATAATTTTTTACAACATTTACAGTTTTATAATGAATTTCTTATATTTTTACTTTCCTATGTTAGTTTGCTAATAAAATGTTTTTTTTTATATAATATGACATTTTGTTTTCTTCTTACCTCTGACTTATATATTCATACATATACATATACTCACACCTGCTACCCGATATCGCTGACATATCGTAAACACGTAGAAGCCTGCCTACCTGTTTAACTTTTGTCAACCATTTTCAACAGTATAATTAACAGTAATTATGCAGAAAAAGAATACTACTAGAAACAAGCATTAAGATCTGAGTAAAGTAAAAATAGACAAAGAGACATAACTGCAGATAGTTTATACAAATATATTTAATAGGTATTTCTCTAAAATACTCCGCGTGCTTATTGGTACCTACCTATGTTTAAGTGGGGTTAGGTCTTGGCATGCATTAACCTTTAACCTTATTCAATAAATTTAGAAAACAAGAATACTTGTTCTTATACTCGGTACTTGCAGTGGGAACTGCAACTTTTATAAATATTTACAAGTCTAGCGCTACAGGTCGAAAGTAAAATGGGCCAATATAAAAAAAATAAAGAATCAAAGCAGTTCTTTAGACTAATCAAAGAAATATATAAGACCACGCAAACGTGTATACGTAAGTATAACAAACAAAATATTTTTGTGTACAAACAAATTAGAATAGTAGGTATATACATATAAGTATTCAGAAGATAACATGGCATACGTAAATACTATTACTTAGCCTTCACGAACCAGAGCAAACTACGGACCCTGCGCTTGGGTAAGCGTTTTCCAATTTTTACCCATGTTTCAAAAATAACGAAAACATTAATGAACAATGACCTAGATTCGGTGTTAATTTTTAAACAGCTTACCGTGTTTTAGCCTCACTACAGCCATTGTGATAACATTAAGACGAGTTAACAAAAGGCACATATATATAGTGGCTGGCGGGCGGCTGGCGCGGCGTCGTCTTCGAGGCATTGTTTCCCGCGGTTCCGGCGCACACGCACCGAGCTACAGCCGGTAATTACTTCTATTGTGGACCGACCGATCCTATCGACGCCACAAATACTTCCGAATGATTTACGTACTTGCTTTCCACTCATTGTTTAACAGTGTTCTTTATTAATTCGCAAAACTTGGAGTTACAAACCAAATTACGTTTCACTCAAACCATAGCACATAATTTATGTAAATACTTGCAGGAATAATCTCTTTATCTGAATAATTATCAAAGATGAAAAAATTCAAAAGTATCGTGCAGATAAACATCTTATTTGCCTCATTTATAGAAGATATTTGCAATAAAAAAGCAAAAGAACTGGAATTGTATCAATAGCAACAGGGAAAAGCGATGCATAAGGCCAGACAACAGTCCGTATAGAGTAAACAGAGCAATCGTACGAATTCAAAATAACTTAGTTATGAGCTCAAGAAAGCGGACAGCAAAACGGAAGTATAGCAGACGACCTTCCTTCACATAAACATAGCTATCTGTTTACGTTCGCTCTGACAGCTAATAAAAAAACAACATATAAGTCCAGCGCATAAGGTGTACCACTAATATAGCGTATACATAAAAGAAAATACACGAACACCTGTAGTATACTTAATGTAAACAGACTTGTGAATATTGTGAGGCACTTCAACTTTCTCTCGGTGATGGGCCGTCAATCATCATAAATTAGAGACAGTTTTCCAGTTATCACTTAGCTATCACTCAGTACTTAAGTTCACATGTTCCCAAACAAACACATGTAGGTAACTTTGCTAGGTGATACTCAGAACTAAATGAGTCATATAAAGAGGTGCTTAATCGCACTTACTTGCTCGTATTTCTGTCGTTTGATATCTACTTACCCATTTATTAATTTGTTTAAAATGGTTTACTAGCGAGTTTCAGGAAGTGAGGAGCTTGTAACTGTTATGGGCTGTTATCTTATCTTATCTTATCTTGTGTGGGGGCCAGTCAGTAGAGACCGGCGACACTTCGACCCAGTGGGATCTTTTGTGTCGACTTCCCCAATAGCGACTGCCATAGATGTTCATGGCAGCCGGGACCGACGGCTTAACGTGCTCTCCGAGGCACGGAGCAGGCGATAATTGTCAATCAATACGCACATAATTTCGAAAAGTCATATATCTTCCGAAAGTCAGAGGTGCGCGACGTGGGTTCGAACCCGAGACCAGAGGCATGCAGAGGCATTGCAGTCTGTTGGTCTCCCCACTGAGCTATCGCTGCTTTTATGGGCTGTTAAAACTTAGAGATTATTTAGTAATGAATTCGTTGAGTTTCGATTTTGTATATAAGTGTATATTGTAAGACCGCCAGTAAAATACTCATTTATATTCACGGCCAGAATTACATGCATCGGTAAATTCTCTCCGGCTTGTGACTTCCAGCGCATACTCCAGAAGTAATAAGCCAGTAGTGTATGACACATACGAAGGTTACATAAAGAGCGCGGTGAAAATCTACGGCTGCCAACAAACTAATTAAATAAAATGATTCACGGTTACATGCAAAAATATCGTTGGCCGCAAATCTTCACTCGCCATTTCATTCCATTTCACGAACTTGTATACACGCTCGTTAATATTCACATTGTAGTATCAAAAGAATCATTAGGATTTATAGTTTTTAAAATATACCTAATATTGAAAGTAATTTGTAGGGAATTGAACAAAACTAGACAAATGATAAATTATAGGCAGTGAAAACAACAGAGCAAGTGTGCAACGTAACCAGACGTCATTAGCTCGCGCTTACAGGAAATCGTATATTATGAGTTTTCAACTGAGCATTCTGTGTTTTCAACTGAACGGTGAGGACACTTATGTCAAGTCTCATAAACTGTTTGTATTAAGAGTCAATATTTTCTCAGCCGTACGAGAGAATAATGCACCGGCATGTTGCTTGGGCGGTAGCTTTATTGTATGTAATCACAGCACATCTGTAGTGGCATCCTACTATTACGAAGTTGGTTAGGAATTTCTTAAAGGTTTCAATCAGCCTTTAGCGCCGTGTTGCAGTAAGTGCTTAGTAGCATTGTTTTAACCTATTTTGTCGAGACTTGGAGAAAATAACTAACGTAACCTAAGGTTTTCTCAGATATGATATGAATAGAAATGGCATAAAATTTATATTTTATATTTTGCATTCATTTAATTGAGATTTCAAAATTCGCGCGCCTCAAATTGAGTTAAATGTTAACTCAAAATATCAATATGAGTTGATATTAAGTACTTATATGATTGGTACTAATAACGTAAGAGAAAAATAAAAAAACATCCAGAATTAAAATCTAGGTAAGGACTTTAATTTGGACTATAAGGCCCGTTGCCTTATAGTCCAAATTAAAGTAAAAATAAAATAGAGTCCCGATCAATTTCCAGTTTCATTAATATCACGCATGGAATACTCCTAAATTAAATTAATTATTTATATTGTGAATATAAACTGCACGTCAGTTCAAATTCGTTGTTAAGTAAATTAGTTAAGCACGCTATTTTAAACATTATTTATTATGTGAATTATTCCGATCTTTAGTTCAGAATTCAAACAGTAGTAGTGGCACATCAATGTCTACAATTACAACATTTTACATAACATTAATTCTGTATATGTATACTGCTTTACAATATATTATATTTTATAAATATATTAAAATAAATATAGTTAGTTTATGAGTATAAGAACATTTATTTGGCGACGAAAAGGATCGGTTTGCGCGGGGAACTACCATCCTCTTACAAGAAGTCGACATAAAAGTAGTTACATACTGGTGGCGAGTAAGAATAAGCTCACATACCTATGTATATATCCAATTCCTTTTCTTTTATTCCATTTTTAATTCTTTATTGCAAGCGATCGTAGTTAACAGTTACTGCTACGATCAGGTGTATCAGGTGTTCGCATGTTTTCACCACAATATTAACGATAAAAATGCAAAGAAGTCACAAAAGATACATATTCACATGCCTGTTCAAATCAATCAATCAATCATCCGTTCATTATTTACTGTATTTGAACGAATATTGTAGTGTGAAGTTAGAAGATTAATTAAAATGCATTCAACATTTCACGCTCACGAACATTTTGTATCAATAAGATCGCGTCAAAAGCATTGAAGCAGTAGCATCTGATATGTGCTCGTACGTCAAAGGGATGACCTTTGATCAGAGATTAGAAAATTTCTAAGCTGATATATAAAAAAATTACTACCAAAATGGAGCTTTCATTAACCGCACTTTCTATTAAAGATCGGACGCGGAAGTTACCCAGAGCAGATAAGTAGATAGTGTAGTTAGAGATAACATCGCGTCGAAGTAAACTCCATAAGTAAATTAATTTATTGTCGTAACCTGCCCTACTGTGTGCTCATGGAGACTTTATTTAGGTGTATGGTAGTAAAATTGCATATTTAAAGCTGGGACGGAAACACGTATATCAAGTGGTGAGGTGAAAAGTAGTTAAAGTTGCATTGATCTAATTGTTCACGATATGAATAAAGTTAATACCCAACACTTTTGTTACGGCTTAATATTAGTTCCAATTTGCCTGTACAATGAAGACAAGGTAGCAAATATGACCAGATTAGTATCCGGTCATATAGACCGCAGATGTAATTTGGTAGTTTTATACGCTGCCTTAAGCCCGAATTAGGCTGAAAAATCGAGCAAGTCTACGGCAGTTGGTTCTTTCATTCTGTTTTTTTTTAAGAAAGCTTTTTATCAATCTTCTATTTTGGTGTGTTTAATAGGCTCGGTGATGTAACACAATCTTCATATCGACATACGTATGAATTGATTGTCTTTTAGAGAGGGGCATTAAACTAATGTTACTAAGCCTTTCCAAAATGATGATGACCAGACAGATTCCAGAATACCAACCAATATTGAGGTGTGAAATTAAAAGAATAATCGGGTGTCAATCATTACGGTGTAGTTATAACATGATCTATCTTCGTCGTGTGCCAATCGTGAAGGCTTCATGTTGCGCCGACCTATTGGCATTCGTTTAACTAAATATTTTTAACACATTTTATGTAGCGTTTTACACTTGTTACTTTGCAAACAACGTATTTATTTATTTAATAAGTTCAACATATTAGTTTATTGAGCTTCGCAATTTTGTAAAATCTAAATTAAAGACATAAGTTTTTGTTTTTGGGCTGGTAAGATCGTGCATGGCTCCACTGTTTTGGTGTTTAGTTAACCAATATGACGTCTTTGCTTTCAATAAATGAAAAATAAATCAAAACAACCTGAGGCGACAAGTAGGTCACTTGTACTGCTTGACACCTTTAACACAGAAACTTTATAAGTATGTATAGGTATATTAATTTGAATACACAATATAATATATGCATTAAAAATCACAAAACTTTATCGTTAAAGCGTTAAGTAAAAGAATGCAAGAAAAGTACAAATCTCGTCGAGTTTTCGATATTAATAAAGTGTTAATAGCACACAAGATAAATTACTTCCTATTTATTTACTTATATATCTTTGTGGGAAAATCCCATATAGATTTGAAAATGTTTAAAAGCATTTTTGCAAACACATACATTTTGTTTAAATTTATAACTTCAACAGCTTTACTTGCCAACTTATCGTCGAATGTTTGATCCCAGTTGTCGAGTATTGGAATAAGTATTATGGACTGACTAGTGTTACCTCAGTAGTCAAAATGCAAACAAAATCATTACTGAAAATTTGAGTAAAACACATCTAAATTTACACACATACAACATAAAAATGAATTTCAGGTTGCAAACAATAGGCGAAAATGGTACTAAGCTGTTCTGTCTCTGCTTATTTATATCATAGATAATACGACAATTCTAAATAAACACATAACAGCAAATTGTGGTCTCTAGTCATCGTGCATGTAGTTCATTTGAAAACTAGACTTATATATATATATATGTATATGTGAAAATGCACGAAGGTGTGGCGGCAATCTGCGGTAGTAGTAGAAGTTGCGGCGAGACACGTTAATGTATTCAGGAAAATAAAGGTGATAAGTACGTCACCTCGCACTTACTGCTACTTTGCTAACATTAACAAGCAAATTTCGATGCATAAATTTAGCTTTTTGGTAGGTATATTTTTAAAGAAAATACTTTACCTTTAATATGTACCACTGAGAAAATTTGAAATAAAACTTGTAATATGAAGATTTATCGTCGCTTTCATCTATCTCACCTTCATTGATTAAAAAATATCGTAACAATATCTAAAGGCAAGGAATTTGAGACAAAGTACGTACTACGTACCGCACAGATCTATCAATCAATGCAGCACAGCAGAACGGGGCGTTCCAAACTATTTACGAGTTATCACGTCTTCCTGAGTCTCAACATAGTTTACAAACTATTTACGAAGAACCTGCAACTACTGCCAAGGATATCGTATGATATATGAGGCCACTGTCAATAAACTGACAACTATTTTCAATCTGAACTTAAGCAACGCACAGACATAGGCGAAATTCTTGTACAGTTGGCACACATTCTGAAAAAGGCCAGATTAAGAGAACCCTTAAGCGTTAAGCGTGCATGAAGATTGTAATGAAATTGAATGAAGCAAAGCATCTCCTTTGGTTTGCCAACGGATATCCGTTTGCTATGATCTTAGCATATTTACACTAGATAGTAGTAAAAACCATTCTATGCTTTCAAGTGGGGAGGAGGGAGGAAGGACACGTACATATATATTAGAATGTTAAATTATCAGTCATTCCTTAGAAAATATGTTCACTAGATTCTGGTTATAACAGAAGTTATATATTAGTCATATCATACTTACTGTATGTAACTAAACTAAGTTTTGATACTTTTAGATTTAACTGAAAGCAGGTATATACATTTTCTTCGCATTTTGTGGCACAAAATACACGTGTCATTGTATAAAAAACAACTTGTTTCTTTGTTTAGTTTACATAAAAAGACATTGACATACGCAAATATTCTAAAATTTACGAGTTTCTGGGTGATTTATACTGTACCCGTATGAGTTGTGACGCACCTGTACTAAGATGATGCCATTTTTTTAAATAAACCTAATGGTTTATTCTAATTCGTGAATTAATATTCTGAGCACAGCCTTAAGAACAATGGCAAAGTGTTTATTCAAAATTGCTTTATTAAGGTAATACTTTGTTGTCTAGACGTTGGACATTTTATAAATAATATTTAGAACAAATTAGTCATTCACAGTCTGATAATATTTTAATTTTCAATACGTCTAATAAATAATTGATAGACTACAGTAGTTTACTCAGGCAAAGCATGACAAGTTATATCAAGTTCAAATTTAGCAAATGAGTCATGTCCCGAATTTTCAGTTGTAGGTACTTCCTTGTTTTAGTATCAACAATACCGCCACAATTTGCAAAGTGACTGCGTTTACCTGTTCATCACTACAAACTATAGTTATATCAATAAGTAAGTAACTAGGAGACTCAGGAAATAAAAGTATATATTTTTAAATGGACTATATCTCGTAGATATAGACTATTTTAATGTATTCACATACATATGTCCAAAATACAATTTTATAAAAACTACAAAACGTAAAGTGCTAAATTATCAACAGCGTTACCTAAAATAGCTTTAGTAATTTCGATTGTTTCCGCACAATGTCGTCTTATATTAGGTAGATAATAAATAAATAAGTAGCTAACTCTGCTTACTTGTCAAATGTGTTCTAACTGTTGACAGACGCAACTTGCTTTTTCTTACCCCGAGTTTGTTATAATATTCGCAATATTATGTATATATCAAAAAAGAAGTCAGTATCATACATTTTGGCAATAAAAGTAGGCCAACCTAAATATAACATGTGTGTAAATCAAAAGTTAACACCAAGTTATATAAATAGTCAAGTAAGTTACTTACAATCTATAATCTACGTCTGCACAATGCAGTGTACAATTAATGTTTCTGGCAACAAATTATGGTAGTCAGTACAGCTATATTTCATCGATAATTAAATTGGTCACCATGACGTTTAGATAATCTATTATTCGTAAGTAGGTATATTATTAGTGATCATCATCGTGACCGTGACCATTAAACCGCTGTCCTATTAGGTTCTTTTTTACGTTTACACAAATGTTAAAATCAGCACAATATCCTGTAATTTATGTTATATTACATACATAGGTATAGTTTCGAGCTTAATATTAACAAACACTTTTTCTTAACTGCGCTATCAAACAGATCTAATCATACTCTAACAACAAATTAATTCTTAACCTTAATTTTAAATTAAACTACGTCATTTAATTACTATCTCATGAAACACTACACTAGAGTTGACTCCTATGTTGTATTTACTTTTTGGGGTCTCTGTAGACACCCATGAAGAGGACGGAGCTGGTAGGACGTTCGTAGATGAGGTACACGAACGGGAAATTGGCGATGAACCGGCTTGGCTCCGCCGGCCGAGACGAACGGAAACCGAAGATCGCTGTTGAAGCCGCCGCAACTGTACCTGCAAACGGTAAAATACAAATTTAATCATTCATTCAAGCTACGCTGACCAAACATGCCTTGGGGTTTTCAGGTTCTAATAATACTATAGCGGGCAAGCGAGCACATACTCATTTACGTTCATATTCGAGTAATTATCTAGTGGGTAATAAATAGGTACGTCCCGCGTGCCGTGTGTGGCGTGCAGCAAACGTACACTCACACAGACAGATACTTCCTATCCTTCCTCCTTTCGCAGAATTGTGAAAGTTATCATTTCGTCAAGTGTTATGATTCATAAATATATGATCAGTCCA
Organism: Catocala nupta; assembly: GCA_963675205.1. Classification (NCBI taxonomy): domain Eukaryota; kingdom Metazoa; phylum Arthropoda; class Insecta; order Lepidoptera; family Erebidae; genus Catocala; species Catocala nupta. The sequence goes on from OY776079.1 coordinate 18,309,110, forward strand.
TTCGATGACCATAATGATGAGCTGAATAAATATGCGGAGTGTTGGTGACTTGCTAATTTGATTTTCATACGATAAATGTTTTTATATTACGTACCTTCCTCGTCGTTCTGAATCTTAGCTTTGTGCACAGCGTCATCAAACAGTACTCCCCGCTGTTCTGTCAGTGTGCTAAAGTCAGCCGTCGCGTTGAACAGGTCACCGACACCCAACGTCTCAAGTATCTGACAATAAACAGTACAATTATAACAATTAGTGCTTCTTGTTATTTTTATATTGTGTTAAGTAAATTGCTTCTACAAGGTTTACATGTATAATTAATGGACTAACTACTAAATTACAAAATAAATAATAGTTGATATTATAGTCCGAGTTTATGCCAAAATAATATTATCATGCGGCTTTGGCCGAATATTACTCAAGAGTTCAAGCTACCTGCAAAATTTCATTTTAATAGGTCTAGCTAAGAAAACGTAGTAAACAGATAGAACTACTTTCGCATTTATATAATTAACATTCACTTTAGTCAGAAGTTTTATTTTTTCCTTTCATAGTTACTTTCCTTCGTCTAATGGTAAGCAATTACTCTAGGAGTGTAAGCCATTGCCCTAACGGATATTATTTCAGTTATGACAGATGCAGATGCCTTCACTTTGTCATCTTTGGTGAATACCACTATACAAAAAAGCACTATGGCTATCAATTCCTATACAACTTGTTAAATGAATTATATCATCATTACTTCCAAACCACAAATTACTGTTCAATAAAGATCTAAGCGATTAGAGTTCAACAAGAAATCACTTGTTCTCGTGACCCGAGAGGATAATAATAGTTCTTACATCTCTTAATGGCAGAGTCCTCTCGACGGTGAACTTGGGGATCTCGACGACGACCTCACGACCCATGTAGCCCTCCTCGACGACCGCAGCGAGGCGTTCTGGCGTCAAGTTGGCGATAATGTTCGTCACACCTAGAAACAAAGTACCGTTAGCCCACTGATCTGAATGTTCCACCTAACAGTACCCTAGTGTTATCATTCACAAGCATTTAGATCATATCGAACTTAATTGAAGCGGTGATTCAAGTTTTATTGTATATAAATAAGGATTTAGGTATTACAATTGATCACCTTGAATATTTGTGTAATGGGGTCACCATGATATTAAAGTTATCTCTTTAGTTCAACAAGTGCAATGAAATTTATACATGTCAGTTTTCTATTATGCAGCAAGCAGCAGTAAGCTCGATAGGTGGTGAGCGCTTAATTTAGCCTTTGGACGCTTGCGATATCAAGAGATAGACTGGTGTGAAGCCGTTTCTGTTAATGATGATGAATGAGTGTCACTGCCCTGCCGGGACAAAGTATTTAGATTTCCTTAAATAGCTCCCTACGTCGTCCTCACTAGCAGTAATTTAAAAATAAAAGCAAATTTCTCCGTATTTAAGTGGACATGCCGCTTTGCTCTGATAACTAATCAGACCGAGAACTCAGTTATAGTTGTATGAATATACGATATTTATTCCAAATATTCTATCGTACCACGTGCAATTTCAGAATCGCGACGTTCTTGGCAAACAACAAAACAAGAGATCGGAAATTAGATTAGGGAAACCTACATTTGACTACATATTCGTTATGTACGGGGATCTACATAAGAAATTCATATTCGTTTGTTTTGTACGGGGACCTAGTAGGATCAAGATATCCATTCTATAATATTTTATCTGCAGCATAGGATACCACCATCGCACAACTGAATTAATGTAAAATCTAATACAAGCACAAAGTAAGATAGCCACTTATTCCTGTGACATAAGCATGATGTTATTAATTGCGTCGTCACCTCAGAAGCGCGTCGAGTTTTGTGGGTTCGAACCCCAAACGAAGGAAAATTGTGGAATATACAATAGGCTATTACATTACCTATGCATCGCCTGCATAGAGGGATTACCTTGTACGCCGAGGAATGGACGCAGAGGCATCATTTTAATTTTAACTAAGGACAATTCCTTAGTTATAATTAAAGTGATGGTGTGTTACATAGAAGTGCCGCAGCATTTATATGAATATTGATGGTTCTAATTGTTTATGTAATAAATAAATAAAACTTGCCTTCCTTCATGGAGTAGGGAGGCAGTAGAATGTACATGCTGATGTCGTTGCCTTTGTATGGCAGCTCCAAAATCTGCGCACCGAGCTCGTCGCTCACCACTGTAATAAAAAACATATAATTTTAATTTATATACATAGTCTATTACTTAAAGCTCCAAAGGGCTAGACAGAGCTGTATTACATCCACATTTTGCCAACTATGGTTTTAGGTCTAAGAATTCGAAACGATGTTATTATGAGAGTTTTTAAATAGAATAACCAATAACAGTTTCTCCAATCCGTAAATAGAACTCGAGATCTCAAGCAGAGAAATCGCATACACTACTACCTACTGCACATAATATAGTGACAGAAAATAATAATTAACATCGCTTAAATAGTAACTGAATTCCTTATAACATTATACCATAATATTACACCTCAATATTGGTATAAGAGTAGACTAAACCTACATTTCTCGGCTATGTTTAGGTATCACTTAATACAGAATGAGTATATCTATGCTACGGCCCAATGTGTCAGACCTCATGCTCCTTTTTAGATATATAGAGTTAATCTATCTTAAACTACATAGACACACGCATGTATAGACTATCCCGAAGTATGAATATTGGTGTCAGTTTCGACTGCTCGGACACAGTGTCGTAGAAGAAAAACTACTACATCAACATTATAAAGGAATTTGTAAAATACTAACAATGAAAGTTGCAAATTCGTAGATCCAATATTCAGAAAGTTGTAAAGGACGCACCCTTAATCTTGGTCACCCTTCTTCTAACTTGTGCTGTAGGTTTGAAGTTCAAACATTAGGACTTTATTCATACTGTCTACATTTTCTTCGAAATCGTATCAGTGGGACCTCTACTAATCTCCGTTTAAGAGAACTGCGTGGCCGCGCGGTTCTCCACGTTTCGACCGCGCGGCTATGGTTAAACCTTTACAACTTTCTGAATATTGGATCTGCGAATTTTCGACTTTCATTGTTAGTGTTTTACAAATTTCTTGGTAATGTTGATGTAGTTGTTTTTCTTCTACGACAATGTGTCCGAGCAGTCGAAACGGACACTGAATATTGCACTCACATTTTACCATCTGCTTGAGGTTACATTTAATAGGGAGCCTATAACGTATCTGTCAATTTACTGAGTCCATTGTAGACTTGCTGCAGGTAGTAAACATTTCCTTACAGACAATCCGAGTATCACTTTTCTCGACACAATAACCGAACCATATTCCTCACGATAGGCTCCATGATTAAGCGCAAACTATCGGCACAGTACTATAACTCCTATTATTATATAAAAATCATTCAGCATAAATTCTAACTAAGACTGAGATGGATATCACCCAAAATTCTGTCAGAAGCAATATAACTTCTAGTCGACCAGCAATTTAAATGGTAACTAATCTGAGAAGAGTCTTACGTAAAGCTAAAGTAATACTTACTGTAATGAAAGGTTCCCTTTTGCTTCATGAACGGTACGAGAGTCTGGCGTGTTTCGGAGACGAAGAAAGCCTCCTTCTTTGTCCTCTCTGCAGGGAACTTGGAAGCCCAGACGCCTTTGAAGTAGGCAGCATTAGCGAGCACAAGTTTGGTACCTTGCGAAACAGCGTCCGCGGGCAATAAATCCTTGATGTTGTTCTTAGTAATTCGAGCCACCCAGTTGTTGATGTAGTCGCGGGATGCTCCAGGATTGTCGTGGAAGTTCTGTTATACAATAATACATGAACATAATTATATTATAAAGCTCAAGTAATTATTACTGGCATATGCAAGAACACTGCTTGCATGTGTAAACAATAATTTATATAACCTAAATTACTGCTGCTGTCGCCACTGATGTTCTGAGCTATTTTTTTAATAAGGCTGTTCTTTATTTCTTCTCGCAACTGTTTATGGATCACACAAATTGTTGTCGCGTGGTGGCAATAGCGAGGTGACCACTGAAACCATTACGCCATCCGTGCATTCAAATTTATTCAAACTTTTTTATTCTATGAAAGTCACACATCATTTCTATTTAAGTGGCATTTCGCACGGAGATTCAATTTTTTTATTAGTGTGACGAGATATTATTTGTTATTTATTTTTATTTAATATAGACCACAAGGATAATGATTTCTTGTACAGTTATCAATAATAATAATATTCTACCACATACACACAACACTATCTAGCCCAAACTAAGCAGAGCTTGTACTATGGGTACTAGACGATGGATAAACATACATATATACTTTTTTTTTGTAAATACTTACATATTATACATAGAAACACCCAGACCAAGACAAACATCCATGTTCATGCAAACAAATATATTTGTCTTGTGCGGGAATCGAACCCGCGACCTCAGTCATGGCAGTCGGTTACACTAACCACTACGCCATCGAGGCCGACTAATAATAATTAAGGTTTTTTGACCTAAGGACATATTCAGGCCATTTAAAATTGAATCCTATTAAAATATCTAAACTTGATTGCGTAACTTAAATATAGGTAAAAATTTTGTAGAACTAAGTAACGATGGCAAAAAATATACTTTTTCACATCATTACACAATCTTGTGGTTTGAATGTTATGAACGTAGACGTTAAAGAAAGTGAAATCGTAACTAAAAAACCTCTTTGAGATATCAATATCAAGTCTTTTAACAAGACAAATTCCGAACTAGAAATAATTCCCGTGTCGCGGACGACTTTACAAACATTCATAAAGGACACAAAGAACACCTAACTTTAGTACCATTCGGAACAAATATTTGTGGATCACACAAATGTTTATCCCGTGTCGGTTTCGAACCCAGTGGCGAGGCAATGTAAGCTTAGAGATAAGTGCGTTTATTTACTAGAAAGAACGAGAATAAATGAACAATTAATTCACCGGAGTAAAATGGAGTTATAGTTTTAAAGATTTATGGAAAAATCTACAAAAAAGGTATAAGAAATAATTGGTTATTTTTTATTCTTTGTCTTATTTATAGCCATGATGCGCATGATGAAGTTACCATACGGGAGAAGTCGTAAGTAACTACTACTAATAACTTATTCTTATTGCATTTATCACTGATGATAAGAGGAAAGATTGTCTAACAACACAACTTAATTTATTCTAATCGGGTTTCCGAGGAAGTCGAACCGCACTAAGATTTCCTTATTTTAATTGTTATTATGTAATAACAATTGCATATAAGACAAAGTACCTAGCATAGAATTAAAGCAAACTCTCTCGACGTTTTCTCTTTTAAAAAGATGTCTTCACTGGGGATAATTACAGTGTCGCGGGGGACTTCACAAACATTGCAACCATAGGCAAAAAACATCTAGAATCAGAACAACTATTTGTGGATATCGCAAATGTTTGTTCTGTGTGGCGATCAAACGCACTAAATTTGGCTCACTGGCCGTGGTCAGACAATCATATATTACAAGTATTAGTATTATTTATGTGGTCGCCGCGCCGACCATGCAGTCTAAAGGTTACCAATTGTAAATAAGTTGAAATAGATATTGATACCTAAACAAGAGACTATATACATATTTTAATACACCTATAATCCTAACTAATATTATAAATGCCAATGTGACTTTGTTTGTTCGTTTATTACGCTTTCACGGTTTAACTATTCGACCGATTATCATCAAATTTCGGATACACTTTTTCAAGGGGATAGACTTTTTCTATCCCCTCACATAGCTTACCTTTCATCAAAAAAATATACTGTTACTAACCTAACCTGATCTTAATTTAAGTGAGCGATGCCGGAGTAAAATCTCGTATATTTTAAAACTAACATCAACCATGGACTTGATATTTTACTACACGAGTTGGATATACTATTGGCAATATGTGCTTGGTCAAAGGCATATCGACCTTATAACGGGAACACTTGCCTTACGCGTGTAACGTTCATTGTCATTTTAAAAACGGCAAGCTGTAGTCAAGTGTGCATATAATAACTTGCTTACCAACGCTTCAAGTTCCTCGCCGAACAGATCCTGGAGACACTGGCGCACCTGCAGCTCCTCGTCCACAAACAGTTTGTTGGCGTTTGTGAACTCGTAGCTGTCGCTGTTGTTGTTCGCACTGCGGGAACGCTTGTCCACCTTGTATGCCGTCATCAAGTTGATCTTGTCCTGGAATTGAAAAATCACCATGATGGCTTGTGACAAGTGTGTGTGAAAGTTCAATGCTCTTAGATTCCACCATCCTTCCTTGCTTTACATGCATGACTGCACATTTATCCACACTAAACTCCATGTTGATAGATTTACTAAAGCAATCAGTTACTCTTAGTAAGTCTATCAAATGTGAATCATTGCGGGCAAACAGCTTTAAATCATCCATGTATAGCAAGTGTGATACGACCTGACCGCCTCTCTTTAACCTGTAACCTAGCCCTGAACTCTCTAGTAATGTACTGAGAGGGTTCAACGCTAGGCAAAACCAAAGAGGACTCAGACTGTCGCCCTGAAATATACCTCGCTTAATCTGTATTAGGTCGCTGGTCGCCTGGGTCTGTCGACACCCTGGATAGTAGAGCCGTTTTCCATTGCCCCATACACAACTTCAAGAAGAGTTGTATTTACTTTATACAGCTCCAGCACCCTCAAGAGCCATGTATGCGGCACTGAATCAAACGCTTTCTTGTAATCTATCCAACATGTCGCCAGACTCCTGCGATTACGGCGAACCTGTTGGCTAATGGCCATATCAATGAGGAGGAGTTCCTTCGTACCACGAGCTCCCTTCTACAACCATTCTGAGAAGCCGACATAATAGAATGGATTTCAATATGTTTCGAAATTTTGGCTCCTGAATACATGTAAGAAGCTTATAGATCGATGGTAAACAGGTGATCGTCTATTTACTATTATTATTATTATATTGTACGAAATGAAACAAATACCAAGAAATATCCTATTTCTGGGCGGAAGGCGCTGACGACTGTAACACAATTTTATATTAGCACGGTAGTCAACGGCAATCTCTTAACTAATGTACCATTGTTCGGTTTTATTTAGAATCAGTTTAAGAGAAATTTGTAAATCTATATTGTTGAATAAATTATTATTATTATTATTATTATTATTATTAATGTTGTTTTGCATAAAAAAACTATCAGACTATTTCGTCGGCAAGTTCATACATAACCAACAGTCAAAGCTAACAATAACACATTAAGTAATTTCACTTAGAACAGAACTAACAAAATACGTAGATTTGACGTAGACTTACCAGATTGTCAGCTATACGTAGAGACTCCTTTAATGATTGTTCTGTTTGTCCGCCAGCTGAGAAGTAAGCCAGCACTAGAGCATGGTACACGGAGAATGGAGAGAAGAAGATGTTGTCATCAGGAACCGCACTGTTGATCGCGTTGAACAGGTTCAAAGTGAACTCTAACTGCCCCTTGTAAAGAAACGTGCGCGCTTCAGGGTCCAACTTCTTCGAAGAGTCATCTTTGTAGAAACATTGACAGTTCACCGTCGATGCCACCAATAACACCACCGCAGCTAATTTGATCATTTTGATTCTGAAACAAGGTATAGGTAGGCATTTTAGAACGTTTGAATGTTTATTTTAACAAAAATAAATTACTATCTGGGGCTCGACAACTTATGTACATACATATCTACAATAGTATTTTATTTTAATTAATCTATAAATTAGTATTTTATTTTAATTAATCTTTAAGCAATAAACCATGAAATAATTTACTGCAGATTCTCTATTATTACTGTATATCGGGAACCATTGAGTTAGATCATTATCATTTACCACACGTTGAAGCAAGTTGTTTGTTTACGATATTCACAAAATACTGTAAACACCCATTTGGGTAAAAATCACAAAATATAGACTACAGGATAAATCTGGCGGTACGCTTTCGTGCTATATCGTACACGTCCGCAGTTTTAATTGGTACAGTTATCAGCTGGTAATAACTAATAACACATAATTACATGTAAAATAAAAACATAGTCTAATAGGTATAATTTAGTACTTTATCGCTAAGAAAAATAGTTATCTTACAGGAAACAAGTAGTTGAAAACTGATTTTCACTTAAACCACAGTACACTTAAACATGAGAATTATCACACAACTGGAAAATATGTATTTACACGAGGTATGACCAAACTAGAAACACTGAGGCCATTATATATGTACTTGTTGTTATATATGATGTTAGTAGTCATACTAACTGTACCTACAATATTGATACAATTTACCACTTTCCGTATTAAATTTCATCATAGCAAAAATCCCCTTGTGTGGGTTACAAAATATGTCGCAAATTCTTTAAATTAACTTCTGAAATGTAAGAAAGTCCTTTAAAAAATAAACTGGTATTTCGATCCTGAGTTGACAGCGTCATAAACGTGAGAACATGCATGTTATTTCTGCCAATTGTGGGTTTTCTCATTTCGGTTTGAACGTCACTTATTGAATTTTATGTAATGTGAATAACGAGCTGCCGCTTGGAATTTTGAATCTGAAAACCGTCCATACAAGGAGAAATTATATTGCTTTTCTTTTTTTCTTAACTAGCTTTTCAAATGTTCTATTTTCTTTAATTAATTACATGTATAATATAATACACTATAACTTTTTAAGACTTAAAGAGTACGAATATAAAAGTGTAGTCATATTTAATTTCAAAAGTCTTCCCATATGAAATTTCAAAGTACATCCCATAAAACTATTTAATACATAATTATCTGGACTGTAGATTTTATAAATGAAAATGTCAGAACAAAAAATTTACACTAGTCAGCTGTGTATAATTGAGTGCGAATCTATTGTTGTCAAATAGGTACATTACCCAACACTATTCCGCTATTAAGAAATATGTATTTCTGAATAGTAAAACCCAATAGCTTATTGCACGGGTTCGGGCTTGAAAATTGACCATAAGCGCAAGCAAGCACTTAAATGCCATAGCTTATGCCTCTAATGAAGAATTGTTGAATAATGTTAAATATAAAGTACTAAAATTTTACTTAAATATGTCTTTAAAAGTGCAAGAGTGGTCTTAATTACATATTACATACAATTTAATGATCGTTCTTAACTTTTATTTGTCAATATCAATCACTTTTATATACGACGATTTTTACAAATAAGTAATTTAAAGAAAAAATTAGCAAATTTTTTCACTTTGATGAGTAAAATTGTTTATAGATTATAGGCAATATTATACTGTTGTATAATTTCTAAGGAACGACAAAATGTTTTCCAGACTTGGAAGAGAGAACATAGAAAATACTATCAAATAACTGTCGCTTTAAATATTGTTATATAACTTATAACGTATATAACTTAAGTAAATAAATTTAAAAGATCAGCCATCGATAGTGCTTACTAAAAACAGGTGCAAACGATTTTCGAGCTTATTGACGTTTTTTTTCGTACTTGACTAATGTCAATAAGGTCGAAAATTGCATGCATCTGTTTTTTGTAAGCAATATCGCTGGCTGATCACTTTCTGATAGTCATTTGTTTGTAGACTTTCATTTGTTTTGTAGACGTTTATCACACAATTTTTTTCTTACTTATTTTAGGTACCTATCCCCGTGATACAACTAGTTGGACATAATTCCACCGTTGTACTACGGGCCATAATCATAAATAGCAAAAAAAATATGTTACAACAGTTGAACCAACTTCCCCGTGCAGCCGTGGTACAACCAGTTGAACATCGCAGCTGTACCATGGGTCGAGAGCGTAAAGTTTTTATTGAACTCAGTACTATTTATTCATTTGTTAAGGATATCTTACAGAATATATAATTTTGTACATACAAAATATACAACATAGTATTTGTCGATAAAAAGCGCTTGCTATAATAGCCAACACCTGAACTTTAGGTAAATATGCATCCGAATATCCGATCTCTGGTAATAATAGAAGTATATATTGTACATAGATATTGTCAAAATATGTCGTAACGAGGTCTCGATTCAATGAGTATATGGTCGAGACAAAAAGTGTAAGGCTGAGCCAGACAGAATTCATCAGTTAGCATTTCACTGCACTTTCTCCGCAGGCAGAGGGGCAGAGGGGCAGCGACCGCAGCCGGCCGGCTACTAAACATATAATGATGCCACCTTTAATATACAAATAAGTAATCTACTTCATATTTTCAGACAAGATACTTGTTTATTTTTAATTGTCCCATACTTGATAGTGTGTATACCATACTATGTCAGTTCCTTTTAGGACGAAAAATCTCAAAGCGCATATGTTTATAAAAATGTTTTATTTGTTACCAGAAGCAATATCAAATTTAAACAATAAATTATAATTCCTTATCACCATCTTTGATCTTCCTATAAGCAAAATTTATTCAGTACAAGTAGGTATCTATAAAATGAACATTATCGAGACTAAGACCAGCCGCATGTGAAAGCTGTGAAAAATTATAATTATCAAGCGTCAGACACTTAGTAAAATAATGTAGTTTCAGAAAGTAGCTAACAGATTTGACATCTGTTAGCTACTCAATCACACTCGCTGGCCATCTCGAAGTGACATATGATTGATCAATGATCTCGCCATTCCACAAGTCAACCTCGAACGAGGCTCGTTACAAGTGTCCCCGCTACCGTTCCTGATTGCGTTCATTATACGGATGGGAAAACCCCAATCGTTGTATGTAATGCTTGTTAAAGCTTGACCTGATAACCAACACGCGCTTACATACTATAATCAAATAACCCATGTGTACGTACTCTGTTTACATGTGTATATGTATGTAAGCATTTATCCACGGTCAATTCGTGTCGTACCTTTTTAATACCTACATAACTTAAAGATTAAATACAGTTAGCATATGCGGCCGATGATATAACTGCGATGATGCAGGCTGCTATAATCGGAAAACTTGTAAATATTATATATCATATTCATAATTCATAACTTCATAAGTCTTACAAGAAATTGATTTTTTTTTACTTAACCTTCATTTTTTGAAAGGTTAGGTGAAACTGTTGATCTTAAAGGATGTCCTTATGTAAGTAAGCAGTGTTTATATTATGCAAATGAAAGTGGGACACGTTTGTAAATTATATACTGCTTATTGGAAACAACTGACTGACTCATCAGTTATGAGTATAAGTTGTCATTGCTTGTCAGAGTCGCACATCCGTTTACCAATCCACGTTAACGACCTTACAATGAGGATGTTGGCAATATGGTTTCCCTCTAAGATTGCACTGAAAAACACAAGAGATCATGCTGCTCAACAATGAATCGGGTCACGAATAATCTAACAGCCGTAAGGAGTCTTAAGGTTATCTAGTAGATGTCTAGTAACATCTAGTATCAGTTCAAGCAAGGCTAGCGGTAACAAAATACTGTAGAGTGTTCTTATCATTGTTTCAGATAGTTCGTGCGTGGTGGCACGGAGAGCTAATCTGACTACGTCATAGGGAATCCCAACCTCCCGCGAGTAGGTTGCGCTCATTGCCACAACACTGTATCACACAATGCTTGGATTTCCCTTTGAAATCAATGCTGCAGCGAAAGTCAAGCAACACGTCATCGTCCGCACATCTGTTACACAACGGCCGGACCGCTAACCGTGTCAATACCTTATTGATAATATGCGAAGATACCACGAATAGCTTCACGATTCGGAATTTGATAACAGCCGTAATAATCTTCAATATTATTGTTTAAGAGTAACGTGTGCCGTGTTTTGTGAAAACAAACAGCTAACTCAATTACGATGCTACTAGCAATATGGTATAACAGATACTCGTAACATGCATACGTATGTATATTACTACTGCAACTTCTTTTTGTATGGATTATTTTATTGTTTGCTGGAGCTTTCTAAAACTATAATTTTAACACCATTACTATTATATTTTTGCTGCCTTGATACAAAACAAGAGCGAAATAATAATTATAAAGGTTGTCTAAAGTCTAAGTCAAAGTTGAAATATATATTGCACATTGATAAAACTTTTGTTTTAATAGTATGATACTTACATTAAATATATCCTAGTCTCTCTATTAATAAATAAAACTCACACTGTGTGGGAAAATACCATGTTATTAACGTATTGCATGTGACTTTATTAGGAGGAAAATGGTTTGAAAAATCACACATGTTAATATATTCACCCTGCCTATTATCCACATCCTGTTTCCATTCGTTTCTTACATAGCAAACAACATCGAACATTTTATTTATTTTTTACTCGTCTAGCGCTTACTAGAGAGGTGAGGCACTAATCGTCCTCAATTGGGTGCCACAAAACAGTCGACGGCGACAGGGCAGACCTAAACGGACATGGCGGGACGACCTGGACGCTTTTGAAATTGACTGGCAGGGGATAACCACCAACAGAGTAATTTGTAAGTCCAAGGAGCCAAGCACTTGCACCCGGATCATTAAAAAAAGCTGATGAAAATTTTATTTGTGTAATTATTATTATAAAACATATATTTTATAGGCATAAAATATACGTACGTCTTTATATACCCGAAGGTATAGGTATAACATGGAAATTTTCCGTACAGAAAAACTTACTCGAATAACGTTTTGCTCAATCCAGATATTAAACTCCGGACCAAACAAACGAACACAAGTATATCTTATGGCCAACCAGTAAAATATAGTAATGTGATCTTTCAATCATCTATTTAAAATCCTATATAGAACAAGCAAAATATCGCGTGAATAATTAATTTATTATTCCATCACAAATAGAATAAAACATCCTCGTCTTTAGTTATTGAAGAACGAGTTATTCCAATTATAAATACTGGTATAGCATCTCATTCGACCGGGTGACCGCCACAACTTGTATTGCATTCACACCGCGTACTGCTGACTGTAATAACGGTGTTTTAAAGTAAGGCGAACGGCCCTCATTGTATCAGAAATTATTTAACTTCTCCATGTGTTGCCATTAAGTATAGCGCCATGCTTTTTTTAAATAATGATATGTGGTTATGAAGAAAACTCGTACGTAACGGTTAAAATAATTTTTTGCCTTATCTATTGCCTTAATTTTAAAGCAGATCATATAATTATGTACATATATTTGAAAATGGAATGCATATCAATAAGTTTTAATTTTAAGCAAGTGTATTATCAAATTAATGACCATAATTTCTAAGAAAAATCTGTATAATAAAAGTAACGTCTTGTAAGATACAAGGTTGATGAATATACATTTTACTTCATTTTATTGTAAATTGTATTGTATTGAAGACAGATTAAAGAGTTTGTCCTCTAAAACTCTTTACCGGTACGTGTTGGGACAATATTATAAATGTGTTTTTTACGACCTCGGCCATTTTTCAGAAGCATTGAGGCCACATACACACGGTGCTGCGTAACGTTTGCATAAGATCCTCGCTTTGCACCAGTACGCTGCCAGAATAACAATTACCACTTTACGTTGGTAATAAACTACTATACTGATAGTTTATATTATTCAAATAAACAATATTTTAATTTTAAAGGTACGTATCTTATTACCTTTAATTAAAAATACAACATTTTTAAAATTAAAATGACAACTCCTGTGCTAGGAATATATCCTGTGTCGCGGGGACCTTATAAACATTCAAGAAACGGACACAATGAACATCCAGACTCGAAACAACCATTTGTGAATCACACAAAGTTTTGTCCCGTGTGTGACTCGAACCCACAACACTCGGCGCAGTGGCAGTGGCGAGGCGACCACTTAATCCCCTGCGTCATCCGTGCAGTCAAAATATTTTGCTTAGCGCTAGTTTAAGAGCAATATGTTAGTTGAATGGATTGCATTACATCCATATCATATTGGTAGGACTACCGCCTTTTATAACGGAGAAATCTGCAGAAACAAGATTCCATAATAGTATCCGACTTCATATAAGATCATTAAGTGTTTACTCCATTGTGACGTTACTACAAAAACTTTCTACGCATTTAACAGAAAAGATCATCAGCTGACGTGAAACAACTCTATGCACCTTTGTCGGCTAAACTTTCTATGAAGAAAATTTGTGACAAAGAGAATGAAAATTTCGTAATGAGTTAATTCAACCATGGACGCACGGCCGCCGACGGGCAAACATACATATACATGTATGTTTGAACGCCGGCGTCCGTGCGTGACATATGTATGTCGCGATATGGTTAGGATGACAGACGAGGTTAGCTATAAAATAAAATTCAGACAGATTAATTATCACATTCTTACCTAGTTAAGTCACAAAGTTACACATAGAACGCCATGAAATTTTACGTTACGCAAACAACTACATAATTATATTTACAAAGTTACTCTTTGTAAGAAAAGACCAAAAAGAAATTTCTTACTCTTTAAAATCACGAGGCAGTAAATGATTATGTTGTAACTACTACTGATACGAGCTAACAAACTAACGCAGCTTTGGCTATATACATTTACACGCACATATTTAAATCCTATCAATTCAAATTGCGCAACATCTTCATAATGAGAAACGTAGGACTCCAGAACTTATAATACACTAACACCGTTGTATTAAAACTTATTGTGACAATATTCTCACGTATCATGACTTATTATGCATTACTGTTAATATAAATCGATCTATTTTCTCCATTATTTTCTCTGTCTCCAAGAGACTGGCTGTGAAATCAGGTGAGCGTAACGCTTTCGTGTAATCACACGGTGACACTGCTAAACATGCACTAATGATACACCGGTAACCATAATTATTGCCACAACTAAATAAACTTTTAATAAACAATGCCATGTCGATAATAAAAGAGTCAATCTATTTTGGGTTATTCTACGTAAACTATTATTTACATTGATATCTATATATCTATTGATAAATGTTTATAGTTTAATCGCCCATCGTTCCTCTACTTTTCTGACCTAAGATCGTTACTATAAAAATGTGAGATGATAATTTTACTAGTTTGGATACAGGATTATATGACACCCACCGTTTAGTGCACTCTCGTCTCCTCGACACCTAAAAATTATTTGTTTCCTCTCAGCCCTTAAACAGACTTTATACAGATAAAATCAAGTTCCTCATAAATGTCTAACGTCCAGATTATGAAGTCAAACTAGGCATGTACCATGAAATATTTTAAATACCCCAGTTGAATGCAATTACGAACTGACTAAACATATAATGAGAACTAACAATATTTTACATAATATCACAAACACTAGATGCAAATGGTCATAAATACCTGCATTATAAATATTTATATGCCTACATAACAATACGAGTATTTTATGCATACAGAACATTCCATAATTTTCCAGGTGACTAATTATAGCTCCCTAACAGCTTACAGACATGTAATAAATTATCGTTATTGAACTCATTGATATGTAATCTACTAATACCAACGTCATAGCTGTAGAAATTGTTGTTGAAATTGATGACTGATGTTTCTCATCAATATATGTACGTTATTTGTTAATTGTAGCATTGGTCTATGCTATTGTTAGATTGCGGCGAAGGGCCGAGGATATCAACGTACCTATGACATAGGATACCGAGTATAACGGCGATTTGAAGTCAAGTGGCGACCGTTGTTTATATTACTAGTAGATAAAGTAAACAAACACCTCTCGTCGTAAACAATAATCGCTTCTGACTGTTATTATTTTCCGATATGATCACAGGGTTAAGCGGATAAGTAGGAATGTTGGACAAATTGAGCCATTTAGGGAATAAAATAAAATACTTAGTGCCGAGACAACTATCTGACGATGCGATGCTTTGGCTATGGCTATAAGAGCCCGCTAAGTTTTAAGCAACTAGGCCAACTAGGTATTATAAAATATTTAAGACCTAATGTATGTACACTTAGTTTGCAAATAATGATTTTAATTTGAATTTTCGTCACTGCACTATTTATGCAGTTACTCAGTTGTACTGCAAATATTACTCATAGACAATTACAAATTCTACGAAATGGAACATGCCTTCAATATGAAGCACTTCAATAAATCACACCACACCTCAGATATAATGTTGACTTATACTTACATACAGTCAACTACAAAAGTTGATGAACACATTGAATATTACAAAACATCAGAACACTAAAAGATTCGTCTTTTAACATCAGAACACGAAAAGTGTCGCGTCGAGAAGAGAAAATAATCTTATCATTAGTAATTTACAATAATCAGTCAACATCAATTTTCCATAAGTCGTTACCGAGACGTTAATCATAATGTTGTTATTGAATTTGCTTGTATATGCATAATTTATTATACTTATACATATATATATATATATATATATATATATATATATATATATTTAGTTTAATTATTATTAACAATATCGATTACACTTTTAATTACACCACACTAGTAACAAAACAATTCCTTTATACTTAACGTGTAATTAGTAGAACATTCATTGTTCTCTTATTTACCAAGGGTGTAATAGGTAATACAAAAAATCAAAGGACCAAACAGGCGAAAAATGTATACAACCTTTGAATAATTCTGTTTTACATTTATGCGAATGTTATACAAGAGAATTAAACTACTTAATACGTAATTTATCACGCTTTAATTTTAAATACTAGTATACTATTTAAACTATTTAAATGTATATTTACACTCCCGTTTACACACAAGGAGCATAAAATGGTGGTCGTCTTTGTCCTGAAGTGAAGTTATTTCAAAGCACCCGAACATTTTATGGTGTTTCTATTCTGGTCCAGTAGGTAGATGATTCTGGGCATGTATCGTAATCCACTAATATTATTTGATTTACTCAAATGCAAGAAGAAACAAAACACAGCCAGTCTTTATTATACATAATTGAGGATCATTCTAAATAAATAGCAATACCAAAAGTGTAATTTTTTTTCGGGTTCTTTGAAATAACTCTTTCAGTGACCATGGCAGATGAAAATAAACGAAACGTTAGGGAGAGTATAAATATAGAGTATTATAGTGTAAATGATATAAAAGTAGTATTTTTACATTAAAGCAGTAGTTATATTAAGACGTTAATTTTATAATAGGCCAAGACAAACTTCGATCGTTTTTACAACACGCATCCTTAAGTTTGCGAAGGTTCGGTGTAATGTTTCTGGTATATAGTGAGAATGCCTTCATGAGTTAAAACTGATGTAGGGGAGGCCGGGGTTCAAAGTGCCGAGGGTAGGTTGATCTGATCCTAATAGCTCCGAGTACAAAAAAGTCACAGCTCCAAGAAATAGCAGACCCTGAAGAGATTCAGGTGGATAATAATACGGAAGCCATCCCAGGTAGCGAGCTTTGTCCAGCAACAACAGCAACAGCGACCAACGAACCTCAACCAGGATCCTCAAACATTTCTAATGTGCCAAATAATGTCGTCATTCAAGTCACATCTAGCACATTTTCCCCTGAAGTTATCAAACCCTTACCAAATGCACCACCAAGATCGTCTATATCGACAAAGCGACGAATAAGAAAATCAATACTGACAGATACTCCTAAAAAGAACGCTTTGGCTGAAGAAAAAGCAAGAAGAGAAAACAGCAGTAGTAAAATAAAGGAGACGGAAATTGAAAAAAGAGTCGGCACGAAAAAAGGAACCGGTAAAAAAAGCGAAATTGTAAAGTGATACGTAAATCCAATAACGGCAAAGAAAATGTGAAAAGGAAAGTCCTGCAAGAAGATGATCATGGAAGTAATAGTGAAGAAGACAACCTGGAATGGTATTGTTTAATATGTTGCGACTCATATTCCAATTCACAACCAGGTAAACAATGGATTGAATGCATCATGTGTAAGAATTGGGCTCATTCAAAACGCCTGAAATCCAAAGATGTTCATTCCTATGTCTGTCCGAATTGTAATTCTGATGAATAATCCTCTGAATAATTATTATTTTTAAGTTCTGTGAGACTAAAATAAAACTATTACTAAAGTAAACCATTGATTAGATTAACTATTGATCTCATTAAAGTGAATGCTATGAGACTAAATAAAGAAACTATAGTTCTAAATGTTAAAATTTGTTGATTTTATTTGTGTTTTAATTAAAATAAATAATTTTGTTTTTTTAACAAACAAACGTTTGCCTAAGTTGATTAATATTTAAGATGTTTATTAGTATTAAGCCTATAAATTAAGTTGCATTACATTATAAGTAATAATGCTAGTTACTACTTTTTTTAGTTTTGTTTAATTAAATACTTAAAAGATTGTTGAAAACTTGTCAAATACATTAAAATTTTGTACTTTAATAAATGAAAATTTCATAATTATTTAGTTACATGTGCCTTATTAGTATCTACCTACATACCTTTCTAACTAATATTGCATGATTAATGATTGGAGTTGACAGCGGAACAACTAACCTCAACTGAGGAACAACCAGCCCCTTCGTGGGACGAGTTGTTCCTTGTCGACTTGCTACAGAAAAATTATCTGTAGCCAAAATATATTATTATTTCAATGAATTTGATTATAAAATTTGAAACCAGGATAAATTCTGCTTCTATTTATATAAGAATCATGGATTACAAATCTTTCTATTACAATTATATTGCGTCCTACTCCAAAATCGGAACTTCGAGCCCCGGACACCCGTACTGATGATTTCTCAAAATATAAACCCGCACTAAGCTTGCATTGATGACTATTATACGGTAATACTATGTACTGTGACTTGTATATACTTCATACCAAATGGCCGGTGCATGCAGACAGGATCGATAATAATTATTATAATATAATTTAATAAATTAGTCAATTTGTTATAATATTTTTACGTTTTAATGTGCATAATTTAATTAACTATTACTGTCAGACTGTATTATTTCACTGCAAGGTAAAAGCCACCCTCTCCTTTTCCGCATCTCCCTTCATATAATTCAAATACTTATATGTTCTAAACCTTAACGGTCATTCACTCTTTTATAAAAATTATAACGTAAGTTGTCAATCGTTGATTTTTGAATATTTATTTTAATAATATGAAGAATTTATTTATAGACACGCAGTATCAAAGTCGATATATCGATTTTAAAGATTTCTAATAATCTACTCGGTCACCCCGAGTGGATTATTAGAAATGTTTAAAATCCTCATCTTGACAATTATCAGATAACTAAGCAAGTTTAAAGTGCCACATAGTGCATGTACTACAAATCAACATGCTATATCGATTTTTATGTGGGTAACTAAACGCTAATGGGTTAAAGGCATCAGTAAGTTTATATTAAAAACGAATTACAATCTTACCTGATTAGGTACAAGTTAGTAAAGTCGTCGGTCTCATTACAGTATTTATTAACAGCCATGTATCTAGTAATGTGCAACGAATTAAATCGACATGGATGTTTATGTGCGCGTACTGTTGCGAAAATTCGTCATAGTAAATTAGAAAGCGTGCATGATAATCTGCCAAGCGATGACGGACTCGTGAACTGGCCTCACAACAACACAATCTGCGTGTGTTATCCAATGTTTTATTTGAACCTGTCTGTTCACCACGAATTAAATCAAGGGACAATAGCAAACACAATTTTGCATGTAGACTGTACTTGCGTATAAGCACTATGGGTTAAGTGACAACCATCAATACAAATAACAGGTACGTGCAACAGAAATGATAATATAAAACAAATAACTCACCAAGCGACGTTCTTGTTCTCTACGTAGAAGTCTTAGTTTTCCAAGTGACGAAGTATAATATTTTATTTAAGTGGTAAAGGCGTCTCACAATATTATTTTACTATAGTATTAAGTTTTATGCACGGTACGTTTGTGTAAAGTACCATGCGGAGCGTAACGTTGCACTGTAGCGAGACTCGGAGACAGACTGAGTGAATGAGGGCCGGTCGCTATCCTCTTTTATGTTAGTATATAACTGGTATGCTGGTACCAGTCAACGTAAACGGGAGGTAACTCGAATAAAAAGAACATACTTTTTATTTAATCGCCCACACAATACACATCGAATCAAAAGCATTCTAAATTTTTAAATGAGATATAATCTCATATAAATTAATCGTTGCGTGTAACCGTTAACTGTGTTGGTCACATAACTGTAAGGTTTTGAATGTAAATAATGCTGAGAAAGGCAGTTTATCATAAAATCCTTATTTTTGTTAAGCTTCGCAATAAGTACTTCTAGTAGATTATGAGGATTTCTACCTCTGCAAAATGTAAGCGGTTCACTCCGTCGTGCCGCGACTGCACTTGATGCCGTAGTCTAAATTTATTATAAACCTGCTTTCTTGCATAAGCAGCCAATCTAAAGAAATTATTATTTCTACAATAATTTCTCTTTTAACAACGTTTATATACTTACATGCTATGAGCCTATTGTTTTTCTAGAAAACATAAATAGAAAATGTGGTGTAATATTAAGAATTTAAAAAAATAATATTACGAAATAAATGATTTTACGTTTCCTTATTGCTCATTTCCGATGAGTTATCCTTTATCTACAAATATCTACTGCCAATTTTATATGTTTGAATCCAAATTATATTTAATAACATGTAATTATTAAAATTGTTCTTAATAACTGCATCTTGGCGAAGAGAATACAATTTATTTAAAACAATTATGATATATATATATACAGGGTGATTTTGAAATCGTGTAATTCCTTTTAACCACGCATTCTACTGGTGATATAGAATAACCCTGACCATATTTTTATTTAATTAGAATTATTTTTTTTGAAAAATTTATGTTCCGTTTTTTTCGTGAAATGGTGTCAGATAGTCATATGTTAACCAACCGAGGCAATTTTAATTTTTTACTAATTAAAATAAAAAAACATATTAATAATTAATGTCGTAAATAATAACGGGCGGTCCTTTTTATTGCCCCCTATTATTTACGACATCAGTTATTGTTATGTTATTATTTTTAAATTAGCAAAATCTTAAGATTGTGTCAGGTGGTTAAAATATGACTATTTGAAATCATTTCATGAAAAAAATCTGTACTCTAATTTTGCCGAAACCATTATTCTAATTAAGAAAAAAATATGGTCAGGGTTATTCTATATCACCAGTAGAATGCGTGGTTAAAAGGAATTACACGATTTCAAAATCACCCTGTATACTACTCAAAACAAAATAAGGGCCACTAAGATTTTTTGCTGTACCATGAAAATAATAAAGACTTAAATTGTTTAACTTATGTAACTACAAAATAATGTTATTGGTTAATATAGGCTAACGATTGTTTAAAATAATGATCATGAATAATTGTTTTTTTTAAGTTCATAATGAACTTGGCCATTTTGAATAAAAAACATGAACAAAAGAAATCACCGGCAAAAGACAAAATACTGTTCTTGTCACTTTTGTTTCTTCTTTTTAGTAATGAGTATGTCCTCCTCTCTTAGCAATACACTCCTGAAGCCTCGTATGCATACTCTGGATCAAATTCCTCACGTTTTCATCTGGAATCTCCTCCCAGGCACGTTTTAAAGCGTCAATCAGCTGCTGTTGGTTGTAGACCCCTTGCTCATTCTCTCTAACCCTTCGTTTCAATTGGTCCCACAATTGGTCGATTGGATTTAAATCCGGACTGTTAGCTGGCTATAGTAATACCTCAATACGAGACTTCTAGGACAGTTTGGGTCGATCGAGCTGTGTGTGCGTGGGCATTGTCTTGCATCAGGATGAATCCAGGCTCCACTCGCTGTGCAAACGGGATCACTTGAGGCCTGATGACGTCCTCGATATAACGTTCTGCAGTTACAGTACCCGCATTTAAAATGGTGAGCTCGATTTTACCGTGTAAACTAATCCCACCCCAAACCATTACGTTGGGACCACCGAAACGGTCAACTTCGTGGATGTAGGACTCCGAAAACCGCTCGCAGCGTTGTCTCCACACCCTAACAGGCCGATCATCATTAAAAAATTTTACTTTGCACTCGTCTGTAAAAAGCACCTTGCCCCACTGACGGGAGAATCTTAAACGGTTTGCACGTTGAACCCTGGTCAGAGGAATTCGAACAACTCGTCGTCTTGACATTTGCTGGTCTTCGTGCAATCGATTACGTATAGTTTGATCACTGACACGGGTACCCGTTGTCAGCCGTAGGTGGTGTTGTAACTTACGGGCCGTTACTGTACGATCACGACGAGCACTTAGTTGGACGTACCGATCCTCATGCGCCGTTGTTACACGAACTCTACCTGAACCAGGACTCCTGGCAACACTGCTGGTCTCTTGGAAGCGATTCCATACATTTTGGACAGCTCTTCGAGAAAAACCCAATTGCAAACCCACGTAACGCTGAGAACGTCCTTCTTGAATCATAGTTATGGCTCTGGTTGCTGTAATTGTATCCATGTGCCTTCGTACTGGTGGCATGATTAACGCGAGATGATAAATATATAATAATAATAATATAATATTCTACCACATACACACAACATTATCTAGCCCAAACTAAGCAGAGCTTGTACTATGGGTACTAGACAATGGATAAACATATACTTACATATACTTTTTTTTGTAAATACGTGCATATTATACATAGAAATACCCAGACCAAGACAAACATCCATGTTCATGCACACAAATATTTGTCTTGTGCGGGAGTCGAACCCGCGACCTCAGGCGTGGCAGTCGGTTACACTAACCACTACGCCATCGAGGCCGACAATTAAAAAAAATGAAGAAAATTAATCAATTAAAATTGAAAAGTAAAACTTTTTCCCTAAAATAACCGAAACAAGTTAAGAAGACAATCGAAGAAAAACATAAGAATAACATCCAATTATTTTTTTCTTAAAATGATGGCCAATACATTTCAAATTAGGTACACGAACACCAGCATATAGGAGATCAAACACCAAAGAGTTCGTAATATGTAGTAGTTATCTTACTTATCGTAGTACTTATCAGTTACTTTCAGTTTACTAAAGTGCACTTAAATGTAAATAAACTAGTGGCCCTTATTTTGTTTTGAGTAGTATATATATATTGTATAGTGATGCAGTAACTTCGCGGGTGGTGCAGTGCAGTTTAATTGTTCACCTTTTTATAGGGTTCGTACCCCAAATAGGTATCAATGACAAGTAGATCGAATTTCCATGAATTAAGATGTTTATGCCATACATGTTACTGCATTCAGTCATAGCTTTCAATTAGGCCTTATCCGTGGTAATATTCTTGTCCGCGGTGCTTAAATTTTCTGGTCTTTATAAATATTAGTTGCCTATAAGGAAGAAAAGAAAAAGTTTTGCGAGTAGTGGAATTATTTTAAGCGCCTCCTATACTTTTGATTAAATTCGGTGCGGGTACCAAAACGCGTCGTTTTCTGTGGCCGCCACTGTTGAACCTGGCTACACAGATGTTACAGTGGATGCGAATGCAGGTAATATTACTAATCCTAATAAAGAAAATTCCAATTAGGTTAATATTTACGTGGTCCACATATAGCTATAAAACTGTATTGCTAGTGGGTATGTGATTCTCGAAATATTGTTTATTTTTTTAAACATAATTACTATAGTGATTTAATGTATAGTAAGCACTTTTTTTATTAAGATATAAAAGATATAAATAAAATTATGTATATTTTTGTAAGTGTTGTAAAGGTTTTCTATACGATACGCGTATCCTCTATAAGTAGAAATTGAAAATGAATTTAGAAAATCAAGAACCGAAATTTTGAATTTTGATTTTGAGGGTCGGTTCAGATGAACCCTGGTTTAGACATTGAATTACAAAAGTGTAAAAACTGCATCTAAATCCGTTCTGCGGCAAGACAAAAGTCATGAAATATATTTTTTTTGTTTATTACGTAGCCTCGTTACAGTTTTATATTAGACTAGTTATAATTAAATTTTTATCCTATATATCTTTTTTTAATGTAAGTATTTTGCCGTGGCAACTATACTCCATTATGTTAGTTACTTAACTAAAGGGAAACAATCTAGATGTGTCTTTTTATCTAAAAACTCAGTTTAAAAATAAAATGCTGCTAAAGATCAATGTAAATACAACAATAACGATTACTAAATCAATTGAACCGTTAGTTTAAGCAGTAGTTTATTTGTATAATATGTGTTTGTGTAAAAAGTCACATCATGATTGTTTACCTTTAGTATTGCAATTGAGTTAACATGTACTGAAATACTTTATGTTGTTTTTAATCATTGTTTATTAATAAATTATTGCTATTTCGGCCTTTTTAGCGAGTCCTTCGGAATCATAACTTAGATAATTTAACAGAGCTGTTATTTCTGAAGTGAAACTATCCTTTAAATGATATTTACCTTACAAAAAAATTACATTTGTTGTTAGTAGTTACCTGCGGCTTTAAGCGGGTGGTTGACCTTTTTTACGGCTTGAACACATTAGGTAAAATCTGTTTGGTAGATTATAGTTTAGCCGCGACAACAGTCAGCGTTAATTATAAACTGTTTGTATTAGGTTGACGTAAATTACTAATTTAGTTACTACCTAGGTACATTAAAAACAAATAAGGATTTACCTCTATGTTACATACTTATAAGTTTATTATAACATATTCGAATGTTTTGAAAATCCACGAATATGCAAAATAGCTATTGCGTTGTGCACGACAATATTTAACTATTTATTGCACGACAATATTTAACTACTTATTTAACTTTAACATCGAAAATCATTGGAATGGAATTGTGTGCATCCCTTTGCTGCACTGTTAGCTGGCAGCCCAGATGCGCAATAGAAGTGCAGTTACTTAATTCTCACGTTAAATAATAATTTCCACCAGACCGAAAATCTGCTCAAGAGATATTATACATATAGTGCACATGTATGTATATGCGCAAACAAAACTACACTCTATAGTCCGAAAGGAACGTCAATCCAACACGATTAGAGAGTGCATGACCAATCGAATTGCGTACTATACCTACGAGGGAATATGTATGCCTAAATGAAAGTAAATTTTGAGAATATAATGATTAGAGATGAAATGGATATCCGGTAACTATCCAGTATCCGGCCTTTCCGGCGGCCTAAATACTATTCGGCCGAATACCGGATAACTAGCGTGAATCCGGCCGAATAACGGATTTAAAAAAAAGTTTGGTCATTTATTGCTTTATTTAGTTAATATCACTAAATTAAGATATACAATCAGTAATCAAAACATTTTTAATCACCATAATTTACAGAGCAAACTATGGTGATTAAATACTAATTTCTCTGCATTAAGAGGTAGCAAGCGGCTCCGCTTGTTTTCGTAAATAAAGCAAGCTTCAGAAAAACTTCTCTCGCTGTTGCACATTGCTGCAAGATGCTGAAAGATAGATAGTGGTGCCAATTCTGTTGTCACAAAATTCTCTTATCCTAGCTAAAAATCTCTAAAATTTAGATTAGTCCTGTCAAACGACATTTTGTATTCTGAAATCGCTAAAAGTGACAGGACTAAATTAAATTTTAGAGATTTTAGCTAAGATAAGAGAATTTTGTGACAACAGAATTGGCACCATTGGCAAACTTAGTTAAATTTGGGTATTGTTTAGCATTAGCTGCCCACCAAGAAGGGTCACAATTGTAATCAATTCGCACTGACTTAAGATAAAAGTCAAGCTCACATGCTATCGTGTTTCTTAATTTCTTAACGTTGAACCTGCCTAGTATTGTTTTCATTTGCTACCTCATCAAAGCAATCCTAAAACGTGTCATGAGCTTTGCGAGATACAGCTGACTCTATCTCTTCTCCTCTCCTTTTTTAGCCAGTGTTGAAGATGAACTGCTACTGGAGGACTCTTCACAACACATTTTTAAATATTCCAATAGAATCTCCTAGCACGCTCTATCAGCATCAAGCACCCTCAAGTAGTTTGTTCTGAATCTCGGGTCTAGGTATTATCGGTATATTCATGCGCCGCCTACGCAAGCGTGCTTCGTGCGTTGTACCAAACGTCAACGTTCCGCCGGATATTCGGCGGCCGAATATCCGGCTATCCGGCTACAAGGTTGGCCGAATATCCGGTATCCGGTATCCGACTAAACTGCTATCAGTTTCATCTCTAATAATGATATCGGCTTGCAGATACTAGATAGATATAGAAAATCTATATTATTAAGAAAAAGTAAGTCTATATTATTATATAGACTTACTTTATAAATTTAAACTATTACCTTGTAAGTCTAAACTGCAGAGTTTACAAACAATTAAACAACAGACCCAGTTTAGGAACAACTATATGTGGCCCGCATTATTTTTTGTTCTGTGTGGTATTCCAAATAACACTTGGCACACAGGCACTTGGCGAGGCTACCATTAAAACCGCTGCGCTATTACTTACTCAAAATTTATTAAGCCCTGGTAATTTGGCAATGTTCTGAATCTACATGGCAGGGACATCGAAACGTAAAACGAGACAAGTGCTGTTCTGAGTTGAAAGACCTAGTGACTAGAAGTATGTATAGGTGCGGCTGCGAATCACGGGTTAATTGTTATTATCCGAATTAGGCCAACAAAGGTTATTGAGGTGTGCGCTCACGAACATTTCTATAGTATACATACCGGGCTACTATTGAAATCTTGTGAACAATCCCATCAATGAGTCGTACCCGTAACTCGGTAAGCAGACCGCCTAATTTTCTTTGAACGACATGACCAAGGGTGGTATATGGGTAAGGACATAGAGGATGCACAAGTGTTTCAACCAGCTTTTGTATTGTAATATCTTCTCCGCCGCCATACCTGTGTGTGTGTGTATAAAAAAGGCGTAGCTTGATTAGGTATTTTAGCCCATGGTTCCTGAATATTTTCGAATACCGCGTTCGTCAATAGACATTGTCATCATACATTTGCAAAGTATTCATATCGCATGATAGTGAAAGCCTATAAAAAATAGCGATTGTTCTTTGGCCCAAAACACACTTGTACATAGAAAACGGGTCTTGACCCCATACTATAACTAATGATTATAAACTGACATCGAACATTTATTTTTAAACCTTAGAGGTCACAGCCCATATATTATCTAGTACTAAAAATAATTGAATGTCTTATATTCAAATCTTCGAAGTTCGTGAGATCGTTCTACTAACCTACTCGGATTTAGTGCAGTGCTTTTGAATGGTCATCCCCGCCCCTTGAGACGTAAAGATCGGACAACAATAGAACGATGGACCAAATGGAGAACTTTCTAGTTTACTTCATACAAGCACTAAAACGCCATAATAAGAATTTACTGACATTTAGGCAAATTAAGTGGTTGTAGCCTTTTCTACAAAAAGCTATTTACTAATTGTAAAACATTATTATCCTAAGACTTCCACACTGTCAGAGAAAAAGAAAGAAACTTCATTTAGGTAGGTACGAATAAGGCATTTATAAGCAAAGTAACTGTTTAAAAAACTGCAATAAAATCATTGACTTCTTGTAACGAGGAAAATACGTTCGTGCCTCACGGCTGCACCGATGTAGGAAACCTGTTCACCTTCATATCAGACAAAAGCTGGCGCCGTAGCTGATTTATCCAGAGACGCGCGACGCACGAAGGGAACAGCTACATATTACGGCAAATTAATTTTAAGAGAGGAGGAACTCGCCGTTGCTAATTATTTGTTGAGAGTATGGATGTGCCGTCTTTTCCGAGATAGTGTCATCTTACAGCAAACTGTATCCGCGTAAGAGTAGTAACACTGTTACTGAGTTTCACGCGTAAATGAGTGTTCCAGCCGCTCATATAGGTACCTATGTACCTCGTCCTTTCCTCTTAATACATTTGCAATTGCATTTATCTAGAGTAACTGCTATAGGTTTACCAAGAAATATTTATTTTTATTAATCAACATTAACTCTAGCTCATTCCCTTAGTGCTAAAGAAATTATGAAACGCTTCATGTATATTAGAGTATTTGCCTAAGAAACCTTGAGGTTTCTCTAGAAAAACACTTTTGATAGAAAAACAGGTTGTACATACATATACATAATACAGCACACTCCAGAATCTTAAGACGATGCACAGCTTGTCTAGCTTATTCAATGAAGAAAAAAAATTATCTCTCTCCAAGACATAGCTCCTGCTATGTGCTTTAAATACCCTACACATCTACACTCACTATATAGAGTGGCGAGTTTCTGAATGGGGTTATAAAATATTTTAATTAAACTTTATCAAGATCTATTTATCGGCTGGACCCATTAAATTCTTCAACTATAACCTATTTGAATCATTGATGATTGCAATCGCTGATGCGTACAATCAGACTGAATGAGCTAAAGCAACGGCAAATCCATAAGTTCCTATGCGCATTCTTTTGTTTGTTTTATGTGGAATGCAAATGGTGCATACCTACCTCTCTACTCATATTCTACCATCATACCATACGACACTACATCCTCCTGCAGTTTGATGCACCGCATTCATCCGAACCATCTGATTTTTATTTGTCAATTATATTGCGCTTACCGCGTTGATTCGCAAACATATGCGTGCATCTCCCGAATAAACTATACATTATTATTTACCAAAACATAGCCAAAAAGAGCACAAATATTACGACAGTGGTTCGGCTGTACCCTTGGCATTACTGATGTCCGTGACTATATCTAGGTTCAGATTGAATCACCACAAACTTATCTCATAAGGAAGTTGGTTGATATTGACTAAGCCAACTCAACCTTTTTAAATTCAGCCAACGAATTTATAAAAAATCGAGTTGGCTCGACACGTCACGAAGTCTGCAAAAGTAAAGTAATGAAACATCGTTTTGAGTAAAGATCATATTAAATGTTACGAGTTATACTGTCTGACTTTATGATAACGACGTTATATGCATAGCTATAAGTCCTTTTCAATGCTAAAGTTGACTTTCGGTTCAACATAAAGTAAATTTTCCTAAATAGCTCTTCTAGGCTCTTCTTCTTTAATGATACAGAAAAGTTATAGGTTATTATAATTAGCTACATATTGTGATGCATTTTAAATAATGATTTCTCTTATCATGCATTGTAAATGGAATTTGAACGGTTAGCACAATTAACGATTCAAATAATTATCGTGATTTGTAACAGTCCGTTACGAAGTATCTTAAATAGTTAATAAGATTAGTTTATTTATTTATTACTAGCTGACTCGCGCAACTTTGTCTGCTTCACATAAGAGAACTTTTCCCGTTCATGCAACATTTTTCATTGCTGCTCCATTCCTATTAGCCGTGGCGTGAAGTTATATAGCCTATAGCCTTCCACGATAAATGGGCTATCTAACACTAAAATCGTTTTTCAATTCGAACCAGTAGTTTCTGAAATTAGCGCGTTCAAACAAACAAACAAACTCTTCAGCAATATAATATTACTTAGTATAGATTGGATTTATAGCATGGAGCTAGATCTGGTACGTATCACGTTCCGTAACTACCTCATATTATGCTATATCACTTTCATGTTATTCTTATTACTTATGCTGTAATGGCTATGATGCTAGGTAAAACTCACACTAACGTATACATGGGGATCAAATCTGTATACCCAAAAATAGTAGCTACTTATATTTAGTTGCCGAAACGTATAAATCTGCCTATAAGTAATAATTAGGGTTATTATAATAAGAGGCAAACTTGTCGCCGTCCCCCCGGGTACATTTCCAAACCCCATGCTGCGATGGACAGTCCTCAAAAATCCCAATAACACTGCTGATCCGGAATCGAACTGTTAGGTCCCGCCCATTATTACTACTCAATCAGTTTGTGCCAGCGTTTTGCAGACAATCGCAAATACAAGCACAAAGCTATGCAACGTACTTACAAGTTCATTAAAAAAAATGTACCTATACGTTCCTAAATAATAGACATACCTACTACAAAGAAAAAAGTGGCATTTGACTAGCATGTGTATATGACGAAGAAAGAACAACCATTGGGTTTTACGAGTTTATGAGTGAAGATAGCAACTCGCCAGAGTCCAAAAGATAGCGTAAAAATGCAAAGAGATAAGTAGAGCCTAGCTGAAAAGAAGAACCGAAGATGAGGCTTATTTGTAGGTCTTGTTCAGCAGTGGATTGCAACTAGGTGATTACTTAGGTGTGTTTTGCAAAATTGGCAATCTGCTAGCATTTAGGAGATTCAAAGCTACTCTTGTTGGCTGTCGCTCTTATATAGCGTTTATGATACTGCTCCACTTCTTTGGATCGTATCGTGTTGTCACGTAGCCTATATTTGTTCGTGTTAGATAAGCCGCTATATGAGATAGCTTTCATAATAAGTGAGTTATTTAAAGTCAAACGTAATTAATTTAATTCGGACAGGTAAATCCTGAAGATTTTTACAGTTTTATTTAACGATGTATTTGTTTTGTCGAGAGGATGGTCCATTGTCATATAAAACTTTCGATAAATGGCTTTGCAGATTTAGAGAACAATATTACCGATATTTGCATAATTATGTTGATTTAGTGACAAACAGAAAATCCTAATTCTGAATTCGATAGATGGCGCTTCCGTCGGTAATATTAGTATTTTAATTAACATCTTGCCTATCAGAAAGGCTAGAACAACGGCTGCCGGGCCAACTAGTAATAGAAATGATTTATTTCCATTTGGTTTAACAATGAAGGATCACGTCATAAGGAAATCCGGCGCACGTAGGTATATTATGGTATCTACCATTTTATATATTATATTAAGCATATAATTGTGGTGTCAGCCAATGTTAATGGGGGTTTTAATAAATAATTCTCATTAGCAGCACAGAGACTGGCATAAAAAAATAATATCGGTCGGTCCCAGCTGGCATGAACTTACTTTGGGAATTAAATATTACTAACGCCTGGACGTGTGTAAAAACGACGGCGGAGTATTTTGTATATTTTTCTTTCATTAGGCTTTTGTTATGACAGGACTGCTGAGCAAAAGCCTCTCCCTTAGACATCCGAACTGTTCAAAGATATCTCCTGCCGGACCCTTTCAAAAACGTACATACAAGTCATCCCGCCATCTCCGTTTAAGTCTACGCCGTCGACTGTCTTGTGGCACCCAATTCGTCACAAGTATGAATTCCTCAAAAGTAGTAATGTTTTTAAATAATGTAAGCATAACGCCATGTTATGACGTAATATAGGGTTGTAGCCTCAGTATACAGTGTCTTATCTATGGTTGTAACATACCTACCCATAATAAATAGTAATGACTGCATAAACTAGTCATTTTAGGAAATTAAACAAATCCTAACGTGGTAGGTACCGTAATTTATAAAGTAGGTACCTACTTACATAACTTACATTGGAATTAGTGCACCACCATCTAAAATATTTTAGATTACTTCTTACTGCCTCAGTGGCGCAGATATTAACATTAGACGTTCGATTCCCGGATCAGGAAGTATTATTGGTAGGATTTTCTGTCAAGAAATTCTGAATAGCTGCATGTGCCCGGTAGCCAACGAAGATCGTAAAAGTTTAGTAATGACTAATGAACCTCTACATATCCCTTGGAGTATATACATATACATATGTATATACATAGACATGACATTATTTTACATATTTTACACGGACATTATCTGACAATAATGGACAGCTGTAATGTATAACTAAACTTATTGGTAAGTGACGAGGTTTAGGGAAACATCTAAAATGGCAGCAAAATATACAAGTCATCAATGACTAAAAAAATCTGAAATAATTCTATCCCAACCCAAGATGTAGGTACCTTACAGATAGACTATGGGATACCGTCACGGTTTCAAGTCACACGATGAATAGATATGTGTATAATACAACGAGAGACGTTTGTTTAAGGTAAACTGACTACTTCTCAGAACAGTCAAGTGCCTAGAAGAATCTATTTACAGATGAATATGGTACATAAATTGTTACCTTTATATGTTTTTCTAAGAACCTCTGCTACTTAACAGATCGTTGTATTTTTCCTGCGTAATAGACACGACGCGCGGGTAATTTTTGGACATCTCATAACTAGGCGTGACTATATATTGTCGTGATCAGATTTTTGAAACAAACAGAACAGAATTAATGGGTCGGTCCATTTTTTGTACCGTGTGTGATTCGAACTTACTACACTCGGCATAATGGCAGCATTGAGGAGACCACCGCATAAACCATTACGCATTTCGTGTAATATACCACACATACAATTTGTAGCATTAAACTAAAACAAAAACACAATTAAACAAAAAATATTTTTATTATGTCATTATACACTTTACAAAAAATATTCTAGAACTAAATTAATACATGATTGAAATCTTAGTAGCCTAACCATAAAATAACTGTAATAAAAAAGTATATGTAAGGCACCACATTATTTAATATTATGCAAAAACTTAAACCATTATGCAATATGTACTGTACTTAAACATAGGAATGTGGACAATCCCCTATAACCATTGTCTTCCATATAGACATTTTACCTAATAATTGTTTAGTTGTGGCTACGAGGCATCCATAACCGACGTCTACTTTTCAAGCTTGCTGACTTCATACAAGTAGGCCGCGAACAGTTTTATCTGTAAAATAAACAAAGTCAAACATGAAAAAAAGATATTAAGAAGTTCTTTTTTCAAAATTTGTAATCTGTGCAAAAAGTATTTTATCTATATAGATATGTATCACGAACATTGGTACACAATTTTACTTATAAAAACATATTGCACCTATAATATTTTCGAAGGATAAGGCAAAGGTTAAGCTCGGCCGTATCTAATGTGCATAATTTAGGTGTGATAAATTACAAAGACATAACAAAATCTATGTTTAAGTGTCATGTAAGGCTAAATACGGGTATTCACCCGTCCCCAGGCTACTGAGCTAGAATGATAAGTGATAACATTGTATTTATACACGTTTCTTTACTGCAACCTCAAAACCATAATATAGGTACCGTTTACCACGATTTGTATTCATATATTCATGAAGCTTATACTTATTCGAACAGTGTAGAAGACTACACCTTCCTGGTAATTGCACAAAAGAACCTTAATAAAGAAGTAAGTTAGGTACCAGTATAAAAATGTATACAGGCGGTAAAGTATACCTACTCGTCAATGAAAACTAACTACTCGTCGTAAACGTCAATGGTTTACATTTTTTGTATTTATTACATCTTTCAAGAAAACCAACGCGCTAATTGTATTCGTCTACCTGTCCAACCTGCGACATTCTTGTGACATCTGTAATCGTCTGGCTATAGATACCTATTTATTACTAATTTTAACTGTGACAACAATCACAAAATTCTTTCACGTCTTATTTTTATTTATCTTATTGTTACAAGCAATAATTAAATCACGTCAGAATGAATTTTAAAAAGGATAATATTTATTTTGACAAACTAGTAGGAAATTATATAGACAGCCGACGGATATTATACCTACTTAAAATACTGTATCGAAGAATCTTACTTGTAAAATATGAAACATTCAAAATAAATTAGGCAACACGTGCTAAGAATTTTCGCGAAGTGTAAAATCGGGCATTGATAAGCGTGGGCTATAGGTGCCCACTATCGAAGGCTTGAGATTATAAGCTAACCAGGGGCAAACCCATAAAGCGATGAAGGCATCAATTATCCTATTTAATATCTTATTGTTGCACGAACATGTATTTTAGTGGCTATAGAGTGATATTTTATAACCATTTATGCTTCAAGAGAGAGATGCGGCATGAAAGTGGATGTAGTGACAAGAATAGAGAAGAGAATAGAAAGAATGGACGAGAAAAGACTGACTAAGAAAGTTTATAAGGCTAGCGTAAATGGAACAGTCGCAAGGGGAAGACCTAGGCAAACGTTTCTCGATCAGATCGGAGACGTTCTGGATAAAGACCAGGTTAAGAGCACCGAGAGCCGGCGAGCCTTTATAAGAAATGTTATGAAAATGAATGAAACCCGAGAAGTGTGTCAGGATCGTAGCAAATGGAAATCCGTTGCCTCTGCCTACCTCTTTAGGAAACAGGCGTGAATCTATGTATGTATGTATTCTGCACCAAAAAAATATTCTCTCCATTGTTGTACTAATTTCTGTCTCACGGTATATCTGCTTGTACTCTAGGAAGACATGGATAGCTTTCTTTGCGACCAGCAGATATAACGTAGCAACACAACGACTACCTCTTTGGTCCAGCGGTGTAAGGGAAAGCACACATGCAACTCGTGGAATGAACCCCGAGTCAGGCAATTTATTATTTAGAATTTTCTTGCATTCTTTGTGCCCGTTTTTTTGTTAAAAGCACATTTAGTATATTATCTGAAATCATCTTCGTAACTATACAATAGACTCAACTATGAAACAATGACGTTTTGGATGCGTGAAAGTTAGTACAAGTTGTTTCATTACTAATGGAAAAATATCTTTTGGTTACGCCTTAACGGAAAGTTCAGCCATAATACATAGTGCCTGAATGGCCATTGTGTAAAATGTGTAACGTAAGTTAAAATGTTATTTTTTATATAAGATCTTTTGTCGTTTTATTTTAAGACGATAAATTCGGCTTTCTGAAAAATTTTATGGTATTTCCTAAGAATTTCTTTACTGCCATGTATGGAGAATCGTATATTTTGAGAGATATCATATTATTCTTATCTTAATATACTATTAACGGGTTTTCAGTCGTTAGCTTATTGTACAAATTATAGTACACAGGGTGTCCGGTAATTAATGGATAACCTAGAAATGTCTTATAGTACGGCCTTCAGTTCTACTATAAGACATTTCAAAGTTATCTGTATATGCATACATCAATATTATGTAGCTATAAATACCTATCAATAAAATGTAATTTTTAGCATTTTTTATACTTTTATCGTTATTTTGCTCGTTTTTAAGTAAGTAAATAGGATCGAAATATTACTTGTTACTGGTGCAAAATAGGCAGCTACTACACATTACTATATGCAGATAATAATAATAATAATATTCTACCACATAGACACAACACCATCTAGCCCAAACTAAGCAGAGCTTGTATTATGGGTACTAGACAATGGATAAACATACATATATAGTTCTTTTTTTGTAAATACATATATATTATACATAGAATATTAGATATATTGATGTATAGTACCTACCTAAGTACCTACTATACATCGATATTATTAAGGTCGTGGGAGTGAGCATACATATCAGTAGGTATGGTGTAAACGTTAGTGGCGTGTACTCACGCCCTCGATGTAGTTGCGCACGTTGATCTTCTCGTTCTGCGAGTGCGCCATGTCGTCGCCGGCGCCCATGGGCAGCAGCAGCACGTTGCGGCCGCTCGCCTCCTGCAGCGTGATCGTCACCGGGATCGACCCGCCCTCGCGGGACATGTCCGGCTCCGTCTGCACACACACACACACACACACACAAATTAGGGTTGCTAGCTCTTAAAGCCGAAAAGCCGGACGGACACCTTTAATTTCTTAATCTTAGTAGAACACGACATTTCTTTAAAAGTTTGTTTTTCTTTCAAAAGTCAAAATTAGAACATCTAATTAGGCCTTATACGCAACCAAAAAGCTTGACTGTGTTCGGCTTTATCCGCCACGTGGGCCACGGCCACGGCCTAAGTCGCAGCGGCAAACCGTCGGCGAGACACAATAGGTTTTCAGTCATGTCTGGCATTCCAAGTATTGAAAATACACTATATTGTTAATACTCGTTTGAATAAGAGTATAATTATACGCTTAGTGAGAATGAATTAATTAAGAATGTATGATATAACTGAAATATAATATATGCTGGCTATACCTACATATAATTATATCAGGTTTATTGCTTAATTATGTACGTAACACATGTATTGCGTACATGTTAAGTAAGTAGGTATAATAACATTTTAACTGTATCTTCTTTACATCAAGCTTAGCAAGTTTTATTCTATCAATTTATTATAATTAATTTTTAGATTTTGCCATATATACATAAGTCACGAGTTAGGCATACATAAGTCACGAGATATATTATTAGTATTATTCAATTAATCCTGTAGATCAGAGTTTCATAAGTTCTAATCAGGGATCTAACTAATTAAATAGTAAGTAATAAAAATGCTTATTATATTGTTACCTGATAGATTAGTCTGGTGGCACGCGCCGCGGCCTGGTAGTGCGGATGGTCAGGGTTCTCTGTCCACGCGCGCCCGCTCTGTGCCGAGATACGCATCGTGTTTGGCGATTTCCTTTCCGCCCACTAACAAAGAACATACACAAAATTACTACTGTATTATTACTGTTTGTCGTTATATTCAAAATTACTAAAGCTGTTTGCGTGCGATCGTGATGATTCGAGATTTTTGAGTCGCACTATGTGTCATTAGGTTTCTCTGTAAGGAAATTCTCAAGAGCAGTACAGAGTATTGGTTATAATATGTCCGGTAGACGACAATAGGCAGCTAGCTATTACGTGGAACCTAAACACATGACTGGCGAAATCTGGGTGAAATATACCTTTGAGGATATGCATGCATGATTCTATGTATAGGTACCTACGTAAGAACTACACATGTATCGAAGCTACGGGAATTTATCTATGACGAAAGAGGAAATTTACTGTCCTTTATTTAAATTTTACGTATTCGGCGTTAAATTCGGTAGCAGGATAAGTAATACTATGACGAAGAATTTATTGCCAATGTTCATACAAGGATACATACACCAGACTGTTTACCTACATTTCACAATGTATCCGTAACAACTTTATGTGTCATTATTTCACAACGACTAAGTACAGTAAATACTATATTATTTGCTGTACTTAGGCGTTACAATTGTATAAATACACTGCATGCATTGTTATCACTTATCATTATCACCGACAAAATTATAAGGGGAAACCCCATTCTCAAATAATGAATATAAACTACTGTTATGTACAAAAGGTAAAATGTGTATGGATGTGAACTCAAGGCTGACCTTCTTGTTAACGTAATCAAAGACAAGCTTTTCTATTTCTTCAGGCTCCTGGTTTGGAACAATTCTTATCGAGAACTTTCCAATAACCTTGCCGGGAATTACAGTCTTCGCTCCGGGTTGGAAAGCAGCACCTAAAAGATATAAAGACACATAATTTTATAGCCTACATTTTTCGGAATAGAACTGTAAACTAATACTCTTGCTTTTGCTTGCGTAAAAGTAGGTTAGGTTATGTAAGTAAAAGTACTTTTTTTAGAATAAAATATAGGTTTGTTAGTAACAGCAGATATTTTTTTTAAAGAAAATATATCCAATGTATCTCGGTGATAAATTTATAATATAGATTTAGATTTTTAGTATTAGTGAAAGAATTTTTAAAATTGGTTGGTTACTTTTTGAATTACTTACAAAAAAAACCTTTACTCTTTATATTATTAGTAAAAATCATATAGAGTAAGAATAACATGAGTCATTTTAAATTTAAGTTATTTAAAAGTAGAAATTCGGTATCACGAATATGTCTTCATGTATACGAATATGTATTTCTTTTCTTAGAATAAGCATTAATGTAATAACTACTGGATGTCAATGTTAATAAATAAATGTCTACTGAGATAAAATAATTAGGTAATTTCGTTTCGACAAGATAAAGTTGAATAATATTACGCTAGAAACTAATTGCCATAAAACGTAATTAATTGGGTACTTAAGTGTTTCATATAGAGAGTATATCTTAACTCAGAAATGTATGCGTCTGTCATATGGGGATCGAAACCACAACACTTGGCGCACAAGCTGTGGCCAGGTGACCACTAAATGAAATCATTGCGTCATAGCGCATACGTGTTAGTTACATGTATTTCACAATAGTTATTGCTATGACATTACCACCAACTTCATGGAATCCTGGGTTCAGTCTCTTACTTGCCACTACAAGTGAGCGAAGTGACCACTGAATTTAAGCCATTGCGTGATACGTGCTAACTGCACACATTTCGCATTCATATCTATAGCTTATTCCATCATTACCACGAATGTTATCGACTGCCAATCCTGGCTTCACTAGCTCAACAAATACCTTACAGCAGTTACTTAAATAATTACCAAACGTTAATAAGATTGTATAAATAAGGATAATTAAATAATAAGAGTTGATACCATCCGCTCGCGTGGTAGCTTCCCTTGACTTAATATTATTATAAAATCCCTATAAACAATAATAGTTATTGCTTCGTCCCTGCACGCAGAAATAACGATTAATCAATCATCATTATTGTTTAATATTTATTATGATTTATAATAAATTACCAAAGAAAATATTACATTCTTTGTAAATTAAGAAACCAGTTGCATGACACTTTTCCTTTAACAAAACCTTACATAATAGTTAGACTGTCGCCATTATTGTCTATCGGTGATGCTCAGCCTTAAGGAGTCTGCCCACTACGCCGTCTCATACCATGGCCGTGCTAGGAACGTGTCAGGCAAAAAAATATTCTTTGTAAGGAAATGTATAAGGCTATGCCCACTGGACCGTTCCGTCACCAACCAGCAGTTCCTATAGCAGGGCGTACCGTGTTGCGTTTCGTGTCTGATACGTTCCTATCACGGTCATGGTATGAGACGGTGTAGTGGGCAGACTCCTTTAGAATAACTATGTTCAAAAATAGTTTTTTTTGTAATCTATTATTATTGCCTTTAATACCTCTTCAATCTTTAGTGCTACGTATAAAACAAAAAAGCCGCGATAGACTAGTGGGAGAGCATTGACCACGCAGAAGACTCGAGTTCGATTTCGAGGCCTGCCTTCTCAAAGTTATGTGCGTATTTAATAGTCAATTTATTATGAATCTCTTTACGGTGAACTTTTCCCTGATAACCCACAGAGAACTAGCGTCCATGCCCAGTAATGAGGCAGTTTTTATACAGAGCTGAACATTATATTTTT
Organism: Catocala nupta; assembly: GCA_963675205.1. Lineage (NCBI taxonomy): Eukaryota > Metazoa > Arthropoda > Insecta > Lepidoptera > Erebidae > Catocala > Catocala nupta. Next base: position 18,347,995 of record OY776079.1, read on the forward strand.
TGTAGGTGTAGTCAGCAAAATTTAAACAGATTTTATTTTCTTTTTATCTAACAAGATTATTAGAGATTTGAATAATGAATTACTAATATTATTGTTAACTCCTCCTACTAAGCTTCAAGGCTTCTTTTAAGAGTAGGTTCAAGTTCAAGTCTTCCAATGGGTGGGATTTGAACCCATGACCTCTCATCGCAAGTCCAATGTCGTATCCATTGGGCTACCGCCGCTTAGATCGCATGCTATATTTGTACTATACAAACACCAAATAACAATCATATCAAACAACGGTTTCTCTTAAAGTAGTATCGTACCTTCGATGCCGTGCAGTGAAAGACTTGGGTACCTCCAACGGTGCATGAGAATTTGTTCCTTGTCGCCATTGTGAGCCAACTTAGGAGCGCCAATTGAGTTTCTAATGGAAAAACAAAGAATTAGAAATTAGATTGGGGACCGATATATAAATATTCAGAATTCATGGCGGCTGAACTAATATTAGGTTCGTATACTTGCAAGTCATGATAAGGTTACATCCGTGTTTCTTTGTGATGTAAGTAAATAAAGATATGTTTGATTTTATTTAAGATTTCTTTAGAAATATCCTATAGTCCTAGTCAGCTGAGCTTTAACGTTTATACCGTCATAAATATCGACTGAATTTCGGCATTTCAGTATTGCTCATAATCCGCCATTGAAAACATAAACCATAAACAATCGAGTGTGCTCGACGCCCTATCGCGTCACCGGGGTTTGACGAGTACAAATCTGAAGACGTCGATCGGCGTCAACGGTAATTGTAATTGTAATTGTAATTGTAATTGGACTCCCTTTTCGCGCTTTTTTTCTTTTTATTTCATTTATGCGTGAGGCGTCAACGGGGTTTGAGAGGTTATTATATATTTTCCAATTAACTAACAGGTAAATTTCAAGTAAATTGCATAGTATAAGCTTCGGATTAGAACGCGTCGAGTGATATTGTCGAATGACTTTGTTAAGTTAAAGATTATCTACATGACTGTAATGTGCGAAGATAATAAACTTCATATTGTATGTAAGTGTTCTCTTCCATTTAAAGGCACAACCACATATTGCAGTAAAATATTGCGCGTTTAATAGCCTGTTTACATAAAAATATTTAAGATTCTCCCTGTGGCTACGTGTACAAATCTATTGACATATTGAAACATGTTATTAATAATTAGGTAACGAATATGAATCACAAAACACTTTATAGGTACGATGAGGAACAAAGAACTTCAACGGACTACGACCTGGGCAACAAACAGGAGAATTTATGTATACATACAACATAACATAAGGTCAAAGACCAGAATATCACATTAATTCCGATAATCTGCTGAGTCATACTACAGCTGACCATTTTTGTATGTTTTGATAACGTACAATGTACCTAATATTAATAATTGGTACATGCCATGGCACAAAGTGATGTCATTTTACAATATACTCTTTGTTTTCACATTCTTTTGTCACCAACTTTACTAATTAAAGTAACTATGTATTCTTCTATCTATATCTTCTTCTTTATGTTAGGAGGCTGGTCATCTGTCATACAAGTAAGCAACGTTTTACTTACACAGTTTTTGCGATTGAAAACTGTATTATGAATACCGATTAATGTGCAACACTACCGCAATGTTTTACGAATAGGTATTTGTAAAAAAAATAAAAGTATACTCCATAATATAATTATTTACCTGTAAGACTCTGTGTCAAAATCTATGGTCGTGTACAGTTTCTTCTCATGATCGGTTAAAGGTGCGACGGACTTGTAAATGTCGGTAATTAATATCTTGCCATTCTTGTCCACCAACTCATTCATCAAATAAATAAGGTCGGTCATCGCTGTAAATCAAACAATCATTCAACTCAATTGATACTCAATGTCATGTTTTTTGTGTGTGTAATAAAAATTGGCTAGACTAAGGTATGTATTTCCTTATCTATTGTTAATAAGGTAATGTCGCAGGGTAATGGAATATCAATTCATGAATGATATGGAATTTCAAAATTGTATGAATGTAGCTATTATATCCGCAGATACGTACGTTCACACGTTGAATGCCATATCCACACAATAAAAAATAATACTTATTTTTTATTGTGTACCCATATGGCATTCAACGCTTTCAACTGTTATTTGTGACCGGCGGCGCGGCGTTCAATATGATGTACCTAATTTGCGTAGATAAAATGTGTACTTATAAGTTAACGTATGCCTACATAAGATTTTAAAACAATAACAAATTATTTTGCTATTTCTTTGGCGGGGTCACAAAAAACCAGCTCTACTGTCGAGCTCCAAGCCTGGGATTATATTGCTCCGTCAGGTTGCACGAATGATAGGTACTTTATTAATTTTTAAATGAACACGGTCCGATAATAAAAAAAACAGCATAGACGATAATAAACCCGCCCTCTACTTCAGATTTAAACGTAGATAACTTGCACACTTGAGCATGCTAGAATTGAATTAACCATTACCTTACGATACGGGAAGAAACATGCAATATACTACGCCTTTCGATTATAAACTTCTAAAACTAAACGCTTGCAATGGTAAAGTTAGCCCGTGCCCAACTCACTGCATTTTATGCCAATTTGTCCATATTTTCAAATTAAATATTTATTATTAGAATGAGGTACTTGATCAAAAAGTTTTATATCCGTGATCGCGTGGCATCATGAAATCCAAAGCATTGCCACACCAACATTGTACATAATCCTATACTACAAATATTGAATACTACTTATTGTACTATAAAAAGAACATACCGGGCACTCTATTTTGTATTTTATTGTTTAACTTGTCGGTAATTTGCTGTTTATGTTCACCGCGTTGAATTTAAAGTCATGTTTATATAACAAGTTCATAGTAAGTAGGTACCCAAGTATAACAGGCACCACTCTAGAAGTACCAATTTTGATTATTACCTCGAGGTAAGCCAGTTTCGATAAGCTGGTCCAACTTGACGATCAATCAGATGTACTTGTACTCGAAAGAGTAATAGGTAATATGAACGTTGAATTTTTCTATAAAATACAAACAAGAATATAGAATTACACTGTTTTCTGTATGAATTTCATTTTCTTGCTGTCGCTGACGTAATCTTGTCGTCAACTGTAATACCTTTATCTATATAATTATGCCACAGAGGCGATTTAGAAATTGTTTCTAAGGATAAGAGACAGTTATTAAAGGCTTATTAGCTTTGTGCAATGTTACCAATACCCGATAAAATCGCCACTTGTGTCTATATTTTTTTAAAGAACTTTGGCGGCGACCCGTCTTTCATGAAGCGTTTCCGTAGGCTATAAAAGGCAAAAGCTGTCAAAACGTATCGTAAAAGGCACATTTGGCTATTCATAGAGGAATATTAATGCCTACACGTATGCATGGAAGTGAAAGTTGTGTATGGCATAAGAAGCATGAGAGCAGAATAAATGCTGTAGAAATGAGAGCGCTGAAAAACATAATATGTGGTGTGACTCTAAAAGATAGAATAAGAAGTAGTGTGATTAGAGAGAGATGCGGCATGAAAGTGGATATAGTGACAAGAAAAGAAAAGAATATGTTAAGCTGGTTTTAGCATGTAGAAAGAATGGACGAGAAGAGACTGACTAAGAAAGTTTATTACAATACATAATGGGATATAGTTATTTTCTCAGACGATGCCACTATATTGAATTTATTTCGATAGGTATCTATTAACACGAGGTGATTTTAAATTACATGACGATAAAGTTTTATCAATCTATGTAACATAACTCGTAGCTTCTGATCATGTATATCGGTTTAAATGTCTAATCCAAACAACATGGTATTATTATAGCGTAGTTTGGATGTTTTCAAGCCCGATTTTAACACACGCTATGACAGAATTGTTGTGGGCCCCTGTATGCTAGCGCTGTAATATGCAGCGACTAAATTGGAAATGGTTGTCAAGTTTTGTAAGGAGTTAGATAGCTTGTTTTAGTATACACCTCTAGAATAAATCAATATTTGAAAGCAGAATACATTTGCCAGCTATTTATTTAGTTATATACTAAATTCGTGGTGCACCTTCAACATCCTTCCAAGGGCGCTTTACCGCTCTATCCGAACATCGCTTTCTTCGCATCAATGAAGACGGATGGATATTCATAAATGCGGAAAAAGTTCAACGCTATTGAATAGATAACATTGTCGTATTTATAATTCAGGTACATATAACAAGTTCAGTGCTAACTCATAAAATATATTGTCATTTTTTTTCTTTCGTTATTGAATTATCTAAAACGATTAATATTGATTATGATAAGGCACGCAAGCTGCGATAGCGTGTGCCTGAGCTTGGTAACTGAACTAAGTCATGATAAAAGATCTTATCAAATTAAATAGCAGCAAGCAAATATATGAAGTACTGTGAAAGCATAATCAACACGTTATCAACATTACGTAATTATAATAACTGTTTAAGAATATACTACAAGTGGTATTTGTACACACAGCGACGCATCAACCTAGACTGTTTGGACTTTGAACTATTAGAATTTGAACGCTGCGAATCGTGCGAGGGAGTGCATTATATTTTTGTTACGCTCTATCCTTACCATTACATCGACACTACTATGCACTGTCCCTTTCCTAAAATTCTCTATTTTGTATGTAGCGTAGTTATGTGTATATGGGGTGTCTAACTTGATGTGTAGCCGTGTGTACTAAACAACTATTGGGTAACACTTGAAGGGAAGAAGCATTGAGAATTAAAATATCTATAAGTGCACTTTATGTTATAGTTAAGATGCAATTGTAAAACTAAGAATGTATACTAAAATAAATAAATAATTATTATTTATTATTATAATAATCGATAACTTTTTTGGCAGGCAACTTATAGGTACATTAGGCATTATCACACAGGCTTTTACAAAAAATAAGGAACGAACACAAAGAAAACTCAAGCTCTGGCCAACTCTAAAGAGTCGACTTTTACCGTGCAAGTTATCAAAGCGACCACTTAAAGTACTCCGCCACCGTGTGCCCATTTTATAAAGAGACTATATTTTAGATGACTCTTGTACAATAAACACATTTGTTGCTATACAATATACATAAGGACCTAACAATGACAGTTTTCTTAAACAAAACTTAAGATATATATGCTTACCTTCATGTACTGTTCCACCATAAACACCGCTATGCAAATCCATTTTAGCGCATTCAATTTCCAAGAAGTAGTAGCTGATACCTCGCAGTCCATACGTGATACAAGGCTTCGTGGTACCTAGCCAGTAATTGTCTGATATGCACACATAGTCAACTGAGTCGAAGAAACCTTCCGGCTTCAATTGCTCTATAAGCAAAGCATCCAATCCCTCGGAACCCGATTCCTCCATACATTCGAAGACGAATTTCAGATTAACTGGCAGCTAAAATAAAATTTAATGCATTTATTAAATGCTGATGCGTAGGTATATTAAAATATTTATTCGGTATTATATTCATAAAACATGCATTTATGGTCACTATGAAGTCGTTGGTCACTAAAGTGATCGATGTATGCAGTCCCAAAATAGCATAATTTTTATGCTATAGTGTAATAACAATTACACGCTTTGGAAATGTGCTTTTACATGCGTAATCAGAAGAAAGAAACAAGATGTAAAGACTCGAATTATGAACAAGGAAATCGTGGATTGGAATGACTATATTATACTGAAAATATATGTATATACCTATATAATAATTACTTAAATTAATTCTCATCAGATGCTTTACATCATCCGCATTCAGCATTTAAAACTTTAAAAAAAGCTGCATGTACAAACCTCAGCACCAACTTCTTTGTAAGCATTAATGGCATGAACCCAGCCAAGCACTGGTCCTTTGTCATCTGTCGAGCCTCGGCCATACAGTTTACCATTACGTTCTACCAAATCGAATGGCTCTGTATCCCAACCATCAGACTTCAATGCTGGTTGAACATCTAAGTGACCATATACACAGATTGTGTTCTTCTTCTTATCCTTGAATAATAAAAATAATGCTGTTAGGATTGAACAATGCACATACTAACTAATATTATAAATGCGAATGTGAGTTTGTTCGTTTCTTTGTTTGTTACGCTTTCACGCCATAACTACCCGACTGATCATCATGAAATGTCGCATACACGTTGTCAGGGGGTGTAGAAAAGGACATAAGGTATTTTCATCCAGAATGAGCATTGTTATTAACCCAACCTTTATTTACGCGAGCGAAACCGCAGGTAAAATCTAGTAAAAAGGTACTAAATAATGCAAAGGATTGCAAAATAACTACTTAATTCTTAGGTACTGTTTAGATTTAATAAACAATGGTTTATCTGATATACCTATCAATAGTAAGTACATGTTATAAGATTAACTTTTTGTATTATTTATAGTCGACCGGTTTAGATAATGATAAATGTTATGCTCTCACATAAACGTATTTGTTCGGTTTAAATTAACGAAGGACTACATAAAATATGAATCTTTTAATCTTAGCGTCTCAAGGGCCTCAATGTGAACCTCTTCATGTTCCGTGGTTTGCTGCGTCTAAATTAAATCGAAAGCAAATCGTAATTGCGTGTAGATTACACTCCGGACACATTCCTCGTAGAAGCTTTGCATACTTAATGCCCCGATGGCGTAGTGGTTAGTGTAACCGACTGCTACGCCTAAGGTCGCGGGTTCGATTCCCGCAGAAATCAAACATTTGTGTGCATGAACATGGAAGTTTGTCTTGGTCTGGGTGTTTCTATGTATAATATGTACATATGTATTTACTAACAAAAAATGTATATATATATATGTTTATCCATTGTCTAGTACCCATAGTACAAGCTCTGCTTAGTTTGGGCTAGATGGTGTTGTGTGTAAGTTGTAGAATATTATATTATTATTATAACAAAAAAAAAAGTGATACTTGCCTAAATGTGACGTATGCAATAAAAAGGATGATGTGTACAAACTACTAATGGAATGTGTCAGGTCTGTTGATAAAAGAACTCAGTTTATCAACACATTTAAATTAAATTTAAATAATGTCCGTATGTTTCATAGTATTCTAGCTAAACCAGACTTTGATACAGCTATAATATTATATTATACATTTAAATTCAAAATTGATAGTGTTTAATAGCTATTAAGTTTATTGTCGTAGCATTTCTCTTTTAGAATACGGTACGATGAAATTGCTATTGCCATTATTTTGTATAAAAATCCATTATATAATAAAGTTTTAAAACAAGCAGCGTCTATTGCGCCAAATTTTTTTTACCAAGCATAACATTTCATGCGAAATGTTTAAAATATTTCGCCAAGTTTCATTTTCTGAGCGCAATATATGACAACAAAAGATACGTTAAATGATTGCGAAATATTGCTTTTGCCTAACGTATATATGGTACCATTATGCTTATCTGCTTCTACATTAAGCACATACGTTTTTGTACTTGCATGATGTCTAATGATAGATCAGACATTAGTCTGAGCCTAACTTAATTTGCCAAATGCAGTAGGTATGTCTGTTACATATTTGTGATAGACGTGACGCCTTAGTTCTCTGCCGAAAACGGGTCGGTCTAACTTTTGCTTACACAAAGAATTTAGCTGACTGCAGTTAGAAACTAAGTCCACAGCACGACATAGGCGGGCATGCGACGACGACGTCCTGTCCCGACAGGACGTCGTCGTCGCATGCCTAGTAAGTCAGAACGAAATTCGATATACAGGTGTGCTAGGAACGTAGGTATTTAGCCCCGCAATTCAAAATGTCCACCAGATTTCGAGCATGTCCATTCAGGGTGCAGAGCCGAACAAGAAGTCAACTCTCAATGTGTGCCGATCGGATAGTGAATTTTTGTGGCGTAATTTTAGTTCCTTGGAAGGCTTTTGCTATAACAAAGCACACAGATATTACAACCAATGAAACAACTAAAGAACCTAACCAATTGTGAAATATCTGACAGAAGGCTTATATTATAATAATAATAATAGATTAGAGCGCCGTGCAATGATCGTCGATATTACCATTCCTCATGACGGGAATCTCGTGAAGGCTTATCTTATCTTATCTTATGTATGGGGGCCAGTCAGTACAGACCGGCGACACTTCGACCCACTGGGATCTTTTGTGTCGGCCCCAAGATTTATCCCTTAGCTATCTCCCTATGCATGTACTGCATTAGTCGTACGGTACACTTCAGAGGGAGAAGCCTGAAGTCCTCAGGGTTTGGATATGCCAATCCCATCAGACCCATCCTCAATCCAGCCAACGCGTCGCATTCACATAGTAGGTGCGATATGGACTCGTCCTGTTCACCACAGGCTCTGCAGATCGAATTGTGTGCCAATCTCAATCTGCACAGGAAGTCGTTGGTGCCAAAAGGGCCAGTGAACGCTCCTGTGAGCAGGCGTATTTGGCTCTTGTTATACCCACAGAACTTTCGGGTGAAGCCTGTGGCTCTGAAGGCTGAAAAAGATAAACAATTTAAATATCTGGATCTGGCGCACGAGATTGTCGACATGCGGGATGTGGATTCAGCGATCATTGTACCGATAGTCGTATCAGTCCATGAACTGATTGCCAAGAGTCTCGATCACCATCTGATGAGGCTCGCGTTAGACGACTGGATTAAGTATCTGATGCAGAAGACCGTATTGCTTGACACGGCACGCATCGTGAAGAGGTTCCTCTCGCTGAAGTCCTAACCACCGGTAGCTTAGACCCAGTACCCGATGCCGGTGGGTTATCATAGTTTTTATATTTTTAAATGTGATTTTTTTATAATTATATATTTAAAATATAATTATTATTGAAAAATGAGCCAATAAAGAGAATAATAATAAAAATTTTAGAAACGCAATATTTTCTAAAATTTTGATTTTATTTTAATAGTCAAAGGTAACTAATATAATATGTATTTATCTAGATAAGAAATAATACTATATTGGTCAAATTAGCTTTGCATAACCTATAATTTTTTATAATGGTTTATCATCATGCAGGCTACAAAAAATCTAACCTAAAACTAAAACATTTTGTAGCCTGTATGTGGGCCGGGCCTACAATACTTGATATTATTTTCATCATATGATAAAACTAATGTGTATGCAGCCGAAAATATTTTATTACAGACATTTAATTACAAAACATCAATATTTTGTACTATTCAGTAGTTTTACAATTTAACAAACACAAAAACCTTTTCAAGTTATTTCCTTAAATCACAGTACAAACCACATTTAATTTGTTATGCAATTTAGAAGAACTAAGTGAGTAAACAGACAGACACGGATAAGTAACTTTGTTTTATACTGTTTAGCAATTACATATTATATAGAACAATATGAAATATATATTTTAATTTTTATACTGTTGTTTGAATATTAAAAGTTACTTCTCCAATGGCATACCCTATTTTACTAGTTATGCAACACATATTGACGGCGAAGTGCCAATAACACCTAACTGTCAAAGTACAAAATTTACACAACTGAAAAAAACATTTAATTTCTTGATAAGTTAGAAATTAGTTAATATATTTATTTATTTAGAGTTTAAATAATGTATGCTTTATATTTTATGCTTCATTAATATATTTTGTGATAGTCTAGTAGGTATTAGGTAAGGTAGGAGATATTAACATTGTACTTATTTTTTTATTGTGATAATGTTATGATACTTATGATATTTAGAAGGTATATTTTTAATCAGAACCTTTAATTTGTGAATAATCAGAAAATAGACAAAAGCAATGTTACAAAGAAATTATTAGCTTACATAAAAATAAAATTGGACATATGTAGCTGCTTAGTTAAGTAATTAAAAAAGAAAAGGTATCATCATAAATTAATTAAATTAAAGAGATGAACAGATTATTTGTGAGACAAATTATCATAAAATGAGTGACAATCTCTTGGCAATTATTTGTTTAATTGTTGAAGGTGATTAAATTTGGTAGAAGATATGGGAATTGGTGCAAAATGCAAAGTTGAGTATGTGATAAAATTTAGTTTAGTTGGGAGGTATTTTCCCAATTTAATTTAATGCTGTTGCAACGAAAATACACTTCAGAGATTTTACTAAAACATGTAAATAACGCTTTTAGATTCAAAACAATAAAAAGTTAATTTCTCGAAAAATTACAGTTACGAGGTATTGGCACTTCACTGTAGATATGTCATTCAACATCAATGACAGAGATATTCCATAAATTGTACACTATTAACATTCATAATCAAGAAACAAGGAAGTAGTTTTAGTTCATCTACTTTTTGCAAGCAGATAAATTACATTCAATATTTAATTAATTAAATTGTTACTTTAAAATCATATTACTGTCCAGATGAAAGATCTCTGCCTGAAGTGTCAGGCAGAGATCTAAAACAAGATCTGTGGATGTTATCTTAGAATATCTTTATTTTATCAATAATATATGCAATATTTACAGTAATGGAACAGTCACAAGGGGAAGACCTAGGCGAACGTTTCTTGATCAGATCGGAGACGTTCTGGATAAAGGCCAAGTTAAGAGCACCTTAAACCGGCAAGCGTGTATGAGGAATGTTATGAAAGTGAATGACGCCAGAGAAGTGTGTCAGGATCGTAGCAAATGGAAATCCGTAGTCTCTGCCTACCCCTGTGGGAAACAGGCGTGAATTTATGTATGTATGTATTTACAGTAAATAAATAATAATAAAAGTGGTGATCTTGCTTCACTGTTATTATTATATTACGCAGGTAGCCAGATGAGAAGATTATAAGGCTGTCATGCTGATATTACAGTTGACTAAACACCCTACCTGAATTCCCCACAAGGTTCAAATGCAAGTTATATTTGACATGAACAAAACCAAATTTAGATTACACTTATTGATTAAGTAATTTTAAATTAATGTATGTGTTATATTTGAAAAATATAACTGCAGGTTTTATCACATAAAACTTAAATTATTCCCTATAGACTACAGATACAATAAGTAGTTTATTAAACATAAATTAGGTTTTCATGTATTTCATACAGATATGAAAGTATCAAATCATAGCTGGTGTGATACCTATGATTTGATAATTTTATTACTCACTGACTATTATCAACCCTATCCACTTGAATACAAATAATATATGTAACTAAACCAGCAAAAAATACCTAAATTATATTTATTAGGTATACTTACATTTCCTAAAACGCCCACCAAAACCGGCGGCAATTTAACCTCTTTTCCATCAATTGTTTGGAAGCCCACGTCTCTCAGCTCAGTGCTGGCTCCAACCTCTTTTAATTTCTCCTGCATCCAGTGCACCATACGTATGCAGTCATCGCGATATTTGACATCACATGATACAGAAGGAATAGCAACGGCTTCTTTTAAAATGCTCTTGTAAGATTCAGCATTCTGATCAACAAACTTAAAGATCTGCGGCAATGTCTTCTCAGCCATGGTTATAGTAACCTCTTTAGCTACTGAATAACTTCGATAGACTGAACGATTTGTATAATTCTTAGGTATTGACAACGACGCTCCTGTCGTACTCAATTTTATATCATTGCAAATTATGCTAATCGTCCGTCTAATCAAAGAAGAGTGCATGATGATGATCGAGGCAAACTGACAGCTGTCATCTGTCATTACAATTTGATATGGGCAACGGAATGTATTTTTGAAGATTTTTCCAATAATAAAACTAATAAAATCTATAATATCTTGGTTGTTCATGTCACACTGTGGTAAAGTAATATTTCTTTCACCATAGCATTACTTACTTATTTCACAGCAATATATTAAATTATGCCGGGCTTCTTAAATTAATCTAAGAAGTAGGTCTTGAAGTTAAGTAATTTGGAACGTAGAGTGATTATTGGTCGAATGCATTGATCTATTGCTCACATGAAAATAGCGAAATAATTAATCTATTTAAACAACATATTCCTACTTTAATGTATTAAGCACGTCACAGACGTAGCTATAATATATATTAATATGAATCATAGCAAGGCATATTACGGCATATTTTCTATATAAATTTTCGAGTGACCACACACGCAGCTATAATATATATTTCTATGACGTCACCAAAATATGTCGACATATATATCTCGGTATATTTTGGCATATTAATATATATTTTGGTATATTAATATATATTTTGAGGATAGGGGTGTTCCATTTGAACGCCTGCACGACGTCCGTGCTCGATGCGCACGAGCTTAAATTACGTACTTTATTTAATTAAAATACAAGTGTTGCAATTATAATAAATGATTGAAATATGATTTGTTTTTATTTCTTTCCTTAAGTATACTGCAAGACGTACTTCAGAACTAATGCTTTTGCACATAACCGTATCGCATTTTATTAAATCATTTTTTATCAATTCATGAAGCTCGATAAATGCCGATCTTGAACTTTTAAAATACTGTGCAAATTTATTCGATGATAAATTTTTATCATGATACAAATTAAATTCGCCACGAGTTCTCTTTTGTTTTATATGCGACTCAACCCAGATGGTTCTATTTTTCGTTCCTGACAAGGCAACATGCATATCAAATTCAGCATTGGAATCATCCTCGGAGGTATTTTCAATTAGATCTAAAAGAAGTGCTCTTGTCGAATTCATTTAGGTACCTAGATTGATTACAGTGTTATTTCAATATTTGAACATTCTGTACAGAAATTATGCTTTAAAATCGTGCGCTTGCAAGGACGACCGCAGACCGAGTAAGGGCAAAATATATATTATAGTATAGCTCCCGTGTGTGATAGCTTGCTATACTATAATATATATCTCGATATATTAATATATATTATAGCTACGTCTATGACGGGCTTGAATCTCTAATAATCAGGTACAATAAGAGTAACTTTTTTGCCTTGGTTTTACTTTTTGGGGAGAGCACCGGCTCCTAAAGAGTGTGGCCTATATACTACCCAGGAATTTTGATTTGAAGTTTTAAATCCTAAGATAGGCACCAGGTGGCTTAGCGTGGGGGCGGCAGGGATGGCTTGCCCCGGGCGGCAAAATTGCATATTAATTAACAATAATAAATTGTAAATATTTCAACCATTTCACAACGAACGAGAGGAATGGGTAGATGTACTATACACATTAAGTAATGATGACTATTCTTGCCCAATAGTTCTTTAAAATTATTGTATATTATATTCGTTTAAATTGAAATACCTAAATAAGTAGCATACACTCCAGGTCTGAGTCGTTCTGTATACCGTTAAGGCTCATTTTAATTGGTCGTCAGATCCCGCATTCGAGGTGCGAGAGATTGTTCATGCGTACCGCATGCGGTAACCGTTTTCATTAGTCGATGGGGCCCACATGCGGGATGTGTTATTTTCTTCTTTTTTTCGCGTCAATAACTACACTAACCAATGAATTATATTGATTGTTAGGCCATGAGCAGGGAACATCCGCGTACTGTATATCGACTGAAATATCGATAGCGCGCTTTCATTAGTCGTTATCCCGTATTCGGGGACTCCTCGCATGCGGTATATCGATTGAGCTAACTACCAGTGAAAATGAGCCTTTACAGCGGCAGTGCCACGCCGCTATGTTATTCTATGTACCTACATGACAATCAGAATTTTATTTTTCCATTACCTAACCGTAACGATAGTGGAGTACTACGTATTGAACATGATGAATAAATGATCGATCTAAGGTTTTAAGATTTTCACAGCACATTTTCCACCACTCTTTCGATTGCTCGGTAGAGGCACATCTGCCCCTTAGATATTTTTATGTATCAAAAATTATATAGGGCACATAGTATAAATATTACAAAGCTGAGTGTGATCGCTGTACCCCACGTTCTACAGTAGGTACCTTTAAAACCCTGCGTGTAATTTTTTTATTTAATTGTATATTGTCCTGAGTGTACCTAGATACTTGCTTTTTATATCAAGTTTTACGCACAGATTTTACGTAGGTACCTAAATATACTGAGTGCTTAGCTTGTAAGCGAAAGAATCACCCGTAATACTACTATATTATGCCTCATATAGGTACTTAGAGATATGCTTCATCGCTCATACGTGTCGAGGGTTTCTGCCGCAGTGAAATTCGAAAACAGATGAGAGTAAAGCTTTCTTATATATTGAATAAAATATTAATTTATCATCAAAATAACATACAAATACATATCATCAACTTCTAAAAAATATAGGCTTTCTAAGTGTTTTAATTATTTTAATAATCATTGCTAGCTATTCATATTGAATGTTAACCTTATTTGTATTCTAAAATATATAAATTGTCGTAATAAATTATATTCTTGACTGTTTCCTCCAAAGAGTAAACTAATTGTAGGTGTAGTTTGTTTCCTCCATATATAGTGTCATATCTATGAGTTCCTCTATCAAAATTTAGCGACAAATGTCAGACAAAAAAATATCTTGCAACGGATTTGGGTAAATTTTATTTTCACAGATGTGCTAATTACTTAGTTTAGCTCATAATTAATTACGTTTTGTGCTTTTATAGCATGAAACAAATTTAATAATAAATTTAAAACCACCGAAATGAATCAAATGGTCCCTACAAATATGAACTAGAGCTCATCTGTCTGTTCTGCCTTGCTAATATCGTGCCCATTAATTTATCACGTAGTCCCACGATTCTGTGCTGTACTAGCATATAGTCATCATATAATATATTTTAATTTAAAAGTCAATATAATGGATAAAATGAAGTGGAGAGAAGATATATCTACAATAAAAAACAAGAAAAATTGCCTGCAGCAATTCATTGAGTTTAACAATTATCTAAATGATGGCATTGTGCAATGTGTTATCAATTATTATGAACAGTTTCCGATAAATGATTACTATATCGAAAAATTTGTTGACGATTCTTATTTCATCAGTATACCAGTTAAAGATTTCACTATAGATCTTTATCATAATAAGCAGAATACAGACGCGATCCAGGTGGATAAGGCAGAACTGACCCGAGCAACTCTTTGTAATTGGGATACAAAGAAAGATTATAATCTATTTAGTAACGTGTGTACGAAAAGTCTCTACTATAACTATTGCGGTGCCGATATAAACAGTTTACTCATTTTAAAAGAGCATATGTTCAATACAATGCAGAACCTGTTTAAAGATAAATCTAATATTTTAGAAATGCCTACCAAGTCAATTTTTATTATTGACATCCAAAAATTAAAGAATTACTTCTATGCACAAAGTCGAAAGAATCTTGTTCTATATAGAATTAAACAAAATTTGTGTAATGGCAAACAGAAGCGTAAGAAACGGTTGAGGCAAGAAGAAACTTGCATGTTATCGAGGAACAATAAGGAAAACTCTTTTGATATTATAATACAACAACAATACATGGGTCTTAAAATATCAATATGCAAGTATTCGGTTCCCAAACTTTTGGCAATATTGTCTAAAGTCGGCGAATTATGTGGCAAATCAACTCCATCTTCCAAATGTGTTAGTATTTCTTCACTTTATGTTGGAAACTGGTATTTTCGGAACGTAAGTCAAGGGTACTTACTGAGGATTCTTTTATGGAATATCAACGTCAACTCAATTAATGTTATGAGAAATCTGTATTTTATTTTAATAACGGACAGAAATCCAAACCTGAATGTACAAATTAACTTTTCGTTGACACATAGTGTGTTAACAGTTTTCAATAAACTTTTTGACCAGTTTTCATTTAAATCAGTAGAATGGAACGAGAAGCACAGACATGTTTTAAAATCGTTATCTGGGACTACTTTCTACTTTACGAATACATGGAATGGTAACCATTCATTGAAAAAGCCTAAAGCGATAACATATGAAAAGTCATCAAATCATGCAATATATCAAGGTGTACACCAAAGCTCACAAACAGAAAATAGAGACAATATTCTTCAGAGAGTATTATATATAGGCGGAAGTACAAACACGTTTTTATTATGCAGTGCAGATAATTCGAAAATGTCATATGTCAAATGTGTATCGGTTGACGAAATAGCAGTTCAAACCAACACTGTCACAGTCTTTACGTGGTGTGCTTGTGACTTTCCATTCAAGACAACTATATTGGGGTTGATAGAACTTCAAAAGTCCATGTTCGACATAGACAATATGATAGACGAAACCATGTTTGAAGCATCTGCAACATCTGTAGAAGGCTATCAGAAATATTATAAGTCATTGTTTAATTCTGGTCCTGATTTATTTGTAAATCTTATAAAAACAATATCTAATGTATTTTTGCAATTTTTGCAAGGTAGTAAATAAATAAAAATATGACAGTCGTTAAATTGGTTTATTTTTCAATTATTGTTTAATACAGCTGATAAAATTCGTCTAAAATAGATTGACGCGCAGGTGTGTTGCGTCGCATACATTACACGTCAAGTGACGTGTTTCAGCACTGATTTTCAATATCTCTAAATTATCGGAACTCTCAATAAATATCAATGCAATAAATTAAATTAACAGTTAAGATACATTATGCTTAAACATTACATTAATTCAGGCATGTTATATGTTAAGAACTAATGGCAATTCAAACACTACTGTTGTAATTGGCAATATAATGTTACGAGGGCGTACCGATAGTAGTGATGTTCACAATATTTTATTCGATTGTCTTGACAACATACAACGTGGGTATGTAAGTATTGCGATGTGCATAACCGTATTTATTTAATTATAATTCGAATGCAATTATGCGCATCACTAGTACATAGAGCATCGTATGACATCATGTCTCGTAGAGGATTTAAAGCCTCACAGAATAACAGTGCATTACATTCATATTTTCTATTCATAATTATAAAGATGTATTTTCAGAAGAAATTTATAGAGAAATTTATAATATTTCTTATGGTACTATATATCTACAATGGGTATTCTACAATAGGTACATATTTAGCAAACCTTTGAAAGTCCTACTGTTTGGTACATTGTGTTTGCATGACAAGTTGCAGAAGGTAACCATCCTCTGATGTTATTAAAATTAGTAATTATTGTAAATGATAAATTTCTTTATTAACAATTATTGCGTTCAGATACATACAATAAATATTTATATGTCAACATACAAGCGTGGAATGTTTCAAAATCTCTAAATGTTTAATTTAGTTCTCGGATGCAGCGGTCTAAGTCATCGCTGCCTTAACAAACTCACACACACGCATCACAGTCTTCGTTTCATTAATTAGTTTCGTCCACTACTTCGATTCTAACAGTTAACAGTCCGCAGGATGCTGAAAGAAGATAATTCGGAATTAGATCAAGGCCGTCCATGGGCGCAGTCAGGATTACTTTCAGAGGTGTGCATTTTCATCAACACATTATACTTTTAACTGATACTAAAATATAGAATAATGCATGTATATTATGTACCTAGATAAATGTAACGTCAAATTCAAATCGCGTGAGTATTTTATTTGAATAACTAATGAGGTATTTTCTTTGCACTCTGCTGTCGGCGCTCATGCGACCGTTTGACGTCACACTGAGTGCGTCACTACCGCACCATTAAAATGTCAAACGTTACAGTAAGGGTGGTGTCTCATTAGTGTGTTGCGTTTCGTCGTCGCAACTTCGACGCTTCTTTTCCACATATTTTTTGTGACATACCACATTCATGCGTTGCGAGTCAAGGTGCTGCACTGCGCTGTCAGAGCTCCAATGCGACGACAGACAGTATTCCGATCCATTGTGGAATGAAGATTGAAATCAGTTGCGTACGTCGCCCTTTTGCGCTGCGACGTCGAGTGTCATCGCGGAGCAGGTGTGGCATACGATGCGTTGATCCGTTGCGACGACGCAACGCAACGTACTAATGAGGCACCTCCCTAAGGAAATCAGCCTGAAGAATAAATTCGTGAGGGAGAGTGTATACTCACCCTGAGGCGGCGTCGTCGGTGACGATAGAGGGCGGCACGGGCATGGAGTGCGCGAACACGAGCGCGGCGTGACGTCGCAGCCAGTACGTGAGCAGCGCGGCCAGCAGCGTGGCGAGCGCGCCCGCGCCCGCCGCCGCGCGCGCGCCCGCCCCGCCCGCGCGCACGAACACGCGCGCCCACATGGCCTGCCACACCGACTCCGTCCACGACGAATACTCGCCCGACGACAGCTGGTAGTCTGTAATGTGCACGCGAGACGAACTCGTTACTATTCTATACTAGATTTTGCCCGCGGCCTCGCTCGCGTGATGATAGGTTAGGTTAGTAGGTAACAGTGCTTTTTTCGGAATGAAAATCCCAAACTTTGCTTCAGGATGCCAAACCAGCACAATCCGTAACTCTAGATTTTGCCCACGGCTTCGCTCGCATAAATTTAGGTTAGGTTAGTAACAGTACTTTTTCCTCGGTGATAGGTATAGGGTACCTTTCTATTCCCCTGATTACATGATTGCGTAATTGCATGATGATCGTTCGAGTAGTAAAGGCGTAAAAGTATAACAAACGAAGTCACAGTCGCATTTATAATATTAGTTAGGATGAAACCCCCCGTGCAAATACTATTCCATTCGGC
The DNA here is from genome assembly GCA_963675205.1 of Catocala nupta. Lineage (NCBI taxonomy): Eukaryota > Metazoa > Arthropoda > Insecta > Lepidoptera > Erebidae > Catocala > Catocala nupta. The sequence goes on from OY776079.1 coordinate 18,366,535, forward strand.
CCGGACGCCTCCATCCGAGTTGGTAAGTCAAACAATTTAATAGAACTGTTTAATTTTATAAGCTTGAATTTAAGATAGTAAAAAAATTAAGATCTTATTAGCACCGAAAATTACGATCTTATTAGATCCTGCTTATATATTGTAGAAAACTGATAGAATTATTTTTTTTATATAGGTATAAAGTTACATAAAAGACACACACCTGGTATCATGAAAGCCGGACTGACTGCAGCGCTGATATTCATTGTCGTCTGAATGCATACTCCACTGTGATTCCACCCCCTCAGCCAGAAATGTGTGAAACCCTGTTTGTAAAATATAAGCTACGTTAGTGCTCATTCATTGCCCCTATTTTACCTTTACTCTCACGTTTATACCACCACAGCAACGTAGTTCACAGTGCGAGAACAAACAGCAGTATGTTACGGACAACGAAATGTGAGCTACATCGACCGGAACAACAAGGTAGAATATTAGTAAGTATTAATCTCACATAATATAATCTCCTAACTCGGATAGAAATGATGGCAACTCGTTTAGCTTGACCTAATCGGAATTGGAATAGCATTTTCAATTATGTGCTAAAAGCCAAGTACGAATTATATCAAGGGTAGAAAAGACAAGTGCGCGTTCTTAATACTTCGGCGTCTTTCCTTTTCCATATCCTAGAATATTCGAACTATGGACACACGACGCGACCTCGGATTAGTAGATGACACCGAATCAAACAGTGCATGTTTTATATAATTAAAACTATAAATGGACTAGTAAGTGAAACCCTAAATGAAAGATTCCTCTAGAATTTACACAGGTCTTACAAGCTACGCAGGTTCTTAATACTTAAGAGTATAGAGAGCATGGGAACTGTCCCAATGACACGATACTGAAGATATCTGATCTGGTTCGGTAGAATCTTATCTCCTGTTCTAAAACAACTTTTGTCATCGAAAATATGATTTAAATATTCATTTAATCCTTAAGTTTCTTTTTTAATCTTTTTTTTATTTTGGGGTTTTTATCCTATACGGATACCATTTTTTTTCTTTACATGAGGGTATGCTTTGACGCATATCCTTCCGCGGGGGCGGGCGGAGGGATTATGTCGGACTCGCCGGGGTAAAAGAAAGATGGAATAAGAATAATGCACCTCCCGGAATACCGACTAAACCTACCACGGTGTTCCTCGACAAAACCACTATCGACGGGGCCGCGCGAATCGCTTTCGCATACAGTTGCGACCCCGCCGAGGTTACGGCCCGCCGTATGAAACGGCAGGCCACTACACAAAGACACCTACCCAAAGGCACTCACTCAAATATATTTCCTACTGTCTCCCCGCTAGAGGAGGGACGGACTCGACACAGAGGCGCGCGTGGGAACACGCACGCCGCCTCTCGGACCTGGTGCTGGACGGATGGCGGGCAGGCCCACGAAGCCCGCCACCCCCAGGTCAAATCTCAGGGTGCCTGGAGGTCGTCCCGCGCCCTCCGGCGCCCGGCTCTGCGATTGGGGAGAGGGTTTAAACGCTCCCTCGCCGGCTCCGCCGCCTCCTTGATGGAAATCACTTCCTAACAGAAGGAGGCGACGACGTTCCACGACCTCTCATTCCGGACCATAGATTGAACTACGGCCAGAAGCGAACGGGCAACCGATCCGACTGCCGCGATCAACTCACGGCGCTGCGATGCCCAGGCGGGGCAAACCGCCAAAGTGTGCAGCGCCGTGTCCTCAACAACGTCGCGACAGTCGCCGCAGTGGTGACAACCGGGTGTCTCTTGCCGGCGTATACGACACAGGAACTGGCCAAAACAACCGTGGCCACTCAATACCTGTGTCAGCCGGAAGGTGAGGGCGCCATGCCGCCTCTCCAGCCACTCCTCAAACATGGGACTTACCGCCACGATCGTGGCGTGCCCGATCCTATACGGATACCTAAAAAAAACCTGGGGTGTTCCCTCTCTCACCCAATGGGGGGGGCCTGTTGGGAGTCTAAAAAGATTCATCCATAGCAGGCCCCCCCGTGTGGGTGCCGGCCGGGTCAATGGGACCCGACCTCCTCTCGTCCCCGGGGGAGAGCATTTCACAACTCTCCCCTTTCGACGTTAGAAGGCGCGCGGGAACACCGCGCGCGCCCTCTATGGGTTCTTACTCACGGGTGGCAGGGTCCCCTGAGGCCTTGCCACCCAGAACCCTTAGGTGGGGGGCAGAAGAGCGACATAGGCGCGTCTCCTGCGCCCCCTCCTCCGGCGGCGATCCTATACGGATACCCATGTCAACCCCATCATAACTTATCAGGTTATCAGTTATCACAAAGTAAATACATAATTCTTAACAGTCAAAGTAATACTCAAAAATGTACTATTTTACACGAGTAGAATCACTGTTGAGCAACCGTTACTAAATGGCATAATTTCTTAGCCTCCTCCGATTTTAGTCTTGATAAAATGTCTTGAATTAGGCTTACATCCAACCTATTTAATTTGAATTCGTCCAAGAGGGATTCGCGTTCATTTTTGTTACGGACACACTCCGTGTCCGGATCTAAGTATTATTTATGTATGTATTACGGGCTAGCTTGACATAATGCCTACTTAAGCTGGTGTCATCAAACCAGGGGCTACGAGGGAGCTCATTCTGTATTGCCATTTACTGCTGCTAACTTAGCTACACGGTCAGCTTCTTCGTTCCCCCTCAGGCCAATATGTGCTGAAACCCATTGCAACTTTAATTCTTTACCCATTTCATTAAAAGCAATAATAGTTTTCAGGATATCATAGGCTATCAGTGCGTGTCTGCGGCCAGAGGTGCATCGAGCCACATATTGTAAGGCACTCTTACTATCTGCAAAGATAACAATTTTATTAGAATAATGATTAATTCCGTAAGATAACGCCTGGTGAATTGCAATGAGTTCCAGCGACATTATCGATACATCACAATTAATTTTAAAACCTGGTTTATATTGTAAAGCTTTGTCATAAAATCCGGCTCCTAGACCCTGCCCACCTTTAGATATCACTATATATACTGTGCCAGCCAAAATATTTATTGTTTAATTCAGTGATAACATTATTTACCAATATGTTCGGATCAAAATAAGCTTTAGCACGTTGAATGCTTTCAAGATCTACAATAATATTTTTATTAATTTGAATATTTGTTATCCATGTGTCCAAATTAAACATACCTACTCAGAACATCGACTGCCTTGACATTATTTTGACTCATATCCCTATACGTTTGAACAAGTAAAGGTATCTTTTTGTTTTGCCAATATCTTATATTACAGACAGCACTTAATTCTGAAATAATATCTACAGTTATATTACTGAACCAAGAATTTCATTTTAAGCTGTATTTATATGCTAAGTATCGCCTTCGTATTGGTAATCGTATTATATTTAGTTCGCTTTCCATAACGTGTATTGGTGAACTTCGAATAAAATCTCCTATTAATCTTAAAGCTTGATTTTGTAATCTATCCAACTTGACAGCGTGCGTTTTTGCACAACAGTCATAAATAAATCAACCATAATATACTTACTTACTAATACTTTTAATTAGTGCGATGCTATAATCTACTCATGTGCGTTGTATGAATGCCGAAGGAGCTACCAACCAATACTTTAATCTGTTTAAGAGTTTTGAACATCTTTCGATCATTTCTTTAATATATTTGCCCCAACGCAGACTTCTATCTAACCATATACTTAAGTATTTGACGCAATCTTTAAATTACACCCATCTTTACAGAGGGTAATTTTCTTCTTTGACCTCTACTAAAAAGGCAATTATTTTATTTATTAGAAGATAATACTAAACCAAGATCGCTTAACTGCGAAACTATGGAATCGAGTGCTCTCTGCATGTACATTTCACTTTTACAACTATCTTTGTCTCTAATATACAGAACAAAATCGTCTGCATATTGTGACAACTCAACATTTGGAGGCAGAGGAGACAGGGGTTCTCCCTGAGCTAAACCTTTATTTGTCCACCTAGTAATTTTTGAATCACCACTATTGTTTATATTAAAGCTTACTTTTCTTTCACTTAAAAATGACCATATATGCATATGCACCTACACCATGTATATTTTGATCCTACTTTTCATTGATCCAAAATTAGCAGTGAGCGTTTAAACGAAAATCTTTAAACACAATCTGCTTATCAACATAAGCATAAGCGTTCGTTTATAAGTACACGCCGATTTAGTTTAAACGGAAAACATCTATAGTAAAGTATAATTATAGTGTCTTATCTATGGCGCTGACGACTGGCGCGTTGGACGACAACGATTCGCGAACGTTAAGTTGGCCACACTGCTCACTGCTTTTTTAAAGTAATATTGAAAATGAACTCAATGCTTGAGGACATAAAGACTAATAAACAAATAAATATGTCAACATTAGGATTACGCTACTAAATTGCGAGTTGTTTGATTTTTATTTTTCGTTTAAACGATTTTTCTTGTCCGATGCATTTTTACTTATAAATTATAATATATTATTATGATACACCATTTTGTTGCGTTGCCGTAAATGTGTAAGCCGATTTACTAACGTTCAGCATTAGTGTCCGCTTTCACAACAAATTACAAAAGCGCGCTTTTCAATATAAACACAACGTTGTAAGCGTTGTCGAAATTAAGCCGTTTATCGCACCACAATCAAAAATATTAATTATATCATATTTTAGCTACATTAATGGATACATTATTGTAGGCATTTTCAATATCCAGAAAACAGGCTAGGGTTGGTACATTCTTAGAGAATCCTATTTGGCTATACGTCACTAAACGAGTAACCGCGTCCAGGCAAGAATGGTACTTCCTAAAACCAACAGCAATTATGATAAAAGAATCCTATTTTTCCAGTGTACCACTCAAGACGTTTGAACAACGTTAAATGACAAATTTTGCACTCTTATGAAATTAACGAGATAGGCCGAAGTTTGAGGTCAGAACTAGTGTTATTAAGTTTAGCTATGGAAATGATTGTGATATTTCGCCATTGATAAGGTACAATACCGGAATCAATTTTTTTTTGTATATGTGAAGGAGAAAATAGTTAGCTATGCCTGGTAAATTATAAATCATGGAACATGAAATCCCATCCTCGCCCGGTGCTGACTCTTTTTTCTTGAGGCAATGCTCATCAATCAAGCTCTTGCCTAGTTAAATTACATTCGAACGCATCATTTTTTTAAATTAAGTTCGGTGTCGAATTTATGACGTTATCCGGAGTAAGTGAATACAATAGTTTATTTTTCTTATCAGGGGGAAGGTAGCTTTTTGTTTGCCTGAAACCTTTTAGCCATCTCATGCGGCGCCACTTCTCAGGAGCCGAAACAGTGTGATCGATAGAGTCACAGAACTTTTGCCAATCTTTTGTTTTTTTTCAAGCCTACTTAAATCTTCTGGGGTAGAGTTACGCCGAAACTTTGACAAAGCTAATCTCCTCTGCGCTACTACATTCGACATCGCCGGGCTCCAATAATATTTCGGCTTGAATTTATTCGTGGGTTTAGAACAACATTTAATATATGGCATATATTGATCGGCGGCATTATTAATTTGATCTACGAATAAGTTATATATATCTTGAAGACTATCATAGTTGGTAATGCTTTACCATGCCATATAATTATATATATATATACTATACACTTTACCAATCAGCTTTTTAAAAAGGTATCTTTTTAACTGCACTAAAACTGTTCGTAATATTAATTGACATTTTAATACTTAAATGATCACTACCGATGTTTTCGTTAAACACTTCCCATTAGAATTTTATCGCAGTATCAGCTGATACAAATGTAACATCCGGTGACGTCTATTGCAAATTTCCAGTGAATAATTTAATTCGAGTAGCCGCCCCATTGTTGAGTGAAACAAATGCTTTTTCTAGTGCTGTATGTATTCATAATTTGTATACCCCTCGTATCGTATTTAACCGAACAGTTGATATGATGACCAGTGATCGGAGTAGGTAGATTGATTTTTGGTACTTGTATCATAAATGCACACAGAAAGAATAACATGGATAAGCCATTTTCCCGGAAAGTAATTCCGGTATTTCCGAATTCAATTAAATATTGTTAATGTTGGTAGTGATATTATTCCTACTCAATTCAAAATTTAAAGGAAGGTATCAAAACTAAATTAATTCATTATTTATCTGTTGAATAATAAAAACAATCGAATTCCGATCGAAGCTTTAATTTTTATTTTTAGCCTTTTATGGCTAGAACTTTTATAGATAGACATAAATTGTTGAACTTAAATTTAAATATTTTCATAGGGGTCATGGTAATTTGCATTAAGGGTAGAATAAATGACGGGGCCCCATAGAGGGCCAATGCCTGCTGGGGTCGTGAGACTGTTCTAAGGATGCACCACGACTCTGAAACGTAAAGGGCATACGAAGGAACAGGTTGATTTTAGTCAGATTTTAGGACCAAAAAAAAGGGGTAGAATAAAGAAAAAAGATAAAAATCAAGATTGTTTATTGTTAAATATGTACATTTTACATTTATTCACATTTTTAATCTTCATCGATTACAATGTCAGCATCCTGGTAATCCTGATCTTTACAATTAAAATATATAACTATGAGTTTCTCTATATTTTCTATTTTCAACCTATTTCTTTTAACATCTAAAGTCCATTTATAAATGGAAAAAGACCGTTCTACATCTGACGATGTCAAAGGAGCAAATTTTAAAAAAGGTATTAAATTATGTGCTTCATTTTTTTCAATGGCCTCACTATATTCTCTAAGTGTGTCTAAATCTGGGTTTCGTTCCATAACACGTTCTATTTTATTTTTTATATTTTCTGAATTGCACTGATTTATAGCATCTCTGACGTTGTCAAATGCTAAAAGTGAATCTGTCAACGATAAATTATGCTTTTGCAATTCTTTTAAAGACAAATGAATTATAAAATAATTGTCTTTAATGTAATTTAAATCTTCTTTTAAATTTTCTTTTTCTATAATATTTTTTGCCTCTCGAATAGATACCGCATCAGAGCTGCTTAAACAAGATAATACTTCTTTTATTTTTTCAAAGTTTTGAGCGTAATAAAATGCTGCCTCTAACCAAGTGCCCCATCTTGTAACAACTGGTTGGGGAGGTAGCGGCAAATCTGGATATTATTCTTTTAAAATTTTGACTCTACTTGGGGCTTTCAAAAATACCTTTTTAACATTTGCTATTAAAATGTTAACATCGTGATATTCTAACCTAATTTGCTCAGATACGCGATGAAGAGAGTGCGCCAAACATGTTACGTGCTTCATTTCAGGTAAGTATTGTTTTAAATTTCGTCCTGCAGACAGCATATATGCAACGCTATCAGTGCAGAGGACAAGAATGTTACCTACCTTCGATTCAAAAGAATCTTCCCAAAAGTTTTCCAAACATTCTAACACAAATTGCGTGATTGTTTGTCCATTAACTACAGTTAGCATTTTACATGCTACCAAATAAGGTCTAGTCAAATTGCTAGGATGTAATGGTTTTATTAAAAAATGGACTATATAGCGACCTAAAAAGTCTGTCGTTTCATCTAATGATATCCATAGTTTCTCATTTTTATAATTTTGCCGAATCGAATTGATTTTATTCTTAAAAAACTTGTCCAAGTAAACTTTCCGTAACTGTGATTCATCTGGCAGAGTACGATTAGTACACGTACAACAACAGGTACTACACATATATCTTTTAAAGAAATCTTGAAAAGTAGTATTTTTCATCTGAGACCACGGAATATTGCACAAAATGAGAAATTTTATAAGATCGAAATAAAATTACTCTTCGGGCCGCTTAAACTTTCCCTGGTGTACTGCTCCTTCGATATGTCTTTTAACGTTTCCTTTATTTATGGTTTTCAAATGGCTTTCACATTTTGAACAGTATATTGTACCACTAGCGTGATCGTAAAGTAGTTCGGGATGACCGGATATCCATTTTTCTACAGTTTCAGCCTTGACGTTTGCCATATCTGAACTTTGTTTTAGAGATGGAACCTCGTATATATCACCTAAAACAAAGACATGAAAAAATTACATTTTATTTAGTTTATTTAGCTTACTCCGTTTGTTTTATTTTTCGTGGATCAAATTTAGTCATTGAAATTTCACCCTCTTCCTGTCAATCCAAAATGGCTGCCGCTACAAGATGGCGGACAATTTTTTTTTTTTTACAATTCCATCAATATATATATATATATCAAATGAAAGGGCTTGTTACGTAGAATATTTTGTAGAGAAGTAGATAAGGCCTATAGTAATTTATTTTACCAATACATTGCAAGAGGACACAGGGCATTCAAATTATATACGGATTCCAGTAAAATGTCGGTTAATAGTGGAGTTAGCTGAATTGCGACTACATTACTAGAATATCATAATTTTGTTTCGCACTAAGCTCACTGGTTCATACTCTATTAAAGATTTAACAATATTAAGACTCATGGTATGTTCAGCAGGTTAAGCGAACAAACACAATACTAAAAATATTCTTATAGTACATCCAAACATGCTTTATACTCCTTGTAACTAGTAAAATATTACTTACCAAAGCTTGGTTTAAATATGTAGATCCAATTCAATAGTGAAAAATCTGAGTCCGTATATTCGAGCCAAATCGTGGTTTAGAGCAGATTCCAGAAGTCAGTATGTACACAAGCCAGGGTCAAGTAACGTTTTCACAACACAGTAACAAACAAAGATGCGCACTAACCGAAACACGAACCGAAGTAAACGAGTGAGCTACCTGGCATGTCGTCGGCGGGCGTACGCATTGTTCTGATAACCGGTTATTGTACCACCCATGATCCTTTGTTCTGATTGGTCGTTGGGTTTTGTCAAATCGTGACTGTGTGCCGTTAAAAAAAATATGAAGAATAATAAAGAATAATATTGCTCATTTTATTACAACTCCTACCTTTTTTTGAGGATGGCAAATCATCAAATGACTCCTTCCACTCTGGCAGAATAAAATTCCTACATAAGTTCCGGTTTTTTTTTAATAATCCACCAATTCCGGAGGAATGTCCATATTAATATATACGTTTCGGATCAATGACCCCATTTCAATCTACCTACTCCGATCACTGATGATGACTATTGAAATCGTCGGCAATTATCGTTGATTTAAAGAAATTTGCTAACATTTTATACCAGTCTGATATTTGTGTTTGCACAGACGACGAGCAATAAACACTTACAATATCTTCCAAATCTTTGCAATTTACCAATTTAATTCTGACTATCTCTATGCCTGAATTAGAAACATAAATTGGATTTAAATATGATTTAATAAACTTATGTACTATAATTGAAACACCCCCATAGGAATCAGTTCTATCTACCCTATATACCTACATTATATATTAGGGAGATTTTCTTTATTTAACCATGTCTCACTTAGAATAACTATGTGAATGTTTTGCTGATTTAAAAGTGCCATAAATGCTGTTAATTTGGGAACTTTGTGTATTCCACTGGAATATGCTTATCCGTATATTACCATGGTCGTTACTAACCATTTAGAAAGATAAAAAGCGTTTCAATGTAATCTCCTTGAGCAAACATACTTAAAACAATAATTTTAAATTCCTTCCAAATCAATTTTAACACTGATACAAGTTAACCTTCTAATCTATTCTGTGACATAAAAATACTTTTTATTTTCAAAATAAATTTCCTAAATTCAAATCTATACCGTAAATGTTCCATACTTGTGTTATCCTTTTCTCTATCTTCTGCCTGTACACTTCCATTTTCATCCATCTCTGCCTGGTCTGAAAATGTATGCGTTATTTCTTTCTCTCTTGTTCTCTGCTTATTATTATTTTGAACCTTCTTGGGTTGAGATACAAAGGCCGGTTCCGTAGACGTTTCGCTAGAACACTCCATTGAACTTATATGTATTAGCTTTGGCTTTTCTTGACTGACAATCGTCTTGGATACTACATCACTATATTTAACAAACCCTACTGTTGTATTTGTGGCAGAAGAGGAGTTAAGAAAGGTTTGCAATATAGCTTCCATCCTTTCTCTTTTCTCTATGAACATTTGCAGAGCTTGCCGATATGGCACCTGTTCATAACTCATAAGTATTCTAATATGTTTTTCTTTAATATATACCAGGGGCATGTTTTGTCCAGAACGAAATGCGGGTCTTTACAATTTAGACACTTAAATTCTTTAATATCACAATTTTCGTGGTTACTTCCACATTTTGGGCATATTTTCTTTTTAGTTGGGCAGAACTTAAATATGTGACCGAACTGCCAATACCTAAAACATTGAGTCACTGGAAACACATAATTATGCTTCGACCTCAAAGCGATAGTCGTACGCGTATATGGTGGTAAAACGTTTCCCTTGAAGCAAATCCTTACAGATTCGCTATCTATCCATTTCTCCTCTGTATTTAAACGTTTAAGTCGAATAATTGAATTAATTTCTGTTCAACATTCAATTATTTTCAGCAATTCTTGTTCCTTAAATTCAATATCTACGCCTTTCACAATACCATATGATAAAGACAGTGTATTTACCTTCTGACAACTGAAATCCATCTCTTTCAATTTGTGGCACTCCAATAACTTCATGACATCTTTGTCTTCTTGAACTTGAATGAGTGCTTTGTTAATACCTTTATATTTAATTAGTGTAATGCCTTTTATATTCTCAGATTTAAGTAGCTTAGCCAGAGCCAATGTCCCATAGATGTAATACACACTTCATGAACTTTTTTTCTGCCGATTTGTCCTTCTGTATTTCATTTTCATCTACCTTCATGTTACTTTGCATATCTGTAGAAATACTTCGAATGATTCATTTAGTTCTCCTTCTAGCCACAGTAATAAATTTCTCTACCGCGCTATTATTCTCTTCTCTCTCTTTTCTCTTTACCACACTTCTTCGATCTTCTTATAAGTTTTTCCAGCTTCGAGCGATACCCCCTTTGTTTGTTCATATTCTCGTTCGCAATTAGCCAAAAACTCCGCATTACTGACATCTTCATCGCTGTTAATTTAGTCGTATATACGAAGTAATTAATAATCATCGGCAAAGACACAAAAAAACCTGCACTCCGCGCGCGATCCACCTGGCGACTCGAATTTTTAACGTTTGGGCGCCCTTCTTTGTACTATTAATTTTAAAATTAACTATTATACTGGGGAAGTTAGAGCATATACTCAGCCAATTTATTGACTTTTACTATTATTTATTATTTTTATTTATTGTTAATGCCGGCATTTTAAGGTCATATAACGAACGAAGGCGGTTTTACTCTATAATGGAACTTTCTTAAACCTTCATTTGGCTAAATAGTTTCAGTAAACGTTTGTTGGTTTAGAAACCAATTTATATTTTGAGGGTGAAATTATGTCCTTTCATACATGCCAACTGCACACCCATCTTTGTATTCGTTTTCCTGTTTCATATTTACAAATTCACAGTTCTCGGTGCTAAATTTCACAGTTTTGGGTCACCTAGAAGTGGTCTAGAATTTTGATAAGTCAGGCAGTCACTTAGTATAATGGTATTTTTCCCTTATAACTCGAGAACAATAAAAGATTTCGCATATTGATTTTGAAATTTGAGATACCTAATATCTTAACAAGTCTATGTAAGTAGGCCTATTAGTTTTCTACTTATAGGGGACTGAATAGTAGCTCGAAATGGTTCGTGTAATACACATACTGGCCGTGCGTCACCCGCTTCTTACCGAACTCGGCGGACACATTGCTGTGTGCCTCTATAATATATTCGCATCATGACATATTGACTGCTACAACTACCTTAATTTCCTGCGGAGCGCAATAAATACAATATTTTATTACGTACCGGTTCTTTAAGCGTGTCACAAACTGTTCGGTTGACAGTGAGATGTGTGCCCGTGAGTAGCGCTAGCAAGTGTCCGGCGAACACCGGCGCCGTGCCGGCCCACGCTGCCACACCGACGTACAGTGGCGCCGGTTTGTCCGGCAGTTTCTCGTCGTTGCCACTGTTAGAGGGGTAGTCTGCCGCCATCGTCAGCCGACAGGCTTGGCTTCTTAATAAGCAGTATAGTATCTCGTCCACCTATAGTACGAGTTGTTAACAATGAGAATTTGAATAGCACTACAAAAGGATTTATAAGAGATATTTACTATTTTAATTACAGGATTGTTACACAAATATTTTCTGATACTCAAATTTCTAATATTCATTGTTTTGTCATTCAGCAATGAATTTTGATAATATTATAACGAAGAAGCTCTTTGAATGATATCATTCAAAAAGCCTTTTCGCAATATTGCTATCACGTATAAAATAACGTGCAATATGAAACATAGGCATACTTAGCGAAGATAGGCATTTATTGACAATCCCATTCTCGCTTTTATTGAGTACTAGGTTTCGGTACATCAATAAAATGTAGCCTTTGTGTTCCCCCAGGTTTTAAACTATCTTTGTACCAAATTGCATCCAAATCGATTGAGTGGTTAAACCGTAAAAAGGTAACAGACACACAGATAGACAGACAGAGTTACTTTCAAATTTATAATATTAAGTAAGGATCATTCGTATCGTCTATTTCTATGTCGATTTGTGTATCAATTACTTGAAACAAAACACCTGTTTCATAGTATTTTTTGTGTTCGATGGCAGCTATATTAATACAATATGCAACAAATATATACTTACTAAGTGTGCAGAAGTAGAGACAGTGCCCGTGTAAGGCTTGCTTGTAACTGTTTGATACATAGTTTGCGCTAACGCGGTCGCGAAACGCGCAATTTTCACTTGAGGATCATTCTCCTTCATCGTTCCATTGGCCAATAGATCTTCAGTGGATATAACTGTAAGCGTAAACGATGAATTAAATTGTAAAAGTCCTAAACATTATTAATATCTAACATACCACATTATATTTTTTTTGCAATATGCATAACTATATATATCTTTATTATTAGTAGCGTTATTACTACAAAGTATATAATAAAATTAGTAATGACCAAAGTTCTTAACTTGCTACCACGTTAGGTTACGTCACGTCACATGTTATGCTAATAATAAGTAATATTTAATCTAGTGATACTCGGTTGTTGTCAAATGATTCGTAAATTGTATGATGTCTATGGATGCCTATGTATATTTTTTACCATTAATTATGACATAGTAACGAGGTTAAAACCAGAAATTACCAATTTAAAACGAAGTTGGAGAAGCTAACTAAATTCAACTATTAAAAGTGGTTCAAATCCAAAATCATGCCCATTTTTAAAGCGGATCAATAAGGGCTATTCAGTCCTTCAGTTTAATCGTAAATCTGCTTGTCAGAAATTTCAGTAGCAAGCAAATTTAATTGTGCTACTTACTTGCGAGTAAGCATTAAATGGGAATTGTGTATTTAGATCTTACATTGCTGCATTCAAAATAACTATTGGAATATAATACTTAGGTACCCTCATCTTAGGCTGTCATGGACTACGATAAAATCGTATTTGTAATAGAAACGTAATTGTAATAAGATATGTATACTCACATGTACCATTACCGTCGATACTAATATTGCGATAGTTAAAATAAATTTTATCAAATTCGTCGAGAGCGGACTGGTAGAACATGTTAGTGAATGTGTTTTTATGGTCTGCTATCAACAGCTCCGGTAATTCACCGCTTTCTGTGACGTTTTTGAGGATACGACGGAACGAATGTAATGATGATGGTGGTAAGTTTAGCGTGGCTTCTGATGACAACGTGATGTTGACCTTGTTTACGTTACTTGTCATCGCATCCAGGAATTTGGTAATCTGGAAAATGAAATAGTGACGTATTATACAATGTTCTCTTAGAAGTGGTTGAAGTCAGCTATGTCGAAATACTGTTGACGAAAGTTGTGCACGGCAAGTTATCCAGGAATCACAAAATATTAAGGAATTTTTGGCCAGTCTTTGGCATCCTAGTACTCCTGTCAAATTTAAGAGGAAAGGACAATAGCAGTATTTCAAACCATTTGCGTCATTCAGGTGTTAGATTGTAAATATATTTATTCAATATGAATAAACCTGCTGTTCCTTGTGACTTCATTCGCATTTATTAAATATATATCAAATCAAATCAAAATTAAAATACTTTTATTACCAGAATAAAACATACATTTACGTAGTATTCTTTTGGTGGCACACTAGGAAAGCCTGTCCTGTACCTGTGATACCTTTGACGTTTTAAAATGCGTTTACATGTTTGCTCGGTCGTAAAGTTTACTTGAAAATGAAATTAAATCTTAACTTACACAATAACGAAATAAAAATGATTTCTTGCTACATAATATAATATGGAATAGCTTTAAAACAGCATTTTGACAACTAATAATATATTTATATATGTATGTGCGAAAATATATAGGTATGTATGTAAATTGTATGATAAATATAATAAAAAAAAATATTTTTTATTTTTTATGAATTTGGTGTCAAACGAGCAGACGGATCGCCTGATGGTAAACGATTACCGCCACCCATGGACAACACCAGAGGAGTTACAAGTGCGTTGCCGGCCTTTTAAAAAGGAGTACGCTCTTTTCTTGAAGTGTTGAAGGTCGTATTGGTCCGGAAATACCGCAGGCGACAGTTCATTCCATAGTTTTGTTGTGCGAGGCAGAAAATTCCTGGAGAAACGCACATTTGTGAACTGCCAACCATCTAAATGATGGGAATGAAAATGCTGTCGCGTAGGACGATGGCGAAAAGAGGCGGCAGGGATCATTCCGAACAATTCCTCGGAGCACTCCCCTTAATAAAAGCGAAAGAAGATGCATAGCGAGTCCACATCTCTACGCAGCGCCAAGGGGTCTAGCTGATTTGAAACATCCTGGCAGTCGACGATTCGAGTCGCTCTCCGTTAAATACGGTCCAAAGGGAGAAGCTGATACTGGGGTGCCCCTGCCCAAAGATGAGAACAGTATTCCATTTGTGGCCGAACCTGCGCCTTATAAAGTAGTAGGCGGTGGGCCGGCGTGAAATACTGTCGCGATCTGTTAAGCACGCCAAGCTTTTTTGGAGCTAATTTAGCCTTACCCTCTCAATAGCCGCGGAACTGGACTTCGCTCGATATGTCGACACCAAGAATTCCAATATCAGCTGAGGCAGTTATGGAGATGTTCTCAAAACGAGGAGATACGGGCAACTTTTTTGCAGTGAACGCGCAGACTTGTGTCTTTGTGGGGTTAAATCGGACCAAATTAAGTCTGCCCCAATCCGAGAATTTCTTCATAGAGGTCTCAATTTCAGACATAAGTTTGTTTCGACTCTCGATGACGTTTTCCCGAGAGATGTTGGCGCGGCCGGTATAAAGAGCATCGCTCGTGCTGTCGTCCGCATAACAATGAATGCTGCTAATTTGCAACATATCATTGATATGGAGGAGGAACAGTGTAGGCGATAACACACAGCCTTTCGGGACTCCAGCATTTACAGACATGGAGTCAGAGTATTCACCGTCGACTTCTGTCTGCTAAAAAGCTAGTAACCCATTCGCATAATCTCTCGGGCAGCCCATAGGAAAGCAGCTTCGAAAGAAGCGCTTTGTGCCAAACACGATCGAATGCCTTCGCTATGTCCAAACTAATCGCCAAGGCTACTATATTACTAAATTAACCCAATTGTTTTATAATTACTGAAAGATGAATTAAAGATGTATTCTGTCAACATTAAAATCTACACTAAGTGCACAAAAGGTTTCTAAAGACACAAACCACGTTTTACCTTAAGTTTTGCCTCTTTTAGTGATCCAACTTTACGTCACATAAACTAGCTACTTTATTATAAACGTAATGTACCTTATAAGGGCTGACACGTCTGGCAAACGATGTATGGATTTTTGGCAAATTAATTATGTATACACGGCGCTTGAGCAGAACAGGATAATCTTTAGAGTTAATAACCTCTTTATGCATCTTAAGAAATGTCTTTAACACAAATAGTTGCCGCACATTAAGTACCTCACTATCTATGTAAAGTTGTGTAGTGGGATACCTAAAAGGTTTCTTAAGCATTGTTTTAAGGTCAGAAAGTTGCGCTCGTTCTGTTTATCTTTATTGTTTTCACTGCATTTCCTCAGCAACCAATACAATATGTGATCAGTTATTGACTTAACGCAAAATACACAGTTCGTAGAATATTTTTTGGTGCTGAGGATCGCAGAAGTCGCATAATGTTAGATATTTTTCGTACCCGACCTGACAGAGAGTGAATATGTGCAATAAAATTCAGGGTTTTGTCTAAAACAACACCTAGATATCGTATAGTATCTGCTTTTTGTATGTATCGACAATTACAGGTGGTGCGAACTTTACATTGATGTAATTTTATCTTGTACAAGTTATCTGGAGCGGTAGCTGCAGTTTTATGAAAACAAATATATTTTGTTTTATTGGCATTAAGTGTCAACAGATTGTGATTAAGCCATGCTGATATATGTTTCATACACTCCTCCGTATTCGCAAACGTCTCAGTCCAACTAGCACCGTCAAATACTAAAGCAGTATCATCAGCGTAACAAATTATTTCTGTGGGTATAGTCTCGTGTATATCATCCATGTACATAATGAAAAGTGTAGTTCCCAATACGCTACCCTGCAGAGCACCAAAGTCTACTGAGTGTAAACCACTTTCATAGTTGCCAATTTTGACATATAATATTCTCTCCGTCAGATAGCTTCTGAACCAATCGAGTGCTACACCTCTAATACCAAAGCCCTTTTCTGGTTTCTGGAGCAGTATCGGAATCGAGACGGTATCGAAGGCCTTAGCTAAGTTTAAGAAAACACCTATGCAATGTCTATTTTTATCTAACTGTGCTGATACCAGGGACGTCAATAATGCAAAAGCATCCTCAGTCGATTTACTTTTCCTAAACCCGAATTGCTTCTGGAAAATAAGGCTCTTGGTTTCAATATAATGAATGAGTTACGGTATACGGTATACGACGAGATACTATTTACTACTCTTTCCAGTAATTTCGAAAAAGCTGTCAGCAGAGAAATTGGTCTGTGGCTGTCCGGCGAGTTCTTAGGACTACCTTTATAAATTGGCATAATACGAAATACGGCATAATAAAGGAATAATAATATTTCTGATCTCTTTTAAAACCATGTTCGTCAGCCATCTGTGCCCGGTGATTTATCATTGTGTAATGACATTATAAGAGCTTATTTGGATTTGATTGCGATGCTGTTTGAAGCATAATTTCTTTGGCGGACTGACTGACTGTGGCAAAAATGGCAGAAATTATTACATAATCATTTTCATAGACGCTTTTACTAAGTTTATTTTATTGGTTGTCTTCGGTCGCATAAATATTAGTTATGTTGGCTTAGGTTATATTAGTAACAGTCCTGGATAAAAGGCACCCTATGCCCTTTTCTGTTCCCCTGACAACGTGTATGCGAAATTTCATAATGATCGGTTGAATTGTTAAGGCGTGAAGGTGTAACAAACAAACTAACTCACATTCGCGTTTGAAATATTAGTTAGGATACCTTTGCGTATCGACAAACCTAGCGTAATTAAAGCACTTAAGTCTAGCATTTCTGTTTTCAGTGTTCCTTATCGCGTAATAACTTAATCGTGTTTATAACGGAGGTAGGTAGTGCTATGATAATTTTTACAAAACAAATGTTATGTGCCATATTTATTAACGGATTATAGCATTCCTATATTGTTTCAAACTTGACCGGACGATTGTCTGAAATATTACAATTTCTAGATTGGCCGCAAAGTTTTAAATTTTATAGTGGGCTTAAATAGCACTTTGCTTATTTCAAAGCCAATGAACGTTGATACGTGTAATGTATTTTCATCATAAATCTTAACAGTATTGTAATATCGCTATTGATAGTTTTTAGTTGCGGTACTGAGTGATTCGCAAATTATTATATCAAGGCCTTACGCCGCACTCGGATAACCGTGAGGATTAAAAAATTAGACTACAAGACCCGAACCATACTGTCTACTGTCCATCTAATAGACTCAGCCGATGCAAATTGAACAAAATAAACTAGAGGAATTTCTAGAATCAGATATTAACCGTCCTAGTCAATCCGTGTAAAAAAAGCGAGATGGTACGGATTGCATGGTGATAGATTATCGCGAACTGAATTGAATACTATCCCCGATAGGTTTCCTCTTCCACTCGTAGCCCATCAGATATCACGACAATCAGAGAAGGATTGTTGCATTTGTTTATGTGCTAGTGACATTAATCAAATTCCTATTTTAGAACCCGATTGTATCAAACGCACAGACTTTATTAAGCCCGACAGGCAATTCATAGCCAACTAAGGGATGCAAAATTTTAGTTCTTGATTGTCAACCTTAAGGAAAGTTGACTTTATTCTGACGTCGATAAAGTCGGATGAAATTCATTCAAAGTATTTTACAAAGTCTAAAGAAAAAAACCTGGTCTCGGTTATGTACCCATCGTACCACGAGCCCTTTGGTGGTCTGTTATTAACCATGTTCACGAGTTAGTAATGCATCTTATCTTATCTTATCTTGTGTGGGGGCCAGTCAGTACAGACCGGCGACACTTCGACGCAGTGGGATCTTTTGTGCCGACTTCCCCAATAACGACTGCCATAGATGTTCATGGCAGCCGGGACCGATGGCTTAACGTGCTCTCCGAGGCACGGAGCAGGCGATAATTGTTAATCAATACGCACAAAGTTGGGTAGGTAAAGATGCCCGAAAAAGTCTGTGAACACTATTGGTTTGATCACATAATAAATTATTTTCTTTTTGTTTGCCTTTCATGACTATTAAGGCCTTTAAGGCCTACAGGCATATGGGACTAGTAAGACCCTTAAGGCGAACGTTTCTTTTAGGTACTCAGTTGCGTATAGTCGCTGACTAAGGTTTTACCAGCAAACATTTTCGAATTTTGTGAATCCAACTGTATTAACTTTCATTTGATTGCTACTGGTTAAAATGGTAAATCACAGGTTAGTTTAAAGGTGATAAATCGTAGCAGGATGCGTTTGGAGCTAAAGCGGGCGAACTTTGGAGCTAGCATAAGCTGGATGTGTACCGCGTGACAAGTGATAGTCACCTTGAACATAATAATACGTGTAGCGTGACCTCTGAACCTTCTACTAATTAACGATACTAAAGTAGAAGTAGATATTTAGAAAGTGAGAGAGCAAGCGGCGAGGAGCGTGGTTTGACTGTAATATAGCTTAACTAATAAAATTCGAGATAGGTGATCTAGTTCCGATTCATCAATCTATCAATCTGAGTCAAACTCAGTTGAATCCTCAATATGAAATGCCATTTAACCTTAAGAAATTGCTTGATGGAGACCGTTATCTTTGGAAGTCCCTTACTGAAAACCTAACTTACAAGTATGCTCGCAATCGTCTAAGAAATATGCCTTGAAGTAAAGTTCTTTCCGAATTCAACTTGTGTTCAGGACATTGGCGAAGGTACCTCTGCGAGTACGTAGACACATACCATGGCTATACCATACAAATTTGGTCGCACTGTACGCACTTGTCTGTATTCGTAACTGAAACTCAGTGTGAGTTGTTCAAGGGGCGATGAGCAGCTGGTAGTGCAGCGGGGACCTGGGTCTCCCTGGGGTAAGACACTATTGTTGTGTTTTCGTATTGCGAGAGGCGATAGCGGTATGGTCAGTAGTTGTTGGAAAAGCCAAACCATGTCATTGTAGGTATATGATCGAGATAAGTTAACTTTTGATCGTTCATTTGATTTTGTGAACGATTTTCACTGAGAGGATAAGATACTTAACTGTTGCAAATAAATAAAGAAGTTCCCTTAACACAATTTGGTCAGGTAGACCGAGATCAATAGTTTACTCCAAAATGTTTTCTTGTTTAAAGATACACAAGAGGACGATCCAGATCAAGGCGCGATTTAACAGGATCAAGGCCCCATTACTTCGGCTTTCTATCGGTAAACACGAGGAAGTTGCAGATCAATGTGTGATTTGATGGCAACAAGGCCCAATTAGATCAGCTTTCTAACGGTGACTATGTTTTATTTTAAAACGATGATTATAACTAAACAAAATTAGACTCACAGTACAAAGGCTCCTTTTGGGCGACTGCTGTGTTTTGCAGGATTTGAATTCGAATAGGACGTATAAGTACGCTTATAACAGACTACGCAATATACATACGTACCTAGACCGATAGACAATGATAATGATATGACCCTGACTCTAGCAAGACTGACGAGACGAGACACGATATGGTTCAACTGGTGATTTGCGACAATGGTGAGATTTTCTTTATAAGATTGATGAGAATGTGAATCAGCATAAAATTGTGTTGTTTGAATTGTCTGGTTTTATTTCCTAACGTGTTCCCCAAAATTTGGTCAGGAAGACCGAGCAAAGGACGTTTTACTTTTCATAAATTATTTTTCAGATGCCTCACTCAAGATGGCCGTGTCGCAGAATCAACACAGAGGCACAATTATTAGAATCGCTATTATCGTTAATTTAGAATAACGCCATCTATTATCGTTAGTCGGAAACGTCAAGCAGTATGCTTGGGTGGGTCAATACAGGGCGTGGCAGATCTCGTTTGACATCTGGCAGTTGTCATTGTTGACATTAGACGCATTTGTCTGAAAGGACTTTACTTTTTGCCTTTTGGTGAGACACGAGTGCGAGAGATCATTCTGCCAACCTGTATCGAACTTGCCACGTTTCCGTACTTTAATCAAAGTTTAATCTATTGCCCTCGGCTCAATCACTTACGATTTTGTTTAAATAAACGGTTGTAATGCGTGTGGAGACTATTATTTCGTACTTGCACCATGTCGAACTCGGACTCTGATAACGAGGTACCGCAAATGGGTGAACTACCTCCGACATATATATCCTATGTTACTCGGTGATAATATAGCTTTCTAATGGAGATAGAATTTTTAAAATCGATTCTTTCGACAAGTTTGCAAACAAAGTCGTCTAATTTGAGCCTCTCGAGTGTCTGTCCTTGCGTACAATTATAATATTAGTATGAGTAATAAACTGACCTCAGTAACATTGTGGGTATACGGCACAAAGGCGTGGAAAGGCCAAGATGTGTCGTTGTTTGCGTTAGACAGCGCGCCGCCGATCTGTCCCAGTTCGACGTGCAGGCGGATGTCACTGGGAGCCAGCGGGGCGGCGGCTGGCCACGCGCCCTTGCTGATATCGTACGCCACTCTCTGCGACCCAATGTAGTCGAAAGCTTCGCCGTTGAATAGCGTCCAAAGAACATTTTGATCTGAAATACATATTTTAGAACTGTGATTTAATAAAGATCGATTTAACAGCCAAGACCGTAACGCTTTACTAAGCGTAGCCTACTCATTTTGAAATCATATAACACGTACGTATGTGTGAAATTGGCATAGTTAAAGTTTATATAAGGAAGTAAAACATACCTACATTTGCCATAAAACTAATAATGAGAAAAATAAAAGTATTATGAATTACGATCGAATTTCAACCACTGAGCGACTAGAATTTTTTTAAATAGTCATATCCACATACAATATAATACTATACTAGTAGTGGTAGCTGAACTCTGCCTTTATGTCTCTGTTGATTATGGAATATGATATCAGATACCTGTGTAACAATAATGATCTTACCATATAAGTTTGCATCCTTGACAGGGATCATCTTAGAGAGGGATGTAGCTGCTGCCAGCAGGGTGACCGTGCCGACCACAGAAGTCGACGCACCCGGTGACACACCTGGCAAAATCGTGATATTCATGTATTACGCCTTCATAGTCTTTATGGGACAACACTTGTCCCGATGTCCATAAATCTCCATAGTCACAGTAAAAAAGGTGAAATAAACCATACCAATCATACCTTGCCATATTTTTATATTAAAACTACATCATCGTACCGAGGCAATATCTGCTGTGGAAATAAACTAGAAATTGCAAAATAGGTACTGTCTGTAGGTACACTTCATTTTAAAATAAGCAAACGAAATTGCTTTATTTTATATATTTTTTTTTATTGTTTGCAACTGTTATAGGTTTTCCTATTGTGAAGGTTGTTGAGAGTGTTTTAAATTTAGAACTATTATAGCCTCTAATACCAAGAATTATATATTCTTTAAATATTGCCCACACAAGTAATTCCTGCTTTGCTTTGCTGCAGTGAAATTAAGAACATACCCTCCAGAAAAATTATTTGCTAAGCAAATGTACTAATTTTTACAATCGGTATGTCGGCAATTTGCCATGGCGAGTCGGCCATGTGCCAAATACAAACACGATTTACTTCTAATGCAAAGATAAGCTATATGGCAACCCTAACTAATATTATAAATGCGAATATGAGTTTGTTTATTTGTTACGCTTTCACGTCTTAACTACTCGACCGATCATCATAAAATTTGCATACACGTTCGTAGGGGTACAGAAAAGGACATAGGATATATTTTTATCTAGAAAAAAAGTACTGTTACTAACGTAACCTAACCTACATTTACGCTAAAGAATCTGCGGGCGAAATCTAGTATGAATATATATAAATGTTATTTCACTTACCATCAAACAAAGAAGCACTATCGATTCTAGCCGTTACTAGGGTCACGGGTTTTGCTGGTTTGGCATCCTGAAGCAAAGGTTACCCGTAAATATATGAATACGAAGTCCTGAATATCAACTTCAAATTATACAAACCTTTGTTCTTGGAAAGAGAGAGTAATACACATTGTTGTCTCCTAAAGGATCACACACTTTCGTAGGCGTTAATAAAGCTGATGAAGCAGATCTGTAACAAAGTATGTGTCTTAGTGTACAGTCTAAGTAATTTGTATTGACCAAGTGGTGCATCGATTTTGGTGGTCACTTCACACTGGCATATGCGTCAAATATTGTGCGATCAATCTCCATATACAAGCCTAACGTTTTTCGACTATCGCGATTTGTACACAAATGTAAACGTCGCCGCAGTGACTTAGGTCGTCAGTGTGTATACGTCTCTAGTGTTGTGTGTCGAAATACCGATAGTGCTAATATAAATAACAGTGACTAAATGAGGGAAGTTGAAACCCGCACTTTTCCAAGGCGCCGCTGAGCTCACATCAGTCAACCTGTGAATGCAAGTCGGTCGAAACGTCAATAGGTATTTATTACCTTTCAAATATTTTACCGCGTGTAAGACCCGTTACCTAGCATTACATGCCTAACGCCACATTCTCGGAAGGGTCGAAAAGTTGTGTATGACACCCAAATTTCGCCAGCTATGGTTCATAAAGCACAGTTCCTGATCTGGTGCTGCTACTAAGAATTTCTTCATGTAAAGTGTTTGATGAACGAATTGAATAGCTGGAGCCTTGCCTACCCTTAGATCAACACTGGCTCAAACTATCAAGTCTAGATCACCATCTATAATGCAAGTTACAAACTACTAACCTTCTCATACATACTTCACTGTTGACTGCAGCAAACATAAAAGAGTGCAGTTGGACAGAGCACAACGGCCCACCTTTTTGATTGTTTCTATCTGTATTAAATCTGAAAGCATGTCATTATTAGTAGAAAATTTAAAAGAATAAGCAAAAAATTTAAATATGTACAATATATAAAATACTTTTCATAGCACTGGTTAATTTTCTCTATTTCTTCAGCTCTTGACTGAGGCAAATAAAATATTGGGAAAGGTACATCCCGTCGTAAAAGTCCTGTACCCTTATCATTCCACACAAAACCACCGGCTACTGATGATGAACAGTTACTTCCCTCAGCTGAATAATATTCATTTGGACATCTTGATTCTTGAGTAAAAGAAGTAGCACTGAAACACAAATGACAGGTAACTTAGTTGGACGTGTGTTATCCGCACGTAGCCCCACAATTGGGCCATTGTGCGTAAGTAACCGACGCGAAATATTGTTTGGTTACTCAAACCACCTCAGCTCCGTCCAGAAAGATAATAGGGGACCGATGTTGTGCAGTACCTACTTTATTGTTTTCGAACTGTTTACAAGTTTCTTTCGTGGGTTGCTCACGATTTTACAATGTAGGATCACGTGAGTCGGTGTCTCCTCGGTCTCCATGCAGCCCCTACATAAGGGACTGTCAGTGATGCTGATGTTGAAAAGGTGTTTGTTGAGTGAGCAGTGGCCTGTTATTATACCCACAAGGTGGCGTAGGTTTCTCCTTATGGAACCTAGCAGTTTGCGTGACAAATGCTTGTCTAAGGATGGAAGGGCTTCCTTCGTCTGTCTGCATTCCTTTGTTTCTGTCCACTGTTTTCCGTGTAGTCTCATGGTTCTATCGAATAACCATGTTTTGAGTTGGCAGAAACAGACAAGTAACTATTAAATATAATTATGATGACTATGATGGTAAACATAAGATCAATAATAAATAATTGTCTTTATTACTGCCTCGTTGGTCCAGTGGTAGTGCAAATACGACTGCAGATCATGACTCGGGTTCGGTTCCCAGGTCGGGCTTGGAAAACGTTAATAAGATTTTCCATCAAGAATTTCTTAGTAGCAATTTATTAAGAATTTCTGTCAAGAAGTTCTTCATAATTAGCTAGAGCTAGGAAGTTGGTGGTGTATCACCCCTGTGCGTCGGTAAGGATGTTAAACAGTGGGTCCCGGCTGTCATGAACATCTATGGCAGTCGTTATTGGGAAGTCAGCGCCCTCAAATATCCTGACGACTGGTCTAACCATGGAATGATGTTATCCTTTTGGGTTACAGAGGTCAGATGTCATTCGCTCTGTGTAAAAACTAATATTTAGATTTAGATTAATAATCGCTAGGAAGAAGAATCTCTATGCTTCTATTCAATTTCATTTTTGTATTAGACATCTAAAACTGATCAACAGTGAATATACTATCAAGGTGACAAGCAGCATAATATCTAATGGTAGGGGTTTGCCATAACCTACAATGGGTTACAATAATAAAGCCCTTATTATTGTAACCCATTGTAGGTTATGGCTATCTATGGTTATGGTTATGTTAACATATAAACTCAATATAGTAACTTAAAAAACTTAGTCAGAATAATGGTTTAAGTTAGACAAAACCTACAGTGCATGTACTAGTACCAATACTTACTATCTAAAATAATTGAATGTTTATTGAATTTAACTTATTTTAAGCTTAATTCTCTTAGCTGTAGATGTGTTTGCTTGAACTTTTTCTTTAAACTGACACATGATTGTGGAGTCCTAAGTCTGTCCAGTGTGTAGCAATAGGCTTGCTCTGTATTACATAGGCATTCAAAATATAGCTGATAATACCATCTTAAAATAAAATAATTACCTGTTAGTGGCATTGTCATATAGCAGTACACCAGCAACATAGGCAGGCTGCTCCATAAATGTCTCTATGACATCATAAAAGAGTGCAGTGCTCACAACAGCCATATATGGCCCAGCAGTGGAATTCTGTACCAGCCATTGAGCATCAGAAACATCTCTTATCATTTGAACCACACCCACAGCTCCATTATCTGCAGCTGTAAAAAAGATTGATAGTTGTATTATAATTTAGATATAATTTAGCTTTTGCCTGTAATTCCATCTACATGTACATACTTTAGTTGTTACATATAGTTATTAAAATGTTAGGGAATTTTAATATCCTGTATGTACTGCATGTACTTTATATTGATTTTGTACTTACCTACTTACAAGTCAAATAGTTTGGGCTGGGTGTTGATGACCCACTCAATTTTCTTTTATATAATATTTATTTAATATAGAAGTACAAATAAGAAAACTACTTAGATATCAATATAACTAATTAATTACTCTACAAAATTGAAGAATTTGATGATGTTCTATTATGTATCATAACTGTTTTAATAGAAAGTAATGTTTATTAATAATTTTAATTACTTACATGAACATCCAGCCTGATGAGTTCCATTCAAACGTCGAAAACATGCTGCACCACCTTCTATTGATGAGTATATTTGTTCATGTAATCTTTCTGAGTATACAGCTAAAACAACCATCAAAGAAATAATAATAATCATTTTGACAATATCAATTCCCAAAGCACTTTCTTTTAGTAAAGCTATCATTATTTTTCAACTTGATGGTCTAGCCTGGACTACTAGCTAACAAATCATTATGTGATTTGAATAAGATATTGCTAATGACTAAGACACAGAATTTAGAATCCAGGGACAAAATAATACAATCAATTAAGTTAAGAATATAATATATGATATTATTTTCGATTTGTTTTGTTTGGGCGTTCTATTCTGCCACAAAAACCAAGACTCAATTATAATACTTACATGTGTATAAACTAAAAATCAGTAACAAAGATAGGCAAATAGAAGACGCCATGATTTTGCATCACTTCAGAACCTAATTATTGATTTAAATTGAATAGGTACCTAAAATAATACAATCTATTTTATAGTTTTGTATTACCTACTCAGTAATTTGTAATGCAAGTCAACAAAAATTGACATTATTTGACATGTACGTCTGATATTATCTGAATCATTCGTTGTCAAAACTCAAAATTCGTTGAAGTTGGCAACATCGCATCTTAACGCACAAATGTTTTCACTGTATTCTCTTTAGCCGTTGCAAAAGCAAATGCCTGTGTACTAAGTGTGCCAACTCATTATTGGATAAATAAGTATTAATTAATAAATTGCAAGAAAATTACTAGCCAAAAGACTTGATTATGTTATCATCTTGAGTATAGCAAATGGATAACTACAAACGCCCTACCTGCGATAGCGTATGCATATTTTAGGCCGAACTTAAGCACATGGCTTGTGTAGACGCTTTAGATATGCAAGAGAGCATCATACACGAAAAATGGGGAGAATCCAGAATAACGAAGATATTCTTCATTCGTTTTTGATAAGTTCCGACCCCTTTATATCCCACATCAGACCAAAGTATGCAGAATCTAAGAAATTGCATTTATTTGAAGAAGCTATTGAGTCGCTAGAATCAGCGGTAGAAGAAGAAGAAATCGAGGTCGAAGAAGGTCCAGTGGACATGACAGATCCAGTCCAGTAGACTTTGGCATGATAGATGCTCTAACATTCTTTTAACAGCTCGTTTTAGAGCTACCATATGTTTTTATGTTTCAACTACAACAGATTATAGTCAAAATAATAACTTAGCTTACCAAAGTCCACTTTTTAAATCCAGACCAGAGTTCTTATGTCCGACTCGCTCTTGAACCGATTTTTATATTTAAAAATACAATATTTAGGAAATAATGAAGTTGATTCTACTCATACATTTCGCATGGAAAGTTTCTAAGTGTTCGGGACGCCAAAGCGGCAGAGATATCATGATGATCCCAAGGCACGTAACGTCAAGGATTATGCCTATTATAACGCCTACTAACCGCCCCGCTTAACAACATTACCGTTCTAGAGATTTTCAAAATTAATACTTTTCTCTATACAAAAAAAAATACAATATATTTTTTTAGTATGATAAAGTACCTTATAGCAAAAATGCTGGAATAAATGTTATTTCTATTATCAAAATATGTTGGCAAAAAAAATTCAATGGGGTAGGTCAACTTTGATCCCTAAGTCCACTAATTTCGAAATTCGGACCAGTGTGCGGCGCCCAGGTTAGGAAACCCTGCGCTATATCTACATTAAAAAAATAATTATGTAAATGGGCTTATAAAAAAAAAGTTATGTTAAAACATACATTAAAAAATATACATTCGAATTGAGTGAAAACCGTACGTACTGTTTTTGGAGTGGATAAAAATTCAAAATTAACAACAATTTACCATTCATATTGTTCATACGTTCTTATTACTTAAACAATTCTGAACCTTGGAACACTTGTAGCGTATCATATATGAAATAAGTATTTTTCCACAGTTTTACACTTAAGTAAAATCTTATCTCAGTTGAATTCCTGCGATGTCGACTACAAAACGTACACTTTAGCTTATGAGCACTGCGCTCGGTTCGGATAGAACATACAAAAAAAGAGTAAACAGTATTTAGTAAAAGAGATGGCATAGAACAATGAATAATAACGTTATCATTGTTATATTATAACAATATTTTAAAAACGTTTAATATCGTAACGTAATTATAACGTTATACAGCTGTGAATCTTTGCATAGTATCGTTTTGATACATCGTTTCTCTCAATCATAACGTTATCCTGCACATGCGCAAATACGTTACTCAACTTTAGCGGTATATAAGTCCCTGTATGTATATACTTGTTGTAGTTGTCAGATTTGACAGCATGTTGACATTTAACGGTTTTAAAACGTAGATGCTACCAGAAGGAAAATCATTAATTATAAAAAAATATTAAGGGGTCGGCAAATTTGTACCCCGCTCAAACCCCGCTGACCCTATATGGGGCAAGCAAAAAAGAGGGTCGCGCGCTCGATTGTTTTCTGTTT
The DNA here is from genome assembly GCA_963675205.1 of Catocala nupta. Lineage (NCBI taxonomy): Eukaryota > Metazoa > Arthropoda > Insecta > Lepidoptera > Erebidae > Catocala > Catocala nupta. Next base: position 18,394,974 of record OY776079.1, read on the forward strand.
TTGTATTGAAAGGTCTGTATTTAAAGTCTTGTATTGTATATCAATGTACTCGGCATGAACTGAGCTTTTCGAATGAACCACTTATCAACTGAATAATATTTAGATAATATTGTTATGTCACGTGACTTCGCGCCAAACGTTCGTTCGTCGATGTTATTTGTTCCGCAGTTTTCTGTAGTTTTTCGTAGGGCAAGTATATAAGTGTAATACATTATTGGAAAGCTTATTCTTTCTATTTTTAGACACAATAAAAACAATACTGATTAACGTTATTTTTGTATAACAAACTGAAGCCCAAAGTAACCTATTATCATTTATCAGATTGCCCGCCCTTTTTGATGTTTGTTGATCATAACTTAGAGCACAGAAACATAAACAGCGATAAGGCGTCTCAAGTGGCGCTCAAGTGGCGCGCGCCGCGATGGTGTCTAATTAGCGGCGATTGTTTATTGTTTACATTAAGTGTGCGTGGAGATTGAGAGGTGGTAACATTATTATCTCTCTCGCTCGCTCTTTCGTACTCCCAGTTAGTGGTGGTTAATATAGCACATAGCGTCATAATGTAGCACGCTATATTTACTCAACGCATAGCGCGTGCTGCATCGTTTCAATCATGGCGCTAGAAATAGCGTCGCACTATGTATGCCTAGTCTGTTATGTATAGCGTGGTAAAACGACCAGCGCGCTGCGCGATGACACGCTAGCGCGAGCGGCGAGTGACGTCTAGCGCGCTAGATAGTAGATAGATACGCTAGTCAATCGCCGTGTGCTACCGCTCGCTGTATGACGTATTATCGTTGTTTACGTTATCAGTAGTCACAGTCAATAAATTATAGACAGTCCTAAGCCTCAAAAGTAGCAAATTTCAAGGTTATATTCTCGCTGGCTCCACGCTGCCATATTTTGTGACGCTACTAGCGTGCCCGCGCAGCGCGCTATAACATAGCGTATAAAATAGCGCGCTAGAAAAATATAGTTTATAATCCGTATGCTATCTTAATATAGCGGATTTTAACACTAAATACTACTCCCAGAACGTTTAACTTTGCTGTATGACAGATGACAGTTGACTGGGCCTGCGTGTGTTTCATTTATTCCATTTTCCACACTTATCCTAGGTTCATTTCTGTCAGTTATAAAAAGAAAGAAGCCGTTGGTAAAAAAACAACCTTGGAGTGTCAGAAACGGCAGCTCCAGACTTATAATTATCTTTTATTTTCTTTTTCTCTTTGAAAAACTGTGTCGTCATATTTTTATTTTTCTTTCTATTTCAAGTTCGTGCAGACCCTTATCATCACTGACAACTTTCCATGCATCTCATTTAATATTTTATTTTTATAATTTTCTTTACTTGAATCCCATAGTATAGTACACTTTGTATCTGATATAAAATATAAATCTAATATAAAATGAAATATAAATATAATATAACCGGTCGATTAATTCATTCGTCCACGTGACAGACATGTTTCTCTATTTATCTATGGTTTCTGTTTCCAACTAATCATAGATAAGACACTATAGTTAAGACCTCGGACCAATAACACAGGTCTGCAATGGTTATCCCCTTTCAGTTTTGATGATTGATTTGGATAGATTTTGGGGCGCTAATTACGGGAAGAATATTTGAAAATTCCATCACGTCAGATTTTTTAATTACTAATCATCCTTTAGTTTTGCCCGAATTACCTAAGCCTTCCTAGTTATTAATTAATATTTTATTTTAATCGTTTCTTATTGAACAAAAAACAACATTGAATGGTTGAAGTAGACATTAATGAATGAGTTCTCGTAAATTTAGTTAAATAAAACTTTTAATTTACTAAGTGACATACCCTTATTATCAAAAACTGGTGGATTTTAAGTCATTTGCTAAAGACCTCATTTCTTGTGTTTTTTTTTTTCAATAGAATTTAACTTAAATCGTGAGAAGACAGTTAATGAGGGTAGATTAATATTTTTTTGTATAAATAGTACAATCATTGTTTTAAAAAAATCAGTCTTGAAAAATGTCCTCCAATTTTTGCTACATTTGTGGGCAATTTACGCTGAGAAAACAGCAGCGTAATATAACCGAATTCATAAGTAACGTTTATAATATGTATTTCGGCCTATCAATCGCCAATCAAGATAAACAGTGGGTCCCACATAAAGTTTGTACCACATGCGTTCGTGAACTTCGAAAGTGGTCAAAAGGGAAGAACTATACCTTTGATCTCTTATCGCCTGAGAAAACCTCAGAATCACATTAAGGAAAAATTCGGAAAAAATGGGATGTTCGATGAGCATTAAACTTCACTTCCTTAATTCGCATTTGGACTACTTTCCTGATAACTTGGGAGCTGTAAGTGAAAAGCAAGGCGAAAGATTTCACCAGGATTTGAAGGAAATGGAACGTCGCTATCAGGGAAAGTGGAATAAAATAATGATGGCAGACTATTGTTGGCTATTAAAGCGAGATGATCCAAGTCGGAATTTCAAGCGAAAATCTCACAATCGGAGCTTCGGTGAAAAAAAAGCAAGATACCATAAAAGTATTTAATATTTTTAATTTATTTATTACTGTCCCTTGAATGTATTTTTAATGTTTTAAAGTAATGTAATTGTTTCTTAATTGTAAAAAAGAAAACAATCAATAAAAAAATATAAGTATCTTTACTTAAGTAAATCACAAAGTAACACAAACGTCAAAATTACTATAACGCAACACACACATATCACGTTTTAGGGAATAGTACAGTCACATAAGCTAATAAATTAGGTCTTGAGGACAATATTAATATTATATGCATTTCTTAAATAGACTGAAATCAAGATCACACCTTCAGTCGCACATCCAAAATAACATGTTATTGTTGATTTCCTCGGCATCCTAATAATAGTTTCATCAGTGATCCAATTTCGCAAAGGCAATCAAGGTCTAGTAAAACAAGCAGTGTCGATCGTAATTAGCAGGAATAGCGGTCCAAGAATAAGCAGGGGGGTTCAAACGTTTAAGGAAGATACAGTAGATCAAGTAAATATAAAATTCACAGAATTCAAGGCAACGAAAGTTAGCAACGTTGAAGTTTAAAACTTCAAATTGACTCACGTCATATCTTAAAGGCCGTCACAGACGTAGCTATAATATATATTAATATGAATCGTAGCAAGGCATATTACGACATATTTTCCATATAAATTTTCGAGTGACCGCACACGCAGCTATAATATATATTTCTATGACGTCACCAAAATATGTCAAAATATATATCTCGGTATATTTTGGCATATTAATATATATTTTGGTATATTAATATATATTTTGATTTATTTTGAGGATAGGGGTGTTCCATTTGAACGCCTGCCCGACGTCCGAGCTCGATGCGCACGAGCTTAAATTACGTACTTTATTTAATTAAAATACAAGTGTTGCAATTATAATAAATGATTGAAATATGATTTGTTTTTACTTCTTTCCTCAAGCATACTGTAAGACGTTCTTCAGAACTAATGCTTTTGCACGTAACCGTATCGCATTTTATTAAATCATTTTTTATCAATTCATGAAGCTCGATAAATGCCGATCTTGAACTTTTAAAATACTGTGCAAAGGAGACGTTTCATTTTTGTATGGAACTCCGGCTACAACATGTACGTGGTTAAAAATCCTAGGAAATTAACCCATAAACATATTTAAACTAAAAATATCCACATTAAAACAATATTGAAGATGGACAAAATAAAAATCGAAAATATTTGACGTTTATCTGAACAATCATGGCGGAATATTATGACCTTAAAGCTATGAAATTTACATAACCTATAAAGTACAAAAAAACTAGTCAGTGAATTGAATCGCTTCTATAAAGCGTGTTGCCACGTTTTACGACTCTCTAATAGGCACCATTGGAAAGTTCACATTGTCATTAATTACATCACGACTAGTTTATAAAAAGTAAAAACGTATGAATAAAAGGAACTGAAATAGGTACACTTAAATGAAACAACAATTTGGTTTTTTAATATTTATTATGTATCAATCCATCTCATCACTACCTTCTAGTATTAACACATCGTCAAGAAATGATGCTGGGGCTTCAATATTACTTTGGTACCGAGCCCAGCCAAGGTACCAGACTACTGTCATCACATGAGCACAACATCCAACAGTTCGCATTCCACATACGCAACTGCAATAATAGCCCTCTATACTGTTTGCCCAATTAGATGGTAGAGAACAAACCGTTAAACAAAGCCAAAATCGTAGGGAATCGGTCAGAACGAGTAAAACAAAATAACAGCAGAAGTCACGAAAATCTAAGCGCACGCGCAAACGACAATACATGACTAAGAAATCATTGACAGAAACATAATTGTCAAGTGTTAACGTCAAAATGTCATCAAGAATATTTCGTTCCGAAATGCAAAGGACCTGTAAGACTGGTGCAGTTCTATAAATATACTTTTATCATAAGGTTTGGGTTCTAACAATTACTTATATTTATTTGTATTGTAGTCGCAATATGCTACAATGTAGGTATATATACCAAAGTATTTTTATTTTATATCTTTGTGATATTTATCTTCTATGAGTTCATCTTATACAATTTCTGAACGCATTATCTAATGCTACAATCCATTGTACCGCCATATTGAATATGGCAATAACAGAAAAAATATTTTCGTCTTGTACAATCTCAATTACAAGTAAATTCTTGGAATAGCATTTTTCTCTGATTTCTGGTAATATTTCCTCTTTTTTGACGTACCGTACATTTTGTAGCCGAAAATGTAACATCTCCTTTATTCGTTGATAAATTTTAATCATGATACAAATTAAATTCGCCACGAGTTCTCTTTTGTTTTATATGCGACTCAACCCAGATGGTTCTATTTTTCGTTCCTAACAAGGCAACATGCATATCAAATTCAGCATCGGAATCATCCTCTGAGGTATTTTCAATTAGATCTAAAAGAAGTGCTCTTGTCGAATTCATTTAGGTACCTAGATTGATTACAGTGTTATTTCAATATTTGAACATTCTGTACAGAAATTGAGCTTTAAAATCGTGCGCTTGCAAGGACGACCGCAGACCGAGTGAGGGCAAAATATATATTATAGTATAGCTCCCGTGTGTGATAGCTTGCTATACTATTATAATATATATCTCGATATATTAATATATATTATAGCTACGTCTGTGACGGGCTTAACACTTCGTAACCAAATATTAAATGTTAAATTAACGCCATCTATGCGACTAGAAAGAACTAGAGTTTTGTACCGTTTACTTTAGAGACCAGCACTGTATATTAGTATTTTTTTTTTCATGTAAACAGATGACAGTTTCCTCACCCTGCAACTAATGTTGTCAACTGTAAGCGTATCCGCAGAGGGAATAAATATCTGCAACAAGCGTATTCTTTTGATGTTTACCGCCAAAACGGAAATACGGTTGCCGACATTCGTTTACAATTTTTGTAGCCAACAGTAGGCAATTATAGAAACTTTTGTCACCAACTCGCGTTGACAATACAAAAGTTGGAATTTGTTTTCCGTGGAGACTCGGCTTAATATAACATTAGTGATCCTCTTCTTATATGTGTATATGTCTGTGGGTCACACTGGGTTGTGATTCATCATTGGTGCTTTCAATTTCAACAACACATTTTAGAAGTTTTAAAGATTACTACTAAAAATTGTCTAGCTTCGAAACATAAAAAATAAAATATTTAATATACATTATATAACAATACATTTTAGTGCATTAAAAATAATCTCCAAATAGATAATATATTATGACTAATAAAGTTCATACTACCCTGATATAAAAGTAACAAATATTTTTTATTTGGCCACATTTGACTTCGTTGCATAAAATTAAAAATAAATAAACAACTGACAACACCAGAACATATTATGATGGACGCCATTTGTGAAACGACAGCTGTGTTTTAGGTTTGTGATAAATTCACTGCATATTTAGCTTGGCCACGGGCTTAACCGAGTTTTATTTTCTCAATTATTGAGAAAAATATCGTTATGTCGGAACAGGCGGAAGTTAAGGTATGTTTATTATTTAATTAACATTAAATCATGAACAATAAAAGCTTCCATTGTTCAACCTTGTCCGTTGGTCGATATTTTTTACAACGCTAAATTTTAAACTTTAGCCACCTAAATATAATACTAGATTGATGGTCATTTCATCTGCGTGTTATTTACTTAGTGATGAGTGTATTGTATTACACAATAATGTGATATTTAATGAAGGAAATCCTTGTGAATCGTAGTAAAGTACACATATAAATTGCACCACCATTTTAGGTTTCGCAATTGTACATAAATTACTATTTCTAATAATATGTAACGGCTAAAATAATATTTAACATTTACCCTCATATTTTTTATTTTATTAAATGTAGTGATGTTTTTTGCATTTTCTTTTGTAACAAAGGTACCTGTAATTTTACACGTGTAATTTTTATATTGCGTTGCTATTCGTTAAATGTCTTGTACTTAGGCTTTTCTAAAACACAGTTTTAATATTAATACATTGCCACGTGAATATTAAAACTGCTAAAGGCAAATTACCTGAACTATCTACCTACAACCATTTAGGTACATGCAATGGTGAAAAAATATATGGATTACTCAGTCTACAAGGTAATTTAGAGTATTACACACTAGGCCATTGCCTAATAATTGCTTGCATGTATAAAATTAATATTAAAGCTTTTATTATGTAGGTACTTTCACACAAATTATAACAGTATAGTATTTTTTGTTGCTGGATACTTTTATTACAGATACTGGATTGTATATTATCAAACACAATTATCTTCATCAAAATTCATAAGTTTAGATTTATTTTAAAATTTAATCACACCATGTCTTCATATTTTATTTATACATATACTGTGATGTTGCAGCCCGATGCACTGCCGGATTTAGATGATTTACTTCAATGTCCTGTCTGCTATGAGATTCCATCTGGACAAATATTCCAATGCAATGAGGGTCATCACGTCTGTGGCCGCTGTAAAATGCGCCTTGATGTGTGCCCTGTCTGCCGAGCTCTATTTTTTGGAACTCGAAACTATGCTATGGAAGAACTGATTGCAAATGTTAGAAAATTAAGAGCATTTGTAAGTATTTGTCATTTAATTGATCTTTAATAAGGTGGCAAAAATTGTATCTATTTTCTTGTTGACCATTTCTGCTTTAATTAGTCAAATAAAAAAATCAATTTTATTTTCACACAGATATTCATGGTCTGTAAAATGGATACAATATGGTTGTCACTGAAATATGGGATAACAATTTTATAAATACCTTAAAGCTGGTAGATCCCTTATTTTAAATAAGCATATGGCTTACTTATGTTAATGTCAAAGTTAAAAATAATTTACTCATTTAGATCACAAAGTAACACTTAATAAAATAAAACAAGAAATGAAAAGTAACACTTATGAACATCAAAATATGTAGGTTAGTGAGTTTACTAAGTTACTGAAGCTACATTTAGTGTAGTTGCTAGGTTCAGGCAAAGGATTGAGGCCATGAGAAGAAACCTGCAAGAAAAAAACTCATTGAACTAGTTGCTTTTTGCATACAGGATCTATGCAAGAAGCAACTAGTTCGATGAGTTTTTGTCATTAAAGTAGTTGTTGACTGAATAGTTGTTGACTGAATGATAACCCTTCCCAAATAAGTTATTTTAATGGCACTTATAAGTTTAAGCAATGGTAAATGAATTATAGTAATTGGTCGTTTTTTGAAATACGTATACTGAGTTCCGCTAATGTATTGTGAACTTTATGTAAAAGATGATATGGGCCTACTAACTTATGCTTATTTCTAGTGTTTACATTACGGATATCACTATTCTTATTATATAAGTGAATATTATGTTTAATAAACATAATGTTAGCAAATATATATTGCAACGCAACAGTAAGTATGCCTATTTCTTTAAATCGATATTTCAGGGAAACTGGTGGTCCTAAATTATATATGCTACGTACTGCACGCTTTTGAAGAATAAAAATTGACTAGATATCAGCTGCCTTGCCCCACAATAATATACTGTAGGACATGACACTATGAAAGTAACTGAAATATACCAGTCTTGCAGTATCTACATCAGTAAGCTGTCTTACTTTCCGAATTGCGTATGCGGCTGAGCTAAGTTTCCCTACAAGACACAATATTTGAGCGCCCTTTGAACTTTATGATCTAAAGTTAATCCTAAAAAAACTGTAGGTTGAACTAAAGTAATAAATTCACCATTTAAATTCATATTCACGTTAGGACTCTTTACCTTTGGCAATGTAAACTTTTACATTTTATGTTAAACAATTATGTTGATACTTCTAGAAACTTGGTGGTAAAATAACTACAGATTCTTGCTCTGAGAATGTTGCACCGTCAACAGAAAATACTGCAGAAGTACCTGAAGCAGAAAGTGCTGAAGATGATGGCAGTGATGTACAATCAAATGTAAGTATGTATAAAAAAACAATTCACTTCCATTTATAATTTTAGAAGTTACCATGGCTGTCTTTTTATTCTATAAATAAATGTATGTCAGAAACCATAGGTTTGGGACCTATGGTTTTTGTCAACATTTATTTATCCTTAATGTTAGCCTTTCTTACAAATACTTCCACTTTAATAATTATTGATGTATTGATGACATGATATGACAATAGTTAAAAAGCCATAGCTATTAAAACAAGCAATGCTTGTTTTAATAGCTATGGCTTTTTAATTGGAACTAATGGACTAACTAAGTGGACAGGAATATTGGGATCTCAAAGACTTGTATTAATTTGGAAATCATTGTGAGACAATTTTATATTTAAATTATAAGTAGAGATAGAAGTATTCAACTTTTTGGTACGATTCTGCATGTCTAGGTTTAGCACAAGGTAAGAATGATGTATATTGTTACCAGTATTTGAAGTGAAATCCATCTTGTTCTACCTGTCTTCTTCAATTTTAATTGCATACCATGGATAAGCTCATCAGAGCCCACTGAAGGTATGCTAATGCTAGATTGAATTTAAAAGCTATTATATATTTAGGCTAAAGTATTTTAATAAGGCCAAGCCATGATTTGATTGATGGAGATATTGGCAATGTTTTGAATAGGAACTCCTTGGCCTTTCATTATTGAAGTTACTATGGTTATTAATGTGTTGTCTTTAATATACATTTAAACACTTATTTGCAGCAATCTACAGCTAGGCCTCCTCAAGCATGCAAAGGCCTCTTTCGTTGTCTATCCTGTAAAAATGGCAATGGGGTGAGGTTGCCTGCTGCCCGATTACTCAATCATCTACGTTACTTTCACTCACCTGAACTTATTGAGGTACCTATAATTGTATATAAAAATATCTATATAAGAATTTTAATATATTTGATAAAACTATTATAAATCTTTCTATTAATACATAAGATAGAAATTCAAGCATGAGTGCACTTAAGAATAGATTTGGATAAACCTTGGCACATGCATGGACCATGTTCTGGATTAATACATAGTATAATTTTAACCCAGTAATGCATACCCGTGAGTTTCACGCCAGAGAAGCCGCGGGCATGAGCTAGTATTCAATACTATTGTTGGTTTTAAACCATGAGGGATAAGAGCGTGAGTTACGTTAAATAAGTAAAGTCGAACCGAGATTGCGAGCTGGCGAAATGTTATTATAAGATGTCTGTACATTCACATTTCGCCGGCTATTGGTTTTACGTAATAGGGGGCTACTTCCCGTCCCTACCGTCTACATCGCAGATTACCAGATGCCACTAAGAATTTCCTTAAAGGAAAACCTAATAATGCTGTATCCGATCCGGCAATCGACCTTAAAGTCGACCGCAGCCTGAAGGTTACGCGCAAACATAAGCGTTAACCATGAGACCAATGAGGCACAGTTAACTAAGTAACAGTAATTGATTTATATATATAATCCGACGATTTATGAATACGATCAAATGCGAATAAATGAATATTTTTTATATTAAATTTTATCGATTTTAGGGTAAGTCAGAAAATGGTGAATATGTACAAGCCTGGCAGTTTTCCACTGTACCTGGGAGAATTGTTACTGCAGTTAGAGTAGCAGATATGGGCATATTTTTCTTGATAATTGAAATGAGTAGTAAGTATAGTATTGTTAATTTGCACTTCAATGTTGTATTATATTATTTAGTAGTAGTAACATACTATGAATATTTTCAGATGACTCTGTATGTGCGTGGTTATCTATGGCAGCATCCCCTTGGGTAGCACATGAGTTTTGTTACACTATTACAATTTCAGGAAATGATCGTGAAGCTATATTTTCTGACTGTGTAAGTATATATAAAATAATATCAAATGTATAATATCTATTTAATAATATACCAAAATTAGAGGCCAATAGATCTTAAAGTGTAAATTCCTAAGCAAAATATTCCAAAGAAATACGAAATCTGTTGAATAGGGTATTACACCCATTTTCGAAAAGTGTTTCAATTATATTCTATAGTGCTACTACTGAAGCACTATAAAATATACAAAAAATTTATTTAATCGATAAATGCCATAAAAATGCATTTATATTTTGCATTTTCAAATATTGCGCGTAATTTGACGGAAACGCTGGACGCCTTATTGGTCTGTGGTCATGACGTCAGTTGGCTGTGTAAACAAATGCTGTGATATTTTGTATGTTATGTTAATTGTTTATATTTAAAATTCAGTGATTATTCTATTTATCGTTGGTGTGCTGTTCCTGAATGCAAAAATAATAAAATGCCTATAGAGATTAAAGGTACCTACGCTGATCAGTTGACACTGTTCACTGTTGACACTTCTTAGTTTACACAGCCGTATGACGTAATAACATGGCAACTAATATATGGTGTTATGAAACAGATTAAAAATGCTGAAATCTTTGAATTGAATTTTAAAATTAATTTTTCTATTTTATGAACTAAAACGTACGTTTTTCGACTGCTTTTTGCCTAAGCTATCTCAATAATATATTTTTAGATTCTTGCGCATATAGAATAAAATACCCTATTACGACAAACGTGAATTTGCATAAACGACATTCATATATTTATTTTGCAATGTGAGGTAACGTAAATACTTATACTACTATACTAATTATTGTTACGTCCAAAAGTATTTATCGTTTTGTCTAGTATTACATGAGTAGTCACCATACCAACCGATATAAAATATTGTGCAGCAAAGTGTACAGATAAATTGGAAGGAAGTGCAAATTAACGTTCTAAACTCATTAACCATAATTTGGTCGTCGGCGTCCACACAATACTTTAATCGTCTTTCGATAGGGTTACGTTAAGCTGACAGGTTAAACCACAAGGCCGACTAATCGTATTTCTTGTTAACAATACATATTAAAAGATATTTGTGTTACGCGAGAAGATTGCGATTCTAATACCTGCAAATAGACATCCCTGAATCATAAATTCGGTCATTTGTTCGCGTCAGGTGTCTCGCTTGATCCATGATCGAAAGTTACCATATTAATAGATGTATATATATTTTTGACACCACTTCACTGGATAACTAGGCTTATACTTTTACTCGATACACCTTGACAAGTAGTAGTTCAAATCCATATAAAATATGATATTGGTACAATTATAATGCCTGTCAGGAATATAGTCCTAAGCATGCTTGCAATACCGAAAATAACCCGTGGACATCGGCGACCTCACAAATCAGGACAGGGGTATTATATGTCTTTGTAATTCTCTATAAACTAAGAAGAGCCTACCTCTTCTTTTAATACCTTAAAATTAATCCTACTTGTTTTACAATAATGTAAGTGTGAATATTTGTTACTTATTACACCTGCCGCTAAACGTATTTAATTTGAACTTGAGAAAAGAGGGCTTGAACACAGGAAAGGGCACGAGTAATAATAACTAGCGGTCGCCTAGTGGTCAAAATTCGACCAAAATTCCTAAACTTGCCACTTTGTTTTCTGTATTTCTCTATTACCTACATATAAATAAGGCATAGGTAACCATAGTTACAAATAATAGTACAACGTCAGGCGAACAATGTTGAACGAACGCGATTCGACTGCGTGTGTCAAATTCATGGTTGTGTGCGTGTAGTGCTTTTCGATTAATTTAATGTATTTCTAATGCATATTTTATAAAAATATTAGGATTCGCACCTCCTTCTCAATATAAACTTTAAATGTGCCAAATTTCATACTCCTCCGTCCGCGCAATTTTCGTATAAAAGGGTACAACGTTTTTGCTTCACGTAGTAATAGTATAGGTAATAATAATAATATTTTACCACATACACACAACACCATCTAGCCCAAACTAAGCAGAGCTTGTACTAAGGCTACTAGACAATGGATAAACATACATAAATCCTTTTTTTTGTAAATACATACATATTATACATAGAAACACCCAGACCAAGACAAACATCCATGTTCATGCACACAAATATTTGACTTGTGCGGGAATCGAACCTGCGACCTCAGGCGTGGCAGTCGGTTACACTAACCACTACGCCATCGAGGCCGACTATTTCCACGAGTAGTCGAGTACACGAGTACTTACATACTTTTAGTAAGTGCGATCAAAGCGCGAAGTTACGATAAGATAAAATAGGATGTGTCGGACAACATAAATTATAAGTAGTGTATCACACATAAAGAGTACCTACAGTTTGCGAGTAGTTTAAAGTTTAAATCCTATAGATAAAATGTTTTTGCAAAGAAGTTTTTCTTACCAATCGTAAGAGACCGGTGCCCTGTAGTGGGACAATTTATATATATATATACAGAGTTGATATTATTATTGTAACCAATCGTAAAGGTAGTTACAAATTAACTATGTAACTACTAGTAACCTCGTTAATATTATGAAATACCAGACAATTATTATAGCTTATCGACATTATAATGAAAAGAAGATAGATTAGGACTTTATTATTTTATTGCTACGTATGGCGTATTGGTTCAAGTGGTTGCGTCACCATTGTTACTGCACATTATCATGGCTTCGATCCTCACACGAGACCAAATAAATTGTTATTTAAATATAGTTGTTCTGTATCAAGAAATTTAAAATTTTCGAAATTTTTTCCCGCGTCCCGAGAATTATTCAATATTAATGGCTGACGTAGGCGCGACCGCGGGCAGGTTAAACATAAAGCTGCCTTAGTTTAAAAAAGATTGTGTGAGTAGAAAACACTTACCCTCAAAGTTTATAAATCAATGAAGGTTATCAATTTATAAAATTTTCATTAGGTTACTTCAATCAACGTATATTTCTATGGATGTTGGGCCCAGTAACTGCGATGTTATTGGCTTTTAATAATTAATAATAATAATAATATTCTACCACATACACACAACACCATCTAGACCAAACTAAGCAGAGCTTGTATTATGGGGCTAGACAAGGGATAAACATACATATACAGATGTCCGGTAATTAATGGATAACATGGAAATGTCTTATAGTGGAACTGATGGCCGCCGAAAAAAATATGGAAAAATCTATCCTAACTACTACCTGAGTAGTATTTTTTTTTAATTACCATGTATAACTTTTTTGTATACTACGACCATAAATGAATGAAATCCATCGGTTTTTGTTGTTTTATTATTAAAAACTAATTATGCTAATAGATAGACAGTCAAAAGTATGTTATGCTAATATAGCTTGCACTTTTTAATATATATATATATTTTTTTTTTTTCGTTTTTCTGAACTGCCTTCAGTTCTACTATAAGACATTTCAAGGTTATCCATTAATTACCGGACAACCTGTATATTTTTTTTTTTGTAAATACATACATGTTATACAAAGAAACACCCAGAGATCCCAGAGAAGAACATCGAGGCCGAATTGATTGTTACCTGGAGATTATTGTTAATATTATAACATCGTTGTTATGAGTATCTCGTGTAAGGACTGCAGAAAAATATATTTTATGTATATTTGTTTTATCACTATGATGTCGAGACCAACCCAAAAGATTGAGCTCTTTAATACTAGGGCTGAAAGGATGTAAAAAGAGACTGGACAATAGCAAGATTTCTTCAATGGGTTTTACTGAAAAATGAATATAGATATATATGTCACCTGATGCGAATTTGCTGGGCAATTCGCATGTTTTGCTCGATAATCGACCATTGCAATTTATAATAAATAATTTTTGTAATTGTTATCCTTCTTAAAATCATGAAGTTATTAACTGTCTTTTTTTTATTTGCCCTGTATTTAACGATCTGTATCTTAGAAGATGCGCTGCTTTGACTGATATCTATTAAATACTTTATTGTGTTGATAGAAAAAAACAGAAAGTAAATTTGGATAATTGTTACAATAAATTATCGAGTAAATAATCCTCGATTTCGTTTATATTGCTAGAAGTTGATTAATCATTGGTTGATATTTATTGTAATCGTTTCATTACAGTTTTCTTGCATGTTTCATAATAGTCGTTACCCAGATATTATCTTTCTTATTTCTACTTATTATCATTCCTGTAATTTAAATGAAAAAGTGTGGTAGCATGTTTTTTATTATTTTTAATATTTTCCAGGTGTGGTCTGTTAGATCATGCGAAGGCTCTCTCAAAAAACGCGGACATTGTTTAGTTGTGAATGGGCTAGACGCACGAGCGCTGATAGCGCCGGTGTCAATCAGTGGCAAGCTGTCGGTGCGACGCATGCCCGCCGACCAGCTGGCGCAGCAGACGCAGCCGCGCGCCGTGCTGCGCGTCGCCAACCGCGGCAACAACCGCGACTCGCACCACGCGCACCACGCGCACCACGCCGCGCACGACCTCGAGCCCTTCCTGCAGGACTTGCAGAACGACGTGGCCAGGCTCTCCCGAGCGTTTGCTACGCTCGGACTAGAAGCGAATGCATTGGTGCGTTCTGAAGCTGAAATGCGTGCTAGAATCGAGAACCACCGACGGGCGAACGATCATACTTCTGGCGATGAGGAATCTCCTCCGCCCACAATACAGAACAACCAAGTCAATGGTAATGAAATTGCTCCCCTGTCTCGTAGTGCTCGTAGACGTATGCGGCAGCGCCTAAGAGCTGCGCTTAATGAAACGCCGCCACCGCCGGCGCCCCCTGTGCCGGCTCCGAGAGCTATCAACCAGTTCGGTGGGCCGCAGAGGCAGAACGGGCCGGCCCCGGCGCCGGCGCCGAGCGCGGTGCACCGCGGCGGCCTCGCGCGCCAGCCGCCGGCGCCCGCCCCGCCGGCGCCGGCGCCCGCCCCGCCGGCGCCGGCGCCCGCCCCGCCGGCGCCGCCGCCCGTCCCGCCGCCGACGTCCAGCGGCCCCTCGAACGGAATGCCTCAAAACGCAATCGCGCGTGCTAACAAAAAGAAGCGACGTCATCGCAGATAAATATATTTTATATTTCTTTAGCTAGATATGTATTAATGAATTAGCAAATAATAAGTTTATTATTATTCATTATTATTAATGGTGAATGTTATCAATTTGACTGCTCTTTGAGTCTCATAAATTACCTCTGGGGCTGTTCTAATATTGTATATGACTCCATATTGTAAATATTTCGTCTTTTGACAACCGCAATTGTTACGAGTGCTGTGATAACATGTTGCATGTTCTGCAATGTAAATGGTTAATTACTTAAATATTTTCATTAATTGATTATCCCCAGAGTATTTTGTGATTACAACAGATACCTATATAGGATAAATTGTTTATAAGTTAATTTCAGTTAATGAAATGCATTTTGTGAAATATATTGACAATGATATTTTAAGAATATCACTTTGAATAGTGTTTAATAATTAATTGACTAGTGCTTGTTTTAATCCTGAATGTAATCATGAATTTTGTTGTAGAAATATAATTATTGTTTAATTATGAATTACTGTTAATAACTTGACAGAATAGTTATAATTATAACATTTGAATTCTCATTGTTTCTTTTTTGTTCTAATTTAATATATCCCTGTGATTTTATCTATATATCAATCTATACTTACCTACCCCAAAACTATTTGAGAGTTTTTATAGATTGTTCTTTTTGATAAGCAAACACTAATATGAATTGAATCTATATTGAGATATATTATCTTTTTAGATAAGATGCGTCAAGTTCCGGGTTTGATTCCCGTGCCAGAAAAAGTGTTATTCTGGCAGGAAACTCAGTGGCTGCACTTATTCTACTGTGCCTGGTAGCTCTGCTCCTATACAATGGGATTTAAACCCATAGCTGATGAAATGTGCTTGTGGCACTGCTGCAGCTGCCTGCTCTTGAGGATATAGGCGAGAAACTAAGTATAGGTATATATATAGTAGGTATGTCTGTTTGATCCGACGTTACCCAAAGTCTTAACTATCTTCATACTACCTTTACTAGTTTTTGGAGTTCCACCTAAAATCTAAACCATGTTTTTTATCATATACCGTTGACCTAGGTATCCGTTCCGACAGTGTCGTAAAAGGAAAACGACTGCGTCAACAGTACGAAAGAATTTGTAACAATAACAATGAAAGTTGCAAATTTTTAGATTCAATATTTAAAAAGTTGTAAAGGTAACCATGGCGGTCGAAACGTGAAGAACCGCGCGGCCACGCAGTTCTCTTAAATGGAGATTAGAAAAGGTCCCATTGTTTTTGCTAACCACTGATACGATTTTGAAGAAAATGTAGACAGTGTGAATAAATCCCTAATAATTGAACTTCACGACCAACAGAACTAAAATGCCATGGCCACGCGGTCAAAACATGGAGGAACGCGCAGCCACGCAGTTCTTTTAAACGGAGCTTAGTAGAGGTCCCATAGTTATTGCTAACCCCTGATACGATTTCGAAGAAAATGTAGACAGTATGAATAAAGTCCTAATGTTTGAACTTCACGACCAACAGAACTTATTAAAACCTATAATACAAGTTAGAAGAAGACCAAGATTTATGGTGCGTCAATCAGACATTTGTAATTTTATTATGGATACCTTTTGTAATTCTGTAGGTAGTACTTAACCTACAGAATTTGTTGTGATTTAATCGAATTTTTGTTATGTATCTCTTTCAATTTTAGATGTTTGTGAAAAATATCAGTTGCGTTATGATTTCAATCAATACAACAACGTTTGAAACGAACTGTGATTGTTAAAATATGTGATTTAGACTACTTATTAATACATAGCTTTATGATTAGAAAATGTTGTCGTCGTTTAATTTTTAGTTTTGTTGTTTTGTTTAATTTTATGATTTAGCTTTGAAATTGAGCTTATTTATATTTTCTATCAACAATTTTTAGTTTAAGTACGTATCGGTGCCATAGCTGAAGTCAATGATAACGCTATCGCACATAGTATCGCAACGAGTATCGATGTGAAATCATTTTGAAATCAAACTAATTTATTTGATTAAAATTCACCTTTCACTTTAACTCACCGATACCTATACCTATTAATAGGTACATTGTCAAAAATACTAGTGTCAATTTCTTTATGGTCAAGAAGGTTGCTAAGCTAAATATAACAAAATAATTGTATAGAAATCGTATGACGTTGCATACTTAATTCAGAACAGAAATATAAATAAGTGTATGATTAAATGAGTGTTTTCTTTAGCAACATGTTAAAATTAATATTTATACAAATATGGCATTAATGTTTTTATATAAGTATTACTCCGTCCAACTAACCGTAAGTATACGAACGTGATAAAAAGCTACTATTTTGGACATGTCTCATTGATGCACCATAAATCTTGGTCGCCCTTCTTTTAACTTGAGGTTATAAGTTCTGTAAATCGTGAAGTTCAAACATCAGGACTTTAATCATGCTGTCTACGTTTTCTTCGAAATCGTATCAGTGGTTAGCAAAAACAATGGGGCCTCTACTAATCTCCGTATAAGGGAACTGTGTGGCCGCGCGTTAAACAATTCAACCTTTACAACTTTCTGAATATTGGATCTACGAATTTACGACTTTCATTGTTAGTGTTTTACAAATTCCTTCGTAATGTTGATGTAGTCGTTTTTCCTCTACTTACGACACTGTGTCCGAGCAGTCGAAACGGATACTTGACCTAGATATGGCGAATTGTATAATCTGTCAAATGTAGAATCGGTTGGGTCAAATGTAGGATTAGCGATGCAACGATATATCGAACTTTGGAATATTCGATAATATCGACCCTAAAATATCGATATCTAACCATCATCGATATGATATTATCATTTCGACAAGAAATTAAAAATCGATATCGAATGATTTATCGAATATTCGATAATATCGCATTGAACTTGTCGATATTTTCAGGCCTTCGATATAAATATCAATATGTATATCGATATCTTTTATTTGCTTCTTATTTACCCACTTCTACTACTAACTTGAAAGTTTTGAATTATCGATAATATCGCATTAAAACTATCGATATTATCGATCATCGATATTTTCAGGCCTTCGATATAAATATTGATATTTATATCGATATTTTCGTCTCCTTGCAACCCTATATAGAATGAAAGAAAGGAAGGTCACATAATTCATTATGGCGGCATGAAGCGCGCGAACGCGTGCCTGCGCCGCCCGATTCGCCGGCGACGGCTCGGATTCGCAAGGATACTTTCCTCACGGATCGGCTCCGCCGGCTCCTTCTGTGAGATGCGTCCTCACAGAAGGTTGCGACCGCTGCCCACTTCCTCTCGCTGTCGACCATGGCTTTGATCACGGCCGGCAGCGAGAGGTCTACGCCCACAACCTCAGTGTGCTGCACCGCCCAAGCAGGACATTGCACGAGCGTGTGCTGCGCGGTGTGCTCTTTCCACTCGCAGTGGTGACAGATTGGACTCGGTTCCCTCATAGCGACCGTGTGCAGGTATTTGCCAAAGCAACCGTGCCCGTCAACACCTGCACCAGCCGGAATGAAAGGGCCTCATGCTGCCGCCCTGCCCACCGCTCCAATACGGGCTGGAGGGCCCAACGGTCTTGAAACCGGCCAGGGGCGTCTCCAGCCGTGCCTTCCACTTACCAATCGTGCCCTGGTAGGCTTGATCGCGCGTGTTCTTTATTACTGCCGGGAGGGGACGATAACCCGTCTCCCCCACCACCTCACTCATTGTGAACACTTCGGCGAGCACTTCAGCCTCTTAATCCCACGGGGGTGTCCCGGCCAACGCGCAAGCTGCATCAGCTGACACCGTGCGATAACCTCGTATGAACCCTGACCGCTATAACTCTGCTGTCTCCGCAAGAGAGTCTTGCTCTGAGCGGTCAGGGAGTACGCCTACACCGTTGCGCCGTAAAGCGCCATCGACCGGATAACCCCTGTGTAGAGTCACCGGCAACCAGCACTGGGCCCGCCCAAATTTGGCAATAGCCGCCCAAGGGCGGACGTAGTGCTGAGAAGCGTCGGGGCGAACTGTCTGAAATGCTCGTCGAAGTGCCCCCTTCCGTCCAGCACCAAGCTCAGATATTTCATGATGGGCCTGGACGGGAACGCGCGTTCAGCCCACCATTATCGAGGCGCCGCGGTGTGGACTGCCACGGGGCCCATGAAAGACCAGGGCCTCCGTTTTGCTAATAGCCGCCCGTAAACCCAGTGCCTCGATACGCCCTACCACCTGGGAAACCCCCAAGGTGGCCAAACAGGTCGCCTCCTTGAAGGTACCCTACGGGCTGTGACGAGGGTGTCTGACGATGACACGATGATAACTGATGACACTCAGCCCGGGGGGTAGGACAGCACGTAGGACCAAGTCGTACCCTGTGTCCCATAGGATCGGACCAAGAACCGATCCCTGCGGGACACCGCACGACATGGGCCGCCGCCAGACCTCGCCTCGAACCTCGAAGAGGATACTACTGCCTCTCAGATAGTCTGCCACCAGCCGCTCCAGTTAAAAAGGTACTCCGTGATATCGGAGCGCCCCCTGAACACAGCTGTATGGCAGACTGTTAAACGCGTTGGCGATGTCTAAAGACACCGCCAACAGAACACCGCCGCCGGTGAGCGCCTTCTCGGCCGCGGCCTTTAGGCGCATAATGGCCCCGACCGTCGAACGTCCTTCGCGGAATCCGAACTGAGCGTCTGACAGGTCGGGACCGACCGTGCTCAGGTGCCGGACGATGCGGGTGGTGAGAATTTTTTCAAACAGGGTTTAAGAAGGAACCTAACATAATCTAACCCTTCCGAGACGGAATGCAATGATTTGAGGCTTATAGGTGCACGTTATGCTGTGCAATATTTGTTGTGCAATTAGTGTTTTTGATGGTCATTATATTTAATCCCTTATTTAATTAATCGAATTATAAGTATATCAAATAAAAGGTTATTTTATTCCCAATACAACCATATTAGGCTGCCTTATCAAAAAGTTTGTTAAATTCATGGTTGCCTAGATTTAAGATGTTAACAACGATATAAATATTTTTAATTTACACTTACATCTATCGGCGATAATACATAGTTATGAAATAATAATATTTTGCGTTCAAAAGATTATTCCCTATCATGTAAATTTCCTGTTTCTGTGTTAAACGATGGAATCAAATTGGAGTCGATGCCTTTAATCTTCTTTATAAAATGCTCTTTTTCAATGTTTATATTATCTATAGCTTTTTCTTTATCTAAGCAAAAACTTTGCACCCCTTTTTACG
The DNA here is from genome assembly GCA_963675205.1 of Catocala nupta. Taxonomy (NCBI): domain Eukaryota; kingdom Metazoa; phylum Arthropoda; class Insecta; order Lepidoptera; family Erebidae; genus Catocala; species Catocala nupta. Next base: position 18,415,628 of record OY776079.1, read on the forward strand.
AAAATTGCGCGGAAGGCGGAGTATGAAATTTGGCACAGTTAGAGTTATATGGAGAAGGAGGTGCGGATCCTAATGTTTTTATAAAATATGTATCAGAAATATATTAAATTAATTAACTGTTCTTTGTAACTATAGTTACCTATACTTTATTTATATGTACCTAATAAAGAAAAATAAAACAAAGTAGCAAGTTTAGGAATTTTGGTCAAATTTTGACCACTAGGCGACCGCTAGTTATAGTTAAATAACAGATAAGGGTATATATTTATACCGCCTCTTAGACCACAATAATTATGACAAATGAAACAGACAACGGTAACTATGACTTTATTTTTATTGAGATCTTCTCATTATTTAAAATTGTTCTCATAATGTCAACATGGTTCCAATCCTGTATATGTTTCATTACGTCTAAGAGCTGACAAAGATAGACATGCTCGTAAACAATATTTAAATAATTACAATTTTTATATTGTGACTCCTTTAGTTGTTAGATACATTGCTGGGTGATGCATTTTTGTTACCTACTTAGTGCATATTTTCGTTAACAATGAACTATTATACTATGGAAAGTAGTCCGTGTAATAAGAGCGGGCTAGTGCGCCCTGCGGCCTTGCCTCCCACTAACTAACCTTATTATCAGCACAGAAAATAAACAAGACGCAGAAAAAGTGAAGCAGGCAGTCCATCTCTCTTTCTCTCATCTCTCAAGACCGGATGGTCCTACAATTGACGAACCCGCCAAGCGTAAACTATGGACCGTGGTAGTTGGTGTACCCGCTTCTCTGTTCTTTTTTCTCTTTAATGAAATTAAGTCTTAAATTCAAAAAAGATGCACCAACCTGCAACTACATTATTGAGGTTCCGGCTAACATAAGAAAAGCCTTAGTCACACAAGCTAGATTTTTTACACATTGGACATGAGAGATTTTACACTAGTGACAAGATGTCACAAATGCGATCAGTATGGTCACGCAGCGAAATCTTGCAGAGACGTTAGCCCTACGTGCGGACATTGTGCCGAAACTGGACATTCGATGACCGTATGTACAAAGAAGGAAGATGCCTCTAAATGTGCTACATGTTCTCGTTATAAGAAGCCTAGCAATCACTAAACGGGTGAAGCTGATTGACCAGCCAGGAAACAAGCTGAATGTAGGTACATAAACTCAGTAGATTATGAGGGTGCCTAGATTGCCGTTTATATAATCATTTTCATCACTTACTAGTGTAAGTTAGCTTATATTCCCATTTATTAGACATAGGTATCCAATGTTTCTGCCATAAACATTAGGTACATATGCTAATATTACATACAAAATTATATAAATAAGTAATATTATTTCCATATAGTAATTTATTATAGAACAATCTTTCTGTTAAATATTTTTTTAAATGCTGTTCCTATCCCACTATAATCTATACTAATATTATAAAGCTGATGAGTTTGTTTGTTTGTTTGGTTGAACACGCTAATCTCTGGAACTACTGGTTCGAATTGAAAAATTATTTTATTGTTGGATAGCCTATTTATCGAGGAAGATTATAGGCTATAGGTATAACATCACACTACGACCCACGGGGCGACGCAGTAATCATAAACGCGGGTGAAACCGCGGGCTCAGCTAGTAACACACATAATTATCGCCTGGTAATTAATCATTATCTCAGTTAATGAATTCGAATATTTATTGATTTGAACAATTCGAGTTCTACAAAATGCGTTAAGTATATTCGATATTATTATAGATAAGCGCACATCGCTAATTATTACCAGAATCACCTAGATACACTATAAAATAATATAGAAAGGCGATAAACCTACGCACGTGATTCTACTATTTAAAAATATCGGTCGCCGATATGCTTAGACAAGTATTCATTTTAGAATCGACTCATCATCATCCCTTCACCATTAAAAGTTTAAAATAACGTGGCGTGACCTAATTGGTACCCTTTCATATAGGTATTTATGGGTGAGCCTCAGTAGTTTTGTGAGTCTGTGATCGTTTTTACAGGACAAGGTCATCGAGCGTGGCCTGTGCGCATAGATTACCTACAAGCACTTTAATATTCACCCAGACGCGTAGCAACCGCGGATGCAAAATGTCATTGTGTCGGCTTTCACGTGAACTACTACACAACTAACACACGCTATATATGTCTAATAAACTCTTAAACAGATGAAAATAAGCTTATGGTAAACTTCACTGCGTATCAAACGTCGTCACATTCCGTATTTACAAAATAATATCTACCTGCTTTCTGATATTGTGTGAATATATCTAATAGGTATAATTATTTATAAAAATTGCAAAGTATAGATATAATGAGAGAAAAGCTTCTTAATATTATAATAGGCCTTAATATAAACATGTCTCAATCAGTCAATCATCTACCTATTCATATACCTAAGATTAAGTTAGGTTCGTAGTCTGAGTTACCTGTCAATCGCTGCCTGGTGAGCATCAACCGTGAACGAGTGAAGCAACTAGCACGGTGCGACCAAATGCCAACACCTACATAAATGTCGTATACATATATGCAAATGCAGTAACCGTGTACAAATAAATCTGTGAAAAGATTTAAGTACTTTACTCCTCATATTCTGAATACCAATTTGTTGAGGATTCCTATGTAAACAACATGAGGCTACTGGTTCGATATCCGGGTCGCGTTAACATTATTAAGTATTTCTGCCAAGAATTCTTAGTAGCAGTTTGACACTGGGACTGTGCCCGGTAAACCGGTGTACATAGACCTCATCGGCGGATTAGGCGTAAGACTATACCGTTAAATAAATGCATAAAATAATAGTTGAACTTGTCTCTTTATTGAAGTATATGTATACCTAGCAATGATACATAATTAAGAAGGTACGTATACATTTTATTTTTACATGTTAAATTTAGTACTTTTGTAAAGTCTTAATGAAGTGTTAATAACTTTATTAATACAATAAGAATAAAGAGATACGTAAAGAAAATCAATGAATATTTATTATTCTTGGTTTGTGTTTGGTAAACGTTCTTATTCGTTTAGCGGCACGTTTTTGTTTTATTCAGTCTGCTGGTCGGGAATGATTGGCGCGGGATAGCGAATATCGTATTGCTGGTATTGTGGGTAGGGCATGGGATAGCAGGGATAATAAGGTTGGTACTGCTGATTGTTTGGTGGCACGGGATAGCGAGGATCATACTGCACTGGGTAGGGACTGCATGGTGGCATAGGATAACGAGGATCGTATTGGACTGGGTAGGGATTGTTTGGTGTCGGCACAGTTGGTTGCTGGTAGGGCTTCACGCTCTTATAGACACCAATACCCGCGTTGGCTTTAGCTTTCGCGGCTTTATTGGCAAACACTGAATAGGTACCGTTTTGAGCATGGACGCCTAATTCTACGCCACCACTTGCACTGGCGCCGATGTCAATACCTAATCCATATTTTCTTTCACCAAAATCGTCATCATCATCTTCCACTGGAGCACCTGTATTGAGAGACATGTGTGTGTGTTATTATTATTATATATAAGAGTAAGGTTACTTACCAACAAACATAATATATATCTTGAAATTAATCGGTAACTATATATTAACAGAAGCTAGCCCATATTTATTTAATCTCATTTATGTTTATACGAACATTGATTTATATTACAACAATAGCGATATAGATAATATCAAACCAGGATGAGAAAAAATCCTCGTCGGCTTTAAAAATTTAATGATCTCAAGGTTAAGTGTGTTTCTACAATATGAACCTCAAAGCGACATTTTAAATAAGTTTTAATAAATTTAAGACAGTAATTAACTAAATTAAAATGATTACTCAGTCACAATATTCTGTGATAGAAGATACAAATGAAAAGAGTGACCAGAAGTTTTATTGAAATTAAACTACTATATACGGATTTTATCGCGTTGTTTATTTATCACTGTATTACAAAATTTTGAAAATATTACTCTACTACTACTATTGATTTTATTTGACTAATTTATAAGCTAATAAAATTATTTAAACTATTAAATCTCTCCCCGTGACCATGGCTGCTGAAAAGCACCCGAAACGTCGGGGAAAGTGTAAACCAAAAATAAATAGATTTAATAGTTTAAATAATTTTATTAGCTTATAAATTAGTCAAATAAAATCAATAGTAGTAGTAGAGTAATATTTTCAAAATTTTGTAATACAGTGATAAATAAACAACGCGATAAAATCCGTATATAGTAGTTTAATTTCAATGAATAACATTCGCGTAAACAGAAGACAATATTACAGAAGTTTTATGCCAGCTTCTTCTTATTAATTGTTATAAGCAGGTACGTGGTCCAATGATACTCTGGTCATTACCGGCAGAGGTTTTTTAAATTTCTTTTTCATTTCTCCCTCTCCCTCGAACTCTGCCATAGACTATCAAAGCTATACTCACTATCTTTGTTTGATAGATAAAGTTACGGCGATAAAACAGTGAAAAGAATTCTCGCGGTTCATGTGAACAAACAGCGAACAACTACTTTTAAAGAGAAAACAGCCCCTCACTAGTCTTTGTGGTACTAGTGCCTTACTGAGGGGATCCTTTTCTATGTTTTATTATATGTTACGCAAAAGTTTTACATTAGGTACTATTACCTATACTTAACAAATGTAATAAAAAACGTTAATAACACAAAAATTGTTACATAACGCTAAGTAAATGCCCGTATCAATTTATTTTAGCCTATAACCCTATAACGCGATATGCAATTCGACAAATTGGATTTGATAAGATAATGACCCACATTTTAAATAGCTTTAAAAATACTTACAATGGAACCCATTGATGGCCAAAAGTAACAAAGTGCACATCTGTGGAAAATAAACATATGTATGTTAGCAGGCCTAGTTTGTTAAAACCGACTATCTTTTATTGTGAAGGTACCATAAATTCTTGTATTTTTGGAAATGTAATTTGTTACTTATGTTCAAAGTAAAAGCAAATGTTTTCCAATAAAACTAAAGGGTTAGACAAATGCATATATTTTTATTTGTTGTAATGTACAGTCAGCGACATAAGTCGATAAACATTTATGATATTTTGAATAATTGATTTATCTATCGAACACCACAATGGAAATTCCTCATCCCTTACTACAGTAATAGTTAAAGGCACAGTCATTTAAAGCATAATTAATTTCAATAAAACAATAAGTAATTATTTAATTTTCATTCATAAAATATTGTTACAAATTTGTTTAACCCGCGGCTAGTCGCGTCTGGATCGAAAAGACCCAGTACTCTAGTTTTTGTGCCATAACTATTTTTGTTCGTGTCGTCGCGCTAAGTACCTTTAAATAGCTGTATAGGCTATCCGAACACCCGGCATCAGCCAGTTTCACAGAGTATATTTGTATATAGGAAGATAGAGACGTCACTCAATGCATTGGCGATACTAGCGCTAACTGGCGTTCGGTTCAAGCAACTTTTTCAAATACATACCTATGCGTGGGTATATATATACATCTATTATAATGATGTAGTGATTATATGTAAATTTTCAGGCTTGCGAAGTTTATAGTTAAGTATGTGTATACTTAACTATAAAATTCGCGAGCCTGTACATTCACTTAAAAATGAAAACCAAGATCAGGGCAAATATGGAATTGTAAAAAAATAAAACAAGGTCTTGAGTCTAATAATCAGGAGAGAACACGGGTGGTAATCTCTGAAGGAAATTTTACAACGTTATGTCTATGGCATGGTCTATGGTCAAGAATTGATTTTGACTACTCTTCACCCTCCCCGCGCCTCCTTCAAGCCCGCCATATTGTTTGTTTTGGTGTACTTTCAAATTTGACAATTTGTCACTACCGTTATAGTTTTGATCGAGTGAGTTTTGCGTTGATTAATTTCCGTAACATCCTCTCAAGCTATTTTAGCAGTAATATTGCGCAAGCGTTTCTACCATGTTTAACAATTGCTGTGTCGCGGGTTGAAACCAGTGATCTCGAACCTACCGACTTTTCGGTATTTCTACCGATATGGGCTCTGTTCTACCGAAATACCGAAATATAACGATTTTTCTACGATTTCACAGTATACATGGAAATTCCCCGATTTTTCTACCGATTTTACACTTTTAAGTTGGCAACCCTTTTCATTTATGTTTAATGTTACGGGGAAGCCCTCAATAGTATGGACCTAGTGCAGAATGTAGTTTATATATTTTGGGGAACACTTGACACCCTTGTGTCCTACAATTCGATGTTATAAGGGGCTTCCCGCTCGGGAATTTACCTGTCTAGTATATACAGTGTGACCCGCGTTAAAGTGCAACCCCGAAAATGGGTGAAATTAGATCGAAAACTATCGACGAAAATGGGTCTAAAAAACTTCTAAAAAAAAACTAATTTTTTTATACGCCACTGAACATTTGTTTCCCGAATTTTGACCTCTATGTACAAATAAATTTATTCCTCCCAAACTAGCTGGCCGATTTTGATGAAATAAACGACAAATCAATGCCAAGTATTTAGCGATGAGAATAAAACAAAAAAAAAATAACAAAAAATGGCTTTAAATACTTCATTTTTTTTAATACTTGTGAAAAAAGTCACTATTTTTCACTGTTTTTTTCAATCAACTCAAATTTCTATGAAATAAACCCCTACATCTTGATTTGTTTTATAATTTATTATTATTCTTGACTGTATTAGCTTTCAAAAAAAAAAAAATCAAACATTGTATCTCTAAAAATACAGGAGTTACGAATTTTTAAAGTTCACTACTCAGAATGGGCAAATCCAGGTAGAGACCCTTTTTTTATTCCTTTGTTATACCGGTGGCCAGCTGCTATTGTATTTAATGCTTGGGGTGTATAACAAAACGAAATAAGCTTCCAATGAGCTTATTCCGTTTTAGTTGACAGTTGAAATAAAACAAAAATTAATCAAAAACAATGATTTATTATTAATTATTGTTGACTTAGATTATAATGTATTAGGTTTTCGAAATGTGCTCCGCGTTGTTGCAAACACCTTGCCACGCGTAATGATATGTGTTGTGTGGCCCTCCGTATAAGTTGCGGTTCATTTTTCAATTCTTCAGCGCACCTCATGATGCGGTCATGAAGCTCAGCCTCTGAATTCACAGGTGCACTGTACACCTTTTGCTTCATGTGGCCCCATAGAAAGTAGTCGAGCGGCGTCAGATCAGGAGAGCGGGCTGGCCAGCCCACTGGGCCTTCGCGCCCAATCCAGCGATTGGCATAATTATTATTTAAAATTCACGGACATTGCGCCCGTAGTGAGCAGGGCAGCCGTCCATTTGCAAGTACATGCCCTGTCTCGATGCCAGCGGCACATCCTCTAACAGACGGGGAAGCTCATCCCTTAATAAAGTTAGGAATCGTTCCGAATTTAATGTCGCTGGTAAAATTACTGGTCCTATCAACATGTCGTCGAGTAGACCTGCCCAAACATTTATTGAAAATTGCACCTGGAATGACGAGGCCCTCTTCAGATGTGGATTATCATGTGTCCACTCGTGCAAATTCCTAGCGTTCGTGATGCCATTCCTGGTGAACTTCGACTCATCCATCCATAAAATCTTTTTTAAAAATTGTGGATTGCGACGAATTTGTCGTTGTAGCCAGATCGACATAACGCACCTTGATTGGAAATCCATATCCCCGTGCAAATCGTGGACTCTTTGATAATGATATGGATGTAGACCTTCTTTCTTCAAGATTCTCCACGCTGAGGCTTGTGATATGCCGTGAAGTAAAGCTAAACGCCTCGTACTAATAGTAGGAGTGGCAAAAACGGTACTTAAAACCGCTTCTTCTATCGCTGTGTCGATTACAATGGATTCTTGTTCACGTCTTGTGTGTTGTAATCCAAGTCCGATGTCGGAGAGCTTCCGATGAACTTCCTGGAAGTTCCTTGCCGACGGTGCAAGTCTGTTCGGAAATGCATTTACGTATGCCGATCGAGCGACTGTTGTGCGTCCACCATACATTCCATAATAATAATGGATGTCAGCGATTTCTCGCGGGGAGAATGCATTTAATCGCGGCATCTCAACCCAGCACAACCACGAAAACAGTCGAGTAACGTAACAAACAGTCAATAACAAAAACGTAACAAGTAGTCAATAACGAAAACTCAAAGAAAAACTGTAACTTTAATGCGAGAACAACAGCTGACGTACAGCAGCAGCGATGTGATCGGAGCGGACTAGCGCGGGCGACTGCCGGACTGTACCAATACCCCTTCCCTTTTCCCCAAGCATTGAACACAATAGCAGCCGACCACCGGTATAACAAAGGAATAAAAAAAGGGTCTCTACCTGGATTTGCCCATTCTGAGTAGTGAACTTTAAAAATTCGTAACTCCTGTATTTTTAGAGATACAATGTTTGATTATTTTTTTTTTGAAAGCTAATACAGTCAAGAATAATAATAAATTATAAAACAAATCAAGATGTAGGGGTTTATTTCATAGAAATTTGAGTAGATTGAAAAAAACAGTGAAAAATAGTGACTTTTTTCACAAGTATTTAAAAAAATTAAGTATTTAAAGCCATTTTTTGTTGTTTTTTTTTATTTTATTCTCATCGCTAAATACTTGGCATTGATTTGTCGTTTATTTCATCAAAATCGGCCAGCTAGTTTGGGAGGAATAAATTTATTTGTACATAGAGGTCAAAATTCGGGAAACAAATGTTCAGTGGCGTATAAAAAAATTAGTTTTTTTTAGAAGTTTTTTAGACCCATTTTCGTCGATAGTTTTCGATCTAATTTCACCCATTTTCGGGGTTGCACTTTAACGCGGGTCACACTGTATAAACAGTAATTCGGTTTTATTTTTTCATTAATTTTCTTAACGCAAACTACACGCGCAGTAAGGCTGTTTTAATATATTACTAAGGAATCTATAGAATACTTAGAAATTAACCTGAACAACATAAAATATTGTGGCATATAAAAATGTTAATCAAATCTAAATATCCTATAGATTTCCTTATTTGTGCTACACACAATAATGTGGCTGAAAATTTTCTGGATTACACCATATAGTTATCAGTACACAATTGGTGTAAAAGTATAAATAGAATATTAAAAGGTACTGATATTTTCTGATTGCCTTCAGAATTGCCTCCTATGCAAAATAAAGCATTATTATATTTAAAACTAAATTGAAAAATAAAAATAATAATTATCACTCGTTTTTTATTTGGTTATACCTTTCCTAACAATATAAATACATAAGTGCGTAATAAAAAAAACATCCCTATATTTATTTATACATGCTTAAAAGACTCGTACCCAAACTCAAATCTTCACTAAAGATTTCTGTATAATCTGTTCTGTCAAAATCAATTCTTGAGGTTCAGAAGGTCGAAATTTCTACTTCGCAGATTGTCATCTGTCTGTATAGACTCTCTGTAATCTGTCGGAGAGAATAACGGAATAATAAAATGTCAAATTTAACAACAACTTTATCTATGTGACAGGTCCGAGTCGTTCGAAAATGAATAACATTAATCAAATATGGTAATCGATAACTTTAGAACTTCGTTTCTAAAACAAAATTATTGTTTGATAATAATTTTATGTATTATATGCTAAAAATTGTTACGATAATTAAAAAATTGGTAATAAAGTGAAATTTTCGGAAACTGATTTCCCCGTCATCTAGCGGTTGTCACATGCAACATTCAGAGTATAATACAACTAAGTTGAATATCACTTAGTTATCTTATAGAAAGCCAACATGGTAACCTACGTAATTTGATTACGTTATAATTCAACTGTTTTCTTCTAAGTTTTAACACCATGGCCAGTTTTCGCGCGGCGTTTGGACAGTACGGACGTGTCAAGTGAGTATGGGTCGTTTTGACCCAGGTGCGATGTAATGTGTAAGTGTATTTTTCGATTTAGAAATGTTATTCTGATTTTATTTCTTTATAGATATGTCGCGAAATGGTTTTAATGACTAAAGAATAGCAAATATTTTAGAAGAGGAAGACATTGAAGGTGAAATTTCTTCAGAAATTGAAGACCATTTGGAGATTGATAACTATGATTCAGATTCCTGTCAGAGTGGCGAAGATGAACTTTCTAAGGACGACGAAGTTCCTGAGCCTGAACATTTTTGTTCCCGCAATGTATGTCTCAGTTTACTGTAAAGAAGACCCGACTTGACTGATGTGCCTCTGAGTTACGTCCGTCAAGGTTACTACCTGGGTAGGAATGGCGCCCATTGGAATACTGAAGAGCCTCCAAGAAATGTTCGAACCCGTACTCACAATAAACCAAGTACCAGGGCCAATCAATGAAGCAAAAGATGCAGTGACGCCTTCCGTCTGCTGGTGTCTTATGTTTCCTGACAGTTCATAAGAACTGGTTGCAACATAGGTATAATGTGCGCGGATGATGTTCGATCTGCCCTACCAAAAAGGACAGAAAAACCAAAACGCAATGCCAATTTTACTGTACCTATATTTATAGATATCATACTAAATGTATATGTATCAATTGCAATAAATAACTAAGCCAAAACTAAGATAAGATTGTTATAACACTAACATGGAAAAAAATTATAACTATTTTATAGTAGATTGGCATGTGTAATTTGAAGACTGATTATAAAAATATGTTGCGTATAATGTTTGATATTGTTGCACTATTTATAAGATTGTTGATTATTTTTTATAATAAAAGAATTTTAGTCTTTCTAGATTATATAAAAAAAGTTAGTGATTTTCGAGTTCCTATATGGTAAAAAGTAAGATTTAACAGTGATCTCTTGAATTTTGTGATTGATGTTACTTTTTTCTCTAAATAATAAACATTTGTTATTTTTGAATATGTTTTACTATCCTCTTTCTAATTACTTTACAAATAATCCCGAAATTTAATTAAAAACAATACATTCAAAATCTGGGTCTTTTCGACCCTCGCGCGACTGTTCATCACCTAAAAGTAGACGCGAGTACCGGCGGGTTAATGTTCAGCTTCTTATGACTGCACAACAAAATCAACATAAAATTTCACGCGTTCATAATATCTTTTTGTAAGATTCCCAATAGATATTACAAATGATATTAAAGGGAGAAATAGGTGCGGAGGCTACAAAAATTAAATTTTTATCTTTTCATAAATCACTTGTATACTATTCAAAAATATACTCTTAAAATTTGAAGAAAATTGCAATTCGTTTAAAACTCATATGCGATTAAGTGAGTGCCTCTCGGTACAGGCTCCGAGCGCGTGACTTGTAAAGCGGAGTAGTCGAGCGGGTAGTCATTCATGATTCATATACTACCAGGCATGTATTTAAAAAGCAAAGGGAACATGGGCAGATGTTCTTTTATTCTTTTATGTAGAGGCATTAGTGTCCTTGTACCAAAGCAGCAAATAAAGTTAGTTGAAAAAAAAAAGGAATACAATATGGTGCTGGAATCGCTGCTTAACTTTTCTGCCACTTCTTTTATAAAGGAGTTTTCTCGAATCTACTTTTTTGAAATTGCGTATTCTCTAGTAAAAGTATAAATCAATCCTTTTGAAATTGTATACTTACTTACATAGTTTCTATATATAAGTACGCTTTATTTGAACCTGAATCCTAAGCGATATATCAGTTTAAAAAAAAAATTATAGCATAAAGATTATCAAAAAATGGTAAAAATCATGCACCATGTTTATAAAAAATTGTTTTAAAAAAAATACAAATTTTCGATTTTCACATGGAAGATATATATTAAAAAAAATACTTTTCTTTTGCTACTGATTTCAGATGGAAATTGCGGCCTCCAAAAATTACGCAAACTGTTCAGTCGGATAGCAATCTACAATGCGCGACAGCTGATAAATCCGCTATTTTAGAGGCAAATCTAAAAAAAAATCAGAATATTTTCTCCAATATATGTGTAAAATGACCTATAAGGTAATAAATATATAATCATATTAAGGTCATGTTAATAAATGATATAAATTCTTGATGAGTTATTTTTTTTATTAAAATCGCGATTAAAACGTCGTCTAACACCTAATTCCCACTTTAAGCATCTATATTTGAACAAAGACATTTTTGTACTAGCTTTTGCTGGCTACTTCGTACTTAATATCTCCTAACCTACTTATATATCTGTTTTTGCAGTTATGTAAAGGCTGATGTACACACATGGCATAATAAGCGTCTTTCTCTCCGGCCTTCTATGAATCTAAAACTTATTATTACGACCTCTAGGGACATATCAAGATAAAACATGCAGCAGATTTTAAGTTAGATCTTCTGCATTACAACTGTTCAAAAAGCGCATCCAATTTCGTGCAGTAATTTTTGCTTGATGCGCGTACAAATATATACAGACAAAAATTCTAATAATAATTGATTTAGGTCCTATTTTATAAATACACCTCATTATATGTATAGATACTATATTATTAGTTAATTTTTAATTAACTTTAATTTTACTCTTCGAACATGCACTTAGTTTCAAAACAGAAAATACGATCCTTTTAATCCTTCCAGTTAAATCCTTTAATAATGTGACTATACCGTAGGTACCTATAGGTAAATAAATAAATATTGTTTATTGAACACAAAAATTACATACAAGGTCTTGAAAGCACCAATATTGACTACGTTTTAGAGTAGGTAAGCACTGAAACTGAAACTACCAAAACTAGACAAATAGCCTGAATCTTGGCAAGCAGGTTGTTTAATTGAATAAATAGATATAAGTATAATGTACTTACGAAAAATTTCATGTTGCAGCTGTTGTGGAAACAAGGTAATGTAGACACTGCTCTGTAACATTACTACAGTGTACGAAGCTTTTATAGTAACACTTATTATCTCGAATGCTAAAATTAGCAATTAATAGAAGCAGAAAATGGGTGACTTTATATTATTATTGTTTGATGCTTTCCTGTTGTCTGTCTACATTAATTAAATATAATGAACGAGATAATATTGTTAATTGGTATTTCACCGACCTACCTGATAAGTTGTACCATTTATACATTATATTGGTTGAAGCATTACTTTTATTTTGTTGAATGTATCGCTCCGAATGACCAAATCTTAATAGAAGATTAAAGGAATTCAAATTAAATTAATACTTTCGTTTTTAGCGCATAAATTGTGAAGTGCCGTTGTTCAATAATTAAATAATGGTCCATGGGGGTGTGGTGGTATTTTAAAATCCCAACACGAACTTAACTTGGAGGCATTGCTGACTCGTTCTTAGGTATGTATTATTTTACTACGAGTCACATTCGACTGATAGCGTGCAACAAACACACAGTAAATATCATGTTTTTAGGAAGTGAGTTGTTTCTTGACTGTAAGATGTTTTAAATGTTACCTTTAATAAATGATTATGTAGTATAACTGCCTAGGCGCCTAGACGCGAAGAACCTCTTCACTCCGTAGCAGAACCGCAGAACTCCAAGTTTACCCGAAACTTACCTACTTGATAACGCTCTCGCAGTGGCGTAGAGCGGGTGTCAGCCGGCCTGGGCGGAATTTAAAAAATTGTCCACCAATTTAAAAGAATATACTAAACAGTAATTCTAAAGAACTTTTCGGCAAGAGCAGTCATCATTATAGTGTATCGTACAACTGCCCATTACTCTCGTTCGCCATGTAATGGTTCAAATATTTACAAAATATTATTATTGTTCATTGTGAAATTTTGCCGCCCCCTAAAAGTGTCGCCCGGGGCGGTTAACATTCATTTGTATATCAATTTAGGTAAAACCGTACAGGTCGATTTTGTTGCGATGTGCTCCTTGCGTGGCGCTTGGGTCTGGAGGAAGCATGGCTTGCACCACGGCACGGGTGTATGGTTGAAGAAGTCTCGCTTTCTAAAATTTTGTATGAAAATGTTATGAAGCGGCACCATGCTTCTGCTACGCCGCTTTTTCTTAGTGCAAGTTACATTAAGTCGTGTTTATTTCCCCTTAGAATAATACCTATATCTTTACTATAAGTTAGGTATTTATAACTAGTGAAGTACAATTGCCGTGAAAATGGAACAAGTTTGAAAATTATTTGAACCCGCATCCGTATGTTTATCAATACTTACAATTTATTTTGTCACCAGTCATATTAAGTATAAGTATTTATTATAATCATGAGTCATTCATGACAAACAAAACAGACAACACTAACTATGACTTTGTTTTTATTGAGGTTTTCCTCTTACTATTTTAGATTGTTCTCATAATGACAACGTGCTTCCATTCCGTTTATTCATATAGGTTATTAGATGTGCCCGCGGTTTCACCCGCGTTTATGATTACTGCGCCGTCCCCGTGGATCGTAGCGTGATGTAATATATAACCGTCCTCGATAAATAAGCTATCCAACAATAAAATAATTTTTCAATTCGAACCAGTAGATAAGTACATAGTTCCTGAGATAAGCGCGTTCAACCAGACAATCAAAATTAATGCGACATTGTTCGAATGATATAGCGCTACTTACATAGGTAAGTGGGACTTACTTAACTGCACCTGTATTGTAATAGGTAGGTATTAGTTAAAATTTCTACACAGGTGCAGTTATTAATAACAATGTAGTCTGCATAAGATTCTTGACGTTCATTCAGTATGAAAATAAAAAAGCGCCATTACATTTTAAACAACATATTTAGGCAGGTACACACAGCGGCACATCAACCTAGACTGTTTGGACTTTGAACTATTAGAAGTTGAACACTGCGAATCGTGCAAGAAAGTGTGTTATATTTTTGTTACACTCTATCCATACCATTACATCGACACCACTATGCGCTGTACCTATCCGACAATTCTCTATGTAGCGTAGTTATGCGTATATAGGATGTCTAACTTGATGTGTAGCCGTGTGTACATGTTGTTGCAGCCTTTATGCCATACTAGATGTGTCCGCGGTTTTACCCGCGTTCATGATTACTGCACCACTCCCGTGGGTCGTAGCGTGATGTTATATAGCCTATAGCCTTCCTCGATAAATTAACTATCTAAAACTAAAGGAATTTTCAATTCGGACCAGTATTTCCTGAGATTAGCGTGTTCAACCAAACAAACAAACTCTTCAGCTGTATAATATTAGTATAAATAATATTTATATAGCCTGTAAGTATACATGTAATATTAACAATAATTGCGTATGGCATAATAGTAGATAATCAATTAATATCTCAATTTATGTATTCGAATATTTAGTATCAATGTTTTGAACAATTCAAATTCTAAATGATGCTATGGATTCGATATTATTATTTAGATTAACACGTGAAGCAAATCTTTGTACCCCTTTTTACCAAAATTGCGCGGGCGGAGTAGTATGATATTTGGCACAGTTGTTAAAGTTTATACGGAGGACTGGCGAATCCTAATATTTTTATAAAATATGCATTAGAAATACATTAAATTAATGAAAAACACTACACGCACACAACCATGCATTTGACACACGCAGTTGAATCGCGTTCGTAGTACCTAAGTATTTCGGCATTGTTCGGCTGATGTCGTAGAATTCTTTGTAACTAAAACTTCGTAAAATTCTAGTTACATTATTACATATCTTAAGTACCGTGAAATGTGATTATAAACAATATAACTTTAATAACGATCAAATTAAAAATTTTAATCTATTATGGTCGAATTTCGACCGCTAGTTATATATTACCTCACATGGCTAATACCAGGATCATCTACACTCTACAATAGAATAGAAAAGTGATATGTACCTTCGCACATGATTATAGCAAATAAAATCTAAATATCGTCGTCTAATATACCAAGAAATGGTTTTATTTTCGAATACTACTTTGCGGTTGGTATGTAGGTACTAAAATACTTCTTGCTCCCTTCACTAGCTATCAAATACTGTTAGCTTCTTAGCGTGACCGAGTTGGTGCCCTTCCATATATTTATGTACCTACGTACATATGGGCGAGCCTCATAGTGTTGAGTAGGACATGAATTTGCAATGAGTTTGTAAGAGTTGCCTCTTTTTTGTACTGAGCCAGTACAATGTCCCACTTCAAATGAGGCGAGGCGCCTTGAAACACAGCGGTACATTTGAAGTTATGAGTATTTATGTCATCTACAATCTTACAAAGACTGATTAACGTAAAACTAACCACAACGTATAAGAAGCGAATGTCTTAGGACAATTGATAATATTTTCGTAACATTTTAAACAACGTGTCGAATGTTTGTGCAAAGCAACTAAAAGCACCTATCATTTTGATTATTCGATTAAATATTTTTACTAAATAGGTAATAACACAAGTTGATTTTAGAGAAGGTACGATTTATTCAAAAAAGAATTATTGTTAAATTGTATAAGTAATATTTGCGGGCCTCCGAAGGCATACAAGTAGCTACTATGCATACTTAGCCATAAATTTAAATAATAAACAACAGTAACAAAACTCTAATAATACAAATTAAATGCTTTAAAACCATAAAATATATGTACCTAATCAAATAAACTTTTATAAGCATAACAAAGTCGAAGAAAGTGAACAAAAGTGTTAGGTATATCGTTGTCTCACTCGGTGTGGTTTATAATTGGTAAATAAAAAAATGCACTATTAAAGTGAAGCATGTGACGTGTTCTCTCTCACTCACTCTACGCTCATGTCATACACGACGAACGCGACATAAAATTTGAAGGGGCACATTAAAAAATTTTGAGCCGCTCTTACATTAGTACGTCTTGTACGGGACAAATGTTATGCCTCTTGTAAGTCCTACTCAACACTAGAGCCTCAGTCTCTATGAGTTTATGACAGTCTTTACACGGCAACAGCGTAGCTTGTGCGTATGGATTACAAGCGCAATTCTTTCAGACGCGTAGCGACCGTGATTGCAATAATGTCAATGTGTTGGCTTTAACGTGAACAGAAACACACGCCATAATGCGTCAAATAAACTCCTAAACATATGAAAATATATTACCTGCGTTAAACGTTTCTGCGTATCAAACGTCTGTACATTTTGTATTTACAAAAGTATATCAGCCTGTTTTCTAACATTATAGTTATGTCTAATATAATTAATTCTCCCATAAATTGCAAAGTCGTCGATGCCGACCTCGATATAATGGGAGAAAAGCTTTTTAACGTATAATAAGTAATAGGCCTTAATATGTATAAACAAGTCTCAACCACCGGGAAAACACGGGTGTGCGCGTTCATTAAAAAAAAAATACTGTTCACTCCACTTCTCACTCTTGGGGGCACCACGTTGCCACTGCAGTATAGTCTTAACATCTTAGGCATAGATATCCGCCACGACCTTAACTCTAGAGATTACATCGAGAGTGTAATAACCACAACTGCTCGCAAACTCGGGATTCTAAACAAGGTGCGGCGTTTTTTTACTCCTGAACAACGGTATTTGCTGTACAAGGCCCAAGTCCGTAGCAGCATGGAGTACTGTTCGCACCTTTGAAATGGTTCCGCTAAGTACATACTCGATGCCTTACATAAACTGCAGCGTCATGCCGTACGTATAATCGAGGTTACGAAGGACATCGAACCGCTACAACTTCGTAGAAAAATTGCGTCCCTTAGCGTATGCTATCGCCTTTATCATGGCGAATGCTCCGAAGAGTTATTTGACCTCATCCCACCTTCCCCCTTCCTTTTGAAAACCTCACGTGACGGTGTTCGTAACCACGGATGGACGGTTAGCACAATCCCGTCTCGCACCAAAAGGTTCAGCAATTCCTTCTTATGCCGTACCATACAACTTTGGAATGGTCTTCCGGCACATGTGTTCCCTCCCTTCTATGACATTGGGTCCTTCAAACGTAGTGTGAAGAAGCATCTGGTCAGACCGGCTTGACACTGACGACCGCTAGAAGACATCTATCTTCTACCCGTCGTCAATGTCTCTGGACTGTAATTGGGCTTTCTATCAGGTCCGTTATAATCACTATACCGGATCAAAACATAAAATAAAATTTTAGGCCCGTGGTCGAATAACTTGTCAATCGCCGCCTGGTGATCAGCCGTGAACAAGTAGGTACCTAAAGCAACTAGCACGGTGCGACTAAATGCCAACACCTATGTCGGCTATATGCATAAGCAGAAACCGTGTACAATAATTATAGCTGTGAAAAGGTTAAGTACTTCATCCCTATATTCTGAACACTCATCTGTAGAGGATTCCTATGTAAACAGCGTTATGACTGCAAGTGTGCAGGCCTCATCAGGCCTCGGTTTTGATATCCGGGTCCGGTTAACATTATTAAGTATTTCTGCCAAGAATTCTTAGTAGTAGTTCTGAGATGGAGACTTTGCCCGGTAAAAGGCAAGAGGCTTGCCCCCTTTTCCGTGAAACCAAAGCCATAGCTGGCGAAATGTGGGTGTGATTCAAGTCTGCCTACCTCATTGACGAATTAAGCGTAAGACTATACCGTAAAGGAAATGCATAAAATAATAATTAAACTTGTCTCTTTATTATATTTTAAATAGCAATAATATATAAGTAAGTAGGTATATAGGTATACATTTTATTAAGACTTGTTAAATAATATTAACTAATAAATGTTGAATATTATTTGCCTTTATAATGAAGTGTTAAAACCTTTATTACTACAACAATAAGTAAGTATAAAGAGATACTTATGGCAAATCATTGAATATTTATTATTTTTGGATTGTGTTTGGTAAACGGTCTTATTTGTTTAGCGTCACATCTTTGTTTTACTCAGTCTGCTGTTCGGGAATGATTGGCATGGGATAGCAGGGATAATAAGGTTGATACTGCGGATTGTTTGGTGGAACGGGATAGCGAGGATCATACTGCACTGGATAGGGACTGCATGGTGGCATAGGATAACGAGGATCGTATTGGATTGGGTAGGGAGTGTTTGGTGTCGGCACAGTTGGTTGCTGGTAGGGCTTCACGCTCTTATAGACACCAATACCCGCGTTGGCTTTAGCTTTCGCGTCTTTATTGGCAAACACTGAATAGGTACCGTTTTGAGCATGGACACCTAATTCTACGCCACCACTTGCTTTGGCGCCGAAATCAAAACCTAATCCATATTTTCTTTCTCCAAAATCGTCTTCATCATCTTCCACTGGAGCACCTGTATTCAGAAACATGTGTGTGTGTTATATACAAGAAAGGTGACTTAAACAAAATCTCTATTAGCCCATACTTATTCAAATCTCATTTGTGTAGGTTATATAATAACATTCTCATGAAAGCTCTACTCCTTAAATTTTTTAGGTTTATTTTCAATGCTAACGGTTTATTTTTTGTTTATTTTATTATACGCGGACACATTTACGGCAGTGCGCTACAGAGTGTATATAGCCATCGCCGCCATAGACTACCCAAGCTAAAGTCATATACTAGTAAGTATAAGGTGGTGCGTTCGGGAGATCAAGGAAACGACCGTAGCTCTTGTACTAACATTTATTACTGACTTAATATTTAATAGAATACAGATTATATAGTTACTTATTCATAGGGTATACATACGATGGGCTAGTACATATTGTACACACACTACACGCCCATCGGATAAAAAAAATAAAAAATAAACTTACTTTATTTTTATTTACGTAACTTAAATCTAGAACTTATTCTATTACACAATAACATCTTGGCATTAATACAAACATTGAATATATAATTTGAAGTATAAAAATATATTTTACACATTAAATAGCATTACATTTATAAGGTCTGGTTCTATTCTTATGTACTAACATTTCCTTGCCTTTATAATCTATTTTTAGATTTGGTTCACAATCTTCGATAACCTTATAAGGACCGACATATAGAGGATCAAATTTGTTTACACATTGTTCGTTTCTTAATAATATCATGTCGCCAACGTTATAAGTGATAGGGTTCGTATAATTATCATACTTAGTTTTCCTGATATATTTGCTTGTAATTAAATTTTGTCTAGCATCATATTGCGATTTTTGAAGTCTGTACTTAAGTTCTTTTGGATAATCATAATAGTTATACAAAGGATCTACATCTGATGTTAAGTTACTGGGTAAATTACAAAATTTGCCGAAAACTAACTCGTAAGGTGTATATTTTGTTTCGGAGTGAACTGTAGTATTAAAAGCAAAACACCAATAGGGTAACCATGCGCTCCAATTATTTGGTTGGTTATTAGTCTGAATACGCAAAAATGACATCAAATTTTTATGACTATTTTCTAAACCTCCAATAGATTGATGATGATAAGCTGTAGATGTTATCTGTTGAATTTTTAGAATCTTACATACCTCTTTCATCACTGCAGAAACGAACTCTGTTCCTCGATCCGATATGACTTGTCGGGGTATACCATACCGTAAGATAAAGTTGTTTACAAATGCAGTTGCTACTGAAATACTATCCTTATGCCTAAGAGGATAAGCCTCAACATATTTTGTTAAGTCACACTGTAGTGTGAGAATGTAAGTATAATTATCGCTATCCTTAAATAAGGGCCCTACTAAATCTAAGTAAATTCTATCAAAACTACAACGTCCTGTGTCTGTTATGACCATGGGTTCTTTTATATATTTATTCATGTATTTTTGACGTAAGCACTTATCACAACGACTTACAAAGTCATGTACGTCCTTTTCTAATCCTGGCCAGAAGTAACGTCTTTTAATATTATTTACCATGCGCCTTATACCGGTATGTCCGCTGGTTGGCAGCATGTGATAGTCGTTCAATATTACACGCTTTGTATCATTATCGCTTATTCTTTTGACACCATTTAAAACATATAATCGCGGTCCGGACCAGTTTCGCGTGTCATTTATACAACGAGTTAATTCTCTAATTAATTCAATATTACTAACATTCTTTATTATATAAACACTATCAATATTTATCCGTTTGCAAAATGAACCCAACTCCCTCACAAAGGCATCTCGTGCACAATATGATCGGTAAGAAGGATTTACGTAAATTACGGATTTCGACGAAATAAAAGCGAAAACTTTAGACTTTTCCGTTGCCATATTTCCTTTTACACTCCATTCCATACTATCCACAAACAACAATTCAGTGCAATCCTTTGGTATTTTAAGAATATCCACAACTCTTGGGTGATCAGTCCAATCGTTAGTGATTACCTTATCATCCAGAGGATTGTCACACTCTTTTTTCACATTTTCAGTCAACTGTTTTTTCTGCGCTCTGGTTAGCACTGACATAACATGCTCGTTCATCCCTTTTAGTTCTTCACTTGACAATCGAATGCGTGACAAAGCATCTGCAGCTGCATTGTCCGCTCCTTTCACATATTCAACTTCGTAATCGTACTCTTCTAATAATAAACGAAATTTAATCAATCGACTAGACGGGTTTGTCATATTGAATAGGTAAATTAAAGGTTTGTGATCAGTTCGAATTAAAAACTTACGGCCGTAAAGATAAGGCCTGAAATATTTGACGGACCACACTATAGCAAGGAGTTCCTTTTCCACTGTCGGGTATCGAACCTCTGCTTTATTTAAATTTCGACTGGCGAAAGCCACTGGTCTGTTATCGCCGTTGCTTAGAACCGATCCGATTGCATAGCCAGATGCATCCGTTTGTAAAATAAATACATTTGTTACATCTAAATTTGGGTATTGTAGTATTGGTGGAGATATTAATGCATTTTTAAGGGATATAAAAGATTTTTGGCATTCCGATGTCCATTCAAATTTAACATTTTTGCGACATAGTTTATTTAATGGTAATGATTTCGCTGCAAAATTGGGTATGAATTTTCTATAAAAATTTGTAAATGCCACGAACCTTTTTGTTTCGTCTACATTTTTTGGAATAGGGTAATTTTGAACTACCTTAATCTTTTCTGGATCTGGTTTTATACCATTTGTTGTGATAACATGGCCTAAAAATTGCATTTCTTTTCTTAAGAAATCGCATTTCTCGGGATTTAATTTCAAATTTACTTTACGTAATCGGGTTAAGATATCTATAAGATTTTTATTATGTATATCTAAGCTGCGTCCGAAACATATTAAATTATCCAAATAAATAAAAAGCTTTTCGTAAGTAAGTCCCGACATGGCCACTGTCATGAGGCGAGAAAAAGAACTTGGGCTAATTTTTAATCCCATTGGGAGACGCGTCATTTGGTATTGGCCTGAAGGTGTGGTAAAAGCAGTGTATTTTCTAGATTCTGGGCTTAATTTTGACTGATAATAGGCCTGGGACAGATCTAGTTGAGAAAAGTACATTGCTCCAGACAGGGAATCTAAAATATCAGTGATATTGGGAAGTGGGAATTTGTCATCCAAAATTTGATCATTTAATTTACGAAAATCGATCACCAATCTCCATTTTTTTGATTTATCGTTTGATTTTTTAGGTACTAGCAAGATAGGGCTAGACCATTCACTTTTTGATGGTTCTATAATATTTTCGGAAAGCATTTTCTGGACCTGATTTTCAACTTCTATGCGCTGTGAAAAAGGGAGACGGTATTGTTTGACATATACCGACCTCGCATCTGGTTTTAACTGTATAGTTTGATCATAAAGATTCGTTGTAGTTAATTTATCATTCGGTAAATGAAAAACATCAGAAAATTTTGCACAAATATTTTGAATAGATGTCCTTTCCTCCTTATTCAAATGATCTAATTTTAAATGAGAAAACATTTCACGTACTCTATCTCCATCAATACTATCATTTTTCTCGAAATTACAAATGTTATATTCTGATAAACTATGTATTTCTGGTCTAAAATAACTCAGATTCACGTGTGTTTCACGAGTATTTAAAATTTGAATACTAATTTGTCCATTTAACGGTTTGCATATGCTTCCAGCCATGAAAACTCCTTCACATAACTCTTCAGGTAAAACCACGCATTCATCTCCTGAACTACAGTCTATCTTAAATATTTTTTCGCACCTAGGTGGAATGCTTAAAAAACTACTTTTTCCTAATGGGCCATAATTCATAGATAACGTAAAAGTATGCTTACTATTGTTTAAAGTTAAAGTATTATTTTCGAAATTTAAAATAGCTTTATTCTTTCGCAAAAAGTCTCTACCAAGAATACCATGTTGTAAACAAGGTAATGTTTTGATAACATAAAATTTGTGTGTAAATTCTTGACCATTTATGTATAGTGTAACAAAAACATAGCCTGCACTCTGGACTTTACCTCCTATACCATTTATGGAGACACATTCTGTATGCACTGGAACATTCCAATGCTTTACGGTCTCTAATTTCAACACGGATAATGATGCTCCGGAATCTAATAGCAAACTGTATTTGGCGTTCTGTACTAAACATTCCACTGAACTATTATATTCACATGCTAAAACAAAATTAACATCGAAAAAATTCCAAAGGTTCACTTTTATTTGCGTCCGGGGTCTGATTATGCCTGTCATCTACTTTAGGGTTATTCGACTCATTTTCCATAAAATGTAAGTTATTTGTATTAGTACGAGTGAAATGCCGATTCTGTCTACCGCGATAAAAACCACGCCTATAGTTAGGATTACCACGCGCTTGATACTGACCCCTAGCTTGATAATTGGGATTCAATGTTTGATAACCCCCGCGCGACCATTGGCTATTCGAAGGACCCAGGCGGCCTCTGAAGTTGCCCCTATTGTGAAAAATTCTATTGCTAGACTTACCTTTCGATGTAAGGAAGACTTCTCGTTCCGGGTATTGGCGACTGCACGACGCCTCCTCATCCTTCGCTGCTCTAATCGTGTCCTTTAAGGTAGAATAGTTACGCGCTGATAGTATAGTACCTAGTTCACGGCTTCTCAACCCGTCGGTGAAACTTTTGATTGCAAGTTTTTCGTTTATTGGTCGTAAAATCTTATAGGCATTGCTATCACCGTCGGCTTGAGAAATCGTCAAGTCAACAAATAATTGGTCGACCTTTTGGCCGTAATTGTCAATAGAGGTACCATTTTGCCTCATTTTCACTAACTCCTTATGAATGGAAGCGCTAGATTTTTTAGTAAGTAAGTGTTGTCTCATATCACTAAGAAGCGAGTCACAAGAATCATATGAAGTGGGCAGCTTAAGTTTCGCACTTTGACTCAAACGTGATTTTAAAACAAATTTCACTAACATAATCTTACCTTCCTCGTTGAGCGCGGAGCTGTACAATTCAATTGCATCGATGAGATTTTTAGTGACATCCTCATCACCAGTCATCACCGGAAGTAGTGATGTAGCTACTTTGAAGTCAAACTTTTCCATGGTAGGGGTTTTGCTTTCCATACCTTTGACAGCAGACTCGGAACCTAAAGAGCCATAATCCTTTGAACAAAAATGTTCAATATGTAAATATATATCTCCTATCAAATCGCAATATGATTCTATTTCTTTTAAAACCTTGCCTTTTAATAATTTTTGTTCAATTTGCTGTGATAAAAACTTAAGACATTCATCAAATTGGTAACGTAATTGGATTGCCTCAGTTAATTTTGCTTGCAAAACGATTTTTGTCCTTCTAGGATAACTTAACTTTACTAGAGCATCTTTAATACTCTTAAGCTTACAATATATTTCTTTTAATTCACTTGCCATCAAGGTATATTCATAGTTACACAAAGAAATTGCTCATATTATTAGTTATATGATATAAGTACACAAAACAATATAGGAACTGTAATAAAAAATAAGGTAAGAGATAACATTATACCTAAGTATATATGTAAATGAATATCTATTATAAAAAGTTTCAAGAACCTTTTACCATCACGCACTACGATTATACACTTTCATCTTATATGCACTGAAATACGCTTTACCACTTTTATCATATTCGCACTAAAATACGCTTGCCCTTTTATCGTATACGCACATTTAGCACTCGTTAGGATCCTTTGCTTCCTGATGCCGCTGCTGACCGTTACATACGTAGCACGCACGGACCTCCGCACGCCGAAATGATCGAGACAAACGTTGGGTCAAAAATTCGCTTCTGATCCAGGAACGGTGGCAGTTTTTGTAGAGTTTGTACAGGCCATACAATCCAGCGATGCCAAGCATTGTACATATAATAACCAGCACAACGCTTATAGTTGACAGATGATATTCTTGTACTGCCGCAGAATTTGAACCACCGGAAGTGTTTTGGGTAATAAACACTTCATCTTTCTCAAGGTTGGAACGGCACATATTTGCAACTTTGAAAAAAAAATTGTCTTTGTGTCTACTTATAATGTCTCTCTACAATAAAGACGCGACGCGCGACCGAATTTGAGCCGACACCCGTACATGGCAGGGTCGCCATATAAGGTGGTGCGTTCGGGAGATCAAGGAAACGACCGTAGCTCTTGTACTAACATTTATTACTGACTTAATATTTAATAGAATACAGATTATATAGTTACTTATTCATAGGGTATACATACGATGGGCTAGTACATATTGTACACACACTACAAATACGACAAATCGGATTTGAAAAGAAAATTAAAAATACTTACAATTGAACCCATTAATCGCCAAAAGCAACAAAGTGCAGATCTGTGAGAAAATAAACATGTTAGCATACCTTGACTATAAAAACTGGTCATAATTTATAACTGGGTTCCTTAAATCCTTCATATTACAAGATGTTTTTAAATGAGATATGGTATTTATGTATGAAGTAAAAACAAATGCTTACTAATACTAATTACCGAGTCAGACAAATTAATACATTTTGATTTGTTGCCATGTATAAAATTAACGTAAGATTTCACGCGTTCATAATATCGATTTCTAAGTTTTCCAATAGCATGTATTACAACATAAATGTAGGTCATATTTTGTACTAGCGTTTGCCCACGAGTTCGTATACGTGCCATTTGGCAATAGGTACATATACTTATATATATTTTTCTTTCCTAGCATGTAATAAGCTGATCTACACATAATAAGATATTCATCGATGTCGTACATGCATCGACTACTTACAATTTTATTATGTGTATAGATAAATTATATCTGCCTTTTTAGACATCAATTAATAGTCTTAAAATTTTCAGTTTATTTTATCACCGAAAGTATGACCTTTTATTGTGACTAGACCGTTTAGGTAGAAAAATAATTAAATAATAAATACCTATTATTTGACGCTGACCAAAATTACATACAAGGGACTTAAAGGTCGGCACAAACATTAACTATGTAGTTATTGGAGTAAGTGCTGAAACTGATAGGTACCCAAATTAGGCAAATCGATGGCTTATAGTGAAAACCTCGTAACTGCGAAATACGGCACTTATCAGGAGGCACAAAAAACTGCGCCTTGTAAAATTTTGTTCCAAAAACCAAAAACCAAATCAGACCTTTATTATCATGTAGTTTAAATGTGCTTCTACGTGTTTTATTCAAATATATAAAAATATTAATTAAAAATATAGCTTTTGAATTTTTTGGACAAGTTTTGATGCACCGCGCGCCGTCGCGAGTTTATCACACCAAACTGACTCGAGCGAGTAGTTACAAGGTATGCATTCAAGATCATGGATGACGCTACAAGCATCGAATCAAATCTTGCGTGAATCAAGATTGTGCGTTAAAAGATTTTCTTTCCAGAAATATATTAAAATAAATTAACTTAAAATTACATACCCGAGGTTTTCACTCTAAGCCATCGAAATAGCCTGAAACTCTTAATTAAATAAAATATGGATATATAAAGTACTTACGAATAGCTTCATGGTGCAGCTGTATTGAACAAAGTCGTGGAGACACTGCTCTGTAACATTACTACAGTGTATGAACCTTTTATAGTGACAATTATCAATCTCAAATGCTAAAATTAGCAATTTATAAAAGCAGAAAACGGGTGACTTCATATTATTATAGTTTCTTACTTTCCTGTTATTTCTGTCTTCATTAATTAAATATAATGAACGAGATAATTTTGTTAATTGGTATTTCAACTATCTATCTGTAATGTTGTACCATTTATACATCACTACATTTTGACCAGCGGCTTCGCTCGCTAAGTCAGGTTAGTAGCAGTCGGGCACACCACGATCGTGGCGGTAAGTCCCGTGTTTGAGGAGTGGCTGGAGAGGTGGCATGGCGCCCTCACCTTCCGGCTGACACAGGTAATGACTGGCCACGATTGTTTTGGCCAGTTCCTGTGTCGTATACGCCGGCAAGAGACGCCCGGTTGTCACCACTGCGGTGACTGCCGCGACGTTGTTGAGGACACGGCGCTGCACACTTTGGCGGTTTGCCCCGCCTGGGCATCGCAGCGCCGTGAATTGATCGCGGCAGTCGGATTGGTTGCCCTCTCGCTCCCGGTCGTAGTTCAGTCTATGGTCCGGAGTGAGAGGTCGTGGAACGCCGTCGCCTCCTTCTGTGAGGAAGTGATTTCCATCAAGAAGGCGGCAGAGCGGGAGAGGGAACGCTTAAACCCTCTCCCCAACCGTAGAGCCGGGCGCCGGAGGGCGCGAGACGACCTCCAGCCACCCTGAGGTTTGACCTAGGGGTGGTGGGCTTTGTGGGCCTGCCCGCCACCCGATCAGCACCAGGTCCGAGAGGCGGCGTGCGTGTTCCCGCGCGCGCCTCTGTTTCGAGTCCGTCTCCCCTCTAGAGGAGAGATGGTAGGGTTTTAATGAGAGGTACCTATATTGGGTAAGTCTTATGGTGTAGTGGCCTGCCGTTTCACACAGCGGGCCGAAACCTCGGCGGGTTCGCGACCGTATACGAAAGTGATTCGCGCGGCCTCGTCAATAGTGGTTTTGTCGAAGAACACCATGGTAGGTTTAGTCGGTATTCCGGGCGGTACATTATTCTTATTCCATCTTTCTTTTACCCCGGCGAGTCCGATATAATCCCTCCGCCCGCCCCCGCGGATGGGTATGCGTCAAAGCATGCCCACACGTGAAAAAAAAATTACTCATTAGAGGTTATAACTTCAATTATGTGCTCCAAGTTGTTTTTACAGGCCGATTCAATATTTGACTCACTTACTGTATCGCCGCGCTCAAATTCACGATAATTACCACGAACATATTTGTGTATGAAACTTTTACATACATGATACCATATAATCGTCATTTGCATTTTATACGGACACTTCGTCTGCCGATTACTTAAGAATTTTTATGCAGAATTGACTGTACTCCGCGTTTTCACTCGCGTAAATTTTGTAATTAATAATAATGAATTAGCTAACAGCGAAGGCCTATAGTTTGCCTTAATAATAACAATGATCTAAGAGGATTGAATCAAACGTTTCTTTTTACATCATCTGCTGTCGACTACGTTCTACCTCTAAGCGGTAACCCATTCATCCCATTTGTTTTTTTAATGTACCTAGTGGTTTTTATGTAATATCGATTGAAGACTCGCAACATATTAAGCCGATACAAGGCCAACTATCGAGCGTTAATGTTAGTTTTGTTAGTTTAATAAAAAAGCGTGGGGTTTCTAAGATATTTTGTGTTAGAGAAGCATAGGCACCCGCATAAAAGAACATATAGCTGATGTTAAACACCAACGCTCTTTGAAGTCTGCTGTGTGTGAACACGTGCAACACGGGATCAACCACTACCTACGATATGACAAACCACAGATACTCGCAAAAGAACACCGATTCCTACCGAGGATGCTTCGTGAGGCTATTGAAATTAAAAAACATGCTATTTTCAATAGAGAAGAAGATGGTTGGAATGTACCACCAGTTTGGGATCCAGTAATTCAAATAGTCAAACCCAAGGAAAAGCAAAACACAGCTAGACTTCGTGATACTTTGAGCTCATTCAGAGTAAATAGAAACACCAAAGATTAAATTATGTCCGGGTACTTTGAAATAACAAGCCTACATTCAGAACATTGGGAATTTGGGACAACTACCATCTTAGTCTCCCCGTGAACATGGCTGCTGTAAAGCAACCGAAACGTCGGGGCAAAGTGTAAACTTAAATATAAATAGTTTTAATTAAATTAAATAGCTTAAATAGTAATGAAGTTCAATAATAGTAGTGTTGAGTTTTCAAAATTATGAAATATAAAGGCGCGGTCAAACAGCCGGCGTGAGCGGGGCGTGCGCTTGTCCCGCCTGTGTTGTAATGTACCGAATTGTATGAGAGCGTTCACACAGCCGGCGGCAGCGGGGCAGGCACGCGCTGCCGCCGGCGGGTGTCAAGCTTCGCTTTGCTGACGCATGCGTGATACGAACGACATTATATATAAAACCGCGGTCACAGGCATAGAAATGTGTACGCGTCTTGATGGTTGTTACGACAACCAGCGACGACTTTCTACTAGACTATCGGCACATAGATATTTCTAGAGCAATTGAAATAAAGAACAGATTTATTTTTCATATAATAGACACGAGCAATGTGTTATCACTATTGCACAAGGCTATTGCAAGTGATCGTAAGTTTCCATGACCAGTTACCATAAGGCGCGCCATATGCTTGCTAGCCATCATAGTAGCTAGCCAAATAATAGTGAGTTTGAAGAGAAGTTGAGTTTTGTGTAGAGTAAAGAGATTGCCGTGTTCTAATAGAATTGAGTGAAGTATTAATAAACTCTATTTTAGTATTAATTTCATTCTTTAATTCAATATTATTATTCGGTGATTATAATTACTTTGTTATTATAAGTTAAGCTTCTTATATTATTTATATTTTACGAGATCTATTATATGCCATAAAATTTATTTCCAATGTTAATTGGATATGCCTACTAATATTTTAAAGCCATAACAACTACTCTGTAGTATACTAACCATAGAATACATATTTACATAAATAAGCATATATTTCTTTATAGACATTGACATTCAGAATACGTCACATTGATGTCAAAAAAAATGAATATAAAAATATGTTAAATATAATATAATATATACCTATATATTTAAATATGTCGCTCTATAGATGGAGCGTTTCGGTTACGCGTCTGGAATTCAAAGGTGCAAACAGTTGACATACAATATCACAGTGTCAGAAAAATATATAAAGAACTATTTTCTTATTTATTGCTAAACAGTCTTGAGGATGCTTTATGTGGAGGCGAACACAGTTCAATGCATATTGTTTGTTTAAAGCCTATGTCGAGTTGGAGTACTATTTTGTAATTATTTTATTATTCTACTATAATATAATATAAAATTCTACACATACACACAACACTATCTAGCCCAAACTAAGCAGAGCTTGTACTATGGGTACTAGACAATGGATAAACATATTTACATATATACATATATACTATATTTTTTTTGTAAATACATCCATATTATACATAGAAACAACCAGACCAAGTCAAACATCCATGTTCATACACACAAATGTTTGACTTGTGCGGGAATCGAACCCGCGACCTCAGGCAGTCGGTTACAGTAACCATATCATCGAGGCTATACTATATTGTATTAGGTTCTTACAAAGATGTGTCAAGCCTTTTGCGTTAATTAAGCTGTTATATTTAGAATTAATTTTTTTTTATTGTAAATATTATTATTAAAATGTCTTAGCTCAGACAAATTGCCAGCCTTTCTCTTGAACCAATAGCGTCTCCAATTTGTGTCAAGTTTATTTATTTTCGCTTCTATTAAGCCATGTATATGCTCAAAACAATGTTGAAATATCCTAAAATAGGCATAAAATGTGTCCTCATGTGTTTATAACTCTTGACACAGGGTATGATATTTTCCTTACATATGACGTGATTGATTCAATCCTAAATCCATATCCATTTGCGCTTTTTAAAATTAGCTATTGCAAACATAAGCAGAGCCGCGTCCAAGTCTGAATCGCTCGACATCAATAATTAAAATAGGTACTAGGCTTTCTATCGCTGTCCTTTCTCACGCTCACTTAGGCTCTCGCGCTGTGATAATTATGTGTTTGTGGACTAAAAGTCTTGCCTGGATTTTGAGTAGATCAGCGCTACGTGTATACACTTCGATGACTGTGACAGCGGCTTTATATTATAGTATTCTAGGTCGTACTGCGCATGCGTTATACCACGCCGAGCATGGCGTGAGCGGGGCGGGAGTGACGTCACCAAAACGCGGCGGGCCGGCGGCGTGCCTGCCGCCGGCCCGACGCGTTTTGGTGACGTCACGCGTGGGCGTTTAATAAATATAAAGCTACCAACCCACAGCAACCGCGATTACTGAAATAATATCTTTAATGATAATATTATGTAATAAAGGCCGAAATAGAAATATAGATAAAATAGAGTTTATTGAATAAATTTTAACTTAAATAAATTATGCTCATCATCTCATTTTGTCTGGGCCGGGCATATGTTCGGTTTATTAACCTCATAAGTTACCGCGTCAGCAACATACTGCGCCCGCGTCAGCGCATTACAATACATGTACATTTATTTGTTTGAATTATTCTCTTTTTAATAAGTCATTATCAAGATAAACCCGTGAATCAAGAAAGTCATATTCAAAATCATCAAGGATTTTTCATTTAACAAGATATCAGGTTTGTCGTTCGGCAACAACAAGGCAACCGCACGACACTCTTATTCTATGAGTGTAAATATCTAATACATATATATAAATGTATAGCTGTACGCCATATTGGTTCAAATGGGTTATCTGGACACTCACATACCTAACTTTTGCATCCCTGTTCCTTTGTTCCATAAATACATTGTAGTCCAATAATTCCAAAGTACAAAATAAGTAAATTTACTGATATTTACACAGTTGTGAATGATGATCATGGGGAAAAAACAGGAAGCATTAAATATAATACTTCTTTTTAATTCATGATACTGCTATATAACCGACAGTATAATACGACCCTCACACATGCCCACCCATTAATGTTACATGCTATGTTTCATACAGAATAAAAGTATACATTTCATATTAATATATATTTTATGGAGGTAATATTTCTTTATTTGTGTATAAATCTCATAGTAGTAACTAATGAAAAATGTAAAATAAAATGTTATTATTTTCAATTGACACGGTATGTTATTTTCATTTCATACTATTTTCAATTAGCTTATAGCGATACAGTGTGTTGAAAGCTTTATACCACGCATGCGTAATACGCGCGCCGAACGCGCGCCCGCACCGCGCCGCGCTGCGCCGGTCCCGCGCCCGCCCCGCGCCCGCTCTAGCGCTGGCTGTGTGAACGCTTTCATATAGTTCAGTACATTACAACACGGGCGGCGGGACACGCGCACGCCCCGCGCACGCCGGCTGTTTGACCGCACCTTAGTGTTTTAAAGTAAAATAAACAACGTGACAAAATCCGTATAAAGTGTTTAATTTCAATGTATGTGTAACATTCGCGGAAGCTTATGACAATACTATTATTATTTTTATTTTTCTAAATTATTGTATTGTTATCGGTCCTCGATAAGTGTGCAAAGTTTCAAATCAATCCGTCGCTTTGAAAGGGGTAAAAATCACGTTCAAAGATTCCGTTACATAGATTCATAGATATACATACCAAGCTAATAAAAGCGTGTTAAAAAAGACAACAAGGCACTAGGAATAATTCCTGTGTCGCATGTCGCGGGGAATTTACAAACATTCAAAACGTTGTTGTGGAGTCTCAATCATTTGTGGATCACACAAATTTTTGTTCCGTGTGGGATTCAAACCTACAACACTCGGCGCAGTGGCAGCGGCGAGGTGACCACTTAAACCATAACGCCATCTGTGCAGTCCATAATGCTATCTTTTATAGGTATATATAATTACCTAATAATGTCCTCCAGACCGCATTTCGATCACGGCGGCCAATCTTAACGATGACTGGCTATCTGCGCAGGCGATATATAGTGCACAAGTATGTGCGCAAACACAAGTGCACTCTCTGTTCCCTAACCCTCATGATCCGATGGGTCGACACGACCGGAGAGAGATCAGGCGCAGGACCAACGGTTTTACGTGCTTTCCGAGGCATGGGGTGTATAGTACCGCCAACTTTATAACTCCGGGCTCAGAAAAACCCAATACATTTTTGTTAGCCTGACCCGGGATTCGAATGCGAGATCTCAAGCACAGCAGTCGCATTCACTACCGCTGCGCCACGGAGGCAGTTATACATATAGTATAATTTTATATAAGTAATAGGTACCTATACAAAACAATTATGCAAACTTTAATGAGGGTTTACACAATATAGTATATTATAATGATACCGAGCTACACGTCGATAGAGGGTAAATTTGAATTATATATATTAATTGGATCTATCTAGTTATTTGTTTTATTAATATTTATACCTACTGAAGTGTATTTTAATTTTATAATTTCCCTCAAGATGCACCTATGTGTACCAGTCTTTGGTTTAAAGGAAATATGTACGGTTTACGTACACTTAGGTATAACATTTACTTTAGCTGATTACGCAAATCGGTCGATTACTTACTGTCGCAATAATTAATTTGACTCAGTGTGCACTTTAACTACCTAACGAACGTACCTATGTGAGAATCACTCTATATAATATTATATTGTATTTACGTAACTGGTGAATAATAAACTTTGCTATACTACGAGAAGAGTTTCTCTTACCAGCACACTCTCAACTACATAACTTAAAAACTAATAGTAGTGTACAGTTTACTATACTGTACATTAAATGGTCCTTCGAGCCGGATGCTGAGTGATCTCTGTGTCTTATAAAGTGTGAAAGCGAATCGGTTTGGCTGGCCTCCCACAAGCGGGTCCCACCAGTTCAGTCGAGTGTCATCACGAGGGCGCAGTTTTACTGAGCATCAACAACCTTCACTTTTCGACGGAGCTCGCGGACAAGACGAGTAACGAAGAAACATTGAAATTTGGAGACTAGTGGAACTACGGATCTATACCTACTGTCTTCTTTGTATCCAGAAAGCAACTAACCTGGAACCTACAACTTAACTTAAGGTACTACTACCTACTACTTACTACTTTAACTGCATCTAACTTAAAACTACTTAACTTACCTTTTATATAAAACTTAACTAGTTACGATGGAACTGCAACTTACCAAACAAGTCGGCATATTTGAAGACATTAAAACATTGTGTACCAACTATAAGAAATACAGCATTACTAGAAAAACTGTGGATTACCTGGAAAAACGTTTGGCGAACCTAGAAAAACTATGGGTGAACTTTGACAAACTACATCAAATACTTTTAGAAAATGTTGAAAACAAAAGCATTGGATATTTTAACAACTGTATTTATGAGAAAACTAAGAACTTGTACGAGTCAACTACGAAAAATATTTTGGATCTGCTTGCCTTCCAACGGAAACAAAAACAACAAAATTTAGATTTTGACTTAACCGAACCTATGGACGACGACACCGAGGAAGACGTAAAAAAGTTGATAACTCAACAAGAACAAAAATAAACATTAATTCCATAACTGAAAAGTGAGAGTTCGAAGAACATCTTACAACCTTGAAATCAAAATGGGAATTGATTGACAAAATACACTGGGAACTGGAAGACGAACTAAAGGTGTCTAGTTTGAGCACAGAGTACAACGAAAAATACGAAGCCATTGAACAGAAATATGACAATCTAAAACGAGATCTAAACAGCAAAATTTGGTCTACTATACATTATCAGCGTTCCGCACCGAAAATCGATGTCCCGGAATTTTCTGCCAACTATGTTCACTGGATTACTTTCAAGGACATCTTTGTTGAAACTATCCACAATAATCCGAGCATTTCAAAGGCGCAAAAAATGCAGTATTTAAAAACAAAACTGAAGGGTGAAGCAGAACGTCTCGTCCATCACCTGTCTATTAGTGCGGATAACTATGATTCATGCTGGGAGATATTATCACACCGGTATAACAACCGTCGACTTCAGTTCACATCGTTCATGAGTACCATGCAGCATTTACCAGCTATTCAACAACCTAACGCCAACAACCTGAAACGCATGCACGATGTAATAACAGAGTGCCTGAATGGCCTTGGCAACATGGGAGTTGACGTATCGAGTTGGGGACCAATGATTGTTTTCAATATGTCGCAAAAATTGGATTCAACCACTCTTAACTAAAAAAACTAACGAATATACAAAAGAAACGCAGAATAACAGGGAATTGCCGGACTTAGAGGTCTTAGAGGCATTCCTTAGCTTCCTAGAACTCAAATTTCTCGCTTACGAAACTGCAAAAAGCTGTTTTAAAGACTCTATTGAAAGCAAAACTCAAAGGCCTAACAACAAGGGCTGGAACAAACTATAAGCCCAATAATTTTTCTAATAAGCAACAAGACACGAAAAGTTTGGGTTACTCTAAAATTTTCCATGCATCTTATGGACAATGCCCTCTTTGTCACAAGGATCACGTGTTGATGCAATGTGACAAGTTTATTGATATGGACATTGTGCAACGAAATAAAACTGTTGCAAAACTCAAAGTCTGCAAAAACTGTCTTTATAGCCACGGCAACGCAGCTTGTAATTCGAGGAAAACATGCCGTGAATGTAATTCTAAACACCATACATTATTACATTTGAATAAACTGTCCTACAATGAACCAAATGTTAAAAGGGATCATGACCGGAATTTAAACCCGTCAACATCAACTCAACCCGGCGCTCACCACTTGGCGACTGATGGCACTGAAATCTTATTAACTACAGTTCAAGTCAAGGTGCAATCTGCCGATGGAAACTATATAACTTTACAGGGTCTCCTAGATCAGGGGTCCCAAACAAACTTAATATCTGAAAATGCAGCTCAACTACTACGCTTACCTCGAAACAAATTTGACGCCGCTATAACTGGAATCGGATCTACGTCACGTAACTGCAAGGGCCTTATCCATCTCAACTGCAAATCAATTCACTCAGAATTCACGTTCAATGTACAAGCATTGATACTGACCAACTTAACTAATAAGTTGCCCGGCTGCACTTTCCAGAGCACTGGTTAGACACATCTACAAAACTTAAAGCTTGCCGATCCTAACTACAATGTGTCTGGCTCAATAGACCTCCTGCTGGGAGCTGATGTTTACGCGGACATCATCTTAGACGGAGTCTTGAAAGGTTACCAGCACTCACCCATCGCCCAGCAAACTCGTCTGGGTTGGATTTTGTGCGGGAAACTAAAAAACTTTAACTGTCACCTAACTTTAGCAACGACATCTGATTTGTCGAGATACTGGGAGAGTGAAGATATTACACAAAGTTCTCAAGACATACAACGAGACGATCAATGAGAAATTTACTACAAACAAACAACAAAAAGATGTCCCGACGGCAAATATATAGTCATAGTGCCCATGGTCCAGGGCTATGAACAACACCTTGGATACTCAAAATCAGCTGCTATTGCACAATTTTTAAAACAAGAAAAGCAACTATATAAAAATTAACAATTATTAACTACATATGTACAAAAATTTCATGAATGAATACTTAGAATTACAACATATGGAGCCGGCGTCTTGGACAATATCAAACCAATCTGAATATTATTTACCGCATCACAGCGTTTTACGGGACGAGTCCACCACAACCAAATTAAGAGTTGTGTTTAACGCGTCACAGAAAACTTCAAGTGGCAAAAGTTTAAACAGCCTGATGGAGAAAGGCGCCAACCTACAAAAGGACATTCAAGCTCTCATTTAAAAGTGGAGAACTTACAAATATGCATTTACGGCGGACATAGAAAAGATGTACCGCTGTATATGGATCGCTGACGAACAAAAATCGCTACAAAAAATTATATGGAGAAACTCGCCCACCGAACAATTGCGAGAATACACCCTATGTACTATAACATACGGTAAAAAATGCGCGCCGTGGTTAGCGATGCGAACTCTACAACAGTAACAACAACAACTCGAACGACGATGGTCACTTATACCCCGAGGCTGCCGACCTATTACGTAACGAGTTCTATGTCGATGATTTGACAAGCGGACATAACTGTCTCAAAACTGCCAAAAATCTACAAACTGACTTAATAAAATTATTACAACGCGGAGGTATGAACTTAAGAAAATGGTCCAGTAATTGTGTCGAGCTACTAGAACAATTGAACGAAGACCAAATTTCAAAAACCAACTTTGACTTTAAACACGAAGACTCTATGAAAACTCTTGGTCTTGGCTGGAATTCTAATTCGGACACATTTACGTTTAGCTGGAACTTCAAACAAAACTCTAAAAGAACACTAACGAAGCGCTTACTACTATCGCAAATTTCACAATTATACGACCCCCTTGGCTGGTTCTCACCGGTTACTATACGAGCTAAGCTTATTTTCCAACGCGTCTGGACAGAGAAACTAGAATGGGATGAGTCATTACCTACCGACATACAGAATGAGTGGCTGAAACTGAAAAGTCAACTTGAAGAACTTCGAACTGTAAAGATAAGTCGCTGGATTGGAAGCATGCAAAACAACATCGAATTACTAGCATTTAGCGACGCTAGCGAGAAGGCATACTCATGTGTAATTTATACACGTGCAATAAATGAATCTGGACAGCCTGTATTAAGTTTGTTGGTAGCGAAAACTAGGGTTGCCCCACTCGCACAAAAACTATCTCTGCCACGACTTGAACTAAGCGCTGCCTTACTTTTGTCACAACTGGTTAACAAGGTTACTGAGTCTCTTCCGGCACACAACATAACTGTGTGGGCATGGTCTGACTCGAAGGTGGTTCTAGCCTGGCTACATTGAGAGGCGTCAAAATACGAAAAATATGTGGAAAACCGCGTCATTAAAATCACACAAATGGTACCAGCATCCCAGTGGTTTCACATCGAATCAAAAAGTAATCCTGCGGATTGTGCAACCAGAGGTTTATATCCGAAACAACTTGTGAACACTCAGTTATGGTGATCCGGTCCAGAAATGCTAAAAACATTCACGAGCAAACCCGAAAAACAACGTTGTTTATTTACAACTAAAGTCGACGAAAAACGTAAAGTGCCAGCCCTAAGTAAAACAGACAATATTATAAATGATTTATTAAATAAACAAAGTACATTGAGTATCGTTGCACGGATTATCGCTTGGATTACACGATTCAGTACAAATGCACGTAATAGCGCTACAACAATGAAGAAACTTGACGCTGTCCGACGAATGCCTCACAATTACTTAACAATACATGAACTTGATAACGCTATGATAATAATAACAAAACATATTCAACGTCTTGAATTCAACTTAGAATACGAATTATTACTTAAAGGTAACTACCAAAAGTACTATTCGCAAATTATACCCTTATTTGGACGAGGGAGGCATCATGCGGGTGGGCGGACGCTTGAATAAAACTAACTTACTTGTTGGAATGAAAAATTCCGCAATTATTCCGAGAAACAGCAGATTTACCCAGTTATTAATAAACCAAGCTCATGCGGCGACTTTACACGCGGGAGCCCGAGTCACGCTCGCCTACATCCGGCAACAATATTGAATAGGAGGGGGTAACAGAGCAGTAAAAACTCAACTACGCCGATGTGTGCGCTGCCATCGATTCAAGACTAACGAGAACTACCAGCTCATGGCCGACCTTCCTTCTCAACGCGTGACACCTTCTCGCCCCTTTACTCACACGGGGGTCGACTTCACGGGTCACGTGGATGTCAAATTAAACAAAGGAAGAGGCATTAAAACATCCAAAGAATACATCGCGATCTTTGTTTGTCTAGCAACGAAGGCAGTTCACATTGAACTAGTTTCTGACTTGGGCACTGAAACATTCATCGGTGCTTTTCAACATATGTGTGCTAGACGTGGCACACCAAGCCACGTTTATTCGGACTGTGGGACAAACTTTATTGGGGTCTCGAAGATGCTGAACAATGAGTACGAGATATTTAAAACAGAACTGTCTCCCGACTTTTTTAACGAAATGAGTAAAATGAAAGTAGTATGGCACTTCAACGCGGCTGCCTGGCCAACGGCAGGTGGGATTTGGGAGGCAACTGTGCGTTCCATGAAACACCACTTGCGACGCGTACTCGGTGAACAGAAGCTCACGTTCGAGGAATTTTCGACCTTATTATCTAAAATAGAAGCGTGCATGAACTCCCGGCCACTTTGCCCACTTACAGAGGACCCAGACGAGTTTTATAACTATTTAACCCCTGAACATTTTCTCACAAGCAGTCCAACTATGACACTTCCACTATCAAACTATGAAGATGACCGCTACCTGGATCTACGGCGAAGATGGCAGTTAACTGAAAACATGTACCATCAGTTTTGGAAGCACTGGTCCTCGGAGTACTTAACAACGTTACAAGCCCGCAGCAAATGGTTAAGACCCACACCTAACATCAAAGTCGATGATGTCGTCTGAGTCAAGGACAACAACCTTCCGCCTGAAAAGTGGGCCCTCGGGCGTGTGGTCAAAGTCCATCCTGGTAGCGACGGACACGTGCGAGTTGCAACTGTAAAAACGCAAGCTAGCATATTAAAGCGACCGATTACGAAATTGTCGCTACTGCCACCTTACAATAACTTACAAACAATATTAAAATAAATTCATTAGTAACTTATCAGTGAACCGAGACACATTATAATACAAACCTTAAGAAAATAGAGTCTACAAGATGTTAATAACAACTTTACTACTTCAAATTTTTTCGGCGGCTGTAATAGACGGCGTCCCCGTACCATCCGTTATCTCTTCAAGTGTTCAAATCACAAGTCTGCGGAGTGATCGCCCTATATATTACGACACTGTTGGAAAAGTACAATTACTTCATAACGAATAGAGACTGCTGATGTACTACAATCTATCTACCTACTGGAGTGGAGTTCAAAAATTTGAAAGCTACTTACAAGACATTATGTATTTTTGTAAAAGCTTGGAGCCGAAATATTGTGAAACTACAATACGTCAACTTTCGCACGAATTGGACCTTGTACAACATTACAACAATATACTACTGGCCCCACAAAAACATCTTTCGGGTCGAAACAAACGGGGGTTGATCGACGGCATCGGTTACGTCGCGAACAGTCTCTTTGGAATCCTAGATCAGAGATTTGCTGTACAATATCAGAAGGATATTCAAAACATTCAGAAAAACGAAAACCATCTTCTAGAGCTCGTGCGAAACCTGACTACTATAGTCAAAATTGAAAATGAAATTTTGAAGAAAAATTAACAGAACATGAATAACCAGTTTACACCTATAAACAAATTTATAAACGAAACTGACATTAAATTTGCGAAGATCGAATTGGGAATCGAAGTGGCTATGGCCACCACCTTTTTTACCTCGGCGTCACTTGCGGCACATTTACTACTGACCAACTTGAGAAACATTCAAGAAACTCTTTTTAACACCCTGATGGACACCTACAACGGGCGAATCGATGTTCACCTACTTACTCCAGTTAATTTGATCCAACAGCTCACTATTAATCTCAGGACAATTACCCAAAACATTGACATTGCCGGTAGCCAACGTTCAAGATGAAATAAAAGATATATATGAACTAATTTACGTCAAGGCTCGAGTTACCGACAATTATTTCATGTATGAGCTTCACATTCCACTGGCGAGCGACGAAGACTTTATTGTGTATAAAAAATTTCCTTTGCCTATGAAGAACCCACACGAGGCGAACGAGACAACAGCTGTTTCTGTGTCATCGAAATACATCACTGTAAACTTGGAGAAGAATACTTACATCATATTTAACTAAAGGGAATTAAATCGCTACGTTCAACGGCAAACGGATAATTTCATCTGCATTTTATTCACCAATTTACCAATTTTTAATTTACAAAACACTAATGCACTATGTGAAGCCAAACTATTAGGACATCAATCAACTTTACCCTGTATTACAAAGAAAACGGAATGTGACACAGCCTGGGTTGAATTACACAACACGAACACGTGGCTAGTGACGTGCTGCGACTCGTGCAATATACGTACTGTGTGCGAAGGTGACGTCAGAATGCACGTCATTAATACATCATATTCTATAGTATCTCTGAAACAAGGATGTCTTCTCCAAACGAGCGACTTAAAAATAAACTCTCACAATCACTACTACAGCAACGTTAAGATGGATTACGACATTCAAATTCCTTCTCTGGATAGAACAATAAATGGCATAGTAAACACACACTCCACGCCGCTGCTGAAAGCGAACCACAACGAAAACATCACACTGCTGGTCGAAAATCGTCTGCGATACCTAAAGGATAAAGAACAACTCCCAACGCCGACGTTAACAACTCACGACATACATCACTACGTCCTATTTACTATTGGCTGCTATTGGAGTCGCAATAGCCATATGGGTGGCGAATAAACGTCGTAATTGCATTAAAAAACCATGTAATACCAGCAACTCTCCAGTTACAACTGAGGACTCAATGTCCTTATGATGCAGTCTATCAAACCTACTACCGGGATAAAGAAGTTGTTCCGGTCTCGCTCTGTGATGGAGCTCCCGTATCCAAGGACACGAGATGAAGGGAAGTCGACGGTCGCTGTTAACTGTGAACGTTCGAAGCCTACCCTGGATGTTGAATTTAATTTTTAGGAACCTAAACTTATTATTTTATGTTTTGATTTTACATGTTTACTTTATATGTATTTTAACTATTTTTTGCTTTGTACAGGTGATTCTTACATAGTCATACTAGTATTTTTGCTACTTTTCTCGGGTTGGGAATATGTACGGTTTACGTACACTTAGGTATAACATTTACTTTAGCTGATTACGCAAATTGGTCGATTATTTACTGTCGCAATAATTAATTTGACTCAGTGTGCACTTTAACTACCTAACAAACGTACCTATGTGAGAATCACTCTATATAATATTATATTGTATTTACGTAACTGGTGAATAATAAACTTTGCTATACTACGAGAAGAGTTTTCTCTTACCAGCACACTCTCAACTACATAACTTAAAAACTAATAGTAGTGTACAGTTTACTACACTGTACAAAATATGATGATAGATAACATTTTCAAAATTCTCATAGGTACCAACTTTGATCCCCTATTCTTCCCAACTCAAAGTTCTATATATTGGGTAAAATCCGTTCATAGGAAAATTCAAAATTCTAACTGAATGGGAACATGCAGTCTTTCATTTTTAGACAACGGATTTCCATTTGCTACGGTCCTGACACACTTCTCTGGCTTCATTCACTTTCATCACATTCCTCATACACGTTCGCCGGTTTAAGGTGCTCTTAACCTGGCCTTTGACAAGAACGTCTCCGATCTGATCGAGAACCGTTCGCCTAGGTCTTCCCCTTGCGACTGTTCCATTCACACTAGTTATTTACACTATTCTTATTCATTTACATAAGTGATTAAAATAATGTCATACAGACCCTGACTTATTTTACTCCCTTAGGATCCAAATTTTCTAAAACCCTGACATACCTAAGTAATTTTCATCTCTAACTGAAAGGTCAAACTAATTTTTTGTACCTACTATATACCTGTAACATTGACATAATTCCCATACAAATTTATATGAACTCACTCAAACACAAGTTTTTCAAGTTCATAATTTATAATGTTTTATATTTGTAAGTGAAATGTTACATAGGTACCATATCCATCCATGTAACTTCAATATTATCAGAATTCTCTTAAAAATATCTATGCCCTATTTTTACCTCTATAAAGTTAAATTTCCAATAACTCTACGTCATTTTTTTTTCTGATACCTCAAATATCGATGTTCATATGTTGGGATCCCCATAGAAACAACAAAAATCCAGAATGACTTTGTATTTTACAGTTTAGTTTTACCTCAAGTGTTGATATGATTTAATTATATGAATAAACGCTTTGCCTTCCTGTTATTCACCTAATTGATTACAATTTATTATTTACAAGTAGGTTTG
Organism: Catocala nupta; assembly: GCA_963675205.1. Taxonomy (NCBI): domain Eukaryota; kingdom Metazoa; phylum Arthropoda; class Insecta; order Lepidoptera; family Erebidae; genus Catocala; species Catocala nupta. The sequence continues at coordinate 18,458,420 of OY776079.1, forward strand.
TATAATCATGTGCCATAAAGCACGTAAATGGTCTAATTAATTAATAATAAATATAATTATAATGATTTATTATTCAGCTTTGACACAAACTTGTACACAAACGGTGTGTAATAAATTGTTAAACAACACTCACAGCACTAATGCGTGTCGAAGGGTAGCGTTAGTGAAAAGCCTGTAAATATATAAACTTATGCAGAATATTACAAGAAAATTCTAGGCCTTTTTTCCAGAAATCCTTAATCAAATTGGTAAAACCTATTACACATACATATTCGTTGAAGTGAATTAGTTGACACCGCAAAATTATATTTTATCGCAGTACGTATGCGTATTGTGAGGCTCACATCGGCAAAGCCGCAGCAGGGACTGAAAACGGTATATAGAACAAATATCGTACCGTTAAAATACAGGTTTCAAAATCTCATTCTTTGCAAAACAGTATTTACCTATGTTTATCGAGAAAGAAATTAAATGACAGAATTGCGTCTGTAGTAGGTATAACTAGAGTTATTTAACATTTGATAAAAAGGTAAATTGTCATTGATGAAACAACGCTGTTCAATCTATACTAATATTATAAAGCTAAAGAGTTTGTTTGTTTGGTTGAACGTGTTAATCTCAAGAACTACTGGTTCGAATTGAAATTATTTTTTTAGTTTTGCTTAGCCTATTTATCGAGGAAGGCTATAGGCTACATAACATCACGCTACGACCCACGGGGGCAGCGCAGTAACGATAAACGCGGATGAAACCGCGGGCACATCTAGTAGTAACATAAAATGCAATAGTTATAACATCTAAAAACAGTAGATCTAACGGGAATATTTTGAATTTCAGGACGGATGAAATGTTAAGAACATACACCACCAATGGTAATCGTTTCTTAGGGTTTCTTTATAAGTAAGTAACATTTTCCTGTGCTCGAGGCACTTCATGGAGTTTAGGGATGATCAAAACGTTACCAGCACGTGAATAAATATGATATGATATATACCGGAGGCCCAAGCCTGCGGGTACCAACTGTGCTAGCGTTGGAGAATCCCTCTCTGGGCGTCCACGCTCAGGGCACAACGTACCTGAGCGTGGACGCCCAGGTCGCCCCTCGTATTTTCTCGGGGGCAAAACTGCGCTTAATAATGCCCGGGGCAAGAGTAGAAATACCATGGCAACCCCTGCCACGCTGGACGTGGACATTTGCAACATCAGGGGATTACATAGTAACCTTAATGCTGTTTACCACCACCTCGAGACAGCAAAGCCAGCCTTGCTCTTCTTGACCGAGACGCAGATATCGTCACCAGCAGATACTTCCTACCTCACCTACCCTGGGTACGGACTAGAACACTCCTTTTTGTCTAGGGCCGGAGTGTGCGTGTATGTCAGAGACGATATCAGCTTTCGTCGCCTCAGCAATCTTGAAGGCAGGGATCTCTCCATCTTATGGCTCCGTGTAGACAGTGACGACATTCCCCGCGTCTATGCGTGCCTCTATAGGTCTCATAGCGGTGACACCGAAACTGACCGACTCCTTGAGCACATCCAGATGGCTTTAGACTTTGTGCAGCAGCGGATCCTGTCCGCGGAGATCGTTTTAATTGGCGATTTTAACGCCCATCACGCCGACTGGCTCAGTTCCAGTAAGACCGATCATGCGGGGAGATCTGTTCACGACTTCGCCCTGGTATATGGCCTGACACAACTGGTTACCACGCCCACGCGAATCCTAGATGAAGAGAGCCAAAATCCTTCACTGTTGGACCTTCTGCTGACTTCTCATCCGGATGGCTACCATTTATCTGTTGGCGCCTCACTTGGTTCCTCAGATCACTGCCTTGTCCGGAGTACAGTGCCTCTCATATGCTCGCCGCAATCGCGTGCTGCACGTAGCCGCCGTGTGTGGCTACAAGTCAGCAGATTGGGATGGAATGCGGTCCTTCTTTGCGTCCTACCCTTGGAGAAAAGTATGCTTCTCGCCGGATGATCCCAATGCTGTTGCTGATGTGGTGGTACAGGGTATGGAGCTTTTAATTCCGTCCTCTGTGGTCCCCATTGGTGGCAAATTTCGGCCTTGGTTTGGTCCATCTTCAAAAACGCTTCTCGCAGGAAGCAGGAAGCTTACCAAGCCTGGGCTGATGCGGTGACGGCAAGTGATTTAAATACCAGCGCATTAAAAAAGGAGTATACCTTAGCCTCCAGGTCCTTCAAAAGAGATATTGCAAGGACAAAGTCGAAGCACATCGGTAGAAATGGCAAAAGGCTTGAGCGTCTTCCTTCGGGAACTCGTGCATTCTGGTCTCTTGCCAAAGCTATCGAAGGAAATTTCTGCAAGCTATCCTTTCCACCCTTCACATGGGAAATCATTCGTTGGTCCACGACGCAAAAGAGAAAGCCGATCTTCTGGTCTGGCTCTTTGCGTCCAACTCGATTTTGGAAGACAGGGGACAAGAACCACCTACCATGCCGCGGTGTGAGGGTTGTATGCCGGATATCGGGTTCCACCTACGCTCAGTACGCTAACTACTTTTGTCCCTTGCTATCCATAAGTCGAGTGGGCCTGATGGATCCCCTACTGTGTTGAAGATGTGCGCTCCAGAGTTCACGCCGGTCTTAACGCGACTATTTCGGCTCTCTTACTCTTCTGGCGTAGTCCCGAGATCATGGAAGACAGCATTGGTCCACCCGATCCCAAAAAATAGGCGATCGCTCAAATCCATCCAACTACAGACCAATAGCCATAACCCCCCTTTTCTCGAACATAATGGAATCAATCATTAACGTCATCTCTTACGGTACGTCATCTTTCACGCCCGTCCACCGCCTACTACGTTATAATGCGCAGGTTCGGCCTCACATGGAATACTGTTCTCATCTTTGGATCCCTATCTTCAGGACCCGAGTAGATAGGGTTGCGGGGGGAGAACTACAGGTCTCCCCCTTTGGACCAGGGTACTGCGGGGTCAGGGAGCCCACTGCGTCTTGAAAGGCGTGTTCTATCGACCGCGCTGATTAGAGTGCGCGGTGACTGACATTGGTGTTGGACTCGCAGGAGTATGTGGTTAGCCGCTGAGGACGACATGTTCGTGGCTCGGCAAGCACGTGGCGTTCGAGCGTCGGACTCAGGCGCGGCTAGTGCGAACCAGTCGGTCGCGCGAGGCACGGAGTTGTCTTTAGCGAAGTGGCAGTGCGGTTTCACTGCCGCAACGCATCTCGGGCGCTTGCCTGCTCAGCAAGTAAGAGTCAAAGCTGGAGTGACTCGGGCCACACCCGGCTTGTAGGCCTATTTGGGTAGGCGTACGGATGTACGTCGGGAAGTGAGCGTGCCTTACACAGCTCCGGTACCATACTGGAGATATAGGAGGCGGCTTCTCCGTCGGCTTCAGCGAGGTTTTCGTTAGCAACTCCCAGAGTTGGGGGTGGTGAGCGGCTTTATTGTTCCGGTACCTATCTGGAGAATAGGTAGTGCCACTTGGGCACGCTATACGATACGCATAGCTCGCTTACGAGAACCGGATCTCTGAGGTTAGGGTGGAGAAGTCGAGATTTGGGGACAAGAACTGTCTATAACTGGTCCCGGCAGGTGCTCTCGGGCACTGGAAGGTACAGCAGCTCCACCTAATATAACCTTAATGGTTGGTGTAGGGGAACGCTATATCATAAACTGGGCTAGTCGTAGAGAGAGGGGGATGTTCTCATCTTTACCCCAGTACCAGCTTCTCCCTTTGGACCGCATTCAACGGAGAGCTACTCGAATCGTCGACTGCCAGGATGTTTCAAATCGGCTAGACTCCTTGGCGCTGCGTAGAGTTGTGTCCTCGCTATGCATCTTCTATCCCTTTTATTATGGGGAGTGCTCCGAGGAATTGTTCGGAATGATCCCTGCCGCCTCTTTTCGCCATCGTCCTATGCGACAGCATTTTCATTCCCATCATTTAGATGGTTGGCAGTCAACAACTGTGCGTTTCTCCAGGAATTTTCTGCCTCGCACAACAAAACTATGGAATGACCTGTCGCTTGCGGTATTTCCGGACCAATACAACCTTCAACACTTCCAGAAAAGAGCGTACCTATCCTTTTTTAAAAGGCCGCTAACGCACTTGTAACTCCTCTGGTGTTGCAGGTGTCCATGGGTGGCGGTAATCGGTTACCATCAGGCGATCTGTCAGCTCGTTTGCCACCAAACACATAAAAAAAATATTGAATATCACAAAAGCTTCTAGATATAGCCGTGTGTCTATTTATAACTGTACCTATCAAACTTAAACAAAAGCTATAAGATCACTGATAGGTACTAACTCTAGTTTCCACTAGCGGCACTCGCCAATATAGCGTTTAATAATAACAATAATACATTATTTCGTATTCTGGGATATGAATCCCAGAGTTTGAAATATTAATATTCTTGTATATGTCTACACACAATAAAGTAGTAGTTAAAAAATAAGAGTTCAAAACAAATTAAGTGAAAATAACCATCCATCGTCGGTACGTTACAGTCTGCAGCAGGCGGTGTGACAGACTCTTAATGATAAAATTTTTAGACATGGCTGCTCTGGATATGAAATACGCTATTCTTTTATGCTGAATTGCATTAAAAGTAACAACGTGCGCATAACATAACATTCCGGACGCGCTACAGCTTCGTGATAGTTAGTTGTCTATATGTATATGTTATTAGGCGGGTCCACACAGAGCGAGCAGCCTCGCGAGGCATTTGCCGCGCGAGGAAACGGTCCCCGAACGAGCGCGGCAGCCTCGGTAACATCGCGAAGCTGCTGCGCGCGGCAAGCCCGAACCATTTGTTCGTTCGTTTAGTTGAGAGTTAAAATATCATGGCACCACACGTACGTGTTGCGGTGGCAGCTGTTGCTTTTATTCTTATAAATAGGATAATAAAAAAGAGAAGACAAAAAAAACTTAAACGAAGACAATATTGGATCCAGACATTATACAAAAACAGATTATATAATGGAAACGAATGTTATGGAAATGAACTGTACCAAGAATTGATAAATGATGGAGTGGAGAAAAATTTTGCTCGCATTAATGCAGAGGAGTTGGATCTATTGTGTTCAAACTTGCAAAGCAAACTTCGGAGAAATGATACGAACTGGCGTCGAGCGATAACCGTGAGAGAAAAGCTACTTTTAACATTACGGTTCTTAGCGACAGGAGATTCTTATACCAGTTTGCAGTATCTCTTTCGCATCTCGAAACAATCTATATCGAAGATTGTTCCTGAATTTTGTGATGCCATTATCGAACATTTAAAGGATTATGTAAAAGTAAGTGTAAAAAGAAAACAATATCTTATAAATATAGTCCAATCACTTTAATTATAACCTTTACATTAACTGAACACAAATACCTAACAAAAAAGAAAACTAAAGAAAAGTGAAATTAATTTTAACGTGTCGCTCGCATTATGTTTTAGTATATTTAGGAGCCAGAGGAAGAGGAGGAATCTCTGATGGATTTTGAGAAGTCTTCGTAGGAGAAGGGGGAAGTGGAATCTTTGATTGAATTGGAGAAGTCATAGGAAAGGGGGTACTTGATGGTTGAGAAGGTAGTGGTGAGGGTGGCATCGGATCAGTGTGAGATGAAACGTGAATGCCAGGATGTGGGGTAATGGGTGGTTGAGGAGGTAATGGTGAGGAAGACGTCGGATCGGTGTAAGATGAAGTGTGAATGCTAGGACGTGGGCTAATAGGTGGTTGAGGAGGTAACGGTGAGGGAGACGTCGGATCGGTGTAACATGAAGTGTGAGTGCTAGGACGTGGGCTAATAGGTGGTTGAGGAGGTAACGTTAAAGGAGACGTCGGATCGGTGTAGGATGAAACATAACTCTGTGTATAATAGCCATATTGTTGATAAGCTCCTGTGTCGGCTTGAAATATTATTCCGCATATATCTTTTTTAACATGTGCCAGAGTCACTGGATCATATTTTCTCAATTCGTTGGCTATGTATTGTCCAAATGCCGAATATGAGTCACATGACGGCTGTGGGGTTGGCTGTGGTTCAGCGCACTGCTGGAGAATCCTGAAAGCCTCGTAAAGAGTTTGGTCCGATGAATCGTCTGTGTCTTTCGCTGGTCTTTTTTTGCTTCGTTTTCTGGATCTCTGGTCCTGTGTTCTAACTCTAGATTGTGTGTTATTGGTGTCATCTTGTTGTAGTTGCTGATTTTCTATAACTTGAATATTGTCCTTATTAGGTGAAGGGTCTTGAGCGAGTTGAGTTGCGCTTACTGTTTCGTCGTTAGTATCGGTTTCTTTCTGTAAATAATATAATACACTTTATATCAATTTTAGGTGCCAGCTACAGAAAAAGAGTGGCTCGCAATTTCAAATGGTTTCCTAAATAAATGGAATTTCCCACATGCTGTAGCAGCGATGGATGGCAAGCATGTTGTTTTACAGTCTCCCATAAACAGTGGTAATGACTACGATAATTACAAATCATTTTCAAGTATAGTTTTGTTCGCCTTGGTAGATGAAAATTACAAGTTTTTATATGTAAATGTTGGGAGTAAAGGACGAATTTCTGATGGGGGTGTATTTAAAAATACAATATTATACCAAAAACTTGAAAAAAGAGAGCTCAACATCCCATCACCCACAATTTTGCAAATACCGTACTCTACCAAAGTACCATTTTATATACTAGGTGACAAAGCTTTTCAGCTGAATGAATACACAATGAGACCTTACGAGGGCAATCCAGAAAGAGGTTCAAAGGAAAGAATTTTTAATTATAGACTCTCCAGAGCACGAAAACCAATGTTATTGGAACCGGAACAAGCAACAAAAGTGGTCTTAGCATCAGTTCATTTGTATAACTATTTACGGAGAACATCTTCTAATAACTTTGAAGTTTCTGGCTTGTTTGATGCGGTGGGAAATGACGGGGAAATGGTAGAAGGAAGTTGGCGAAATGAATCAGAACCAACATCATTATTACCAATTCAACAAATACCACGACGGGGATCAAATAATGCTAAAGAGATACGAGACCACCTAGCAAGACATTTTATTACGAATGGAACCGTCTCATGGCAAGATAACTATCAGTAAGAAATATTGTATGTACTTACATTGTCTATAGTATCCCGCGTGGTACCTGGCTCGTTCCTATCAGACATAAATGCAAAGGCATTATATGCAAACCAGCTGGATTTATAAACGTCATCACGACCTGGAAGATAAAAGTGACAAGTTTTATAATAGTAGATAATTGTTCTTAGTAGGTAGTAAATGTGAAAGCAATTAATAAATGTATACCTGATCCTGTCAAACGACTTTTTATTTCTCGTGATTTTTCCCGCCGGTAGGATCCCATCAATGACTCCATCTTCTTTTTTAAATCAGGAACCGGCATATTCATCTCGCGGCTAATATTTAACCAGGCATCTTCTCTAAGCCCTCTATTTGTATAATTAGGATCACTTGCATTCCATAGCCAGGTGTTTACACCATAGAGAGATATTAATTTCAAACAAAATTCTTTATCCATAATTATTATGCTCGAGCGAGGCACGAAACAGAATACGCGTGCGTCCAGAGTGCGCGCGGCAAACGACTGAGGCGCCTTTGAGCAAAACAAAAAGCCGACACTCGGTGGCTCGGCCGCTCGGTCGCTCGCCCGCGGCGGTACACCCGCTTTCCTCGGTCGAGGCACGTCTACATAGACCGAGCAGCCTCGCGAGGCGGCTCGCTCTGCGTAGACCCGCCTATTCTGATAGAGTTGTGCGATTAAACAGTGTATTCGGTCCAGAGCTGACATGTGTAGAACGTCTGGCAGAATGATCTAAAAAGTGTAATCTTTAGGTACCGTACGTCAGGCGCCGCATTAAATAATCTTCTGGCAATCATATTGCCCACCACGCACAACGCACGTTTCTGGCGTTTTTATCATCATCATCAGTCATATTAGACGTCAAGATATGACCAAGGTACCTGAAACTCTCCACCGTTTTTATTTGCAGTTCATTCAAACGCAATTCTGGTACACATTGGGGACCCTTTCCTGACCTAAAAATTACCATTACCGTTTTCTTACTATTGTACGTTAGGTCATGCTCTTTCGCATACTGTTCACATATACCGAAAAGTTTCCACAAGCCTTTGATAGTGGGACTGAGCAGCACCATATCATCGGCGTAGCTCAGGTTGTTGACATATCTGACATCCAACCTGAGACCGACGGGGGTACCGCTCAGCTCCACGATTAAATCATTAACATAGTAATTAAAGAGATTGGGCGATTTGAGTGAGGTGACCTCACCCTGCCTAACTCCGCAGAACAGCCTGTAATGATCCGAGACCTCGGAATCCCACTTGCCGCTATTGGTCTGATTGTCGTACCAGTACGTCAAAAGACCAACAATCCCTGGGGCGACTCCTGAGCCGTTCATTTTTCCACAACAGGTCATGGTTAATCGTATTAAATGCACGACTCAAGTCTAAAAAACGGGCATATAGGTACTGTTGTATTATTCCTGTTATAATATTTGACTATGTCTGAGAGAAAACAGCCATATCGGTCGAGAGCTGCGGACGAAAACCAAACTGGCCATCGTCTATGTCCAACGAAGTATTGTGTGAATAAATAACCCGCTCAAGCGCTTTGGCCACAATCGTTGCCAAAGAGATAGGCCTATAGTTAGTCACGCTCGAGATATCTCACGTTTTGTTTTTAAGTATGGGTAGAACTAAAGATACGCGTAAGCTCTACCGGTAGGTAACAATGCCTCGCGCAGAGATTGAAAAGCCTCGCTAGAACATGACAGATGTTACGGCCTGCAACTAATAAATGCTCTAAGCTAAGACCGTAATTAATAGCTGTATCAAATTTGGAGCGATTAGATCGGTGAAACTAACATAATAGTTGCACTCGCCGTATCAAGTTTTTCAAAAGCGAATAAATTTATCTAATAGTATGCTTACACATGCTAAATAAAAGTTCTCAAAAGCGACAAGATAGATGATGCTGAAAGTATTCTACGAGGGGCGTTCGATGTATTCTCGGTATCGGGGTGATATACTAATGATGAGGGTAATTAAATTATCTTATTAGTCAAAGCCACTCTTTGAGGGTATAAATATAAAATTTTATTTAATTGTCACCATTAGTATTCAAGAAATCATTACGAAAAGGCAACGATGGCTACGATGACCGATGCGACAATGTTGGTAAAAATCGAGCATCGCGCTGTGATAAAATTCCTTACAAAACAAAGAAATACTCATAAAGTTATTCACGAAGAAATGATGGCTGTTTACCAAGATTCTGCTATTCAAAAATGGTCTAGTGAATTTAGACGGGGGTAAAGAGAGTATTGAAGACGGGCCAGTGTTTTGGGATTCTAAGGGTATCTTACTGATTGAGTACACGAAAAAGGGTCAAAGTATTACTGCCGCATCTTACGCAAACACCCTACGTAATTTATAGGAGGCAGTAAAAGAAAAAGACGTGGAAAATTTACCGCAGGTGTCTTGCTTCTTCACGACAACGCGCCGGTTTACACAGGGCGCGTTGCTAAGGCTGCTGTGCGGGAATGCGGATTTTAAGAAATCAATCATCCACCCTACAGCCCAAACCTGGCCCCTAGTGATTACTTTCTGTTCCCAAACCTTAAGAAATATGTTCGAGGTAAATGTTTTTCCGAGGATGAAGAGTTGAAGGCGGCAATTGATGATCATTTTTCGGACAAGGAAGAAAATATTTTTAGAGTAAAGTTAGTTTCCTGCTCTAGTGTATTGAGGTGATGGGAGACTACATTGAAAAATATATTTTTAGCAGAATTTTCTGTTTATTCTTTCATATATATATGCTATACCGAGAATACATTGAACGCCCCTCGTCTCCTCGCCTTTTACCTCTCAAAACCCGCACGCACTTAATGTAAACAGTAAACAATCCCCGGTAATTTGACACCGTCGCGGCGCGCGCTACTTGAGCGCCACTTGAGTCGCCTTATCGCTATTTATGTTTCTGAAATATACATTGTTAGCTACGACAAGTATAATGAATCATCACATTGATGTGTATACTTTAGTTTATACGCCTGGTTAAACTAACCAGAACTGTACAAATTGTTCGATATTGAAAATATTTGCTTCTAAAGAAATATAAATGTAATAAAAAGAGGTTTTACTTTTTCTATTTCTTAGATAAATATTCTTTATAGTAAAAAGAAGTATTTTTAAATGTCTGTGAGAAAAAATTAAGATATTGGCATTTGAAAGTAGCACTGACATGCGTGACAAGTACATTTAGAGCGCGGCAAAAGTAAATTTTGAATTTTTTGTTAAAAAATATTCGTCGTAACCTTGTGCGTTGTATTCAGATATTTTTATAGAAACACTAATAAATAACACTGTTATAGTGATTGAAACCTGAAATACGATATAATACTGCGGGGGTTCCTAAACTTTTAAGATAACGGACCTCTCACCAAAACTTTTTAGTTAATGGAACCCCATATTAAATGATTACAAATCAAAGACACTGCAAATTAAATAAGAACAAAAACTTTTATTATTAATCCTTACTTAATATTATAAATTCGAAAGTAACTCTGTCTGTCTGTTACCTTTTTACGGCTAAGTCACTTAATCGATTTGGAAGAAATTTGGTACAAAGATAGTTTCAAATCTGGGGAAGGCATAGGCTGTTTTTTATTGATGTAGGTACCATGCAGGCTGAGACGCGCGCATAAGTTCGTATTTTATAAGTGAAACACTTTCATTCTTTACTTTAACTTTTATTGTGAAGAATGCATTTGTTTCATTGTTTTATCAATAATTGCTTTATAGTTCGGTATTATGACTTCTATTGTATGCGTATATCCGAGGAAGCATACTATATCGACCTGAATTTGTTATTTGTATAAGTATAAGCTGAAAAACCTGTTCCACAACGATACGTTGAGACAAATAGGAGCAAAGTTGACTGAACAATTGTGGTATTATTTAACAGCCAAATATAAATAATTTCGCGAAACCCTGGTGACTTTTCTACGGAACCCCTAGGTTCCCTGGAACCCACTTTAGGAATCGCTGTAATACTGTATTAAAAAACAACAAATTTAAAAAAGGGCGGGATAAATGATAGTTACTTTGGGCTTCAGTTTGATAAACAAAATTATCATTAGTCAGTATTGTTTTTACTGTCTAAAAATAGAAATATTCTATTTATAGTTAAAAAAATGTACTTATATATGTCTGTAAGAAAAATTAAGATATTGACATTTGAAATTAGCTCTGACATGCGTGACGAGTACATTTAGAGCGCGGCAGAAGTAAATTTTGAATTTTTTTTTACAAAATGTTTCTCGTAACCTTGTGCGTTGTATTCAGATATTTTTATAGAAACACTAATAAATAACACTATTATAGTGATTGAAACCTGAAATACGATATAATACTGTACTAAAAAACAACAAATATCAAAAAGGGCGGTAAAACTGATAAATGATAATAGGTTACTTTGAGCTTCAGTTTGTTATACAAAAATAACGTAAGTCAGTATTGTTTTTATTGTGTCTAAAACTATAAAGAATAAGCTTTTCAATAATGTATTACACTTATATACTTGCCCTACAAAAAACTACAGAAAACAGCGGAACAAATAATATCGACGAACGAACGTTTGGGGGGAAGTCACGTGACACAACAAAAACAATATTATCTAAATACTATTGAGTTGGTAAGTGGTTCATTCGAAAAGCTCAGATCATTCCGAATACATTGATATACAACACAAGAATTTAAATACAGACCCTTCAATACAAAAACAGAAAACATTAGAGCGCGCAACCATCTATTTTTTGCTGACCCCTAGCGTCAGTAGCGTCAGCGGGTTTAACGGGTACAAACTTGCCGACCCCATATGGGGCATCCGGGATTTAAGCGGTCACGACTAAATCGTGGGATGTACTGTTCTCGAAGTAAGTATAGAAATATTTTATGAGATAAAACTTATCAAAATATTTCTATACTTCGCAATGATGCAAAAATACTATAAATTAAATTTATGTATTACTGCTGCACTTTTTTTTTTTTTTTTTTATTGTTTATGTATCACTGCTGCACTACGGTTCAAGTTGACTGTAGAATAAACATCCGTTAACTTCAAACGCAATCGACACTAAAATAACTGGCATTAGTATAATTTTTGTTATTAGGTTCAAATGAACATTCGATTATTTAATTATAATTATTTGCTTAAAATTAAATTAATATAAAATTGGTTATAATTATTCGATTCGTAAATAACTATACTTTTAGCAGGTTTGCTGTATCTACTTGTCAGTGTCAACTGTCAGTAGGTAGTTATAATATATAGTATATATATATATATAGTATATATATATATATATTTACATCACAATACTGATCTTACGTCCTTTCTTTTCGCATTATTGTAACGTCCACTACTTTTAGTTCATTTTTATAAACTATGACAGCGAATATTGGTCCATTAAATAATTTCAAAAATCATGACTGTATATCTTATTTTCTTAAATATTTACGATATGTTGATATACAAATATTCGTATATTGCCAGACGGAGGGAAACCAATAAGGACTCCGATCCATATTACCACTCATCAGAACTCCTATGATATATATGATTTTTAATTCATTCTGCTCGACCACTTGAAGGTCATGGATTGCCCAGCCGTGCTATACTATAGACTGTTTATAATAAGCAATATTAATAAATATTGTTTTCATAATACGGACGCCAGATTACCCAAAAATATTCACACTAACTATTATTTGACGTCCATATATTTCCGATATCAGATAGGTATCGAAGATATGGACGTCAAATAATACTAAGTGTTAATATTTTAGGGCAATCTGGCGTCCGTATAAGGGTAAATGTCCAACGGACGTAAGAATACTTCCGTTCAAAATCTTTGTCATGTACATTAATCTACTTTAACAGGTTTATTTAAATACAATCGAACATAAGCGTGAAAAGTTCTTAATATACGGACGCCAAATGACGCACGTTATACATATTTTTAGTAATATAGCGTCCATATTTAAAACAAAAATAATTTCAACAAAGTTCAAAACAAATGAAACTTCACAATTTTTTATCTTTTTATTGTATCGGAGGTAAACGAACAGACTGATCGCCTGATGGTAAGCGATTACCGCCGCCCATGGACACCCGCAACACCAGAAGAGTCACAAATGCGTTGCCGGCCTTTTAAAAAGAGTACGCTCTTTTCTTGAATGTTTGTAGGTCGTATTGGTCCGGAAATACCGCAGGCGACAGTTCATTCCACAGTTTAGTTGTGCGAGACAGAAAATTTCTGGAAAACGCACAGTTGTGGACTGCCAACCGTCTAAATGATGAGGATGGAAATTCTATCGCGTAGGACGATGGCGAAAAGAGGCGGCAGGGATCAGTCCGAACATTTTCTCGGACCACTCCCCATATTAAAAGCAATAGAAGTTGCATAGCGAGGCCACATCTCTACGCAGCGCCAAGGGGTCTAGCCGATTTGAAACAACCTGGCAGTCGACGATTCGAGTCGCTTTCCGTTGAATGCGGTCCAGAGGGAGAAGCTGGTACTGGGGTGCCCCTGCCCAAAGATGAGAACAGTATTCCATGTGAGGCCGAACTAGCGCCTTGTAAAGTAGTGGCGGTGGCCTTACCCTCTAAATAGTCGCGGAACTGGACTTTACTCGATATGTCGACACCAAGTATTCCAATATAGGCTGAGGCAGTTATGGGGATGTGCTCAAAACGAGGAGATACGATCAACGGCAGTATTTTAGCGGTGAATGCGCAGACTTCTGTCTTTGTGGGGTTAAATCGGACCAAATTAAGTCTGCCCCAATCTGAGACTTTCTTTAAAGAGGTCTCAATTCCACAAACAAGTTTGTTTCGGCTCTCAATGACATTTTCCCGAGAGATGTTAGCGCGGCCGGTATAGAGAGCATCGCTCGTGCTGTCGTCCGCATAACAATGAATGTTGCTTATTTGCAACATGTCATTGATATGGAGGAAGAATCGAGTAGGCGATAGCAGACAGCCTTGCGGGACACCAGCACTTACAGGCATGGAGTGAGAGCATTCACCGTCGACTGCGACCTTAATGCTTCTGTCTGCTAAAAAGCTAGTGACCCATTCGCATAATCTCTCAGGAAGCCCATAGGAAGGGAGCTTCGAAAGAAGCGCTTTATGCCAGACACGACCGAAGGCCTTCGCTGTGTCCAAACTAGTCGCCAAGGCCCCCTTTGTCTCGTTCGCCTGTGCCCAACGATGTGTTAGGTATACTAGAAGATCACCAGCCGACTGACCCTTACGGAAACTGTACTGCTGGTCACTAAGCAGTGCAGCACTAAGTGCTAGTAGTTGAAAATGGATTCCATTATCTTAGAGGAAAGGGGGGTTATGGCTATCGGTCTGCAGTTGGACGGATTTGAGCGGTAGCCTTTTTTTGGGATCGGGTAGACCAATGCTGACTTCCATGATGTCGGGACTACGCCAGAAGAGTAAGAGAGTCGAAATAGTCGCGTTAAGACCGGAGCCAACTCAGGAGCGCAGATCATTAAAACAATAGGAGGGATTCCATCAGGCCCACTTGACTTATGGATATCAAGGGATAGGAATGCTAAACGCACTGAGCGTTGGTAGAAACGGATATCCGGCATACATCCGTCACACCGCGGTATAGTAGGCGGTTTTTGTCCCCTGTTATCCAAAGTCGAGTTGGACGCAAAGAGTTTGCCCAGAAGATCGGCTTTCTCTTTTGCGTCGTGGGCCAACGAGTCATTTCCCATGTGTAGCGGTGGAAAGGATGGCTTGCAGAAATTTCCTTCGATAGCTTTGGCAAGAGACCAGAATGCACGAGTTCCCGAAGCTCAAGCCTCTCGCCAATTCTACCGATGTGCTCCGACTTCGCCCTTGCAATGTCTCGTTTGAAGGACCTGGAAGCAAAGTTATACTCCTTTTTTAATGCGTTGGTACATCACATGCCGTCACCGCATCAGCCTAGACTTGGTAAGCTTCCTGCTTCCTGCGAGAAGCTTTTTTGGAAGATGGACCAAACCAAGACCGAAATTTGCCACCAATGGGGACCGCAGAGGGCGGAATAAAAAGTTCCATAACCTGTAGCACCACATAAGCAATAGAGTCAGCAACGGTATTGGGATCATCCGCCGAGAAGCATACTTGTCCCCAAGGGTAGGATGCAAAGAAGGACCGCATCCCATCCCAATCTGCTGACTTGTAGTGCCAAACACGGCGGCTGCGTGCGACACGCGATTGCGGCGGGCACGTGAGAGGCACTGTACTCCGGACAAAGCAGTGACCTGAGAAACCAAGTGGGGCGCCAACAGATACGCGGTAGCCATCCGGATGTGAAGTCAGCAGAAGGTTTAACACCGAACTATCAATCCTTCATTCAGTGAGGTAGATATTTATAATTATGTAATAAGATTTTAAGAAACATAATTAACATAATTTGGTATTTGAAATGACATAGGTAGTAATTTAAAGCTAAACTCTAGTTGCACACAATGGCATAAATTACAATAAAATATAATCAAATATTACAATAATCTGGCGTCCGTATTATGAAAACAGGTGTCTCTGTATTTTCATAATACGGACGCCAGATTACCCAGAAATATTCACACTAACTATTATTTGACGTCCATATCTTCGATATCAGATAGGTATCGAAGATATGGACGTCAAATAATACGAAGTGTTAATATTTTAGGATAATCTGGCGTCCGTATATCGTAAATGCCCAACAGACGTAAGAATACCTCCTTTCAAAATCCTTGTCATGTACATAAATCAACTTTAACAGTTTTATTTAAGTACGTATGTTATAAAATTTAATTTAAAAAAGTTAAATATTATCAAACAGAAGCGTGAAAAGTTCTTAATATACGGACGCCAAATAACGCACATCACACATATTTTTTAGTAATATAGCGTCCATATTTAAAACAAAAAGAATAATTATATTTCAAGACAATGTATAGAGTACTTAATCCTATAGAATGCTTCGGCGCGGCCGTTTTGTCTCGGTATAGCGTCTACACTTTAATTAGATACGTATGTATTTACAAAAAAAAAAAAAGTATATATGTATGTTTATCCATTGTCTAGTACCCATAGTACAAGCTCTGCTTAGTTTGGGCTAGATGGTGTTGTGTGTATGTGGTAGAATATTATATATATTATATATAAGTATTATCAAAAAGTCAAAATATAAGTACTACCTAGGTAGATACCCCACGACGGCGTCGGCGGCCGGTGTATCACCTATACGAACCGACTAATTGACTTACCTACAAAGGAATTATTTTCCCGAAATAAAAATACCTACCAAATGTAAGTTCATATTAAAGACTCTTGTCAACAAACAATCAACTAATGTTTTATAGATAATTGTAGGTAGGTAGGTAGATTATTTAATGCATTGATTTTATTTTCTTCTAACTTTGTAACCGTGCCAAATCACACGTTGAAAATGCCATTTGAACTACTTATTTGAATCAAAAGTGGACACCTAGTTATCAACTCGTGCAGAATTGTAGAACCTAACTTATTTCATTGTTCATTCCACTTTAATGTTCTGCTTTATTTGATAACAATTTGATTAATTGACGATCTAAAATTCTACGCTGGATTCCCATCCTTTTTGATTTTTGTCTATTTTTGGTTCCGATAGTGCATACCTACCCACTTTACTCGAAAAATACATAAATAATAGCAAGGAGTGATTTATTTTCCGTCTATGAGGAGAAGAACCTTCTCCTTTTTTGAAGTCGGTTAAAAAGGGAGGACGTCGAAAAAACAGCCATATTAAAAAAAATTCAATGCATTACAAACATAAAACCACCTTATTCCGCTCAGAATAAAGGTGCTCTCAAGATTACGTATATATGTTACGATTTGATGCCAAATAGATATAACTGTGAAAGTTCAAACTAAAGTACCTAATACTAGTAGTTCTACGAACAGTAAACCTCGCGAGAGAGCTTATTTCTCACAATTTTCTCAACTTTTTTTATACAACAATAGCCGACTGCTATTGTATCTCGCAGTTAACATGCCTAAGACAAAAATTGATGTAGGAAATATTTATTTTATTTTTAAATTCCTATTTAACGATACCCTACTTGAGAGGGAGGGGTTGAAAAATTTATCCCCTCTTTACATGTAGGTATAGAGTCACACGTAATTTTTACTCTTTTCAAAATTTTATTTAAGAACTCTTTAGTTACCTAGCCGTTAACAGAAGACACATGTGTGTTAAACGTTTATATAGTACTGATAGTTTCCGAGAAAATCGTCTGTGACATACAGACGGAAGGATGGACAGACGGACATGGTGAATTTATAAGGATTCCTCGATTACTCCGAAACCCTAAAGAAACTATTCAGCGCTAAAAATGCAACAAACCGTCAAACGTGACCTCGCACCCTCACTGTTGGTGCGAGTTCATTCACAGATTTACACGCAATCTCAAGTTGGTTGTCATATCTCAACAATCACTTGACCAATTCTGATAATTTTTACCACAACTTGTAAGGATGGTTTTTTTTATATACCTACCTACCGAATTTCATCAAAATCGGTTGGTAATTAGCGCCGCAACAAACTTCGCTTTTTATGGGAACCACTCGTCCTACTAAAAATGGCCGACGACAAATAAATCAAATACCTAATGCATAGAACCTATATACCTACCAAATTTCATCAAGATTGGTTCAAAAATATAACGACCTGTACGCGAGTACGATCATACAAACAAACAACTTAACTGACAGACGAAAGAAAATTTGACCAGTTGATGCAAAGACGCTTCACTCGCTCGGTCAATTATAATTCTTAATACTGTAAACCTTACCTTTATCTCCTCGTATCAATTTTAATATCCTTGCACTTCGACGATTTTCACTGGTCATTTTGCCAAAAGAGGCGGAGGTCACATATGTTATCAAATGAATTCGCGCGAAACCCGTATACGACATGATATAGTGAAATACTATGATTTATCTAAAACATAAACAATGCGCACAGTACGGCAACGTCACATCTCCAAAGTTTGTGCGGAAGTCAAACACGCCTATCAATGAAAGTATTTACAAATTGACAACAGCGCTATTCGTTTTGCAACGAAAATCAACGGAACTACGTAAATATACAGTATAGCAAGATTGGAAGAAAAATGACGTCCAATTTGTTTTTCATATTTTGACTTTTCTAGTATCAGTGTGTCATTTCGCGAAGATTGCGCCTAGTCTCCTATTTGACGTCCATATATGGACGTCGTAAGCAGGTGGACGCCATATTAGATGCAAAAATGGCCATAGTGGACGTACAATAAGTTACAGGATATATATATATATATATATATATATATATATATATATATATATATATATATATATATATATATATATATATATATATATATATATATATATATATATATATATATATATATATATATATATATATATATATTATATACATATAGTAGTTATAATAGTCAGTACAATATTTGACAGTTCTGACCACGGGTGGTAATCTCTGAAGGAAATTTTACAACGTTATGTCTATGGCATGGTCTATGGTCAAGAATTGATTTTGACAACTCTTCACCCTCCCCCGCGCCTCCTTCAAGCCCGCCATATTGTTTGTTTTGGTGTACTTTCAAATTTGACAATTTGTCATTACCGTTATAGTTTTGATCGAGTAAGTTTTGCGTTGATTAATTTCCGTAACATCCTCTCAAGCTATCTTAGCAGTAATATTGCGCAAGCGTTTCTACCATGTTTAACAATTGCTGTGTCGCGGGTTGCAACAGTAGACGTCAAACTGATTCAATTGCCAAAAACTGAGATAGGAGTCCACAAGTGGTCAAAGTGCGTATCTAGCAGTGAACAAAAAAGTTTCAGTGATCTTCGCAAACTATAAGTCTGCGTAAAACATTTTGAAAAGCGATTTCTTACTGCCAAATCAAGAGTTCGTCTTGGAGATTACCCAACGCTTTTTACGGCTAGTGAAATTGCTTCTGGAGTGCCAGAAACGCTAGATAAAGACACTGGTAAGTAGATATTTTGCCTACCTATCTAATTTCATATAAGTATTAGTTACCTTAATTGTGCTAGACAAAATATTACTTAACATACGAATCACTATCCCTGAGATATATACATAAAATATACATTTTTAATGAGAATCTTAAGCTTGAATTGCTAATAGAGCTTTTCATGGTCATTTGTTTCATTAATATCTGTAAAATTTTGTTGTAAATTATGGATGCACTCTTTATAGCAAAACTTTTTATGTCATAATATTATTTTGCATAACAATGGAGAGCATAAACTTCATTTCACAGATAATTTGTTTGCTTTACCATTTAACATACACTCATTTAAGTAATATTTACATTTTAGCTAGGTATTGATGAATTGAATGCTTCTCACTATTGATATCTATTTTAAATGACAACTATATTAATATTAATTAAATAATTAACTCTACATTGTTTCAGAAAACTTGAACACTAATATTGATCATTCTTATTGCAAATATGTATGCAATGAGCTTAATTACAGTAAAAGAAGGTCTACTACTACTCCTATGGGTAAGATTATATTCTAATATACTGACATCACTTTCTTTTTTTTTTATGAGTACATAGAATATAATATATTCAGTCAATTTTATTTTATAAGATGACATCATTACTTATATATTTATAGTTGCCATCTGGTTTACTGTAAACCTGTGTTCAGGTTATTTGAGGGTACTATGACACAACATGATATAATTATGTTAATTAATTTAGTATATTATGAACATAATAGTTTTTTTGTGTTATAGCTAACTACTCGGATGGAACAGCTGTCAGCCCTACATTAAAAATACGTGGGAGATTACAACATTCTTCGACAACCTCTTTGACATTGTTAACGGAGCAAGTTTTGCTGCCATGCAAAAGGGCAAACCGTTGAGAAGTGCTGTCACCCAGAAGTCACAACACCACCAATTCTGGTCTGAGGCAATTAAGAAAATTACAAATTTGCTATTTGTTGATAGTACAGGTAAAGAAAAATCGGTACCCTCATAAGCCAATTGGATTGTAACTTTAAAAAGTTTGCAAAGATTATGGCAGTTTTTAGCAGACAAGGGATTTAAAATGATGCGTCCATGCTATTTCCATTCTGATCCCATTGAAAATTTCTTTGGGCAAATGCGGGCGTATAATTACAGAAATAATAATCCGGACTGCCATACTTTAAAAACACTTTTAAATCTTTACTGATAACAAGGTTTATAAAATTTCATTCAAATACATTTAATTGTGACGAGGATTCGGCTAAACAATTATTAAAATTAAAATCATTGTTTACCGGAAGTACCACACAAAATAAAGTTGCCGAATCCTCTTATAATCGCAGTTTTAATCAGATAACGGCCACTCAAGAAAGATTGAGTGTGCACTCACAAGCCTATACTACAGGGTGGGTCATTAGAAAATATTAAAAAATATACAATGCTCCACTTGTGAATCGAATTTAACATCTAATGAAATAGAATCGGTTCACAAGTGGATCTCAGTAAGAGAGTATAAATCGATACAAAATAAACTGACCTACCCATCTACACGCGCAGTAAGGCTGTTTAAATATATTACTAAGGAATCTATAGAATACTTAGAAATTAACCTGAACAACATAAAATATTGTGGCATATAAAAATGTTAATCAAATCTAAATATCCTATAGATTTCCTTATTTGTGCTACACACAATAATGTGGCTGAAAATTTTCTGGATTACACCTTATAGTTATTAGTACACAATTGGTGTAAAAGTATAAATAGAATATTAAAACGTACTGATATTTTCCGATTGCCTTCAGAATTGCCTCCTATGCAAAATAAAGCATTATTATATTTAAAACTAAATTGAAAAATAAAAATAATAAATATCACTCGTTTTTTATTTGGTTATACCTTTCCTAACAATATAAATACATAAGTGCGTAATAAAAAAAACATCCCTATATTTATTTATACATGCGTAAAAGATTCGTACCCAAACTCAAATCTTCACTAAAGATTTCTGTATAATCTGTTCTGTCAAAATCAATTCTTGAGGTTCAGAAGGTCGAAATTTCTACTTCGCAGATTGTCATCTGTCTGTATAGACTCTCTGTAATCTGTGGTTCTGACACTCAAGCTCACTTGTCGTAAAAAGTAACCTTACTTTAACAGAATAGTTCTCTATGAGTAAAAACAATAAAATACATTTTATGAAATGTTCATTTAATTAACTTTTATTTGTAATTTTCATATGAAACTGATACAAATATGAATTACATGCGACTGCTTCGACTTATTGAAAAACAACCTTTCAGTGTGTACAAAACATTACCGGCAAGATATGTTTCAAACCATCCCATACGGTTTATGGAGACCGAAAATATGTGGAGGGAAAAGGACGGTGTCTCCAAAAGGTGGCAGCTGATATACAAAGCACCCATGGGCACAATTCTTAATTTTGCTACCACTTACTTGACTTTTACAACAGGAATAATAGGTGCTAGTGGATTTTATTATGGAGCATTTGTTTATGATGTCGCAGACCTCGATAAGCCTGTTGTGATCGGTGAAGATGTCGTAATAGCTAATAATGCCATGGAATGTCTTACTTATCTGGGAACCTTCTTGGCTCTACATGTAGCTATAAAAATGGTATTATCAAAATATGTGGTCAGGCTTTATCAAGATGGTGATGAATATATAGCAATTTATAGAGGTCATCTATATAATTCAATAACACAACATAAATTTCATCTAAGTGATTTTAAAAAACTAGATCCCACTGTAATAATTCCCTGGAGTGAATCAAGGTTTAGTCTTGGCAAGAAACAGGGAATTATACTTGAAAATTATTTTAAGACACCTGAATACTTTAATTATTTATTATATAAACAAAAGAAAGGAAATGAAGAATAGTAAAGTAAACAGTTTGTGTATAGATTTATATTAGTCATTGTAACTTATGTAGTTAAATAAAATACCACTGTAATTATTATTTGCTGTTTTATTTTAAATGTTTGAAATCTTCTTTAATGGTATTTCCACACCAAATTTAATTAAAGTAGACTCAGTTTATCCATAAACAGTAGCAGTTAGTTAACCTTTTGAGCACCAATCTATGCCCAATGCAATGTGTCTTTCAGCACTAAGCTTTAAATCTATAATATTTGAAAAATGTATGCTACTTCAATTTTGCTGTTTTTAAATTAAACAAAGGCTCCTATTGAAATAAAAATGTTAGAGTTTTAGGCAATAGTAAAATCACACAAAATAAAACAAACTATTTTTTTTATAAATGCTTCGATTAGACATTTACTTCTAATAAAGACGTGGTATGGAGGACACAGAAACCATTGTCTTCTATATAAGACTGTGGCGCTTAAAATATTAAGATAATAAATAACATACTGTAAGTAGTTCACTAGATCTAAAATACATATTATTCTGTCATCAGTATATATGAAAATTTAAGAGAACACTTCTATATTTTATTATTCTCTTGGTGAATAGATTACATTCCAATCTGGAATGTCATTGCTGGCCTAGTATGGGTTGGCTTCACATATCTTTGAGAACTTTATAATTAATTTTAATTTTGTCTTGCCGTTTAAAACAAAAATATAGATTAACTTGAATTATTTTCTTACATATGGAGGTATATCTTTTTATTTGGAATGTAACTCCTTAATTTAAAACATGATAACAGACATACTTTATTACTTTTTCCTGTGCAAGTGGCGATTCGTATCAATCGTATCAATGGTTTTAGGCAATAATAGGCATAATGGCTACGTCAAAGTAACAATAATGATAAGTGCGGTTTAAATAAAAAGATAAGGCAATGATATGACAATATGCTGTGATTTACAACTGCAAACTCGAAAACCTTTATCCTAAGTACTTTCTTTTGTTATACCAATCGGTAACACATTTTTATGGTCTTACTTTGTTAGAGTACTGGGGCCATTGGAACAATATTTAATATTTTGTTCTAACTGCCACCGCTGGTAGCAGTTTGGTGGTGGCAGTTGGGAATAAGCCACATGTAGGTACATACTTGCAATGAGTTTCTTATCCATTAAAGCAAATGATGATAAACAAGTTAATACACTCATATCTTCAATATTTGAGTGCCTTGGGATGGAGACCGATGAGTGGCAGTCCAACAGTCTACCACTGCTGTCATGCAAGCCAAATGTCTTATGAAAACAGCTGTATAGTTTTGCCTCTTGTTGTTTGTCTAGTAAATCCTTATCACTTTGATGGCTACACCAAATCTTACACTACAATGACTTACTGGGAAAAATAAGCTTTAGTAGTTCATTCAGACCTTGTGGAGAAACTATGGACATTAATTATTATATTGTGATCAGAAATAATTCAATATATTAATTGTTAACAATGTTTATTACTAAACTAAAATTAATATTTTATTTATATACACAATTTAGAAGCCACCAGTATATGCATGATTCCATTTATATCTAGAATCCCTCTTTATTGTGTCTGAATCCATTTTTGATGGATCATTATTAAATTTATCTAAAGCTTCAATCTGTTCTTGCTTGGGTTTTAACTTCTTTGTGACTAAACATTCACCATTTTCTTTTAAAACTGTATAGTTGATATCTTCTTCAGTTGGTTCTCCATAGGGAAATACAACAGGTGTAATTTTAATTAAATGTTTTATTTTCCATAGCTTTGCATTAACTTCAGGTATGTTTTTCACAACTGTTACTCTTGTAGGCTGAAATAAAAAAAAGAGATTATTATTTAGATAGGTTTATGTGCTATATAAAGCTACGATATTGTACCTACTCCGTCCAAAATGTTGAATTCCGCCAATATTTCTTTTTGCGAACGTGGATGATGTCTAGTAGTTTTAATTCTTTCAACTCTGAATAACTTTGAAGGTGTATACTCCGGATCCTTGTGATCAGGATATCTACAAATTTAAAACAAAGATACAACAAACAGATTAAGAAATACAACCAAATCTGATAGTAGAATTAAATCTTTACCTTGGGTAATATACAATGCCTCCTGGATATCGGATACCACCAGGAGCTTTATATCCTTTCGATCTAGCAAATGCTGTCAGGGGGCTCATCACTTTTAGTAGACTGCCATTCATTTCTGCGGAAGTTAATAACTAGAATCTCAAAATAAAGAAATTTAACCTCAATTTATTCAATTCTCAAAATGACTGAAGTTTAATTATTGCCATCCTTAATTTAATTAAATGGATAATTTATTTTTATAATGGCAAGACAGAAGACGGAATCACGGCATCAAAAATATTTTGGTTTCTATGTTTACATTATTAAGCTAACTGTTAAATAATGATTACAATTTCATCTTGAGATCTAAACGAAGAAATTTTTTTGCACGATTATGAGTGCTAATTTTGTAAAATGATTACTTAATGAATAATGATTCACTTGATGACCTATTACCGCTTAGGCCTTAGAGCATTAAAGAGAGATGCCTTACGCGCGTGTTCCTCTCTAGCCAAGGTACCATCGACTTGAGCGTAACCATTTCAGAAAAAATTTCGCTTACCCATGTTGACTTTAAGTGATTCCGCCCAAACAACTTGTAAAAAAAAAACTCAAACAAGTGTTGGCCTACTATGCGATTTTAACCTTGGGAGTGGACAACCGTCGCTCAAGTCGATAGTACATGACACTTTTTGTCCGGTCAGTTTATAAAAACTAGTTTGCGTTAACCGTCTCGCTCGCAGTTCATGCGGCCGCGTATCGCTATACGGAGCGCTTTTAAATGTAATAAAATGGTTTGTTGTGCTGTTTTAACATGCAAAATGCGTTCAAACATTTTAACTTATTTCAAAGACGGTATTTCGTTTCACATGTAAGTGTTCTTTTTATTATTTATTGCTTATAGACAATAATTTGCATCACCATATGAGCGATAGTCGACAATATTAAAAATTACAGTCTCGTGCTACGGCCACAGAGTACATTTGGCTACGGCGGCATATCATCGTGGCTCAAGTGGGGATGTATATTGTATATAATGTCCGAACGAATGATTGAATGAATAGTATATTAAGTGTTTACCAATTTTTTTGGTATTTCGTACACAAATTTTACTCACCCTTGTTAGAAGGAAATAAAGATTTACATAAGATTTTATTTCAATAATAAAATTTCGGATTATTCCACTTTGGTCACCCAGGTGATATCACTTGGGAGATCAAATTCAACATGATTTCAATTTATTTATTACGTTTCTTCAAATCACCTGGGTAATCAAATTCCATATGAATAATGTTTGTCTATTTCATACAAAAATGTGGAATTTCACCAAAGTGGAAAAACCAAAATTTCGTCATCGTTTCAAAATTTTAACATAAAATTGTTATTTTTCATAATAAGGTGATATTTTCTTTTTAAGTTGACTAAATTTCGATCAAAATATGTTTGATCGAAATGTAGCTATCTTAGTAGGTACCTATCGAAAGTGGTTAGCAAGTTTTGATGTAGGTATATGTGTTATATAATTATTTATACCAAAAGATGGTCATGCAGATGATATTACGAATTATGGACCTATCTCATTTTAATCAGTATTTAGCAAAATTTTTGAGTCTCTTATTTGCCATTTTGTAAGTAATCACATCAAGCCCATATTGTGACAAGAACAGCACGGATTTCGTAGCAAAATATCAACTTGTTCGAATATTGGGAGTTATGCGAGTGAATTATCTGATTCATTAGATAAGTCTTGATTCTGGTCTGACGCTTGGTTGAGAGTGTCAGTTGTTTATAGGTTATCTTTATTTCATGCGTATTGTTTTTATTTGTAGCTGTTAACTCGTGTGTGTTGTGTTGACTCGGTGGTGGCTTAATCTTATAAGGTAATCCTCTGTTTATTCTTTTGTCGTTTCGTCTGGGCGCATCCATATCTGCTTGATTCCTTTGGGAATCAAGTAGGTATGGAGGAGCCTCCGGACGGGGGTGGAGGTTTTCCTCCTGATAAACCTAGATCCTCAAAAAGACCTGCTGATGTCGATCTGGCGATCGAGATTGAATCTAAAAAAGCCCGTTCACCGGCAGATTCAATCCAATCTGTATTCACGAAGCTTGGTTTCGAAATTAATAGTAAAGTCAAATTTTCGGCAACTGACAAAGGCCCATTTACTGTGTATGTTTCTAGAGCAGAATTTGGCGCAACCTGTATTAAGGGATTACTAGGACCACCAAATGAACAAAGCCTGACTACGCATTTAAGGATGTTACTTTATGTAGGCGATGTGAAATTGAAATACGACGTAACTTAGATGACACGAAAAGTTTCAAGCCGTCAATTTCTACAAAACATATTGTATCAAAAATTTTAAAGGACTATGTAGATAGGAAAACAATATTTTCAAATATAAAAAGGAATGTCCTTTGATCATAATTTCGTCAGTCATAATATGAAGCTGGGAATATTGGTGATGCAAAAATATACGGATACTAGAATATCATCTTTGTTGAAAAAGGCTGACCCTAAAAAATTCATGCGTCACAACTTTTTTTTTTTTTTTTTTACGTGGGGGAATGCAATGACGCATATCCCTCCGCGGGGGCGGGCGGAGGGATTATGTCGGACTCGCCGGGGTAAAAGAAAGATGGAATAATATTAGTAAAGTACCTCCCGGAATACCGACTAAACCTACCACGGTGTTCCTCGACAAAACCACTATCGACGGGGCCGCGCGAATCACTTTCGCATACAGTCGCGACCCCGCCGAGGTTTCGGCCCGCCGTATGAAACGGCAGGCCCCTACGCAATAAGACCTACCCAACCTCACAGAAGAAGGCGACGGTGTTCCACGACCTCTCACTCCGGACCATAGACTGAACTACGGCCGGCAACTTCCGCTTCGCACCGCAGTAATTTCAATTGACAGATTGAAGCCAGCCCATCTACTCAACGAGGAAGACTCGCCAGAAAACACAACATTAACAAACACGCCAGCCCCGGACACATCACCCATACCAATGCGGACAGCCTCATCACAGTCATCACCTTCACCGCGAAATTCGTACGTCACCAGATCCGGCCGCGCGGTGAAACAAAACGTACGCTTCGCTTAGGCGGGAGTGATGTGGCGTATGTATATACGCACAGGCAACGTATAACTTTAAACCTGGAATCGAACGGAGCATTGTACAACTAGCCGCGCCGAAACCAAGCGACGCGCGAAGGCGATCGAACGGAGCATCTTACGTCTAGCCGCGACGATATCAAGTTTCTAACTGGTGACACGCGAAGCTTTCCTCTGCTTTTTATACGTGGCACTACTTTTATACTCGCGAACAGATTTCCAAGAAATCATTCGTAAATGTTAGATTTTTGTTTACTTGTCGCTGACTGGTGAAAATGTTTATTGTACACATTAGTGTTAGCGTAACTTGCATGACTAATAAATGGGATAAATTAAGATAGGTGAAAAATTGTAAATATATTCTCAGTTGAATCAGTCTGCGTGTTTTCATTATAACCCTAACGGTTACCAGCTACGGACCTGGCTTCTGCCCGCCGCGGCTGGAAAAGCGTTAAACCTCCAATTCGGCACTTATTTTTTATTTATATAAATAGGTTTAAACTTGATCTAAAAATATCATAGGCCGAAGTCATGTTAGTTGGTTAAATGGATTTATATTAAAAGTATTAGTAAGATATTATACAATGTGTCCCAAAATTCAACGATAAGCGATAATATCTTACTAATTTCATAGATGTGAAAGTTTGTGGGGATGGGTGTTTATTATTCTTTCACGCAAGAACTACTGAACGGATTTTGATGAAACTTTACAGTATTATTGTTTATTCATCGGAATAACATATACTTAGGCTACTAAAAATCTATTTTAACATAAATCTACGCACGAGCGAAGCCGCGGGCAAAATCTACTATCATAATATTGTGGAGTATTTAATTAATTTACATTCAAATATATTCAAAATGTATTTTACGGCGACAGTTGAAAAACGGAAACTTAAACCATGTAATATAATGTAATTAATCGCTACTCTGATGAAGAATTAAAAAGTAATTTCAAATTTTTTTTGGTTACAATGAAGATTATAAAATGATTACTTATGTGACAAATGATACTAATGAGTATTTATCGTTTCATCAAAATCGCATCAAATAAAGTAATTTGCATAGTCGCCATCTTTGTTACCTACTTTATATTTTTTTAAATGACGCCATATTTCTCAACGCTCACGACATCCCACCTCTCAGCATGGGTCGTCGTGAGCTTTGCGTGAGCGTGAGTAATGACGTCACGAGTAACGTTTTCGCCGCGACCACAACTAACTATTAAAGAAAAATCGTCATATGGAACGGGTAAACGAGCATATTAGGCGTCGTGATCGCGAAGTGGAACGCACCCATAGGCTATCCTATAACACTCGGGAGAACAATACGAATCCAATGACATTTCATACTTCAAAATCGGCCAAGCCGTTTAGGTTACAGGTACATACATAATATACACATACATAGGTATATACGCGCAAAAAATATTACCCTCCATATGAGTCAGTCGGATAATAATTATTTCATCGCCCAACATAAATATATAATATAATAATAACTACCTAAGTTTAGGCAGTAACTGAAAGAGAAGTACCACCTTATAAATAACTCGCCTGTGCTACATGGGAAGGAGGGTTTTCAGGACTGGTAACATGCGACCAATATGTTATGGTAGCCACTAACCACTAGGTGGTATGCTTTAGTTAGGTGACACTCAGTTGTATAATACATATTTTTTAAACAACGACCTTTTTAGTCAACATTTTAAGCAAAATGAAAGCGCAAATTGCACTTGTATGTATTTTGGTATTACGTACAAATGAAAACAATTTGTGCTTTATATATTGTTATATTTTAATTCAAACTATCTTAGGGGTCTTGAAATCCCTATCTATGACTTTCATTCATTTAACTTCATTCATAAAACTTAAAAGTATTGTGTCCCTTTCCTAACATATTACACTAGTCGACGTTACGTCAACCATGTATTATCAGAAGATTCTTTGTTAGTGTGAGTGATTTGTACCTATTTGCGGAATGGTTTTTGTTTAGTGTGCATAATAATATGATGCTACACAAAATTTATTTTCATTAGTGAAAAAAATGTTTTTGTGTGTACCTCGTCCCTTACCGTAAACAGCACACAAAATTCTACCCGTCAGGCAGATAAAAGGCATCTCCTGTGTTTAATGCTCTAAGTATTACCGCCTCCAGATATCGCGTTTTGTTTTTGCTTATTGCTGCACGAATGTGTCACTTCACTATCTGACAACTTCAACAAGTTTGTTTGTATCATGTGTACGCGCCGCGCGGGCCAGTATTTTCAAACTATTTCAAAGTGGTGAATTGAGTATAAGGCAGTTCAAGTGTTTAAGTAGTAGTATTTGCTTGCTAGAGCATTGTATATGTTATGGTTTTCAATGTGTTAGTGTTTATATAGAAAGAACAGTTCACGTTATTGTTTATATTTAAGTACGGACCTATGAAGAAAGTTCGGTTTGAGTCACCCGTTAAAGGCTTAAGATATAATAATATGGAAGAACGCGAGTGCCATTCACCGAGGCCTTTTACACAAAGACAAGTTATAACAAACGCTCCTGATATTTATCCAAAGGTTTTACCTTACAGTAATGATCCCATGCAGTTATTTGAATGCAGTAATAGCTCTCCATATCCAACC
This sequence comes from Catocala nupta, assembly GCA_963675205.1. NCBI lineage: Eukaryota > Metazoa > Arthropoda > Insecta > Lepidoptera > Erebidae > Catocala > Catocala nupta. Next base: position 18,488,264 of record OY776079.1, read on the forward strand.
ATGAATAAAACTAAACTATTCTCTCATGCCAAAGGTCCACAGTGGTCACCCTGTAATGACTTGGAGTTAAGTTTGCTTGATGCTACTAACTATGAGCCTCAGAAACCTACGTTCAGTAGAACTATTTTACAGCCTGGGGCCGAAAATCACAGTAATGAGATGAATATTGAGAAAGTAAGAAATTTTCCTCAAAATAAATCAATCATAGCTCCCAATAATAAACCTGGAAGGAGTCCACCCAATGTATTAGTAAAAGATGATGACTTTTTTATAAAGAGGGATAACTTAGGCAAGATAAACATTGATTTGCATCCTATACAACAGCAAATAAATAGATTAAGTTTAGAGAAGGAGAACAATCCACTATTAAATAAAGAACATATTATACAAATGTCAGCTTTATCTCAGACTGATAATGTACCAGTTAAGCAACCACTGCCCAGTGATATTATAAATAATTACACTCAAAACAGCTGTAGATGTCATCATTGTGTTAAAAAAATAACACCTAATGTGCAAAGCAGAAAGATGGAACAGATATCTTATCCGAATACAGGAAACTGTAGCCCTCATTACATTGCCCATAATACTCCACCACACAACCACTGCATGTGTGGTCTCCCTCCTCCGCCAAGTAGATGCTGTAACCATACACCATATGTACAACAAGATACATACAAAACATCAGAGATAGACCAGTTGTCTGGTCAAAAGATGAATGCAGTGGACAAGAAAACCTGGGTCATAGAGAAGTATGAACAGGGCAGAAAGTCTGATACAATGGAGGTTGAAAAGCAGACAAATGTAACCAAAGAGAAAAGAGAACCAACAGTTTCTGATCTGTTTAAAATAATCAAGTTGCAAAATGAACAATTACAGTTGCTTCAGGAGAAAGTAGACAAGTTTATATCAGCTAGTCAGCAACAGCATGTGCCAGTGATGTCAGAACATGCAGCTATACAGAGTGTGGATAATGAACAGCATAAAATATCTATTGGGGTTATGACAAGTTTTGAAATGGTTAGAACTTCTACCATAATCAACAAAGAGGTGGTTAAAACATGTGAAAATGCTCAGATGCAGTGTAACCAATCACAAATAAGTATAAAAGAGGTACGGTCTAAAGTTCAATCGCCAAACTTGAACTTTCTCGATGGTATACCCCCTGTGTCTACATCTTTACCAGAAATGCAATATCAAGATGATGATCTTAGACATGCTGTGAGTCAGCCTGCTAATGACGAAAAAACTTTAAATGAATATAGTTTATATAATGTGCAAGTAGATAATGCTACTACTCCTCTAATGTCTCCTGAACAAACTTTGTATTTAGATGTTAGAGATTATAGCGAGTAAGCTTTAATACACATATTTTTGTTGGTTATGTTCAAAATTGCATTGATGATGATTGATTCTTTATAAAATTAAATTCTGACTTTTCTTCCAGTTCTGATGCTGACAGTGACGACCGGTCCAATGTTGGGTGGACATATTATAATAAAGTTATGGTAATACAAAGTTTAATATGTTATAACATAATTATAATTACTGTGCTTCATTTGTCAAACTGAAGAATTAAACAAAGAAATGCCACAATATATGGTTTTCAAATAAGCTATATCCTACTAACCCTCACAATACAAACAGAAACAGATATTTTAGACTAATAATATAATAGACTTTCAGACTAATTGTTAAAATACTTAGCATGAAGCTGGGATTTGTTACTGTTTGAATACTTTTTGTACTTAAGAGAAAAACCCAACTTGTAAGAACCCAACATTGTCTAAATATTCCTTGTTTGTTTTCAGACTCATGTGAATGGTATGCTGCAGGATTCTGACATGCCATCCTCTGCCAGTGCTCTATACAGAAATACACGGCAGCAAATGCAGACAGTGCAGATGCAGATTGACAAGACAAATATTAGTGTCACAAAAAGGTAAATATGACTAATAACAATGGGCAGTTGAATGAACCATAAATAATATAATAGAAATAATATTCATTACATAAAGCAAATCCATAAATGTGTTCTTATCTACTGGCAATAATACACTATTTTATTCTAGTGTGTATTTGGTAGAGTAGAGTGAATATGTCTGCTGTGCACTAGATCTCGAGTTCTATTCCGGAGTCAGGCTAAATGTTAGTAGGATTTTCTGTCAACAAATTCTCAGCAGCAGCACGAACAACTCTACTTGCTTCTCCGGCGATGTAGGTACCTCCCTAGTTCAATTCATGGGTTATTTTTAACCAAGTACGCTCAATAGTAGCCCGGAGTCAGAAGGTTGGTGGTTTTACACTCCCATGTTTTGGTAAGCACGTAAAACCGTTAGCTCTTCTGATCTCTCTCTGGTTCTGTCGGATTGCTGTCCCATCGTATAATTATGATAGTCAGAGAATAGGGAACGCAATTGTTTTCACATACACTTGTGCACTATAATATCCCCTGCGAAGATGGCCTATCTCCGTTGAGATTGGCCGCCGTGACCGAAATTCAGTCTGAATTGCCATACTATAAAATTTCATAACATGTCCAGGGTTAAATTCGGTGACGACCTACTAGGCATTCACCAGCGACATATGTACGCGGGCTCCACTGACACTAGTTTGAAGATGAACCAGCTAGCAGCCAAGTACTTGAAGGGTGGTACCCCTGCTCCTGTGCTTCAGCGGCCAGCCCCTGCTCCTTCAACAGCTCCTATTGACATGTCTTTTGCGACTAGAAACTATATGGAGAAGCATAAGTTACTGCAAGGTATGCTATTAATTCTTTCTTATTTAATACTATTTACGCACTAGGAGACTCCTGTGTCACGGAGGACTTTACAAACATTGAAAGAACGTCACAAACAACACTCAGACTTTGAACAACTATCTGTGAATCACACAAATTTGTGTCCCGTGTTGGGATTGAACTCACAATACTCGGCACGGTGTCAGTGGCGAGGCGACCACTTGAAACCACGACGCCATCCATGTAGCATGTCAATGGTTAAGTCTTTAGGTGGTAATTTATCCGTATAATAATGGTATTTGAGTTTGGAGTCTTCATAATTTGAGGTGGTGACATTATTGGAATAGATTGGTGACATTATTAGATAAGAATTATTTGTCATCCTTGTGGCAATTATTTGATACTAGTCAAAATTGTGTAGAGGTCTACGCTATATGGTCTAGATTTCTAAATATTTATTTTGTTATACTATACTGTTCAAATTTCTTCCCTACAAGGTCCCTATGAATGCTACAAATTACCCTCAAACATATAAACATATACCCCCAAAATACAGGCACTCGCCTAGTTTGGGGGACCAGTATCAGTATGTTTTACTAAAATACAACGACAATGTTCAAACTAACTCAAATTGTAAGGTGTAACATGTTTGTATTATCAGAAACAATAAAGATTATTATTATTATTATTATTATTTATGAAATTCAAATTCTTATATAAAACAGTCCAAATGTGCAATGCATGCACCCTACAAAAACTCCAGCCAAGTAATCATTGTTGCCCATTTAGGTACATACTCCAAATTGTAATCAACATCCTTTACAATAAGGTTTGATTTTCTGTTACAGGTATACCAGCTTTATCCAAGACACATTCACCTACAGAAATGCCGAGGTTCTTAGACATAACTGCCTTGAAACAACAACCTAAGTTTTTATGAGTAATTTTATTCCATTACTTAGTATATATTGGTTGAAGCACGTCCATGGCGAAACAGACGCTTTTCTACTTTTAGCGTTTCATATCGATATATTATCGTGTTTAAAATAGTATTTCATTAATTTAGGGTGGTATTAATAGTCGGGTCAAAAGCACAAAAAATTCATGGTGATCCATCACTAGTGACATACTATAACCGCCTCCGTGGCGCAGCGGTAGTCAATGCGACTCCTGTGCATAAGGTTTCGGGTTCGAATCCCGGGTCGGGCAAACAAATCGCCTGTCCGTATTAACAATGGAGGATCTGCAAATCAGTAATTTTACAGGAGAGTTGCTTATATTTCAATAAATATACAAATTAGGTTTATGAAAAAATACTATAGGTTTAATATACGTTTAAAAGCTCATGTACATAGTAATTAAATATTATTTTTTATTTTCTAAATATGTGGAAAGTCAGAAATGACTTTCATAGCGGTACTAGAGACCCACTATTCACGTATTTAGTCAGATCTGTCATATTCTACAAAGTTACTTGGACAAATTGATTGGTGAATTGTCGCAAGTTCCACATACATCATTGTTAATAGGAAGTCCTAGTCAAGTTTTTGTTGTATTTAAAATGCAATGTATTGAAAATAAATAAAATATAATATTATTATAAATTTAAATACCTATATTTATTTCAAAACATAATAATAATGAAAGTAGTCGACAAAAAAACAAAAATGAAAAATCCTTACTTCAGGCTTAACACAAAATAAAAGTTATAAAACGTTGCTAATAATCACAATACTTATTAAGTTTTATATTGCGTAATATCACAATTTTTATGTACAATATAATTGATATCAATCTTATAAGTAGGTAATAATAATATAATTTAGCTTTATCAAGTTATTAAGGCAGTTATAAATCATAATTTTATTTTCAATAATAAATTATCTTAAATGAATAGTTTCGAAGCGACGACATAATATTTTCTGAGCATTGTTACCGAATTTTCAGTTAGTTATAGAAATTTTGGTACTGGATTATTCCAGTTTGGCACAGGTTAATCAAATCTTTATATTTATCACGACTGATTGGAATGTCTCCGGTGTAGGCTTGCTTGATTTGAAATTCACGGAAAAGCGTTATCTGCGTTTCGGGTGCAAGAGCTCAAATAATTATAGTTTTCGGTCTATCTTCAAAATTATATTTATATTCAATCCAATCATAATGATTACTACCTACTACTGTAGTTTTTCATTGTCTGTGTTTTTATCAATTTTTTATTAGCTAGCAAAGTCTTCAGATGAAATAAATCGGAAGTGGTCATCACTTATATACTGTAAAAGGATTATCTTTAACTTTAGCCCAACGAACGAGACTTTCGATCTCTAGTTCTCTCAATAGTAGAATAAATACTGTCATGAGTCATCCTTGTTCTGGGTATGCCTCTTTTCCATAAATCTGTGGGTAATTGTCACCCGAAATTCTTTTGCAGCATTCTAGCTCTAGGTAAAGCGAAAATTCTCTGCAATTCCTGTTTCGCAGTTATCGGACCAGAATCTAAATTACTTGACTTCATTTTGTAAAGATTTTTGTTTTATATATTGATACAGATATATATCTCATTTGCGCCTCATTTTGCGATTGCCTCGTGCCGTAAAACAAGTGTCTTATTTTGTAGCTTATTCATATAGGATGAAGTTATGTGTAGGTAATTTTCTTTTCTATACATTAACGTCTATGTGGTGTAATCAAAACCATTTCAAAATCGAATTTAGCAACAACAACCGCTTTATGTCATTGCGCCTCAGTTTTGTCCAGTTGTTTTAGATGACACGCAGCTTTTATAAACGTGACTGACATCGCAGAGATCTTTCTAAAGCTTATGAAATTCTATGTTAAAATTAACATTAAATCTTAGAGTATACATACCAATAGAATGCGCGCATCGCATTTCTTCCGTTGTGCCAAACGTAAGCAGATGTTTTATAGATACTTACAATAGATGTAGCGGTCAAATAGTGATGCGCCACGGTTTTCGGGAACACATTTAGTCATTAGTAAATATGCTATTAGATTTTTAACTACGTAAATATAAATAAAAAATACAGTGATGTCTTATTAAACAATATTTAATCATCAAACTAAATATCAAATATAATCCACATTGGTTATCCACATCCATAATATCCACGTTGGTTCAGGTATTTAGAAGTTATGGTGGAACTTACATACATATATACATATATAAGTACTAACATACATACATGAACGCTAAAAACATTACACTCCTTTTTTGGCAGTCGTGTAAAATTTTATCCTATAGAATTCTATACATACAGTGCAGTAAAATGTTATAATATATAAATTACACTCCCATAGAAATAATAATAATTATCACGAAGGTTTGTCCTGGTTAGCCATCGAAACATATTTTTTTAATTACGGTAATATCTCATTATCACTACTTATTATGAAATTATATTTTTACAAACAAATCAAGTTCAGCGTGGCATAACACTATTCCTATTGCGGGGAAAGTGTGAAGCGGGAGGCGCGGGAGCATGTGCGAAGTTGACCCACCCGCGCGCCTCTCGCAACCCCTTTCACACCTTGAGTAATTTCTTTAAAATCAATGTTTTCTGTTAAAATAATACTTATCTATGAAAAGAAATTGCATTATTTCTTTTCGTTTCTTTCCCTGAATCATTTTTACAACTGAAAACTACTCATTTCACCATATTAACATTAATTTCAAATAAAAACCGGCGGGAGAAAGATTCAACGCGCGCGCTTATTTGTGACTAATGAACGTCAAGTGTAGTTTTCCGAACTGTTCATACCCGTGCTTACAGTTCGTACTCGGTTATGAGTGCTCTATTGGTTATGTATACTCTAAGCATTCAATATATTGCAATATTTCCGTTTGTTTATGCTTTGCTACCATATTTGTCATTATCGTAGCATTTACAATACAAGGTAAACATCCGAGATGACTTGATCTTCTTTACGAGTATAATTTTTAGGTTTCTTGCAAACATAATGGGATTCCACCAAGGGAAATGTTTATTTTTTATACAACTAAGGTGGCAAACGAGCATACGGCTCACCTGATGGTAAGCGGTCACCGTAGCCTATGGACGCCTGCAACACCAGAGGCAGCACTTGCGCGTTGCCGACCCTTTAGGAAAGGAAGAAGAGAAAAAGGAAGTTGGAAGGAGAAGAAACGAGAAGGAGGAAAGAGGGTGATTGGGCCTTCAGCACTCTCACTCACCAAACGAAACACAACAGTAGGAAAACTGCTATTTCACGTCAATATTCTGTGAGAGGGTAGTCCTTCCTCGGTGTTTCATCTATGACACTTTTTGTGGTCATATTATCCACGTTTGGCTCCAGCAACACTATTTATTTCTCCGTCATACTTTTTCACTGCAAGCATAAAATAACTCCAAAAAATGTATTTTTTAATATCTGTAATAGCAAACATTACCACAACCGACACATAAAATGTATTATATGTTGCTTAACGAAGCAATATATACCTTATCCCACAAAACTTTATGATTTTACCACTAACAGTTTTGAAATTACCACATAGGACAAGTTGAATTTATATTGAAACTAATATAAAAGTCGGATGTGGTACTACCAACATACTTTACATTACAAGTGGCAGTTAACCTTTTGAACGCCAACGTCGGCTATACTCGACATGCGCAAGCGTGCCCTGTGCGCCAACGTCGTCTATACTCGACAAAAAACAGGGCACAGACATATACAAAATAAACATATTATTACAAAATAATCATTACTTTTCTGTATTTTATTGATCTAACTTAAAAATTGAATCCCCAATTATTACTTAATTGTACACAGCAAACAAAATTTGCATATTAGTTATTCAAATATTTGATCATAAAAACAATATATTAATATATCGATTTTCGGGCTTGGCGTACAGGACATGGAGCTGGCGTTATGACGTAGCGTTCAAAAGGTTAAAAATGTAGGTAGTACCACATAAGACCAACTGGATATACAGTCGAAACCGAATATAACGACGGATCGGTTATTACGACCGAATAGCAAGGTCCCGGCCGAATCCCTATACAAACTATTAAGTAATCATACCGCCTATAACAATATCGGATACAGCGACATATCGCTTAAAACGACGAAACTTTATCGATATTCAACGGTTTTAGCGACCAACCGTTTTACTTGTTCCAGCAAAACAAAACAATACGAACAATTTAGTTATTAAAAATTTAACTTATTCCTATCTATGAAGGAATATTTTAAGCTGAGTACAGCTTATAGGCTACACTTAGTATATACATACGTAACTATATAAGTTTTTTCAGAATAAACATCTTTATTTCTTTATTCGTCATTTTATTTGAAAACCTGTTCAGCATAACTTAAACCCATATTATAGGTATAATGGTACATATTTAAAATTCTAAACACACATGACTACATACTTAATATAACTACATACTTGTTTATATTGCTGACTTGTTTATATTGACATAACGTCCGAAGTTATATAGTCCCTTCAATGTTATATCCGGTTTTGACTGTATATTAAAACTAATAACAATGTCGAATATGGGAATTCATACAATTTTAATTAGATAATTCAGTAGATTGCCTTAACTAATTAAAAAACACTAATACGACCTACAAACCTTCAAGAATAGAGCGTACTCCTTTTTAAAAGGCGGGCAACGCATTTGTAACTCCTCTGGTGTTGCGGGTGTCCATGGGCGGCAGTAATCGCTTACCATCAGGCGATCCGTTTGCACGTTTGCCAAGCATATTATGATAAAAAAAAAAAAAGAATTGAACAATATATAACACTAAAATAATTAGAATTTATTCCATATTCTAAGTGTTATAAAACTTATAAATATCAATATTAAATATTACCTGTTTCTTCATGTTGTTCATCTATATCAGATGCAATATTTTTATCAAAACTCTTGTCCTTGATTATAAATAGTTTAGTCGCAAGTTCTATTAAACGGGATGATCGACTCGTCATTTTGATTGATAGGAACAATACTTATTATAGGATAAACTTAAAAAAGTACGAATTAGCACTAAACTCACCCGAGAAGTGCGCACGCCCCTACAATAAGGATTCGTAGTGGCACAACCAACATAACATCTTCACCTCGCGCCCGCTAAAAATGTCGCGAGTTAACATCGATCATTGGTAACAGACAGTCGCGCCGTATACGACTTAGTTTGTTTTTGTTAAAGCTACTGAAAGACTATGCTTTTCTTAGGACAATACATAAATAAAACCAAAATCAAGAAAATTGCATATCCGACCTTGTTAATAGAGACAGGCGAAATGTTATTGAGTTTTTCTGTTAAGAAATACGAGCCCAGAGTTAGGAAGTTGGCGGTGTTAGACAGTAGACACCCCCGTGCCTCGGTGCGCTTGATCTCTCTGCGGTCGTGTCGGATTATCCGTCCTATCGGATCATGAGGGTTAGAGAACAGAGAGTGCACTTGTGTTTGCGCACATACTTGTGCACTATAATATCGCCTGCGCAGATGGCAAGTCTCCGTTAAGATTAGCCGCTGTGACCGAAATTCGGTCTGGAGGACATTATTATAATGATATGTTATTTTGTTCTGATTTATTGTAGTTTATCGATATGATAATGTCGACACCATGATAATGTGTACCCACCATGGACGCAGCTCCCACCTGTATTTTTATATTTCTTAAACTTGCCAATTAATTGTTAATTAATATATAGCGTTTTTAGATTTAGACACGTTTTTGTTCACTTGTTATTTAGATGTATTTTATTTGCAAGTAGAATTAAGGAGGGTCGTTAGAGACTATGTATGTAACTCGTAGAAAGACCTTGAAAAGCTAAGATTGCAGATTACAATCAAATTTATGAAAATTTGCTTGCGATTATAATAATTGTATTTTATAAGTAGGTATTTACGTAATTATTGTATTGCCTTGAATTATATAATCACAATATTGATAACAAGTAAAATTTAGTAAAGTCCGTGTATATTTAGTGTTGTAAGAGCAATAGAAAGCACTGACATTAAGAAGTCAATGCTTTCTATTGCTCTTACAAGCCTTGCTAAGGCAAGGCTTGCATCTATCTGGATCTTTGACGTCACCAAGTTGCTCCTTAATTGCCATAACTACATTTATATTGTAAATAACTAAGCGTTAGAATAATTTACAATTGGAATATTATTTCGAGCTGCCATTGTGTTATACATATATGTATGTTTATGTAGGGATGCCTAGATTTAGTATAAAACGTTGGGCAAGGTTAAAAAAATTCACTGACAATATGCGGTGCGTCTAGTTTAGACATTGGTGACAAGACACAGTAAACATAAGTTACAGTGATAATGACGTTTTTCTCTCACCATGTCTATCTAATACTTCGAGTATTTTGGGTTTGATACCTGGAAGAGTCCATATGATAAGAATATATCTGATTCGGATGTAGTTGTTCTTGGTTTGCGTATTTGTTTTTTCAATGTTTGTAAAGGACACTAGTTTAAACAGGAACTATTATTATTCCTAGTGTGGGGGACAATTATAATTGAATAAAGAAATAAGACAAGTCATGCATCTTGCAGCTAGAGCATGTGCAATGCATAATAAAAGCAAAAGCATTCTGAACAGACATTTATTTAAACATCAGAGAAAATAACAGAGTAAATCCCTACATTATATAAGTAGGTATATTTGTTATGGAACAGTTGTTTGTTAATTATATTACATTTATATTTGTTCAGTATCTCTGGTTTAATATGAATTATTATAATAATATACATTAATTTTGTCTACTGTATATATAAACAATAAAATTTGGTTTCATATAATGTGCTATTTTTAATGTTTTATACACAAATCTTATCACATATTTACGAAATAGGTGATATTAAAATTAAGCCGCAAGTACGTTAGTAAAATATGATTTCATTATAATATACGATGATTTATTAACACTAGGAGTTGTAGGTATCCGAAGATTTCTCAGGCTATAGTAAACACGAATTAATGCATCTTATATGTATGCGGCTTTTTATATCTTCTCATTTAAAATATACAATACAATAATCTCGTGAGCTACATAAACATCTTTATATTATATTGTTACGGAGGTATATATAATCTTTCACAGGCAATAATTGTACTTCAAAATGTTCGGATATAGGGATGACAATAACTTATTCTTAATAATCGCTACATTTAATGTTTTGCTAATTAGCAATGTTCTATATCACACAATGATTTTTGAACGATATAATTATGAACTGAGGTATATCAAATTTTGATACTCTTACATATTAAACACACTCATAGCTCCATATTATACACTATCGGCCGAATTAAAGAAACACTCAAAACATAGGATCTACATTGAATTGTTCCTACATGTCTATCTTACAATACATGTACACACAGCGACACATCAACCTAGAATGTTTGGACTGTGAACTATTAGAAGTTGAAGGCTGCGAATCGTGCGAGAGAGTGCGTTATATTTTTGTTACGCCTTATCCTAACCATTACATCGACACCACTATGCACTGTCCCTTTCCGACAATTCTCTATTTTGTATGTAGCGTAGTTATGCGTATATAGAGTGTCTAACTTGATGTGTAGCCCTGTGTACTGAAAAGCTTATCTCCTAATAAATCTGTTTGTTAATAATATATAATATATATCAATTTCACTTAGACAAAACTCTTTATGTATATGTACATTCATATTTTAAATCTCATTGTGATATCAGCGTCCATAATTATTTCTTACGATTATAAACTTACGACTATCAGTTTGGTTCTTTTCTTTGGTTAGTATTATACAGTTACCGCACGACATCGAAACATACAACTCGCTACTCGAATCCTGTTAGGTATACAAGTAAATAGGTAACTTTAATTAATACACGTGAAATGTTACCACTACCGTTAATACTCGTATGTACATTGAAGATAAGTATTGTATTAACACTTAAATAAGATTTCAATTCTCTTGCATCGCAAAATATTACAGATTTATACTATTAGTCTAGAAAGATAACCAAATTAATTGGATGGCACTTCTTTTCTGGTGTCAAATAGACTTTCGAGAGATAATTATTTGATCCTAATTTGTTTAATCCTAGAGAGAACTATTTTACATCACTTTTTTGTCTTACATGTCGCACAAGTCAAGTGACTAGAATATAATATTACATGAGATTCTGTATTTAATTAATTAGTTTGAATTACATACATATATCTGTAGGTACACTGTACATTGTATATTTTGTAAAAATTGTTGCTAGCTCATAGAATTTCTTATCCAATAAAATATTTTAAACATTGAACGTTCGTCTACATTTGAATTATTAGTTTTATTTAATATAATTTTCCCAATATATTGAGCATATATTTTGTGCACAGCAATTCAGTTAATATAGACTTTAAACGACTAATATTCTTAATTCAACTGTAGGGGGGATAGATAATATATAATTTTATTATTTATTAGCATAGGTAATTATGTTTTCTGATAAACCTTCAATAATGCAACAATAATAAATATTTTATTTTATATTTGTAAACATAAAATAGTTCCGTACTAATTTCTTTATAATACGTTCTACGAAATATACTTTTGTTCACTACACATCAACCATATTTTATATCACATCTTTGCCATTCAAAAGTATCCCTCTAATATCTACTATGACTACATGTAACATGACTACTTCATTCAAAATAATTTTATTTAATATTATTTTAGATATCTTAATGTTTGTTTAACACGAAACAGATTTCACGTCGAACTATATTCATATGGAAACTATTAGATCTTAATTTTCATAAGTATGTACATAATATTTTAAGTATATAATTATGTCTGCGACGTGTGCAACGTTAAATTTGAATATTCCAATACCTCTAGGTACGTACCTACCTAGCTACTCATATATTTTAAATTTGTGCACCTGGTTCCGTTATTCGATAATCGCTACGAACATTGTTAGCTTGTACGTATCACTTATAAGGTCTCGTCGTCGCCTCCTCCTCTCGACTTGCTGTCCAGTCTCAGTTCTGCTAGTCGTTGTCGCATACTATTTGGTCTGGAAAATAAATAAAAAGATCTCTTTGTATATCTAGTGGACTTACACACAATGTTAGTCAAAAAATATTTATAGAACTTGAATAATGAACTTTTGTTTATAATCACTAAGCAGTCTGAAAATACTAAATGATATTGTAATAGTTCATTGCGAAAATCAATCACATCTATGATCTACAGCATAAATAAATTGATGTATGCAACGTTTTAATTATGCAACGTATTATGTATTGAAAACAATATTAAGTATTAATATAATGTAATACTACAAATAATTTAAAAACGCGTTTACAAAATTAATAGTTATAAAATTGCTTTATTACATTTGTATCTACGCGCACGGACAGACTGCGATAAAATGCGTTATTCAACCTGTTTTGATACTGTAATGAAAAACGGCAGGCTGATTTATATGGACAGAACATTCTTTTTATAGTAACAAAAAGTATGATTTTGAAATTAGGGACTAATCTATCTGTAATATCATTTTATTAAGTTTTATTGTGCCACGAAACCTAGGTAAAGATTTACAAATTTGTACTTATTAAGTAAAATATATATTATTAATATAATAACATAGAAAATGTATAAATACCGTCGACACCTGTCAGAGAAGTACGACGTAACCACTTGGTCGGCGGACACCGATTGTCGCTGGTACGCGCCTGCGCTTAGATTACTCTGTGGAATCTTGTAGATGCGCACGCACCGCCCACTATTCTCTGGTAAAACTATACAAAAACAGTATGTATTAATCCTAGTGTTATTATTTATGACTTTCTACCGTAACAAGATTCGACTGGATATCACTTGTTTTATAGAGCGATTGCTACCTGACCACTGCAACCTAAAAGGATACAAACATGACAGCCGGGATCAACGGATTTACGTGTCGGGAGAATGAGACTTTGTAAATCGTCGCTAAATGGTTGGTCTAATGGTCACTGTGTGATGAGCCCTTTTACTCGCAGAAAAATCTCAAAGGCAACTAAAATAGCGAGGCGAGCACCTGCCCATAGGGTAATAGGTTTGCGCCACAACTTAGCATTATTGATATTAACCCGTTGAGTTGCAGCGGCATACCGCCCGCCGGCCAGACACAATAGGTTTCAAATTATTTCTGACATTTCAAGATTTGACAAAATATATAATATAGCCCATACGAACCTTGAGGTGAAGTTGGTGGTGAGATGGGCGCCATTCGTTGTAATGGCGGTCTGATGTTCTCCTGTTCGGAAGATATGGAACTACTTCTGCTCGACGCGGAGTTATTCTCCGAAGGTGCGGCACGGTTTGGGTTACAGTGATCTCTGAAACTCAAATATGCAGAAGGCAAGTATATATAGAGGTTATTATAAAGAGAATTACCGTAGCAATATATTATAGGCCTACGCCGTAGCATCTTAGCACAATTTTGCTTTTTATTTAGCTATCACTCAATTTAACTTTCATCTAGAGAAAAATATATACATTATTCACTTTAAGTACATCCATACTCTATACACTGAATCATCTCTGTGTTACAGTGCAAAGAATCTCGATGCTCTTTGTACCTACGACAGTACTAACTGCACCTAGACTTCAGATTTCAGAATAATTTATTTGAGTTTGCCACCTTATACCTTCGTTCTTAGTAAGTATTTAGTAGCCGCGCATGGTTTGTGTCTTACGGTTTAAAAGAATCACATCTATTTAAAAAAAATAGCCTGCGTTAGATTGTAGCGTTTATCAGCACTAAGATAAATAATATTTTGGCATTAGCATAATCTTATAAAAAGCTGTGTGCTCACTGGTGCTGTGCCCAAATGCGTTCTAATTTTATTTTTTATTTGATTTATTGTAAGCCTACATACGTAAGTGCCCGCACTTATGTAGGTAGTACTGTCGTACAAAGAGCATCGGGATTCTTTGCACTAAATCACTGAGGTCAGTTCAGTGCATAGAGTCTGGATGTACTTTGTGTCCGTTAATTGTACGTTACGACCTCGATCTTTAATGCAGGAGTAGAAAGTAGATATCACTGCGAACACGAATCCTATTCGAATATAATTCTAATAAAATTACTCGCACAACTAGTGCTCACCTATCGTGATTTTCATCTTCATCGACGGAATAGGGTCCGCTTTGTTTACTCATCTGCCTGACCAGTTCATCGTGTAAACTGAGGCAAGGGTCGATTTCTCGGGTCAAAGGCACGTATTCCGGTGCGCATGCCACATAGAATATATCCTGAAATACAAACGAGGCATATATTAAATGGGGTACATCATAAAATCGAACTGGAATGCGACTGCTGTGTATAATGTGGTCTCAGGTTCGGTTCCCGGTTAGGGTAATCTCAGTAGCATCACAGAGTCTGGAACTGTACCTGGTGGAAAACCATAGGTTTGGCTTCTATTACGTGGGACGTAAAATCATAATTAGCGACATATGGCGATTGATTGATGAATTTATGTAATTGTCTAATCTATATAATATACCTAAAAACGCAGAATGTAACTCATCCACTCTCTAAATAAACACAAAATCTCCAAAACTAAGGAAGGTTTAGTGACTATATAGTTCACGGTAGCGGAGCAAATCATATTCAAACACGTGAAACCGAGAGGGAAATCTATACACAGCACAAATTTTAAAATGTTGGCCCTATTTCCGAGGCTTGCTGATACTGTTAATCGATTTTTCCGTTCAGATGTCTTTCTTCTTCGACCGGATTCAGGGCTTCTGATGTAGCCACAAGTCTAAAGATACCTTTTGTAGACATATTGAACTGTTGAACGACTGACTTCACATGTACGAGCGATATTTCGCTGGCTCATTCCAGTTCGTAACACAATTCGGAGAACTTCCCCTTCGCGCAGATCCATATTTATCCGTTAAAAAGAAGTGGTAGGCACAGAACTTGAATCATCTAAGCTAGGGTTAGGCTTTCCAAAGTTTCATTTTGTATGTTTACTTACTTTTCGCCCGCAGAGCAGTTTCAACCCGGGTATGCAGGCTGCGTGTACTAAAGAACCATTAGCAACTAATCGTATCTCTAATAAATCTTCGGCGAACGCCATAATGTAAGGGAAAGCGCAAACTGAAAGAAAGAAAAAACTAACTGTTAATCAACTAAAACGAATTGTATACAATTGCATATTGAGATAACATACCTTCTTAGCTTTCATGGATAGAATAAATAAAATATCTTTAAAATGGACTAGAGGAGAGCATAATCAAGTAAATACATGATTCTGTTCTGCTTTACTAAATTTTGCTGTTGTCCAATATATTATGTTGTCTTTAAAAAAAGGAAAACTCCTGTCTTAGGAATAAATCCTGTGTCACGGGAGACTTTACCAACATTTAAACAACGGAGACAAAGAATACCCACACTTTGAACAACTATTTGTGAATCACACCATTTTTTGTCCCGTGTGAGATCGAACCCACAACATCCAGCGCAGCGGCAGTGGCGCGGCGATCATTTAAATCACTACGTGCAGACTTAATATGTGAACTTTATTTTAATATGCACGTTTATGTATATTTGTTTCGAGAATACTATTACCAATTATTAAACGATTTTAAATTATACAACAATGATTCGATTACTTCTGTCATCTTAGTTTCTCATATTTTATGGCAGTGGACACCAAAATACTCTATACGTTCGTAATAAAATTGGCAGTCGATTACGTAGATAAAAATAATAATATTTGCATAGTATTAAACAGTCCTATTGCTACGGCTCTTCTTAGTGTGAGAAAAGTTAGGCTAAAGTCCAACACGCTGGAGAACTGTCAGACATGCAGGTTTCCTCATGTTGTTTTCCTTCACCGTTTAGTATTGCATGCATTTATACTTATTGCAAACACATAAACTAAAACTCATAATTGCTATCGATTAATAATATGATGTTTTTGTTTCACTTACAAAACAATAATAATGAGACGTTTATTTATTTACCTACTGCTGCAGGAACAGTTGTCCAATGAAAATCGTACTCGCCGTCACTCTCCAGACCTTTACTTGTTAATCTTTCAAAATGACACGTATCTGAAAATGATTAAATTATATAATATTGTCTTCTGTTTACGCGAATGTTATTCATTGAAATTAAACTACTATATACGGATTTTATCGCGTTGTTTATTTGACACTCTATTACATAATTTAGAAACTGTTACACTAAGTACATACTACTATCATTAAACTTTACTAATTTTGAAGCTAATTAAATTATTAAAACTATTATATCTATTTAGATTTAATTTTACACTTTCCCCGACGTTTCGGTTGTTTTTCAGCAGCCATGGTCACGGGGAGATTAAGATAGTAGTTGTCTCAATGTCCCAGTGTGGTTATTTCAAAGTACCCGAACATCATTTAATAATTGGTGTTTCTATTTACGCAGACTGAGCTCAAAGTATCATGAAGTCCAGCTGTGGTTTGCTTCTTCTTGGGTTTGACTATTTGAATTACTGGATCCCAAGCTGGTGGTACATTCCAACCATCTTCTCTATTGAAATTAGGATGTACAAATAAACAACGCGATAAAATCTGTATATAGTAGTTTAATTTCAATGATTAAATTATAGATATTAATTATATCAGCTATCCTATTTATAAATATTACAATACTGTATTAGGCCATGGGTCTCATTTCAAAATATATAATCCTCTTGGTATTAGGCCATAGTCTTGCATGGTGGCTAAGTTTGGAATGATAGAGAAAAGTATACAGGGTGATTTTGAAATCGTGTAATTCCTTTTAACCACGCATTCTACTGGTGATATAGAATAACCCTGACCATATTTTTTCTTAATTAGAATAATGGTTTCGGCAAAATTAGAGTACAGATTTTTTTCATGAAATGATTTCAAATAGTCATATTTTAACCACCTGACACAATTTTAAGATTTTGCTAATTTAAAAATAATAACATAACAATAACTGATATCGTAAATAATAGGGGGCAATAAAAAGGACCGCCCGTTATTATTTACGACATTAATTATTAATATGTTTTTTTATTTTACTTAGTAAAAAATTAAAATTGCCTCGGTTGGTTAACATATGACTATCTGACACCATTTCACGAAAAAAAACGGAACAATAATTTTTCAAAAAAATAATTCTAATTAAATAAAAATATGGTCAGGGTTATTCTATATCACCAGTAGAATGCGTGGTTAAAAGGAATTACACGATTTCAAAATCACCCTGTATATTAAGTAACCTCTGCATAATGCAATTTCGTCAATGACGTTAGCCAAGTGAAGCTTGTGTTGAATAATTCAGTATGTTTGTAGGGACATAATAGATAGATGCTTACGATTATAACATAGAACTATCTGCCCATCCCTCTCATCTCCTATACGTAGCGCATTAACAAGTGTGCCACGACGAGGTCCACTATCTTCTGAGTTTTCTGCTCGTTTTACTAACTGCAAATCGAAAAATATATAAAGTAAGTAAATATTTAGATGTTATTTATTTTTTTCAAAATGTGGGTATATCGTACCTGCCCTGTACTAGATTCTAAAACTTCCCAATGATGTTTGTATCCTACTACTATAATTCCTACTTCGCCGTCCATGAGTTTGATGAGTATAGGTGATTCACTTAGTTGGATATCCTGGAAAATAATATTTCTTCTGTAGAAACTAAGTATCTTGTGTATATTATTTCATTATTAGAAATGCTATACTTACTTTGATATGTATGTATTCGAAACCCATCTCATTTTCAGTCTTTGATTCTTCAATCATAATCATAACTCTTCTACCGATTGCTATCGCTAATGTTGTTTTACCTCCTTCGCCTAAAACAATAATATCGGTATTATTCTGAAGACATTTTTCAAGAGCACCAATAATCAACTAAGTACATACCCGTTTCAAGTAGATCAAAGTAATGTGCAGTCTTCGTCCTTGGAAGTCTCGCGTGCTTACAATCTTGCAAAGGTCTCATCGCCCAGGCGCCTGCGCATAGTTCTTGAATAGGCAATGCGTAGAGTCCCGCGCCACCCGCCCCACCTGTGGTGGAGCCGCCACCCGCTATCACCCTCGCGCCGACACGAAAAAGGCCAGCTCTTTCAGTAACACGCGCTGTCCGTACGCAACCCTCCCATCTTAAAACTACGCGAGTTGTTCCACTTTCTGTAAAGTACAGGCAAAAAGTATTAACGGTATGAAGGCAAAAGATTTCACGGTCTTTGTAAATTAGTTATCTAGAATACCTATATTAAATCGAAAACAGGCGTTACTTTGCGGCAGTCCATTGTAATAAAATTATTGGGAAGAGGGGAACCCGCCACGGACCCTTGGATAGGCGACCCCAACGGTTGCAATAGATAAAGGTTGACATGGTCTTTGCGACTTTTAATGTAAAGGCAGATAGGCTATCCATTTTTTCATTAAAACTCACTAAAGAGCCTCTGATTCTGTTTAGACTTATGTCGCCATATAACTTAATCAAAAAGGTAGGTTATGGTCTGAAACATAGGTTATCGAAAAAAAGCATGTTGTTTTTACCTTCTAATATGTACGTGTTGGATGTGGTAGATAACAAAAGTCGTCCCTCTGCTAGCTGTTCTGCACAAACAGGCGTCGCTGGTAGAGGAGCGGCTCGCCACACTCGACCTTCCCATGGAGCTCGACGAGAACCACCGCATCCTGAAGAAAACACACCATTTTCTAGTTTTAATAACGGTGTAAACCAATCGGCTTTCTCCCAAAGTTTATCGATAGATACTTAAGAATAGATAACAAGTGGTGCATAAATCCCAATCTTAGACGAGTTGCTAAGTATGTAGTTACCTGAAGAGACTAAGCTAGTAGGGGCATCGCCGCGTAGTACTGCGTCTAGCTTAAGTGCTTGTCCTATGTGTAGGAAGTGCTCGGTGCGCACTGCGCCAGCGCCACCTGCGCCCGCGCCGCCCGACCATACATCTGATAATGCTCGACGAGACAACATGGGCTGTAAAGTAAATATGGCACTGCTGATCGTACTGTAAATGTGTTTAGGGAAGTTTTATTGCCGCAGTGGATTCACGTGGAATATTTAGTATGGTATCGAAGGGTCTCATGTAATAATATTTGGTGGGCAGCCAGGCAGAATTTGCATCTATCAAATCGTCTGTCTAACAAATGTATGTATTGTATTCGGGCATGTGCATAACTGTTTAATTGCAAGTATATTTCTGGGCCTTTATATATGATTCTACTCGCCTTTGAAAAAATGAACGAGATTAGTGTACATAGTTGTATCTGGTACAATTATTTAAGAAACTTACCACTTTATGATCAGAACAGTGCTCAGCGTATATGTCTCGTATGAGTGTATCGAGTGTCCGCTGTCGCTTTAGGGCAAACGTTGGCGTTTGGAAAGCTGCTTTCTCTCCATTCATTAACTTTACCTGTGCATTTGCCAAACATTCAATAGTTAACAAAACTTTAAAAGCTATTTTAAAATTAAAATAGTAAGTTGTACATTTGTATTCTCTCTATAATCTGGTTACTAAAATAGTAATTCATGAAATTCATTAATGATTAACTTCATGAATTAAAGAGTTGAATGGAAAATCCAAACCAGGCTTTCCAGTTTTAATAAGCTTAGCTTAGACTAAATGATTAATTTTGACATAAAGCTTGCTTCTTCTTAAACTGAAGCTATTTGTTCCGAATCGCCGGATTCTGCAACTCTGGTCCTAAACCTAGGTTTTACTTAGGTTGACTTACCAATAAAAATTCCCTAAATAATTGCGGATCGCTGAAGACTGGTGGACAAGGTAGCGATGGTCCAAAAGGAGGTACGGTATCATCACTGTAAACACTGAGCTTGTATCCCTCTCCTTCCACCTCCGAAACTACTGCAAATATATCTATATACACTATAAGAAAATTATTCGACATAATTTAATTATCGTTACAACCAATGGTGCTAATTTAGTTGTTACACGTTAAAATAAATTACTTATTACATCTACCTAGTATAATATTACATCTCTTTTACATAATAATCGAGAAAAGTATGGAAAATCCCGACCCTAAATACTGTTTCCTTTGCTATCTTAGTTTAATATACGTACATACGTTTAAAATTACGTGAAGAAGCATAGGAACTCTTATAGGTATACCCTTTCGACGAAAATTAGGAAAGAGCGAGTTGAACTATAGTGCGAGTGTCTCTCAAGGAGTTTTCTTATTGACACGGAAGCGTCGCGTTGTTGAGTGTTTCTTTGATAGCTTTTGTCACTGCGACAAACTATAAAGTGGAGAGAGAAAGAATTCTCGCATGTGACAGTCAGCAATCAATTATTTATACTGCTCCGATATTTTTATTTTACGACGGCAAGATAGTGGTGGACTAATTTAACTGTTAGTTTTGAACCAATCTGTTCTCAAATTGCTTTGTGTTTGTAATGAAAGCTATAGTTAGTTGTAAATCGGATGCACGATCAAACGTTTTGAATCAAAGCATTTAATTTACTGTTGACGTCAACGAAATCCGGCCTATTTATTAACAGGAATAATAACAATGTATAAACAATAAAGCTAGTAATCTGTATGTACAATATTTGTATAAACCATACACTAGTGTGTGAGTCCTTAAAACTACAAGGGAACGAAAATTGTTCTATAAAAAAAAACGAATTTGAACAACTATTCACTATCCGTCGCAAGCACAGGTGCGCTTACGAAGTACATAGGTATACAATTATTAAAAGGATACGTGTGAAATGACTTTTGACGCATTGCGGATTAAAGGTATTGTGAACGGAATCTTCGGTGAATACAATGTTGACGATGTCGTTCCCGATGTGGCGCTTCCTCTCCAGCTGCAAGCCATAAATGTACACACAGTTGCTAAACACAAAGGCTAAACAATGTTGAATGCATAATGCTTGCCCCAAGGTTTACCGTAGTTTAGAATTATTACGCTAGCATTTCATCAGTTATTATAGTTCTAGAAGAATAAAAGCGCTACAATTTAACAATAAAATAACAAGAACCTTGTGGCGCTAAGTATGTAAATTAGAATAATACGGTACATTTCATATTTAACAGCAACATCAAGTCCAGGGAGAACTCTGAGATAAAGTAACTAATCTTGCTGTCTGAGATTGAAAATTAGCTGATGAGATGTCGAAATGGCAGGCGCCACTTTATGTTTAAATATTTAATAACATTACTATAATTGATCTAAACCTCACCTGTTGCTTATTATCCTTCGAGAATGGTAGCATAGTCGAGACGTGGAACATAATTTCGTGACCTTGATGCATCGTATAAATGGAATGGCTGCCAGTCATGTCACCTGTTACAACCGATACAATTAAGATCACTCAAGATAACACATTACACTGCGCAATTACAGTTTTAACAGAGTTTATTAGTTCATTTACCTACTAAGTTTACAATGTTAGGTATTCAAAACATGAATGTTACCTTTAACGTCTAGTCCGCCACGAAAACGATTCCATCCTCGTAATCGAATTTTGTCTCCCAATAGTGAAATAAATCTGTCCCATTTCTCGTCGCCTTTTTCTGGAAGATGTTAATATTTAAATGGCTTTTCTTAAATATATATTTAGTTTTAACGTTTATAATATATTTACCGTTTGATAGCATTTCGTCGTCAGTCTTTTGCCCAGGTTTCATTAGCATAACTCCTATTTTAAAATTTACAGATCCCTCCTGTTCTTCTAGTAGCAGAACGTCTTTTTGTAACTCAGCACATGTTATCTATAAGGAAAATATATTTATACATATAATGATTTTAGACTAGATCTGACAAGATGAGAAATGAAGGTGCGCATATGGCTCACCTCTCTTGGGACCTTGTCTACACGTTCCATTGCAGGAAATTGGCTCAGAATCTGCTTGACCGTTGGTCTCGTAGGAGCCTGCCCGCCGCCACTGCTCCACGCGCTTGGAGGCAGATAAATTTTATGCGCACCCTGTAAAGCAGTTTGAAGATACACAACAATTCTTGTTACTTGTTTTATATTACCAACCACTAAAACAGATAATTATTTGTTGCGAATCTTGGAGCTTTAGCTCGAACAATTGGTTCTTAACTTTAAGTTTTATTGCACACCGTTGAAACTAGAACAAAAGCGCTCGTTCGTATCATAAAATAAGTTTAAATAATTCGCGAATAAAACGGTAATGGAAACCGTGTAGAAGGCAATTCAAGTGCTTTACGACTTCCCACTTCAACAAATTAATTGTTTTGTCATAGTGGAAACTATTGTACTGAATATGTAAAAGGCAATATATTTTCCAATTTTATTGTAAGAGCGATAAAGGGGCTATAATTTAAAGCTGACGTGAGATAAAATTGATTGAAATCCGAGGGACGCATACCATAACTTGGTAAGTGGCAGTTCTCACCATTTTATTGAAGAGTATGGCTCGTAAAAGACCCGCGCCACCTTCCTGCACAACACTCAGCAGGTAGGGCTCCCTTGATCCATCCACTCCGATGTAATTCTGATGCACTGGAATTCAATATAGCCGTGTTTTACAATCTTAGTATTATTTAATACTAATTTCATCAATTACCATTAGCTAATGAAGGTTATTGAATGGTCATACAACAGGTATACATATATCTTGCGAGACTGAAGATAAGTGAGATGGATAATTCAGATATAAACGGTGCTAACTGTCGCAAACTTTGTGTACCTCAAAGCTAAAACATATTATTATATTATTGTGAAGTGGATCAGCCACATAGTAAACGTTTACAATTATATTTCGAATAAGACAATAAGTGTAAGTAAACTTTGCTAAGATAAACTCAACAAATTAGGAAATTAAATAAAAGGAATTGTCAAAATATACCTACTTCTGTTTTCATTTTAATATCTAGGTACCTACTTATTTTATTAAATTTTGGTTAGTTTTGTCATAATTATAACGAAGGTACAATTACTATGCTTCGTAAATAGAAGCCAGAAATTTTTAATAGTTTCTAACTTAATTTTAGGAAAGAGGTTAACGATTAATTTTAAACTAGTCTTCTTAGTTTTCTAACATATTGACACGGAAAAATATTTGTTCTTGTGGTAGTCTTGAATTGCGATTATTTATTATTTACTTGCGCGTCGTCATTGACCATGACCATAAAAGATATCGAGTTCTGCACGACCAGAATCATTCGAATGCAATTATGTGCATAAATAGCTTAAATATTGCAAATAAACCTGAAACCACCGCCTCACGCTAGCTTCAAAACACGACTACATTTCTGATTACTTTGACTAAACAAATATTTAGTCTAT
Source organism: Catocala nupta (assembly GCA_963675205.1). NCBI lineage: Eukaryota > Metazoa > Arthropoda > Insecta > Lepidoptera > Erebidae > Catocala > Catocala nupta. The sequence goes on from OY776079.1 coordinate 18,512,352, forward strand.
TAGACGCCTATCCTTTATTCTGTGTTGTTTTAGTTTCCTAAACAGTACGCAACCATTGAATTAAGTAGATTAAGCGGTGTCCTCTAAACCCACTTTGTTTATGCCGAGCAGAACCTCCTGCGTTGCCGGTAGTGTGGATATAACTAGACATTTTCCTACCCCTTCAAGTATGAGCTTGAAAGGTTAGGCAGAACTATATAACGCCCTCATTTCACCTGTTATGGTTATAGGTCCCACGTAACTGGGGTAATCCTATTATTGTGTACTGCACACAGTGCTAGACTCCGTGCTGTTTCTATTAATGGGACAATCTAATTTATATTCGTTTAAAGTTCAAGAAATTCTTTGTTCTATTTTAACCCTATTTGTGCGGTGGCAATCGGACTTATTGCCGCCTTACAGATAGTGTTTTGTTGAACTTGAACATAACCGGCGAAATAAAATCTATATTTAACTTTGCCTAACTCTTTGGGTTAAATAGTGATGCCATCGACACTCCTATTTAATGTCGTAGGGCTAAAGTAACCTTTTTTAAAAAAACCAAAAGCTGTTGCCTTAAATAGAAGAGGCTGCTCCAATCAATTATTTAGTTACAGTATGGAAAAGCCTGCTCGCTCGGGTTAGTATCATCTAGTTACAGAAAACCGTCGTAAGAGTGGTATTAGTGCTACTGTATTTTACCCAGCACGAAAGTGCTGGAGTCTTACATAGGTAGCATTCCATTCCTTTTCTTTCATATGATTCTTATTTTTCTCTCTGATCTTGGATCGCCAATGCGCGAGTGGTGGATACCACTGTCATTGCAAGCTATCTATATATATATGCTACGGTAAGTGCTTATCATCAGACGGACGTTATGTTTATTTACTAGCTTTATTACTTAAAACAAGTAAGTTAAGACTTCAAATAAGATAGTAGAGTACGTCTACTCGTACATAGTGTCTAATCTAATCTGAATAAAAAAATCTCAATCAATTTATATAAAATAATAATTTCTGCTTTGTATATAAAAAGCCAAACTTCGGGGCTCGGGTTTCTTCTCGGTGTGAGAAGGGCTACGCCATAGTCATGGTAATGTTATCTAACAGTATTCTATTTTCATACAAACGGTTGGAACGCGAGTCATACAGACCTACGCGCCTCGAGGTCGCTATGCACTTGGTTCGCAACCATTCGCGAATGCGCCGCAGCGATGAATGGACTGTGTGATGGTTTTGTAAGCAGTAAGCGTGCGACTTGTTAATATTTGATTGAAATAAGTACAAGTACTTACATTATTGTTATGGCAGAGTACAATTGTAAAGAAAAGTATTTCTAATTAAAGTTTTTATCTGAATGTGGATATTTTTTATACTATTAAATTTAACAATAAAGCTTTTCGTACGTCTCAGTCGAGGCGCAAATATTTTTCAGCCTCATATATATAAGGTTGTTTATTTATTAAATCTACTAATCAAAAAACATAACATGATTTTTATTGAACATTTCCTATTTCATTCACAACAAATTACATTTTATGAAATAAAAATTATAATATTTACTAAACAAGAAAAAACTCAAGTAAGTAGGTAGGTGATAGATAAAATTAAAATAGCATAGGTGGGCAACCCTCTCGCGTATTCGCGGATCGCGCGGCTGTAGGTAATTATTTCAAGGACAGAGCCGAGTTACAATACTGTTAGATATCATTACCGTGCCATAGTTCACACATGTTCGAAAACTTTATGCAGAACTCTCAGACAAACAGTTTTCTTCATGATGCTTGAACGTTACAACAAGTGATAATTTATTATTTAAAATTAACTTCTGACTTTTCAAAGTTATGGGCGTACCCATAACTTTAAAAGTCAGAAGTGTGTGCCTTGGCATCAAACTCAAGACCTTTGCGAGGTAGTCGAACAGTCACCCACTTTCGATAATATAGCCTCTGATTCCTTATGAAAATAATTTAAAAAAATTTCATCTGCCCAATTTTCTTATGTTTTAATAATATTAGAAAAGTAGAATAAGTTATAAGTACATCGAAAATACGAAAATATATTTTGTTTCATAGCTTAAATATTACCCCTATGCAATATATTTTTATTCGTAATTTGAACTTTGCTATCGTGATACAGGTATAGAAAAATAAATCTAGACCAATAAAAGCTAAACCCAGTTCAAAAATACTTCTACGCGCCGCGCGCCGGTACGTGCTCAAATATTTGAGACCTGAGATAAATATTAATAAACATATTCGAGTATCTGCGCTTGCTTTAAAGTGAGAAGGTATATTTATAAAAGTAGATATCTGTCTCACATATTAGACGTCTATTTGATAAAGGAATTCAATAAGTTGAAGCTCGCTTAGAGCTTGAGATCCAATACGCCTTTTATTTCTACTACAGAGCTCAATAGTTCTATTCTGATATTATATATTGTGTACCTATGTACTGGAACGTCTGATATTATATTTAAAAAGCGTCGAAGATTTTGTGGAACTATTTTCAATACATATTAGCTCTCTGTGATAAAATCAAATACGCGGTGCTAGACCGCGCCGCGACTCCACCGCCATTTGTCATTTTGTTTCGTGCGTAGACGTGTTTGCATTTTTCAAACATGCGTGACGATTTTGAAACCAACGTAAAATTCATTGAAATTGTACGAATGAATGAAGGATGTGTGAATGTATGGATGTAGAATGTGTGAAGGTAGCGTAGCCGCCCTCGCCTTGACTCTACATAAACGCCACGCCTCGACCGTGCCGCGACGCCGCGCCAACCACCGCGATCGTGCCTCGACTTACCAGTGGGCGACGCGCCTTAGTTAGGATGTTTCTCTTTCATTTGTATTTTTTTAACATCTTACATGATGGAAATACTCGGCTGTTTGGGAGGTATACAAAAGAATGTGTCCATCGTGCGGAGAGCCATAGAGGGTCTTGATGTAAAGTGCGATATATGTATTTAAAAAATACATTTGGCCTTTGCCTGGTCTTCTTCTTCATTAGCTAAAGGCAAAAACAAAGTGATAGATTTAATTCTATATAAATGTCACAATGAAGAATTTATATCTGCTCATTTATTGTTGAACGAATTTGCATTAAATATAATTTATTATGGTGAATAAGTATATTTCAATTGAAAGAATTTAAATATGTATAACGAATACAGAATTAGTTTCGCAATTAACATTGACGCAAATTGGGTGAAGTCTGGTAAAGTCATATAAGGTTTTTGGCTGGGTCGGCAAATGGTGACCAGAATTGCAATGATTGTTTACGTAGGTAAGTGGTATAAAACAAGTATATCTTTACAAACGAAAATTGCAGCTTGGTACATAAGATATCTATTAATTGCTAAGAATAGCAACGTTTAAAAAGAAACATCGTGTATTGAATTCGTCGCTTTTTATACGACTGTTGAAAACTTTGGACAAAGTCGCAAGTGTGTGCAATAATATTGATTGATATAGGTACTCATTGCAACAAGAGTCGTGGTTTACAGGTTGATATAATTATGTACTTACATTATATATTGATTTTTATGGTTCTTTTAATTTTTTTCATGCCTTTGAGTTCATTATGTTAAGAATAGTTGCTATGCAATTATGTTAAACTGCTGTTTGCTCTAACACACTAAACTTTATTATGGAATTCTAATTATTTCATTCAATTATTAAGTTTAATTTTATATATATTTATAAAGTGACTAATATGTATTGCATAGGCTGCCTCACCTTACACGTATGAGTTGTATAATACCAAAAGTCAACGAAATGAAGAAAAAAGAAAAAGAGTGGCCGTGAGTTTCTTGCAGGTATCTTTTCATATGCTAAACCAGAACTTAGCAATTACCCTAAACGTATCAGTAACTTTAGTAAACTCATTACTTTGATGTTCTTACGGCTTACTTTGTGATCTAAAGGATTTTTGACTTAAGGCTTGTACTACCACCTCCAGATAGGATTTATCTATGTATAAGATAAAAGTCTCACCATCTCTCTTCTTTAACCTAACATGAGTAAGACAGCATGCGATTTATTTTTCGAATATCTTTTACTTGTTAGTTGTAGGAGTGGCCATTAGACTACAAGTTTTATTCCTCTCGATAACGATGCATGTCGTCGAACAAAAACTGCCGTAAATTTAATAAAGAGTCTCAAGCTACAACGACTAAAAGAAACACATTTTTATTTAATAGTAAATAATTGGAGCATGTTTTGTAACTTAATATTGCATTATATGAAACTATCTATTCTCTCCTTGCTTGGCAGGACTCCTTTAGAATTGATGACATGTAGATGCAAGATAACTTTTTGGAGAGATTCTACCGTGATGTCATTCAATACTTATATTAAAATACTGTGACAGAGGTTTGCGTATAATAGATCGCCAAAGTAAATGCGGTTTCGATGATCCACCCACTAAAAACGAAAACCACACTGCAACTGGCACACCATGGAGTATTATTGCTCCATGTTTGAAAAGATCCACTTAAACTTTCGTCCCTTGAGCCGAAGGAGTATGTATGAACCAATAAACATAATAATATCAGTCCTGTATTAAGCAGTTCCACTGTTGGGCACGGGCCTCTTCTCAATGTGAGAAGGGTATATAGGCCATAGCCGTGACAGACACCACACTCGCTCAAGACAAAGAGGTCGGAATTCGCGTCGCGTTAATGTTAATCCCGTGGATCACCCTAGATCCACGTTGCCGACAACGCCCCAAGCCGAGGTCCGCGGTAGTCCGCCCTTGGGTGCAAACGTTGTCTAATTTATCTTACAACGGGTTGGGAGCCTTCTGCGCTCATCCACAGTCAGCGTAAAGTTGTCAAGGCCATCTGAGGCCAACAAATAATAAACAAAAAAAAATTACACCACGCTAGCCCAGTTCGCGAAATTCACATATCTTCGAGAATATTATGGAGAACTCTCAAACATGCAGGTTTCTTCACGATGTTTTCCTTCGCCGTTAAAGCGAGCTATAATTAACTATTTAATACGCACATTACTTTAAAAAGTCAGAGATGCGCGCATTGAAATTGGACCAGATACCTTTGCGCGGCAGTCCAACGGTCTCCCACTAGGTTATCACTGCTTTCATCCATTCATAAACCATTACACAAGATAAAATGACCTAAAAAGATAATGCCTGCACCTGAATTCTTAAGACCTAACATTATTTAAGTGTAGATGTTATCACATACCTTATTCGGGTGGTGACTTTCCTGAACAAATAAATTAAATGACGTATACGGGTGGATGTGAACAGGCTTACGTGGTCGCCGTCGGCTTAAGACGATTGTTTAAACTTCGGGGGATATCTGTCGCTGACATACGCATAATGACATTAGGCTTTATATAATTACACGACTGTCACAATAACTAAACCCTTTACATAATTTACTTTTCACAAATCTGAATGTTAAATGGGTTTATATTTGAGTAACAATAATATTGTTATATGGTTTACAGTTTAACAGAATACACCAAATCAAAGAACCTTTAATAGTCTATTGAATTGTTATGAAATTATTATAGCCTATTACGAAAGTTGTGTACCGCAATATGTCCAGTAAGCCATATTATAATTAATAGATACAATTATTATTCTCAATATAGGTAATAACAGTAGATACCTCGTATTATTTCTGAACTGTTTGCGACCAGAAACGATCTCACAAGCTTATTACGTCAGTCATATTTAACTCTCAAGTAATATTGTTCTACTATTAGATTCTATTGTGTATTTTCGATTCTTTGACAGAACGATTGTCACTAAACATTTTTTGGACAGCAAAGTGAATGTGGAGTGAATATGGAGAACACATCAATAATAAAAGCTATGATTGCCTTTGATCGACATCGGAATCGAATCCAGAACCAGAATGTCACAATGAGCAATTGTGCATACATTCAGACAAACACCAAATAGACAATGAGACAAGTAAAGAGTAATAAAGTATTCGAGCTGAAAACATTTGTTTTATGGCACCTAAAAGTACAAAGTTTATCATCAATATGATTCTTTTTAAATATAATCCGTGGATTATATTGATTTATAAAGAAATAAAGTGGAGTTTCAAGCACAAGCAATAGAATACTATTCTAGTTTTAAATTAAAAACTAATGAAGTGATTGTTAGCAATTTAATGTACTTATACATTTAAGTTCAAATTCCACCGATGTAGTAAGCAGGATTAACATTAGATACGCACAGAACTTGAACACCGTGACAAGTCAAGTCCCCGAGTAAGCTCAATTCTCTTGGAACTCGCAAAGTATTTAATCAGAAGTAAATTAAAGGAGCTAGAGAGCCACTAATCCGCAATGCCTTCTTGCAAACCGCCATATAACACATTCTATAAATAGACTAACGCTGTTTATTAAAGATACATGCACACAAGAGCTTCTAAGTGCGTATGTTTGCACTCCCTGTAGCATTAGTTTGTTAGTATGAAAGCAATGAAATATCTTTAGTAGAAATATTGTTTTCTTACTGTATAATTTTTATGATATTATAGTTAACTTAAACGCTTAGAACGGAATACTGCTACGTGCTTCTACTAGAGACGGAAGTAATAATATTATTTGTTTCGAGTAAAGAACGGCGCTAAGCGCAAACAGCATTGTCAGTTCGAGAAATAAGTGTCATATTTGTACTATGACGTGCGTAATTTTATATGTAGAAGTACAGTACAGAACATATTCTGTACTGTTGTCATAACAAGCGAGGCGTTTCTTGTAGAATATCTGTGAATACTAAGCATTTTTGTTATTTTAGCTTTACATCTATGTTTTGATATTCTTGTAATATTAAGGGTAAGTAAAAAAGGATTATGAGGACCTATTTTCAATAGAAAAGATCGTACTTATCCGAAGATGATTGAGCCACATATATATTATAATAACAATTGTTGCGTTGTTAAATTTGGTTTGTGTGTATAGTAACGGACGCTCCATCACTGACATCAAATCAAACAAATAACTAAATAAAAAGAAATAAATTGATTCCAGGGTTTTCAAGATACATACATATATGTCACCTGAATATTCATCGAATACTCGTAAATTTTATTTCGGTTGAATAGTTTTATAATTAAATACCACAGTATACAGGTATTCTTTTTATGGATTTGTAATATTAAGCTGGAATCTAATTTCTTGAAAATTTTATACTCATACGCATATATTACGATACTAAAAATGTATACACAATCATGTGTATAAATTTTTTGATAAATGTCGAACATTTATAGTATTGCTTATCGAAGCGTCAAATAAATAGTGTCTAGATTTCAAAATATTATAAAATAAAATAGGCACCTACTAGATTTATGACGCTGTAAAATGTAATGCTTTTTTGGAGATAAAACAAATATATTTGGCGTTTTAATTTATATAACTATTTTTGTAATAAAATGAAAATATTTAATTTGGTTTCGTTTCTATTGTGATTAATACACGTTAAAAAAATTTAACACTCAGCCGACCTACCTTTGTATATTGATCGTTTTATAATAAGGTTTTGTGTACTGGATAAACAACTGGAATGGACGACGTTCATTTATTAATATTATATATATTGCTGCTAAATAATTCTTATACTAACAATATAGGATAGCAAACTAATTAAATCGAACTTAAAAGATCTGTAATGGCTATTCATTTACTTAGGATGTTGCGCAGTATATTCACACAAGGAAGAAATAAGAAAAGTAGCTATTCTTAAATTTTAAGGCATCGAAAATTATTTAGCTTATGAGCCAATAATTTTCAACAATATAAATCTCTTAGCAGTAAGCCAACGCTATAACAAGATTGAATCTTTATCTAAAACAATTAACCAACGTCGGTTTTCTTTTTCGCAAAACTTTATACAAAATTTAAGAAATCTGCTAAATGCTTGCTAGAAATTTCGATGTTTTACAATTTTAGTCCACTTTTAGTGTGGGAAAATCGAGTTTCTTGATAACAATTAATTTATATAATATAATTTGTTATTTCGATAGATACGTACGTCTAAACTTAGATATAAAGTTAGTCGTGTTAAAGACGCAATTTGGTTGTAGAAAGCGAGCGCAATCAAACAATCTTTGTCTCCATCGTCTCTTCGAGAGATCTCAGCATTTAATCTCGATACTGTCAGGCTTTTGTGGCGGTAATTAAATAAAGTTTGTCGCTGAAGTTCCTTGCCCTGGATATCGATTTGTCCTGTAGGCAATGTTTGTAACTAAAGTAGTTATTTCAAATGTAACGTTCTAATTACTGTTTAAGGTTGTGAGCTGTAATACAGAGCGGCGGGGCGATGCAGTATAACCATAATATTGATTTTATGCCTCCATGGCGCAGCGATAGTGTATGCAACTGCTGTGCGTGAGGACTCGGGTTTGACACTCGTGTCGTACAATGTGTTATAGTGATCCTATGTAAAGAAATGCTCAATAGTAGCACAGAGTTTGTACCTGTCTGGTAGGCGACAATAATGTTCGCTGTATATTACGTGGGACTTACAATCATAGCTGGCGAAATGTGGTTGTAGTACTCGTCTGCCAACTCTGACGCAAATATAGGCGTGAGGCTACAAATTAATAAAATTGTTTAATATGGAACGTACATTAGTACTACATGGCTTTTGTCAATTTATACTAATATTATAAAGCTGAAGAGTTTATTTGTTTCTTTGGTTGAACGCGTTAATATCAAAAACTACTGGTTCGAATTGGAAAATTCGTATGTTGTTGGACAGCTTATTTATCGAGGAAGGTTATAGGCTATATAACATCACGCTACGATCCACAGGGGCGGCGCAGTAATCATAAACGCGGGTGAAACCGCGGGCACATCTAGTAACTAAATAAAGCTAAGTTTAGCCGCGCCGGCCCGCTCTCACTAAAGTCAGTGGCAGTCCAGTTCCGTTCAGTGTGGTCTTACTTTAAAACTACAAATACAGTTTAAAATTATGTGTGTCGCAGCTTAATAAGGATGTGCCACTATTCTGACAAATTAGCATACTCCCACTACCACATACGTATTTGCCACGCAGCATAATTTCACTTTTAAGAACTATTTAGTTACATGTTATGCAGCAGTTCATTTGCGTTAAAAGCTATTTAGTGGATTCAGTGTAGGGCGTAGTTAACTATTATTTTGTAATTAGGTTTCTAATTACGATTAAAAGTAATTAACTACATGTAGTTATGATTACGTGTAACTTAACTACAGTAATCAAACTCCATGAAGTAGTTGTTAATTTAATTGCTGCAGTTATAATTACTGATCATTTGAGTTCTAAGACCATATGTTTTGCAATTAAATAAACATGTAATGCGTTGTAATTATAGATTTATTAAAATTGAATCTGAATCTAAAATTAATTTAGAAACTGAATGTGGCTGTTTAAAAAGTATCTTCAGTTTATTTCACGTACGCTTATTTTCATGAATAATTAAATACCTACAAGGTTTGCAGTCGTAAAGATGTATCCACTATCCAGGTGTCCAGTAATTAATGGATAACCTGGAAATGTCTTATAGTGGAACTGATGGCCGTTCAGAAAGAAATATGAAAAAAATCTATCCTAACTACTACCTGAGATATGTTTTTTTTAAATTACCCTGTATAACTTTCTTGTATACTACGACCATAAATGAATGAAATTCATCGGTTTTTTGTTGTTTTATTATTAAACACTAATTATGCTAATAGATAGACAGTCAAAAGTATGCTATGCTAATATAGCTTGCACTTTTTAATATATATATTTTTTATTTTTTTTTTCATTTTTTCTGAACGGCCTTCGGTTCTACTATAAGACATTACAAGGTTATCCATTAATTACCGGACACCCTGTATATTATTATTATTGCGTTGATTGACATGTAATCAAAAAATTGACATGTAATGAAAACTTTACTAAGCGAACATTAACTTAAATCAAATTATTTACTAATGAAATAAAAAAAATACATTTTGGCTAATCATTGAAATTAGCCTTTCAGTACTACACGTTTTTCGAACATTTTATCCGACAGCTTGGGGACTTGTGGTATTTAGGATGGTTTATCATAGTTGCATATGAAAACAGTCTTTCCACTGGAGCCGAAGAAGGTAAACGGGTATTGTGATTTATAAATTATTTTTTCACTTCTGGATTTCTATGAAAAGTATTTATTAGGTATTTAGGCAAAGCTCAAACTCGCGCGAACACGACTTGCATTTTATTAAGTGTGTAGTTATAAAAAGTAATCTCGTAACCGTGATTGCAACTACAATTAGTAGTTAGTAATCAAAATGTTCGACTACTTTTTACGATTATTTCATGAAGTTTATTATTATGATTACTAACTACTTTATGTAGTCGTAGTTAGTAATCAGTAATTAGATTACATATTTCCCAACATTGGTTGTGGTTTCTTTTATCGACAAAGCAGACAAACACTATTTTTATTACGACAACTATATAGTACTGCGATTAAACCACCTACGCGATTATGTTGCTTATTATTTAATGTGCATATGTAAATTGCGTGTTGTATACGCATAGATACAGTTGGTAATTGAGTAAGAGTAACAGATCACACTAACAATAATATGTATGTAATGCCGATCAATGTAATGTTGAAAAGCCACATACGAAAATTCTTTTTATACATATGTCTATCCTATCGGCAGTTGTTTATGAATCTAGATTAAAAATAAGGATATATGTATACGTATTTGTATATAAATTAGTGTGGTTTGTTACCCTATCTTTATTACTGGCTGTACAGGTGTTGAATTGAATTTAAAGTATTAAAATTAATAAAAGATTCTTTACAAAGGTTAGTGAATATAGTAAATTCTTAAAAAGGGACTTAACTAAACTAAGATATGAATTGTGTAAAAGTACTCTTCGTTATAGAAATTGCTACATAATGTCAATAAAAGTTTATAACCCTATCCCTCAAGTAAAAAGAGAACTGCCTGTGCAGCAATTCTTCTTTTCTTTTTTAATTGAATAATAATTATTATTATAGTTTGTTTTCAATGTTTTTATTTCTAGAAATAATATTAAAGTTACAAAGCACCTAACTGTAAACATACTTAAGTAGTTAAGCACAGGTTGAAAATTGTTAATACTCTATAAAATGTGATATAATAATGTATGTATATACTAGTCCTAAGCAAATATGCATGTATGTTATAGGCGATGTGTCGGGCTGTTACTCGATGTCACCATCTAATGTACCTACCATATTATTGGCGAATATCTTTCTTTCTTTCTTTAGCCGCATGATTAATTGTATAGTCAGCGAAATTGACATGCATGCCATACATGTATAGTCCCTATATTCTCTAAAGATAGAATATCTCCATATTTTGCCATTTCATTGTTTTATATCCTACGTAATAGAGAGTGAGGCTATGGCCACCGAACTCTATTTTGGACCCTGTGCAGAAAGATTTTTGACAAGAAAAACCAATAACTCTTTGCCCGATTCGGGAATTTAACCCGATACCTCATGCACCGGAGTCGCATTGACAACTGTTGCATTACCAAGACAGAAGCTTTAAGATGTTATGCAGCTATAATAAATCAATAAAGGCAAAGTTGTTTGCTCTTAAACGTTTTGGTTAGAAACATCACACACGCACGCACGATAAAAGCTCCTATCGAATATCGTCGATGAAAACGCCAAACCCTTTCAACAAGCTTTTAAAGTGATTATGGAGCTCGTAAAACTTAGGTGAACGTCCTGTGTTATGTAAATATTTAAACAGGAGCTACCGTCTGTCGATATTTATTACTGTAGACCAAAAAAATGTTTATTTATGGCATGATTTAATGGCGGTAACTACCATTTACCTTGTACTAATAGTTGAGTACAATATTGGAGTCGGCGGTGCTTAATCTGGACTCGGTGTGATAAACAACTTCGAAACAGGTGTATGTTAGTGCATTACTTTTATAAATTTCTATTTTATAAAAGCTTTCATAAAGTAAAGGATGCTTTATGGAAAATTTAATGATTTCAGTCATTGTTTGATGTTATACGTGACTGATTAGTTAGTCCTAGGTCAAACGTTTACGATTTTTTGTAGTTGATAGGCCTGGATGCTATTTCCAAAAAAAGTGTAAAGATTGTTTCTTTTTAAAAAACTGTCAGTAGTAATAATGAGTTAAAATGTGCGCAATAATGTCACGTGGATCTAAAACAGCTGAAGAAATGTGTGAGTAATGTGCCTCTGCCTATCTCAACAGAGATGTATCGGCGTGACTAAGTATTATATAGTATATAACGTGTGTATATTGTATGTAAAACGAAAGCGTGATTAAATTTGAGTAGCGTCTAGGGTTCCCTACGAATAAAGTATAGGTACCTATCCCGAAATTCTAATGAAAATTAATGGTTCGTAGCATAAGTAGGTACAGATATTGATGAAAAAGCTCCGCCTGGGGTTTCTGTACCTAACTCACGCAAGCAGTAAATAATGATCCGCTTGAAAATAAGTTATTTTATATTTATGTTCGTGTAGTGTTTTGGAGAATTTTGACACTGTAATATAGTATAGTAAAAATGATGATTGGATTGGATTCAAGCAATGGACACAAAATACCAAGCCACGAAAATTTGCCTCATGCTGTAATCGAACTCACAAAATTCGGAGCATTGACACCAGTTACTTCTTAAACCTCTGCGCCATCCACTCATAAAATATATTTTTATTTTGCATTATGCCAACAGTGACATAATTGCAAAAATGTTGCCGCTAACTAGGCCAAAATGGCGGCGGCTAGAGTCAGTGAATCGTAATAAATAATTTGTTCAATAACAATACTGTCACAAGCATCTGGCCTTTGTTGAATATGACAGAACAAAACCCAATTCTACAATTGAATGAGCGCAGAGACACATTAAAACAAAAGAAACGAAGAGGTAATTTATCATTGTTATTTTTTAATTTATAATCTAGTAAGTAACATATTCAAATTTGTGGTAATATTTATTTAAGCTATGGCATTCAGATTATTTCACAGATCGGCATTCGTAGTTGATTTTTTATTAATAGAATATTTCTATGGTATATTTTTCGCCCCTATCGAGAATTATTAATGTGGTTTCAATCAATCAAGGCGGGACAATATTTTGCAATAACAAATAGTAGTTCTGAGTTCGAGTGCTTTTTGTGTCCGTTATTCAATGTTTTAAAGTACCTAGTAACACATGAATTATGCCGAAAGTAATAGGTGTTTTTAATAAAAGAAAAGATAAAGTGATGTGATAACTGAATGCATTTATAATTCTTATCCATATTACTTATATTATAATTGATTGTGTATAATTTCTTGACAACCCATACATAAATAAAAATACATGAAGATAATTTGTCCGTAAGACTTTACTCTTACGTAAGATAAATAGTCTAGCAAATATGGATTCGGCATTTAGACTTATACTAAAAACGACTATGTCATGCTGCTTCAGTTTATAAAATTCGTATAAAGTAGTATAATTTCAATATAAGAAGGGATTCTTCTGCGAAGAAGAAAGTTAAGTTAAGAAAGTTTTCTTAAGTTAAAATGCTTTCTTTAGAAGGATGTGTATATCACTACACATCTTTATGAAGGTTCGCACTATAGCAGCATTGTCTGTTTGCAGTTTAAGCTTCGATGTGTACTTTTATATCAACATTTTTGGCGGTAGGACAGAGATGGATACTATATTTATGTTTGACTATCTTTAAATAGATCCGGGGAAACATGCGGCGCAAGTCTTGTAGGAATAAATTGTGTTGCTATTGTTTGTATTACATAGGCAATGTCTATCTACTAAGTAAAAGTGCTATGTATTCCGTAGCTATTGTTGGAGTACATACTATTATATTATTTTGATACGATAGGATTTCTGTCACATTAAATTAATTGCGGTAGAGTATTAGCCTAATAACCGCCCGCTTAAGGTTTTGCTATTGTATTTGCGTCACCAACTTGGCTTGGGTTTAATTAGTTAAACAGCGTATAAAAAAATAATATTTATTATAAATATTATATCTTATTATAGCTTAACAGAAATAATTTACTTTTTAAATTTTCCCTCGAGTTATAGTCCAAAAATATAACAATCAGAGGAAAAGTCTACACTATATTACATTAATTTTCGTCTTATTCAATATCGCATGCAGCATTAGCTGACATTGGCATATCTTTAATGTACCCGTGTAGCCAGTTGACATACAGACAATTCGCGCTAAAGCAGACGAAATGCCTCTGCGATCTAATTTGATCGCACTAAGGAAGAAACAATATTGTCGTCAATATTGTTACGAACACGAAGTTTTCGTGTTCGTTCTCATATAAAGTTATCTTGTAACCTGTAGGTGTATAAAAATATCTCGAGCGGTGAAAACGGAATTTGTTTAACACGTTGAACTTAATATCTGCTTGTCTGAGATTCGCAGTCTAAGTTTATACAGAAGCGCGGCGGCGGGAACTTTACAACAGACTACTTTCGTCATCCCTAACCTACTAGAGTTCTTGCTGCGATATTAAATTTCCTTTACAGTGATAACTTTGTAAGCAATAGACTTTAGGAAATTGATATTCTTTACGAAGAAATCGTTAATTAATCTAGTTTTTCAAAGACTTTGGGTTCACGTTAATCAAATGGGTTGTTGTTGATTAAAAATCTTCAGGTATGAAGATCATGATTTATTAATTGATTTTATAAGCAGTCTTCTTGAAAGGTATAAAGAGAAGACTTACATTTAAATATAGCTTGGTATTTAAAATTTGCTTAGTTTTCATTTAATTATTATTCAAAGGCACGTCATAAAGTCCATCGCATTAAACGACGTTTAAAGTGATGTCACAGCCTGGCAAAGCATTTTAAAATTACGAGGGATAATAATTAAACGTCTAATAATAATTCATTAGTGCTTTTTAAAAATACTTATATCAAAGGTGATGCTTTAAATAAAAGAAAGGCGTCGTGAAAGACCTTATGATGATTCTGCGTTACCCGATAATATGAAATTGATAAAATGTAATATAAATTAGTCGTCTTATTATTAGTTAGATATCATTTGATAACTGCAATATGACTGTGATTTTGGTTTTCCTAAGTCTTCTGTCAAACCTTGTGCGAGCTTCTAATCTTGCTAGATAATCCTGTACGTTCGCTTTATAATAAAGGAGTAATTGTTATATCAAAGCGCAAATCGAGCAAAGCGATATCTCTACTATAAGAGATATGTAGTTCATAGAACATTTGAGGGAGACTTACATTCCATTAGACTATTATACAGCCGTCATAAGGGAAAAAGACGAATGTATCAAAAATTTTTTTCGAAATCTGGATTTTTACGTGTCCTACGAATGGGTAAAAAAGACGCATCTGCCAGTAGGTATATTTATATAAAATATTTTTTATTGGCATATACCTCTTTTTTCTTATGACGGCGGTGCACCTGACAAGTGAGATTTACACTGGATTCCTAACATTAGTAACGCAGTACATCTGCATCACAGTATGATATACGTAATTACATTATATAGATTTAAATATAGCTATAATAAACATGAGAAAGATAGAAAATATTTTTATTTGTATCTCCATGACACCATACAATAATAATAATAATAATATAATAATATTCTATCACATACACACAACACCATCTATATATGATACTAGATAATGGATAAACATACATATATACTTTTTTTTTGTAAATACATGCATATTATACATAGAAACACCCAGACCAAGTCAAACATCCATGTTCATGCACACAAATGTTTGACTTGTGCGGGAATCGAACCCACGACCTCAGCCGTGGCAGTCGGTTACACTGACCACTATGCCATCGAGGACGACAATGAAATATAAACATATACAGCACAGTCTATCAATGGAGGCCAAATTAGGTACCTACTTGCGTAAGGTAATGTAACGAATGGTAATCCGACACGACCGGAGACAGATCAGGCGCAGGAGAAACGTCTTTTCAGTATGTAAGCAATTACAACAGGCGAACAGCAATCGCCACATGCTATATGACCAAACAAAATTTATTTTGGTTTTATTTGTGGATACAATACACAACAATTACCGCTCACCTATTGCAATTGTTCTCTTCTTCTTAATCAATAAAAATAGAAATGAGTGTGTTGTGTAGGAACTGCTGCATTGTTCAGTTAGGTATTGTTCTTGATTCCACCTCTTAGGGAATCATTAATTAACTTGCGCTTCAAAGCCACGTGTATCCTTTCATTCCTACAAACTAGTGGGTATATGCTGCAGATTTTCGACAGCAGTAACTCAAATAACATGAGCTTGTTTAAAGTTAGCCCATTCAAATTAATGTATAACAATTGGATTGCCACCGAGGTTCTGGCTACACGTGGCATCTAATAATGCAAAATTATTTAACAGTAGCATTTGCTCGTGAATACCTACGCGTGGACTACAGGCATTTACTTGGAACTTACTATGTGTTATATTTCCGTGTGTGTATGAGTGAGATCAAAATTTATGTCGCATGTATCGTCTATACTACTAACTTATTTTTTCTCATTATCAAATGATAAGAAAATATCACCTAAGAGAGTAACCAGTTATTCCTTTTTTTTACCTTAAACCGTGTGCAGTTATTTATGTTACATATGACCCATTAACGACATTGTGTATATATATATATACTAATATTATAAAGAGGAAATTTGATTTTTTGTTGTTTGTAAGGATTTAATTCAAAAACGAATCAACCGATTTTAAAAAGTCTGTCACCATTTGAAATCTGGCATAAATCATCTATAATCATTTCCTTTTGAAATATTTTCATCATAACATTAATTAAAATTGTATCTAACTATTGTTTATGAAATTATTGTACCCATAACATAAAAGTACTTTTCTGAGATACCCAATTAATGATAATTTCAATGATGATGTTTTTGAGATTTTATTATTTATTCTTAGAGTAGAAATCCCTGTTCTAAAATAATAGATTTGTCACTAAAACTTGTGCTCAGTTTTACTTTCTTTGTCACTAGACCATACCTATTAATTACATGCTATTATTGAAAAATAGATTCATTGACTTTAAATTAAGTTAGTTCTATAGCAGATACGTATATAAATAAAAGCAATCACCTAAAGGGCTAGAGCCAAATAGTGCGCTTTAAAACAGAAGATACATACATAGACTCGATACTCATTGATACAAATCCTCACTATTCTACACAAGTTACATTTGTTTTCATAAAATGAAATTTCATACGTTATGTTTACGTTTATGTTTTATACAAAGGAAGGTTTAGTCGCTAGAAGTAATATCTTACAGGCATCCTTTTAGGCAGGCAGTTATTGACATTGCATTATAATCTTATTTTGACATGACTTTAAAATATATGCTTTATTAGGTCTACATCACCTGAAAATTATGATTTTAAATATACATATATGCTACTTATAATTATAAATTCTTTGCATGTCGGGTAAATTGGCGAAATATGTGAACATTTTTTATGATGTACATTTTAACAAATTACTACCATGTTTCATGGTAATAAATAATGATTTCATTTAATTTCCTAATTTAGTTCAACACACTACTATTATTGAACTTTACTACTATTAAAACTATTTAATTAAATTAAAACTATTTATATTTAAGTTTACACTTTGCCCCGACGCGCAACGTTTCGGTTGCTTTACAGCAACCATGTTCACGGGGAGACTAAGATGGTAGTTGTCTCAATCTTAGGATGGAACTTAAAAGATAATGCAGGATTACTTTACACGTTTGATGATCAAATGATTACATCCTATATTATGTAGAATCTCGGTATAATATTATGTTGTTATGTAGCAACAAATTTACATTTGGAGTACTCACATCAACTTTTTTTAAATGAAGTGGCTGCCTTATTGACAATAAATAATTGACCTGTCTTTAAAAGGCGAACATACGTAACACATATACGATTATTAGTAATTTAATAGGTGCTACTTGGCATAGAGCCCAGAAGCACCTTTTATATACGCATAAAAACATTCAAAAGTGATTTAACAGATGATACCTAAAGTTTCACCCACTTACTAATTATTTATATACAAAAACTAAATAAGTATACTTTGAATTTCATGATTCCAGGAATGTCACAGTGTTTCAATGGATCAGTTTGTCACCGACTAAATATACGATGTTTTGTTGATGCATCATGATATTCAGTGATTCTAAGATTGTTATATACTAAGACTGGGTACCTAGTACTAAGTTATATCAATGTTATAAAATTGTTATCTCGTACTAGTATCAATATCACAACTAGTTTATACTGAGTGTGCGCTGATACTCATAAGTTAATTCTGCTCATGGGTATCGGAGTTTAACCAAACACTAATGATCAATAAATTTAGTTTTATCCGATTATTCTACCTTTTTAGTGTTATTGTACAACCTCCTAAAATTATTTTTATTTTATAAAGGAATATACTTAAATATACATATATACTTATACTGCCAAATTATTCAGTATCTATCAAATTGTAATGCATTGTGTTTTTTACAACTTAAGTTTAATTTACTCAAAACTTGTTCTATAAAACTTCAGACCAGAATAGTTTGATTGGTGGAACACAGAGTAAATAAAATTTTCTCAGAACCACGTTACTAAGAACTACATTGTATTGATTTAATTGTGTTTAAAGGTAAAATACGAGATGTAGTCCGGGAATCAAAGAAACAAAAGGACGGCTGGCTTCCGTGGTTCAATTTCATTTAGCAAACAAGATTTCCTCGTCCAGGAAATTACAATTGTTTTCTTATTTCCCTCTGTAGTTCACTCTCTAGGCATCGTAGTGGAGTGGATGTTAAGGTATTTACTATCACTCACTTTGTCTATTTATGTAGCTCCATTGTATATATATTCATTAATGCCCTTTCAATAATTCATAAAATCTACGAATGAATAGAAAGTAGATTGTGTTTATTACTTTTTTATTTGTAGTTGTTGTTATGGGACGTTATTTAGATTTTTTGATAAAGGATATAAATGATTTTGCAAAGTACATAACTTTGTTTACTAGGAACGTTTTAATTAGTATCAAGCGTCGCTACGCTTGAATCGCTATTCACAAACCTATTTAATATATCAAAAGAAGAGTTACTTTTTTAATTAAGTTATAACCAATATATGAGATAAATAATCACTGCTTACTTTAACGTTATAAGGCAACACTGCATATCAGAGAATGTCCTCTACAATTTCCTCAAAAATGTGGTAGACTCTGCCCAAATCATTACGTAACTAAGAGGAGACTCAAGTCTACTTATGAGATAGTTAATAAATAGGACTGGTATTATTTTTCAATATCAGTACATACATTCATGAACATTACGTTTGTACGTTTTTATCCAATAAGAATAATCTGATAAATTACAACCCATAACAATCATAATAGTATATGATACAACCCTCAAAATTATCATCCTAAGAATACAAACATTGAAATCGCTTAAAGAAATTAAAAGCTAATACAAGTAGGTGTTACTGAATAAACATGAAAAGCTGTTCGGTCAAAACTAATATAAATATCTGCTTAATGTTATTCATTTAGGTAAATTGTTTGTCCAGATAGGCGCAAACAAAGCTTTTTATTGAATATGATTAGCATTTTATTAAGGCAATAAATTTTAGATCCAAGGATACCAAAATATGGCAGCGGTTTATTCGGCCCTCATAACTTTAGGGACGAGAAAATCGCAAAGTTTTATGTAGATACCTCTACCTCAAGGTCTTGAAACCTTTTCATTTACCTAAGTGAAAAGAAAGGATTACGATGATAAAACTTCGTTGTGGTATGACACCGAATATAAAAACTTAGTACATTTGGTATGATTTTTTGAACAGGGATCGCTATATTGTTTGTGTGCATGTCATAGTAGCTTAACAATTATAAAATTTTGTTTATAGCGTGACAAGCGCATCTTCTCTCGATTGATCTCAGGGTAAAATAAAGTATAAAAGAAATGGTCACTGAGTGAAATGGTCACCAACCCCGTGTCCATTTTTTTTATAAAATTTTCTCAGGACCACCGTACTAAGAACTAAATCGTATTGATTTAATTGTGTTTAAAGGTGAAATACGAGATGTAGTCTGGGAATTGAAGAAACAAAACGGACGGCTGGCTTCCGTGGTTCAATTTCATTTAGCAAACAAGATTTCCACGCCCAAGAAATTACAATAGTTTTCTTATTTCCCTCTGTAGTTCACTCTCTAGGCATCGTAGTGGAGTGGATGTAAAGGTATTTACTATCATTCACTTTGTCTATTTACGTAGTTCCATGGTATATATTCATAAATGCCCTTTCAATAATTCATAAAATTTACCTATTTTTATTTACCAGACCTTTGTAGGTCTAAGAAGAAACGTCTCCTTGGAGCTATAAAAAGAAATGAGACGCTTATCGATGTTAATCTATGATTGTCTTCAAATACACTATGCTCTCTTACTACCACTTACAAGTATGAAGCCATTAAATACTAATCTATACTTCCTTGTCCAATTATTAGAAAATAATAGTAAATGTTATAAAAAAAAGATTTGTTACTTCTGCGTAAAGTTTTTTTTTAAATTATATTGCTTGTCAATATGGTGAACAGTCATGTGATCCAAGAATAGTGGCCTCCGGCCACACCATCCTCATAGCAGCCGAGGCGATGTTGAGGTCCTTACTTAGACGGCCTGGAAAGGTGCTTTTTCACGCCCCGCATAAAGGACCTAGGATTGGTGGAAGAAGGAAACAAGTGCCTTGACAGAGAATTCCATGCCTTGATTGTTCGGCAGAGGTATGAGGATCCAAACTTGTTGGTGTCCGCTCTATTCGACTCCACCGTGTAAGGATGACATCTGAGCCCAGCACGCATTGTTCTGGATAGAAAAAGGGAGGACGGGATAAGGTGGTAGGTATAATAACTCTTCAGAGCACTCCCCGTGGTATATTCTGTAGAAACATGACAAAGTGATGGATGTATTGCAAATTTTGAAAATGTCTATTTTACGTTGCTCTCTCGGTCTTCACGTTGTTAATATCCCTTTGATTACTTATAGCTTGCAGGTATTTATTGCTCTAGCAGCCTAGCTTAGCTTTTCTTTACCATAGTCTTATTAAACCTCAGATATGTGGCTAGCTTTGACGATGGTAGTTTGCTCTGATTTCGAATGAAATATCGAGTACACTAATAAATTTAATTTGAATAACTTTCAACCTATTGTGTCTGGTCGCCAGTGTACCGCTGTGACTCACTTAATGGGTTAACAAGTCCGAGACGTTCTTGACTTCTGTATAAACAGAAGTCAAGAATGTCTGCGACTTGTTCAGAGCATACAGAATGATTTCAAAAATGTTACATAACCCTAAAACTGTTACAGTGATTTTTTTAAGTTTCGGTCTTTGTAACATATAATGAGTATGAAATGATAGCTACAAATGTAACACTTACTTTTGCCGAGGAAGTATTTGAAGTACCATCTCGTTTGAAACTCGGGATTCTCGAGGACAGGTGCGCTGGGCGGCCCGAACAACTGCGGAAAAAATAAGTATTATGTGCTTGTAATCATTTTTTACAGGCGTATTCGCAACAAAATCTTATCAAGTCAAAGATAAAACCACAAAATAAGGAGTACTACTAAAAGTTATTTGCGGATTTCAAGCATTGGGATTGAACAGATAAAGATAGGACACAGGGATATATCCAGTAAAATCTAGGATTTATTTTAATTTGAAAGAAGAAGTGCTTTTGCTTACAGACGATCGCAATTAAGCAATTTCCGTTTGTGTACCTGCGATCAGTATATTGATGCGATGAGATCAGTAGTATACGCATGCCATTGTAATGGGTGGATCGTAACCTAAAAGAAAATATGGCGTCTATGATAGTACCTACGTCTTTGTTTGTGTTTTACCCGGCACTAATGTCATAATCTTTCTCTTTTCAGCTTCACTATACCTCTTTCTATATAATGCAGGCAACATTTGCATGGATCAACGGTCAAATCTGGACCGCAGCAATACTGTTTACTTTAAACTCCATCATAATTCGGACTGATGTATGTAACTTCATAAATTAAAGGTCACTTAATCCACGACTGACTTTGAAAAAGTTAATTGATCTCAAAGTATAACATAATATTGGCAGCATGCCTATTAGCTTTTAAAAGATCCAATCAATACTGGGTGACCAGTCATTTAAATTTTGTCCACGTATAATTGGTTGACTTGAACGATGCGCAACCAGATACTAACATCTTAAATGGTCTGAGTAACCGATCAGTTACAAGACTAAAACTAACTTTTAAACTATCGTGTAGCAATATCCATACGTTGTGTGCCTACACATTACACATTTACGAATATTGTACAAATCTCAGCTTTGCTAAAATGACGATGCATTTTGGTATTTGTAACTACTAATTTGAAAAGATGATCATTTTGACAGGATATTATAAATTTAAGGCAAAGATAGAGTTTTAGGCTTTAGCTTCTGTGAAAATCCCTTATTTTGTATGTAAAATCTCATAATACATGCTAAGTTTGCCCCATTTGTTTTACTTGAAATGTGATTTCAGCGCAGCGCTATGTTGCACTTTGCTGCTGCTACTAATTAGCCTCTTTTGGTACGAGTTCTAATTTTCTAAAATGAAACAATCTAAAGAGAACGAGAAACATACACAGACATAAATTGAAGTACCTAAATAAATTATCAAAATTCTCATACGCTCTCCGTGAGATTAAAAAAACAACCGATCTCAAAACAGCGTTGGCCACATACTATGCGTATGCCCACGCTTGGCTACAATATGGAATAATCTTATGGGGAAATAGTACAGATGCACCCACATTATTTACAATACAGAAGAAGCTAATCAGCATCATAGTAAACATTGACGAAACAGACAGTTGCAAGCCCCATTTCCAATCTCTAAAAATATTTACTTTGCCTAGCTTATACTTATATGAAATATGTAAATTTGTCCGCAAATATCCGGAATTTTATACTAAAAGGGAAGACATACAAACAAAAATTCTATTAAGGCACAAAAACAGACTTAATCTGCCTAGCTCACGACTAAATATGCACTCGACCAGCACGTTTGTAATGTCTATAAAAATATACAACAAACTACCCGATAAAATTAGGAACATAAATAAATACAACAGTTTTACTAATAAATTAAGACAATTCCTCATAAACAAAAGCTATTACACTATAAACAAATACCTAAATGACAATTGTAACTACAAATATATTTCACGGATCCACCAATGACTTGTAAATAAATTGATATCAATAATTGATTATAAATTAATATGACATCTAATAAAGTTAATATGATATCAAAAATAATATGACATATAATAAATTAATATGACATTTAGTAAATCAATATAACATATAATAAATTAACATGACATTTAATAAATTAATATGACATTTAATAAATTAATATGACATTTAATAAATTAATATGACTTTTAATAAATTAATATGACATCTAATAAATTAATATAGCATTAAATAAATTAATACGACATCTAATAAATTAATATAACATATAATAAATTAATATCATAAGTATATAATTAATAAACAAAACAATTTGCAAATTTAGAATATATTTATTTCAGACTTCTTGATTAATTGTTTATTTTAACTAGTAATGATACAATATTAACTCAGTGGCTTCCTCCTTTCTTCTATCTGCTTGCCGTGCCCGACAGGGTCCATATTTGATCTTTTGTATTTTCTTGTAACAACATTTATACATATGGAGAGCAATAAAGCATTGAAATTGAAATTGAAATTCAAATAGTCTCCTGCCTATATCTCTAGACCCTATCTAAGGCATAGATTTTTCGACAGACTTTTTAAAATTATAATTGTAAAAGTGCAAATTAAAGTTATTATTATAATTTCTCCGCTTAATATATTTGCAATGAGTCTATTGCATTCTACCGGGGTACATTCCAGATTCCGTAATGCTACTCCAAGACAAACCTAATAACATTTCGCTTGAATCGGGAATCGCACTCAAGTCTTCATGCACAGCAGTTGCATTCATTACCGCTGCATCTCCAATGCAGTCATGTCATATATATGTATGTAAGAACATGTTATGTAAATATGGCACATCCTATGCATACTGTGCAGTGAGACAGCATGTTGAATGAAATAAAATCGTGTCAATATTAAAATGACTGTCTTGTTTCCGTGGCATACGTTTCTGCTTATGTCTTCGTGATATCATGAGATTTTGATTTAAGGCAACATGTTATTAGGATTTTCTGTTAGAGAATTCACAGTAGCAGTAAGTCTAGCAGTATAACAGGTAGATAGCCAATAGGTGCGTCCTTATTATGTTACACTAAAGAGGCTTCTAAATGGCCAATATTTAAACCACAATATGCAGCTACAGTACTTTCAGCAAAAGTCCAGCCATCTAAGTATCATTTTAATGCGTCGGCCATGCTCAACATAGTTGTCAAGCTATACCGGGGTAATAAGCAAAATATTGTAGTTCATTGCATATTATAGTTTATACTGTTGGTAATTTTGCATGTTACTGAACTATATTGCGGCCCCACCGTTTGTAGTAAAATAAGGTCCTTTAAAAACATGTGGGAAAATCATAGCTGGTGTATGTGGATGTTATTCGTCTCTACTTACCCCTTCGAGGATATAGAGGTGTGAATCTATGTATACATGAATCCAAAAATATAAAATTTTGCCATCAAATGAATTTACTTATATAGATATGTAAAGTTATTACGTGTTGCACGAAATTAAATTGTAGCTAACAAATTTAATAACAAATATTATTAAAGGACCAGGCATTTTCCGTTTCACTAGAGTTGTAATTATAACGTAGCTTTAGGATATAAATTAAGCCTTATATATTTGTAATAAAATGACGGAGAACTTTTTTATGTTCGCGAGTTTTTGCCTCTCACAAGCACTCGACAGATCTCTTTATAATTGGGTAGGTACTGGTATCGCTTATTAGGTAGCGAGCTACGTACTCAAATTCTAAGTGGATAAAGGATATTTCCATATCGATATCGCTCGGTAAATTGAGAGAACATGTTAATAGTGCGGCTCAATTGTCGAGTACCTAAATATTATAGCTGTCGTTACAGCCACTAGTGTAATAGTATCGAGCGGAGCCTCCAATTAAATTTCTCTTGCGTGGTATACAGAGAAATGTAGTAAATATAGATATAGCTCGAGATATGTTTAATAATAAAATTATCTTAGAGCAATCTTCAACAGGCGCCTCTTGTAATAAAAAGTTGTCGTTGGCATCGACTGCGTTTAATCGTCGTAAAGTTTTATTCTAAATTTAAATGACTGGAGTTGTTCAACTTAGATAAATTTATTAGTGAAACGTCAGCTGATTTTCATTTTACAGATAACGAATCAAGGTTGAGCAGTTTGCAAATTGTTTAAATGTAAATATTGTATTTTAAATAAGGATCTACGTTTAGTTATGATTTAAAATACATATCTGTGAAAATAAATTTCTTAATATTATTTTTGATTTCCAATCGGTAATAATCTACTAATAGCATTAAAGTACATTTTATTGTGTTTCTATTAAACGAATAATTAGTATAATAAGCCGCTGTCCTTACCTAAATTTTAAGCTATATCCATTCAAAGTTTAGGCATATTCTATTGAAAAATTTGGAGCTGTAAAAACGTAACTAACAGACAAAGTAACTTTCGCATGTATAATATCAATATGTACACAAGTATATGCATATGTTGCATATGTTGTATGTACTTTAATTGAAGATAAAGACGCGACTATGTATATATAGCTTATGTGTCAGTTTTACACATCCCTAGGCAGGTTCTCACAGCTGCAGATTCGCATGAAAATAATTCATAAGTTGTTCGTCGTCTTGCGGATGTCGGTCTTGTAATGTACAATATATGTATGTACCTGTAATGATATGTGTGATGGATACCCTACTCAATCTCAACATGCCAGGAGAGGCTAGTGTCGGTCCTTATTAAGCAATAACTTTCTAAAACATAATTTTCTGGGCGTGGTTGCGATGATAATTCGCGTGTATCTTGGGCTTGTAGATTTATTAACGATGTTTGATTCTATAGTAGTGAGAAGTAATTAATGTAAAATTAGGTACCTATCATAAAGCTATACATAAAACTTATTGACATCTAA
Source organism: Catocala nupta (assembly GCA_963675205.1). Taxonomy (NCBI): domain Eukaryota; kingdom Metazoa; phylum Arthropoda; class Insecta; order Lepidoptera; family Erebidae; genus Catocala; species Catocala nupta. Next base: position 18,538,578 of record OY776079.1, read on the forward strand.
CGAATTACAGCATTAAGTTTAAAGTGGAAATTAATTATGAGCTTCTTAAAATTTGCCAACTAACACTTTCACCGAATTACACTTTGTCCGAGGTGTAAGTGACCTTTTTAAATGTTGATTTATTTTAGTTATTTCATGGTAGGTTGCGTTTTATTAGGGGTTATTATGATTGTTAAATAATATTACATTTTAGAATTAAATAAATATGTTATAATATTGGACGTTTTATACATCGACAATGTTATTATATCATCTACTATGTACATATGTATTCTTACTATTACATAACTGTAACAAGTCTGTCTTCATTTTGGAGATGTTTTTGAAAAACTAATTGAGTTCGACTATTTTAATGAGACTGAAGCCAAAACAATGTTTTCAAGGGTTTGTACCAGCATTAAGTAAAACTCATTGAACGGATTTGAAAGCGATGGCTTAGCTTGTATTATTAATCTTAAAATCTATAAGTATATTAATATAGTTATTTAATGGTTGCATGTAATGTCGTAATAGGAGAGTATTAAACAATTACCTTTATGTATATTAATATGTCAAATCTTAGAGAACCAGACATAATAAAAAAAACTACAGTCTCTGGCTGCTGGTGTGCCGCTGTGACTCAATAGGTTAAGGAGTACACTGCTAGCCAATCTACAGATATAACTTAGTTACAGTTCACATAAAACGTAGTCTAAGCATGTAAGAACAAAAAGGAAGCACAATGACAAGAACTTGCGTAAATTAAACCACAAAGCGAGCTTGGAAGTGTGAAAGGTCAAGTATGTTTGTATAAAATTTTGATGAAAGTGTTACCTCATCTTTCTCCCCCAGAGAGTTTCCGTTCTCGAGACGGTAGCGCCTCGCGACCGCGTCCAACGCGCCCGCCTCACCAGACGCCGACAACTGCAAACAACTTCTCATTAAAATTTATTCACCCTTCATTATTTACAGAGGTCGCGCCTTATCTTGTAGCCCTGAGTTTTGAGAATATGTGTGTAATGAGGACTTTTTGCTGGAAAACTTGGTGGAAAGTAGAAATATATGCTACGAATGTTTCTAAAAAATACACATTACGGCGAATGTTTAATTTAAGTATACAATTAACGTATATGACATACATTTTAATTTATAATGTTGGTAACATCCGCTTGCTTATAACCCTCGGGCATTATACAGGTTGTCCGGTAGTTAATGGATAACCTTGAAATGTCTTTTAGTAGAACTGAAGGCCGTTCAGAAAATAAGAAAAAAAAAATTATATATTAAAAAGTGCAAGCTATATTAGCATAGCATACTTTTGACTGTCTATATATTAGCATAATTAGTGTTTAATAATAAAACAACAAAGAACCGATGGATTTCATTCATGTATGGTCGTAGTATACAAGAAAGTTATACATGGTAATTAAAAAACAGCACATATCTCTGGTAGTAGTTAGGATAGATTTCTTTCATATTTTTCTGAACGGCATCAGTTCCACTATAAGACATTTCCAGGTTATCCATTAATTACCGGACACCCTGTATACATTGTAATAAAAGTTAGATATTAGCTACCTAGGTGATAAAAAATATATTGAGTAGCTTTTTTCATATTGTTAGCATACAAAGATGCCTGTTTACCGGTGAGATAGGCAGATAATACGGGATTTTTCGTTTGATTGCTAAATTCATAAAAAAACAGACTTAACAAACAAAACTATGACTAATATAGTGAATTTGAACAAACTTTAGAAGATATACATAGTTAATCTATCATCGCTCTTGAATTTCGTCGAATGTCTTTAGCAGCAGCACTGCCATACCACTAGATTATATTAAGTAAAGCGAATATTTAAAATTGTATGCCGTTGTAAGTTTTCTGACACATTTCAAAAACAAAACAGGTACAGATATAAAAATTATACCGAAGTTGTGAATAAAATTAATATCTCCCCGCATAATTTTGTTCCTAATTTGGTTACTCGATCCCGAAACTGAAAGTTTTCCAATTGGATGTTAGCGATGGGAAACTCAATGGTGCGCGTGAAGATTGTTTGAAAGTTGAGCAAGTTTCACAATGTTTGTGCTATCATAATATACGACACAGTTCGCTGAAACTCGTAGACGGGGTTGATTTTTCTCTAAGATAAGTTATTTTTCTTCGAGGTAAGTTTCTACATTTATGAACACTGTTCCACAGGCGATATATCGGCGAGAGTTGGGAAAATTATTCTTACATACAGTTTGATAAAACCGGTAGAATTTTATCGATATTGTACGATAGGCATAAATAACATTGACTAAACTGAAAACGCAGCAGGCAAGCGGTCACCTTGGCGCTTCTGGCGCGCGGAATGTTGTGGTTCGAATCCTAGATCGGAGAATTATATGTATATTTGATCCACAATCACACATGATTGTTCTGAGTCTGGGTATATTTACCATTAATTACGAGTTTTAGTAGGTCTCCCACGACACAGGACTACATAATTCGGAAGCCCGTAGATGTAAAAGTAAAAAAAATTAGAAAATTTGCTTTATCCAATTAATACCTTCGCCATGTTGTAGAATGCTAAGCATAATTATTATTCGTTCAGTAGCTACTCCGGTTATTTTAGTATAACATCTATATGCATCGGTCGGCACATCGCACTTTACCGACATCTGTCCAACAGGTACGATATCTCGGCAGGCACGGGTATTATCAGCCAGTAACGTCAACGGCACGGTTGCCAGATTAGCATTATGTCACATTTTGTAAAGATGTGCCTTTAGTCTCTGAGTTCAATAATGCTAACAAGCGTGAAAAAGTTAATATAACTAAACTCTTTTATTTACGACGAAAGTGGCAAACAAGCTTAGGTACCTACAGTCCGCCTGATGGTATGTGGTTACTCGCTCTTTGTCAATCCTAGGGTAAAGGAATTAAAGACAGACTGAGAGGAAAGTAGCAGTATAAGTAAGAATGTGCATCTCTGAAATTCTTATCAAACTTATGAAGTTAATGTTGCTAAGTAATAACATTAGAAATAACGTAGAAATAACTTAGGTAACCCAGTACGCAATTCATTTAAAAAGAAAACTGGTATTGATAATTTGCAGTCGTGATTGAATTGCTTTAGTTTAATTAATAATTTCATAGCACCCTATATAAAAAAATGCGTAACATTGATCCATTTTAAATTAATTGCTAGGAAAGTGAGTTACATAAAGTCAAACGCCTTCACAGCGGGAAATTCATAACTTCTATTTTGTTCAACCGCTGTTCTTTTGAACGTAACGTCATTAGATAATGATCGTATATAAAGATACAAGTATTGACAGTACTTGTAACTTGTCCTTGCGTTTTTTTAATTTTAGACTTTTAACCCATAATATCATTTGTCTCGGTCGTACTACTAAAATGATAACGAACATTGTATTGAACGAGTGAGAAAACAGGATTTTCGCATGATATTTATACCTATCAATAACGTATAGCCATACATTTATTTTGTAATTAGAATGTAAATAGAACGTATTTTACAACATTATTCAGCCTCGATCAAATGAAGGAGAAATTAAGGAGCAAACGATTCATTGGTATTTTACACGATTCAAGCCGCATTAATGAGTATTTGATTACTTACCTGCCTGTAAGCACTGTAAGCTAGCAGTATTTAATGATAGAGACACGAAACACACCGTCCATATTATGTTAGCTTTTAAATACCTACAAATTTTATACATTGTGTATTTTTTTAATAATTATATTATTTATAACAATGTATAAAAATAAATATATTATGTCTAAAATGTATACTATATCTAGGCGAAGAGAAAAGTTCAGTACTTTTTGCTCCTTTGTTTGTCGACCGTCTTCCCTTATTTTTTCCCTTATTGTTTAGTAGTTATAGACGAACGAGTGTAAAAGAATAGAAAGAAAATGTAGGCAAAAGTATATACTCATATATAATTCCCTCAAATGTACAATAATGGTTATGATTGAATTATTGACCACTAGGCAAACACTAGTAGGTCCTCTTTAATATTATTATGTTTCTCTTATCACAGGTACTTTCTAACATATTATATTAAAAAATACCTGGCCCTTTGGGAGGCTTACACGGAGACATGGGTCCAACGTGAAGAGGCCCTTCGAGAGTTTTAATCAAAGATGGGATGGAACACCAACAGCGGCACTAGCCGCAGCAGGCGTAGAACTATTGCTACGTATGGATTCTAATATGGGCTATGGGTATGGGTGTTTGATGGACCGGTATATATTGCTAACTATGGATGAAAAACGGCGTCTGCCCTGAATACTCTAATAGCATCATTACAATGGGCAGACGGTGACTCGCCAACTCACTAGATGGGCCCTCTGATAAGCCACTATAGGCATACAAGCCAGCAGCAGAGGGCAACAGCGGTGCGAGTGGCTAGGGTTGTCGAGCGGTGCGGCGCCGGTTTCACCATCACGGGTCTCGTGACAACGGAGACCCGGAGCGGGTTTCCCCGTAGTTATGCCCTTGAAAATGACACTTCCACCCCCAAGCATATAGCTCTAGCGGCCCCCCTCTGACCGGCCGACCAAGGCAAGCCAGAGTTGAGAGTCCTACGGGCGCTCTAGAAGTTCCACCCCAGCTAACCAGTAACGGCAAGCCGGGGACGAGGCCCTAACCAACTCTCTGAGGCATTCAGGACCGCAGTGTCGCCACTCACATTCAGCCCGCCACAAGCTGCCCTGCGGTTTGTGCGCTTTAATTTAACCTGGTGATACATTTTTTGTTTATATCACAAGGCGAAGGTGATAGTTTTAAAGCTAGTGTACTGTGCCCTCCGATATCGCGTTAGTCTCATGATGAGATAACGACTGTCCCAGAGGGGTATATTATTATTATTATTATTATATTGCTCATAAAAAGTCATGATTAAGTTACTAATATCCGAAGGTAAGTTTTGGATAAAGGAATAAAGATAGTAAGTAAAATGGAAAAGGTAAATTGTTTCACTAAATAATATAAGTTATTAAAGTCAAATTATTAATCCATTTTGTAATTAATTCTTGTAAGATTATTATAGAGCGTCAAATGTCAAATGAATGTCGATCTCAAATGAAATTTAAATAAACGCTGTTCTCAGATGTTTATCCTATTTATTGGAAATTTTCACATTCTTATGAATATTTGATTGCTTCAGAGGCCAATGAGATGAAATGTATAGCTTACCTACATGTCGTTGTAATGTTATCAAAAGCATCATAACCTGTTAATATTATACTCGAATTGAAATCGAACGTAATGATTTACACTACATTAAATACAACGTTTTCGTGAATTGAATTTATTTTGCGATATTAAACTTCAAATACTTCATATCAAAAGCTTATGTGACCATTATATTAAAGTACTAACATATTATTAATATTATAAAGAGGAAAGGTTTCCTTTTTTGCTTGTTTGTTCGTTTGTAAGGATTTAACACAAAAACTACACAAACGATTTTAAAATTCTTTCAGCTTTAGAAAGCTATATTACAACCGTGTAACATAGGCATGACACATACTTATAAAAAACACTGTTACCTAACCTTACCTACCTTCTATGTGAAAGAACCTGCGCAAAAATGCTAGTATATTATAATGGCACATTAGGAGTCGTTAGGTAGCTTTCCTTACCAACAACTACCCGGTTCTACCTACCACGCCGGTATACCATTTTCATATAATGACCCATTGTGTTTGGGATTCTCGTTATGAATTCACGACCAGATAATTACCGCATCCGGTCGAGAATTAATTAAGTATGTAATATTCAATTATAATAATTGTGAATTAAGTATCAAAAGATAAATGAAGGACAATAACAGCTGTTTCGCGAGTGGAAATCCCTGTCCTAACATTTTAACTGTTGTAACAGATGAAGCATAATGTATTAAGACAAATAAAATATCTTGAAGTGCCTGTTGGCCTTTTTAAATCTTTTACATAATGTTAGTCAAATCAAAATAAATAATAAAATTAGCTTTCGTGGTTATTACATAATTTTGAAATCTCTAACACTACTATTATTGAACTTTTCTACTATTGAAGCTATTTAATTTAACTATATTCAACACATACTCGTACTTCAAGCCGCCAACGAAGATAAGTAAATTTTTACCATCCGTCAAGTGCCAATTATCTTTACAAGATGCAGGGGTCTATAAAATAGATTGTGACTGTGGACTCTCATACATTGGTCAAACCAAGAGAAATATAGGCACCCATATGAAATAACATATAGCTGATGTTAAACACCAACGTTCGTTGAAGTCTGCTGTATGTGAACACTTGCAACAGGAGATCAACTACCTGAGATTTGACAAACCACATATACTCGCAAAAGAACAACGATTCCTACCAAGAATGCTTCGCGTGGCTATTGAAATTTAGCGGAGCCACCTATCACAAGCATATTGTTTGCTTAACAAGTGACTCCAATTACCTAAATCGTAAAAATGTACTTTTTTGTTACTGAAACATTTTTATATTATTTATATCTATCAAATATTTGATCGATAGATCAGTGGGGAGACCAACAGACTGCAATGCAGAAGGTCTTGGGTTCGAACCCACGTCACGCTCGTCTGACTTTCAGAAGTTATATGACTTTTCAAAATTATGTGCGTATTGATCGACAATTATCGCCTGCTCCGTGCCTCGGAGAGCACGTTAAGCCGTCGGTCCCGGCTGCCATGAACATCTATGGCAGTCGTTATTGGGAAGTCAGTACCCTATAATATCCTGACACTCGTCTAGGCTTAGGGTATCGTTAGCCTTCGGGTTGCGGAGGTCAGTTGGCAGCCGCTCCGTGTAAAAACTGATATCCAGTCCAATCCGGTTTGTCTAGAAAAGCCGACCCTAAGTGACTTGGGAATAATAAAGGCTAGGGAGGAAAAGATATCTATCAAATATTAAAATATGTATGTATGTACCTATAAGACCTACCTTTTAATCCAGTAAATCTTTAAACATAAGTTCAGTTTAAGTTAGCAACTAAACTTTACATAATTGGCTGCTGGCAATGTTATTCTAGGAAACTTGCCCAAGTAGGTCTTGTAAAAATTAGCTGAGGGCCGCGGTCTCAAGCCGCAATTTTCATACGAGTTTCAGTTTAACGAAGACTAATATTATAAAGCTTTTAATATTTTTTTTACCTTCATCTAAGAAAGGAGAAGTTACTTCGTCACAGATCCATACATTTGGGAACGTGCAGAGAGAATTTTCTTGTGCGTTTATGACCAAAATACATACACATAGTGTATTTTCTTTGTTTGCGTGGATTAAACCCAAACCCATAAGAAATAGCGAACAATGCTTAATGAGCCAACATTTACATGAAAATGGTTTTATTGCGTTTTGATTGTGTGTTTAACATGCACACTGTACGTAATTCGGTAGTGTTATAATCACAAAGCGTAAAAATAGACGTCTATAGATATAATACTGTGTTAACGTAAATGTAGACATCTATTGTAATAACAATATTTAGCCAACTAATGATAAGTGTTTGTTTTAGTTAAAGTGATTCATGCGCTGTAGTGGTCGCCGGTGATCAAACATTATTCAAATATATATATATACTACTCAAAACAAAATAAGGGCCACTAAGATTTTTTGCTGTATCTACCATGAAAACAATAAATACATTAAATTGTTTAACTTATGTAACTACAAAATAATGTTATTGGTTATAATATAGGCTAACAATTGTTTAAAATAATGACCATGAATTGTTTTTTTTAAGTTCATAATGAAATTGGCCATTTTGAATGAAAAACATGAACAATAGAAATCACCGGCGGAAGACAAAATACTGTTCTTGTCACTTTTGTTTCTTCTTTTTAGTAACGAGTATGTCCTCCTCTCTTAGCAGTACACTCCTGAAGCCTCGTATGCATACTGTGGATCAAATTCCTCACGTTTTCATCTGGAATCTCCTCCCAGGCACGTTTTAAAGCGTCAATCAGCTGCTGTTGGTTGTAGACCCTTTGCTCATTCTCTCTAACCCTTCGTTTCAATTGGTCCCACAATTGCTCGATTGCATTTTAAATCCGGACTGTTAGCTGGCCATGGTTAATACCTCAATATGAGACCTTTCTAGGACAGTTTGGGTCGATCGAGCTGTGTGTGCATGGGCATTGTCTTGCATCAGGATGAATCCAGGCCCCACTCACTGTGCAAATGGGATCACTTGAGGCCTGATGACGTCCTCGATGTAACGTTCTGCAGTTACGGTACCCGCATTTAAAATGGTGAGCTCGGTTTTACCGTGTAAACTAGTCCCACCCCAAACCATTAAGTTGGGACCACCGAAACGGTCAACTTCGTGGATGCAGGACGCCGAAAACCGCTCGCCGCGTTGTCTCCACACCCTAACACGCCGATCATCATTAAAAATTTTTACTTTGCACTCGTCTGTAAAAAGCACCTTGCCCCACTGATTAATTCCCCAGTTCAAATACTGACGGGAGAATCTTAAACGGTTTGCACGTTGAACCCTGGTCAGAGGAATTCGAACAACTCATCGTCTTGACATTTGCTGGTCTTCGTGCAATCGATTACGTATTTCTATGTGCCGGATAACTATTTGCGCGGTTGCGGCCGTAGGCAACACAGACTTTTAGCCTATCCTACTTCATGGCGAACAGCACGCGCCAAGAATTGTCCTACGGCTTGTGCAATTAATATGTTAAATAACTTTTTGGAAAGGTTCCCGGACGTGGATATTTATTTCACTCAACCGGGTAATGTAAGAGTAAGTGCAATAATGTATTTAAATAATTTAATATAATGTTAGGTACCTGTTTAATTCTAAGTATCTTCTGTTTTTGTAATAATTTTTGTAATGTTTCTTTTTTATGTATTTCATTTGTGTGTACATTATTCTATGTTTTTTAATTGTGTTCACCTAACATATAAGTGCCTTGGTCTAGACTGTAAGCTTATATTGTTTTATAAATAAATAAATATAATTACTGACACGGGTACCCGTTGTCAGCCGTAGGTGGTGTTGTAACTTACGGGCCGTTACTGTACGATCACGATGAGCACTTAGTTGGACGTACCGATCCTCGTGCGCCGTTGTTACACGAACTCTACCTGAACCGGGTCTCCTGGCAACACTGCCGGTCTCTTGGAAGCGAATCCATACATTTTGGACAGCTCTTCGAGAATAACCCAACTGCAAACCCACGTAACGCTGAGAACGTCCTTCTTGAATCATAGTTATGGCTCTGGTTGCTGTAATTGTATCCATGTGCCTTCGTACTGTTGGCATGATTAACGCAAGATGATAAATGAATCAATTAAAATTGAAAAAGTAAAACATTTTCCTAAAATAACCAAAACAAGGTAATAAGACAATCGAAGAAAAACATAAGAATAACATCCAAATATTTTTTCTTAAAATGATGGCCAATTCTTTTCAAATTAGGAACACGAACACCAGCATAAAAGAGATCAAACACCAAAGAGTTCGTAATATCAATATAATGCTACTTATCAGTTACTTTCAGTTTACTAAAGTGCACTTAAATGTAAATAAACTAGTGGCCCTTATTTTGTTTTGAGTAATATATATATATATAAAATATATTCTCCATTCCTCGTCTATATTTACTTTAATTATGCCAAGTTTCAAACTTCTCCGTACACGCAACATGTTTAAAAACCTACCTTGTTTTCTTTTCACGTATTAATTTAAACATTCATAATGTTTTTTGTAGATTTTGTCTGTCTCAGTAGACGAGGTCGTTTGGAAGCTAATACAGAAAATAACAGTCACGGTGAAAATGAAATGTGAGAGCCATTGTAACTGGGTATGGGATTCGCTCATAGGTTCCCATAATGAACGACCCACAAAGGCGGGTGATCGTAGAATGATATATTGCAGTGCTATATAATGCCATAGACGGTTTATATGACTCCTATGGGAATGAAAAGCGTCTGGTGGTTTCCTTCCTGGAGCCACACAAAGAGAAATTTTGTATTTATTACAGTACCTCTGTCTGGATAAATATTTTCTCTTTATTTTTGTCGCATGTAAGTAGCATATGACCAATCTATCATTATTTACGTCAGCAACAAATTACGCTATTTATTGCTATCTTGGCAGATAGCAACTGACTCGTCCCTTTAACGTTGTATTGTATAACCGAAGATGGTGGACGTGGTGCTTACCGTATTGGAGATATAGGCATAAGGGTATATATTATGTACTGCTCAGTAGCGTTAATATTGTTATGCGCTGAGTAAGACACGAATAAATAATACTAAATTACAACTTAAAAATCCAGACTTTATTTACACAAAACTGCAATAATTGTAGATGGGTGGCAATCCAGGTGTCCACCATTTTCATTACAGATGGCGCGTGTGGCGTTATAACACTTCTCCCATGATATTCTGCGGTTGTAACAGTAATCATGCTTTTGACGATTCCGTAAGGCTATTAGATCATGTAAAATAATAATGACATTGTATGAATACCGGTAGTAATATGCACTAAAAAAGGACGCTGACACGTTGTACAACATTCATGTAAATGTGTTATATAGTACGGTTTTTATAGTTTATGAGTACCATTTCCTTTTATTGCCATACATTTTGTAATAGTACTGCGATATGAAATAATTATAGATAAAAAAGTGATAGGTAAATTATGAAAGTTCATTGTATGGATTACCTACATGTATGATTATGCTGTATTATGGTAAATGGTTAAACACATCTATAACATTGTCTACCTCATGGTAATATTTGTCTTTATACTGGCAATAATGACAGTATACGATTATATAAATCATGGATGGCCATGTTTACACCACCACTGCTCTAATGAACATGTAGTTGACGATATCGACCCCATCTGCATGAAACCAGCCCCTAGTCTATAATGTGTTGCGCTGATGAGTGGAGCCCTGGCGTTGGCAGCACACATAACGAATAACGAACAATAACTATACTCACCTAAATAGTATAATACCTAGTAATTTTAGGGTTACCATTAAAATATTTTGATAATCGCTGAAGTATGTATAATGATATTAGCCAGAGAGCTAAGCCCAGTACGTTTATTAGCCGCAGGCCCGTGCCCAGCAGTGGGGAAAATTATATACAGATTTAAACGGGCCTCTTCTCAGTGTGAGAAGAGTTAGGCCATTGTCCACCACGCCGGCCCAGTGCGGGTTTCACATCTTTGAGAACATTATGGAGAACTTTTAAACATGCAGGTTTCCTCACGATGTTTTCTTTCATCATTCAAGCGAGCAATAATTAACTATTTAATACGCACACACACTTCGATAAATCAGAGGTGCTGAGGTGCGTGCGTTGGGATCGCAATCGAGATGTCTACGTGGCTGTTCAACGGTCTATCAAGATTTTCCATTTATTTATAATTAATTACTTTGTAAAGAACATATATAAAAACTATTTTTAGAAAAATACTTGTATACCACGCAATTTTCCGTAAAAATTTTCGCTGGCGTAGTAGGTAGGTACACAGCGGCGAGTCGCCATCTATGCATTCAACAGAGTTCAGACCAATTTGTTTATTTTTGCTTATTTTATTAGACTTGTGACGTCAACATGATCGCATGCGCAATTGCTAATTGGACTCGATAAAGGACTCAATTTCCGAGTCAGATAAAGTTTAATTGAGTTTATTAATCAAGAAACACTTAATGTAAGCAGTTTAGATCTGTGCCCCGTATACCATAATAAGCCGGGAGAGCTTATTGTTGTAGTACACAAAGCAAAGGACCTCTAACTTAAAACTAAACATAACTGGCGAAATCTTAGTATGATAGCTTTCTACCCAGCACCTTAGAAAAACAGGCGTGACGATAGTTTCAAACCCAAATTACTTAAATAACGACAGCGACTTAGTTATTTATTACTAGATCTTCGTTAGCTCCTCCATTGAAGTTTAGTGAAGCATTGCACAGAAGTCTAATTGATTGATAGTTAAACTCAAGGCCAAAATGAATTTCATACTAAGCTCCTAAATTAGCATAAGTTTTATCAGCCCTAGATATAATAAAATATCGGGTGAACATAATAACGAATACGCGATGCCATGCGCCATTTTGCACACATTGTTTGTCATAAATGTGCATCGATACGATAATGGCAGATTTTGACAGATGATATGTGCCAACATGGCGCGCGAGGGAAGCGCTTTATTCATTGTTTATGGTCGAGTTTCAGCTTTCAACAACGTGTTTTAATTACGTCCATTTTAAATATTTTTGGTGTTGTTATTAACTGCTGGGTTGTTTGGTGCAATGCTAGTGTTGATAGGTATATGTATGTATTTTATACATAGTATAAAAGTGGTAAATTGCTTTAGAAGGCTTCTAAAACAACGTATCACTATAAAAAAGAGAGCTTCTGTGTTCCTGCTTTGTGCTGGACTCCGACAACCATTTTGATCGTTATCTTTTGAATGTTAGGGATACTTCCCAATCAGTTTGCCTCAGGTTTATAGTAAAGATTAGACGCCCTTAGTTGTGCCTGGGCGTCGCCTAGTAGTTGTAGTCGCAGGCGTTAAACCTTCCTTGGGCACTGCGGGTAGAACGCTGAAGTAGTTCTAGTTTTAGCGATCAACCCACGATTCAAGGCAGTGAGTTGGTACACCGTGGTAGATTAAGTCGGTAGGGCCCGGGCTTCCCCCGCGTGAGACCGACATACCACCCCTTTTCCCGCGGAGAGGTATGTATCCAAAAATAACAAATAAAACAAACAATATGTAGTAATGGTAATATGGAGCTCATACTCTTTACAAACTTGGTTTTTGGTATATAGTGTTTAGTTTCAGAGCCATAGGAAAATTGCACCGCTTCGCTCGTAGGTGTTTATTCGATACCCGCAAGTTCTCAGAAAATGATTATATTAATTATGATATTTTGTGATAATGCTGCTTTTTATGAGCAAACGTAAAAGCAAACCGAATGTATATCAAGTAACTGAGTAAATAATATAAAATATAGCATCCATTATTTACATTACAATGGAAATACATTGCGTTTAAAATACCCATAGGCACGATGATAAGAGAAAACAACAAACAACGGACAGTGTCTTATTATAAATTTTTGTGCAAAAACTCACTCAATCGGTTTTTCGATACTTTGCCTCGAAAACGGCGTGTCGTCGCCTCGACCTCAATATAAGGGTCAGTTAGTATAGCGAAGTCACACGGTACCATTAAAGGGTGTGATGCTGATGACCGCGCAAGATACAATGTGTGCTGGGCTAGGTAACAATATACTTATACATACACATGTACTTATATAGCCCTTGCCAGGTACCATCATAGAGTTAATTTGTGAGGTAGTTAGTAAGCGTGGCTATACATATGTTTCTATGTACATATCATGTCTGAAGTATATATTTTAAGTAGATATTATCTACGTCGTACGTCGTGCACTAAACGAAAAACATCACAAATTGAGCTGAGTAAATTGCATTGATATTGTTTTACTATATTAGGCAACACGAATAGACATAATCGTGAGAGAGCTTCATGAGAGGACATGTTAAAAGAATTATCGAAAAATGTATTTTTGTTGTTTTTTCAAAATCGGCTACTGAAACAATTCCAGCAATTTTTAATATAGGTAATTTCTTATGCCTGAAATAATTAAAATGAATTAAATTATAGTCACCCATTTATTAAACAGCTGAAATAAACAAAAATGTATCATAATTCAAGGCAATAAGGTTTTTGATGCAATAAAGGCAATAATGTTAGATTTATTGTAATATACCCAAACTATCAGCGCACAATAAGGAGAACAACAAGAAATATTGAAATAAATAAAAGAAACATTTTAATGATTATATTATTATTACGATTTAATAATCTAATTGTGGTGTTTGAGGTTGTGCGTTATACCTATCTGTGACATGTTGTATAGTATATAGGTATGTATGTAGGCTAGTTATTCCAAACACGTCGCGCTGGCGTTAAATTAATCTATTTCAATATTCAATTGGCGTCAAACTATTGCTAATAATCGGTAACTATAAACTGAAAACTTCGCTAATAAGGTTGATATGAAGATTTTCAACTTTAGTACATTGTGTTAGTTAAGTAAGTTATTTTGTACGATCAAACTTGCTTCATTATACGTGATTTTTAAATAATGCTTAAAATAAGTTGGCTGTTTAGAACTCATGAGAATAATAATTTTCGAAGGCAATGTCTCGTTGAAATTAAACTACTATATACGGATTTTATCGCGTTGTTTATTTATCACTGTATTACAAAATTTTGAAAATATTACTCTACTACTACTATTGATTTTATTTGACTAATTTATAAGCTAATAAAATTATTTAAACTATTAAATCTATTTATTTTTGGTTTACACTTTCCCCGACGTTTCGGGTGCTTTTCAGCAGCCATGGTCACGGGGAGACTAAGATGGTAGTTGTCTCAATGTTCCAGTGTAGTTATTTCAAAGTACCTGAACATAATTTAATTATTGGTGTTTCTATTTACGCAGAATGAGCTCAAAGTATCACAGCTAGACTTCATGATACTTAACGCGATAAAATCCGTATATAGTAGTTTAATTTCAATGAATAACATTCGCGTAAACAGAAGACAATATTATGCAATGTCTCGTTCCTATATTTGAAAATAATGAGCTTTTGTTCTGAATAGTAAAACGTTTAAGACTGTTTTTATTTATTATCTACTATTTAAGAAACTATACTTTTATAGAAAATGCTTATGTTAATTGATAAAACTATGTTGATAAAAACAAAGAGTTTTATCAAACGTGTAAATAGGTTTTAGTTTAGAGGAGCCGTTCATTAATCAAAGTTGCAGTCATATTTATATTATAAATGAGAAAACAAGGTAAATTGTTTGGCTGTTTGCTACTCTTTCATATGTAAGTAATACATAAACAAATGTATAAGAGAATGCAACCGATATATAATTATATATATTATCCAGTATGATATTATTATCGCTTATGTTATAATATTGATAAATAGACTAGAAGGTAAAGATGGTAGTGAAAAATAGTGTTAATAGACCGCGTGTTTTAATAAACTCTTCAGACACAATGAATCGTAAACCACTTTTTTATATAATGTCACTGTAAAAACTATTAAATATTAGAGAACCAATGGGATTTGACGTGTACTGAAAAGCATGATTGAAATTGAATTCGAAGTTTAAGTTAGTCTTAGGCGGGAAGTGCAAATAAAAGGTAGTGAAATCCGGCAATGAAATAGTACAAACTTCTAACTGCAGAAGTCAAGCATTTGTTAAGAGAAGTTATGAATTGTTATAGTCGAAGTAATTTTAAATAGGTAGAATATATCTAGGATATATTCTACCTATTTGAAATTACTTCAACAAACTAAAGTTAGAATTATACAAAAAAAAATCTTAACGTTTTGTTTTATTTAAAAAGATTACTAGCAACTTGGATTACAAATAACTTATTATTGGTAGCCTTTTCCCTAGGCATGCTAGGATGCGAGTAGGGTCACGTCGGTAGTGCAATTAGTGGGATTTTAAATCGCCATCTGTTGATCGCTAATCTAATGCCTTATCCATTAGGCTATTGCAGCTTAAATTATGTGTGGCATTCTACCTATAAACAGATTAAACTAATTCTACATAATATAATCTGGTAAACATGTGGCATAAATTGAAGATCTTGTAATATTTTAGTATACATACAATTCATACACAATCTAATATTGATCTTTTATACATGTAGACTGCTAACATTTATAAAAATCATGGGTGAAAATCTGATTATAAGTTTTGATTAAAGTTTATATATCACGCAGGCATTTTTGAGACATGTGTGCCCTACGATACTTGATTTTTAAATCATAGATATATTTTAATTCTAAGAATATTTTATAAAATCGTCAAATCAATATCTTAGCAAGGAGTATCTATTACTTAACCATTAATATTTCTCTACAAGATTGCCTCATAGGTAAGGAAAATAAACATTTTCATGTGAGCAAATTACTCCAATTACAGTCACGCAAGCCTCGGTTTGCATGCAATGCGCGGCTTACAATCTCAAAATATCAATCTTATATCATATTTTAACCAATAGCATAGAATATATATATAATATCATGAATAGCTTATAAGTAATAGCAGAATTTGAAAAAAATTATACTATAGGTAGTAAAAACGCTAACGCGTAGCCAGGCGTCAGTGTTTCGCATATCACATCCGAAGAACTCGATTGTTCAAGATTATATATATATATATATATATATATATATATATATATTATAGGGACTAAAAGAGGCAAGCATCCTGAGGTGAACAGACAACCTGCCTATATGTAAAAGGAATTGCGGATAAGATCGGAACGGTGTTAAAGAAATATTCCATCAACACTATTTATACACCGGGGGCCAAAGTAACCAGCATGGTGGACACACCAAAGGACGTTTTGCCTTTACAAACGCCAGGTGTCTAGAAAATAAATTGCAGTTGCGGGAGTTCCTACATAGGCCAAGCCAAGCGTACTATTGCTGAGAGCGTCAAAGAACACATCACCGCTGTGAAGAACCGGCAGACTAGCAAATCAGCAATTGCAGAACATATACTGGCATCGGGTACTAATCAATGGATAGAATTTCACCGTTCGGAAGTCCTCTCCACCGATCGCCACTTTTATCCAAGAGTAGTGCGATAAGGTATTGATATCAAAAAACATAGAAATTTCAATAGGGAAGATGGTTTCAATCTATCCGTGACGTGGAATCCCGTGATTAATAATACGCAACTTCGCTGTTTTGCACAGTCAGGTAATTCACAGAATACGGACACGACGGCTAGCATACGTAATAGGGATACCGTGAGTGTAGTTTGTGACGGCACTATCGACGGTTCACAATAAGTATGTTGTGAAAGCGGCTTTACAATATACATATTTTCATCAATATCTACTTATGCAAACAAACAATTTTTTTTTGTATGAATTGCTTTGACGCCTATCCCTCCGCGGGGGCGGGCGGAGGGATTATGTCGGACTCGCCGGGGTAAAGAAAGATGTTGAAACGAAAATGGACCTGCCGGAATACCGACTAAACCTACCACGGTGTTCCTCGACAAAACCGCCATTGACGGGGCCATGGTGTTAAAACTTAGAAGAAAACAGTTGAAAATAATAAAATACGTAATCAAATTACATAGGTTACCATGTTGGCTTTCTATAAGATAACTAAGTGATATTCAATTTAGTTGTATTATACTCATCAAAGTTACATGTGACAACCGCTAGATGACGGGAAAACAGTTTCTGAAAATTTCACTTTATTACCAATTTTTTAATTATCTTTACAATTTTTAGCGTTTAATACATAAAACTATTATCAAACAATAATTTTGCTTTTAAAAAGGAAGTTCTAAAGTTATCGCTTACCATATTTGATTAATGTTATTTATTTTCGAACGATTCGGACCTGTCACATAGATAAAGCTGTTATCAAATTTGACATTTTATCATTCCGTTAATCTCTCTTGTTATTAGACTCAAGACCTTGTTTTTTTTTACAATTCCATACTTGCCCTGATCTTGGTTTTCATTTTTAAGTGAATGTACAGGCTAGCGAATTTTATAGTTAAGTATACACATTCTTAACTATAAACTTCGCTAGTCTGAAAATTCACATAATTAATCACTACATCATTGAAATAGATATATTATATACCCACGCATATGTATGTATTTGAAAAAGTTGCTTGAACCGAACGCCAGTTAGCGCTAGTATCGCCAATGCATTGAGTGATGTCTCTATCTTCCTATATACAAATGTACTCTGTGGACGGGGCCGCGTGAATCACTTTCGCATGCGGTCGCGACCCTGCCGAGGTTTCGGCCCGCCGTATGAAACGGCAGGCCACTACACTACAAGTAGGCTTGTTGTAAATAATTCAGGTAGGCCCTATAGGCATTACACTCTTAAAAATCCTACTGTCTCCCTCCTAGAGGGGGATGCCTACATACATGGGCTGTTAGCCATACTAGGCATACTAACCTCAACAACCCGAATAACAAATATTAAAACCTAATTAACCTAAATAATAACTATTACATTGTAACCTAAATAAAAATGATAATTCAAAAATATACTATTAATTTTATGCGAGTGTAATGTATACTGTTATTAATGTTATGAAAAGTGTATTCTGCCATATATGTATTTATTATAATATTATTTAAGTGATATATGGGTAGAAGCATGTTTTACCGTCTAATAATAATTTATTATTAACAGCATAGTACCCAAATACGACTTGTCTATATGTATGTTCTTGTACTTACATATATGCTACGCAGGCCTAGTATAGTGCTAAGGAATCTGCCTGTCCTTTGGACGCCAAAACAAACTTTTGAAGGTCAAAGTGTTCAGCAGTTTGCCAAGGGCGACCGCATCGCTAAATAAATGAAAACTGACAAATGTATTACTCTTTCATTTGATAACTTCAGAGTTATAAAACTGCTATGAACTCCGTAAAGTCACGTATTTCTACGGTATTATACGGTTGCTTTTGAATTCTTTACTACGAAAAGTGAGCTGTACTAAGTGAGTACAGCTAGCTTTTACAGACACACAAATAGATAGACTAGAGCTGTCACAGGTTGGTGAAAAAATACAAGAGCCACGTAAAGCTTAATGAAAATATAGATAATCCTGTGTTTATGAGAAAAGTGAAAACACTAATAGGTTATAAGTGTATACCATAACTAACAAATATTTTTTTACTAATCCCCTAATTTATGGTTAGTTCTTTATACAGAAATACAAATATTGACATTGGTCGCTCTAATCCCATCGCAAAAGTAAGTAGCGGTGTACCCAAACAACACAACACGAGGGATGAGGCGAAGTGCGGATGGCGGAGCGCATGCAATTTCAAAGTTGTTAAAATATGTTTCTTGGACAAAATGTAGTTTTATAAAAAGTTTGAAACCGTCCTATAGTATGACCTTAACCATACCGATACATTGCTCGCTTAAATTATATCGAGCAATTCCGACTTTATAAAAAATAACTGCGCACCAATATATGGAGCATAAACTAGTGCTTTGTGCTACTCACGTGCTAACAGCGTAGTGTCTCCTTAAGGACCTCTGACAACTGCTAAGCGCAGGAACAAAACTGAAGGTTATATAGCTGCGATCTTCATTTAGATGGAAGTACTAC
The DNA here is from genome assembly GCA_963675205.1 of Catocala nupta. Classification (NCBI taxonomy): domain Eukaryota; kingdom Metazoa; phylum Arthropoda; class Insecta; order Lepidoptera; family Erebidae; genus Catocala; species Catocala nupta. Next base: position 18,557,797 of record OY776079.1, read on the forward strand.
ACCCGCCCGGTCTACAATTTTGAGCGAGACGTATATCCCGCTGTGCTTTACCTTATTAACTCTCACAATTGCTTTATTTTCTCTGGCTTGCCGTTTTTGAATACAAATTAGGTACAGTACGTTGGTACAGAATCACGTTCCCGCGTGCAAGCAATCCCGTGAAAACCCATATAGACAAAAATCTATTCGTAATGCAAAATTGTTGATGACTTTTCGATTACTCTAAATATTAAACAAAATAAACGATTGCACTCATCGCATATACAGGGTGTGGCGTAAATAGTGGTCCAACGTAAAGGAGTCGATACACCGTGTTCCTAGCTAACATATACCGGGATATTAATCATTTTAAATAAAAGGTCTCAAAAAAAAACATTTTTTTTATTTTTTTAGAAAATCGTTACCTTGCATTACAAATTTGGCTGTATTTTCGACAAATATTATTATTTTTTCATTCTGTTTTTTTATTATTACTGCTAATTACATAAACCAACTTATCCAAATGTTTTTTTTATTATCAAGTTCACAAGTAATAAAAAAAATGAGTTTATTTCCAATTTTCATTACTCACTCTAGCAAATCATGTGACTTTAGGTGCGTGTGGTGTAAAAAAATTGTACTACACCGTCAGTGCCCATTATTTAAAAACATAGATCACTAAATGCAGATTCTAAAATAGTACAATACTAAGTGGTGGAAGTAAAAACAAGAAAGTTATTGGCATTTAAAACAAAAAGGAGCTGAATTAGTTTAACACCATTTTTTTAGTTAAGCTTTAAAAGTATTGCAATTTTGTATGAAATCATTCATTGTAACATTTTAAACATTTGACATCAACAGAGTGTAACATTAGCTCACCCTTAAACGTACCGCAGGTAAAAAAAGGTCAAGTTTTTTCTAGGAAATGGGTAGCAGAGCAGAAAACAAAAGCCCATTGGAATGTATCGGCGTATTACGTTATGGGGAGTGAAAAGGAAGGAATCCGGTGTCTTCCTAAAGAGAGAAAGAGACAACCAAAATAGCAACTCAAACAGGAAACAAACATAGCCCAGCTAGCCAGTGCAATACCGTACGTCGCATGCGCTCCTCGTTTTTATCTGTGTTATCTCTGCCGTCGATTTGTTTTTTCTTTCTGGACTCTGTTTTGCTTGTGATATGGACTCGTTGTTTTGGTGATCCCTGCGACTTTGCTTACGTTATTTGGACTTTGAAATTCTTGACGATTTGGACACACGTGCAGTGTAGTGGAGAATTAGCAATGTCTGAATACACACCGCGAGAGTATGCCGACATGCATCTTATTTACGGCGAATGTGGATGCGTCGGAAGAGAAGCAGCCCGAGTGTATCGGGAGAGATATCCTAATCGTCGACATCCGGATCATCGTGTGTTTGCGAGAGTGCATAACGCCTATACCGAGGGGAGGATACCCGGCACGGGCGTAGGCGGCGCTAGTGAGGGACGACCAAGGGTGTACAATGATGAAGAAATATTGGAATTAGTCGAGGAAGACCCAACAACGTCGGTTCGTACCATAGCACGGAGGACAGGTATATCAACGAGGACGGTACATCGAGTTCTACTACGACATGAACTCTACCCTTATCATTTTCAAAGGGTACAAAGTTTGTTGCCACGAGATAGGCCATTAAGAGTTCAATTTTGCCGAGAAATGCTTCGTAGAATGAGGGAAGACCCACAATTTTACGATAAAATACTGTGGAGTGACGAATCGTCGTGTAAAAAAGATGGTTATTTTAACATGCATAACCTTCATAGCTCGCAGCTAGAAAATCCTAATTTAATACGGACAGCCAGATCCCAATATCAATTTAAGATAAATTTGTGGACGGCGATCATTGGTGGGCAAATAATTGGGCCTTTCGAGTTACCTGAAACTCTTAATGGTGAGAGGTATTTGAATTTCTTAGTAAATGACCTCCCTGAATTAATGAGAGACGTTGACCCACAACTGCGAGAAACAATGTGGCTGCAGAATGATGGCTGTCCAGCTCACTATGCTGTTATTGTACGGGATCATTTGCATGCGACATACCCAGAAAGATGGATTGGGCGGCTAGGTCCAATGTCGTGGCCACCTCGTTCACCGGATCTCAACCCCCTGGACTTCTTTTACTGGGGGTGTTTGAAAGAAAAAGTCTACAAAACTGAGATAACTTCTATCGATGACTTACGCCAAAAAATTCAGTATACAGCTGAGGAAATAAATGCCAGCGGATTTGCACGCAGGCTGAAGCGATCTTTTATTCGGCGGTGCAGAGCATGCATCGCCGCTAATGGTGTCCACTTTGAACATTTAGTTTAAAAAATCAATGGTTTTATTAATAAATGCTTATTTGTTGATTTTAAATTGCAGTTTTTATTTTTAAAATCCATTAAAACAACTAAAAAGTTAAAATAAAACTTACTGCTAAATCTAAAACATTTCACAATACTTGTAACTTACCTTACTAATAAAAAAAATCTTAACTTAATTCAGCTCCTTTTTGTTTAAATGCCAATAACTTTCTTGTTTTTACTTCCACCACTTACTATTGTACTATTTTAGAATCTGCATTTGGTGATCTATTTTTTTAAATAATGGGTACTGACGGTGTAGTACAATTTTTTTACACCACACGCACCTAACGTCACATGATTTGCTAGAGTGAGTAATGAAAATTGGAAATAAACTCATTTTTTTTATTACTTGTGAACTTGATAATAAAAAAAACATTTGGATAAGTTGGTTTATGTAATTAGCAGTAATAATAAAAAAACAGAATGAAAAAATAATAATATTTGTCGAAAATACAGCCAAATTTGTAATGCAAGGTAACGATTTTCTAAAAAAATAAAAAAAATGTTTTTTTTTTGAGACCTTTTATTTAAAATGATTAATATCCCGATATATGTTAGCTAGGAACACGGTGTATCGACTCCTTTATGTTGGACCACTATTTACGCCACACCCTGTACATTACGAATTTTTTGCATTTCTGTGTCCAATTTCCTAAATAAGTCCAATTATTGAAAGTAAATATGAGCCATTCTATTAAAAAGATTGGGAAAGCTTGATTGCAATAAAAATGTAGATTTTTTTATTACATTTATTATTACCTGTGGTATTGTGTATAGTGAGCAGACGGTCTATCGTAACTTTTTATTTTGATCGTTGGTATGTCATTTCATATACTTTCATTGGTTCATATATTTTTTCCCTAGACGTGCGTTTAGATAGTGCGTTACATATGCATATTGTTATTTACAGGGTATAGGACCGGACTAAGTGTTTCTACTCAGAATGTCTTGACAGTATATTGTAAGGAAACTCCAGAATCAGTGCCCAGGCATTTATTTCCTCTAATAATTGTAACATAATTTAAATTTATATTAATAGTTTATAGTTATATAAAATGCATATCTTATTTTATTCAATGCAGTATCCGCTACTTATACACTTTTATTTCACAAACTTATTCAATCGCCACTTAAAGCATGACTGGCTAGTGACTATCGATAGACTATCGATAGTCTAAACAAAAACGATAGTAACGATAGCCTATCGAAAGTATTGATTTCTGTTTTAGTGCAATACTATTGGTAAACACCAATACTATCGATAGTATCCATAGTATACAACATCGAAAATAAAAAACTATTGATAGTATCGATGCTATCTATAGTATTGCTTTTCAATAATGCATATACCTACTATCGATAATATCGACAGTATCGATACTAGCCATTATATTATAACTGCAAACTGCAAACGACATTATTAAAGAAAAGGTCTCTATCGATATTACTAATCTATCGATAGTATTGATTTCATTGATAGTATTGATAGTTTATGCATTATTGAAAAGCAATACTATCGATAGCATCGATACTATCGATAGTTTTTTTATTTTCCTTGTTATATACTATCGATAGTATCGATTTTGTCATTTTACTATCGATTGTAAAACTATCGATTTTTCGGCAACATTACGACTGGCCGTTATCGTTCCGAGCGTTAGTTTTATTCATCCCGTCCACTATCAAGCGTAGTGGGGCAGTCCAGCAAAATCAGTGATGCCAACAGAAAATAACGGGTACAGTTAAACATATTTAAATGATAGAATACATCGCTACACTTAATTAAATATTTGTATAATATAATTACATTCTAACTATAATTCCTAACAATATATACTTTGTCCGATCGGGCAATCGAATCTGCGACAGTAGTCACATTCAATGCCACCGAGTCATTCAACAACTTTTAGGCCATAATATTTGATCATCCATAAAGTAATACACAATAATTATGTAATTAAAAAAGAGCATCGAGCGGTGTTTAATTTCAGCCGTCCCAAATATTTCCGATAGCTGTGAACAAGTGATTAAAATATATGTACATAAATATTTTTAACGGTAATTAAATATAAAGATATTGAATTTTCGTTAGGGCTTGTTTTTCAAAATATGTATTTTATTCTTAGTGATTTCAGAATACATTTTTATTTGACGTATATAAGAATAATCGTACATAGGTACCTATTGTTATTTACTTACAAGTTAAGTTCATAATAAAAGCGGGTTAAAGAGCGACTCGTGAAATATTACATTTTATATTACAAGAGAATATTAAGCAAAATTTAACTTTTAAGGCAGGTAATATAGTGAATCGGGGCGTCTATGGCTGACTTTATTATTGTTAATAACGTTGCTGGGGTGTGCGTGAGTGCCTTTAATAAAGGTGTGCGGATTAGCCAGACTTATTGCTACGATTATCCGTTGTACTCTGTGGATTATTGCTTTTGAACGTCGTACAGTAGTCTCTTGAACATTGTTACTTGTTTCATGAGTGTACGATGGCGCTGGTACACATTTTATTTAGTATCGTATCGTTTTATTTTCACGAGTGTTTATTGGGTTCCTATAAAAATAAATGTACGTATTTGGTATCGTAGGCGCTGAAAATGATTTTATATTTTATGTTGAAAGATTTTAAAAACAAATAATGTTACCAAAATCTTGTCGCGTGAAATGTTCTTAGTTATTTAATAGGACAGTGGTTGATTGCTAAGTATCTTATTTTATCTTGTGTGGGGGCCAGTCAGTACAGACCGGCGACACCTCGACCCAGTGAGATCTTTTGTGTCGACTTCTCCAATAACAACTGCCATAGATGTTCATAGCAGCCGGGACCGACGGCTTAACGTGCTCTCTGAAGCACGGAGCAGGCGATAATTGTCAATCAATACACACATAATTTCGAAAAGTCATATAACTGCCAAAAGTCAGAGGTGCGCGACGTGGGTTTGAACCCGAGACCCTCTGCATTGCAGTCTGTTGGTCTCCCCAATGAGCTATCGCTGCTCTTGATTGCTAAGTACGTACTTACCTTAATATTTTTTACTAATTCGTGTTAAAAAATATTCTTTAAAGTAATAATTTCGAAATGAAATATATATTGCAGAACTTTCGGTATAAACATAATTATGTATAAACATAAATATAATTATGTATAAACATGGTAATTGGAATGTATTTTTTTAATCAATCTACTAATGTAAAATATGTATATATTCTGTGAAAGCAATTGGCATCGTATGACTTGTACAAAAATCTAAATAAAATAATGCTTAATACAAGACGGAAAAAGAATTTTGATAGTGAAAACGATAAAATTTTTAATATTTTACTAGCTAACTGAATTATGTATAATTACCTATTGTTCTATGTTTAGCGTTGCAAGAGATGATACATAGTCAACGACTGACGACTTACAAAGAAACAAATGCGAATACGCTGACTGCGTTGCGTTAAAACCTATATTTGTAATGGGGTGAGTAACGTGAGTGGCGATTGTTAGATGAAGTTACTCCTTGTCGTGCCGAGCTTATACGCTTGCAGCGCCGGTTTCATGACTCTTGGGTTAATCCTATTACTAGGCGACAATTCGAATAAGTCAGCTCACACAGCAAAATACGACAAACCGGGCAAGTGTGGCAAAGATTCGCATATCTCGCTTTCTTATTTATTTATTAAGCTGTGACACCTTGTGTTTAGAGGTTATTGCGAACAGAACTAACTCGTTTAGAGGCTCTTCATTATTTGAGCAGCGTTCATTTTCCTAAAACCTGTGTAATATCTGTACGTACTCAGGTTTTAAAAAACTGCAAAACTATACCACAGATATAGCTTTGCAGTTTTATAATAGATTAGTTTCAGCAAAGCTTAATATAATGTAGATATAAAGATATTAATCAATTCAAATCATCAATTTAAGTGACACGAAGTCTGGTTGTATATTGGCAAGAAACGATGCACACCGCGGAGCGCTAGTCATATTTTGTTTATTGCTGCGTAATATATTTTATTTTATTTGCCGCCTCGTGGTCTGCACTTCAATACTCAATAACCATTAGTTCTTTGACAAACAATATTCGAGTGAACACTACACTTGCCAGCTAATTTCCACTTAAGAAGTAATTAGTTCAAGCGTAATTAGTCATTTTAATTACGAAGAATTTGTATTCAAAGTGTTTACCACTTGTATTTCTTAGAGAAGAGTGTTATTGAAAATTAGTATTTTAGAAATTCTTTCACGTTCCAGTTTAGTTTTGCTAAAAGGGAAAAGCGGGTTCTTTGAAATACAGACGAGGTTTTTGTAGCATTCATTCTACATGTTATTACATAAATATATATTTGTAAATACTTAAAGGCGTCAATGGGATTAGTATTAGATCTTGTGGCGTAATCGCAAATATAGTTTGGAGATATCACTGCTTAGAATAGTATCAATAGCTATATACCTATTCGGATTCCCATGTTAGAATTAGAGAAAACAGTTAATACGGTTGTGTTGACTAAGTAATATTTCTGTATCAATCTTTTTACTAATCGAAACCCATAGCACCATAACTTTATAGTTTGAACACTCAAGTCTCAGCTATACATCGACCTATTATGACCGAAGCACCTACAGCACTCGTCACGTCAACGTATTGCAAATATTTTGCTCAGTTAGAAGACTGCCTCGATTCAGCGGTCGTGAATGCGACTGTGCATGGAGTCTCGGGTTTGAAGCTCAAGTCAGGTCAAGTGCTATTGGGTTTTATTGTCAAGGAATTTTTATTAGAAGCACGGAGTGTGGTACTGTTTAGTAGAAGGCATAAGGCGTGGCCCATTGAACCTTGAAACTAAAACCATAACTGGCGAAATGTGGGTGTAATACCCTTGAGACTATGAATGTATGTGATAAGAAAATGTAATATGGACACTGGTATGCGCAATTACAAATTTTATTATATTTAAAAAGTTCCATTACCTTTTTATAATTGTCTATACAGGAAGTGTACATAGTGCAAGGTCAGCCTAGGCCAGCATAAATAAAATCGTTAATCTTCGTCCGCGCAGACACGGACCGACATTTCGCCATAATATTCTAGAGTAAATAAATAAAATGAGCTTTGTTGTTATGGTTTTTAGCTACAAAATTCATTGCAACATTGTATCTGTCTATTTAACTTCCGCGCTAAAGATAACAATGTCAACACGAATAACGCTAAATTATTTGTTAAACACCAACGCTCGTTGAAGTCTGCTGTGTGTGAACATGTGCAACAGGGGACCAACCACTACCTACGACTTGACAAACCACATATACTCGCATATGCTTCGCGAGGCTATTGAAATTAAAATATATCCTAATTTCAATAGAGAGGATGGTTGGAATGTACCACTAGCTTGGGATCCAGTCATTCAAATAGTCAAACCCAAGAAGAAGCAAAACACAGCTAGACTTCATGATACTTTGAGCTCATTCTGCATAAATAGGAACACCAAAGATTAAATTATGTTACTTTGAAATAACTAGCTACACTTCAGAACTTTGGGACAACTACCATCTTAGTCTCCCCGTGAACTTGGCTGCTGTAAAGCAACCGAAACGTCGGGGCAAAGTGTAAACTCAAATATAAATTGTTTTCATTAGAAAATATATAGCTTATATAAATAAATAGTAGTAAAATTTCAATAATAGTAGTGTTAGAGTTTTCAAAATTATGTAATACCAGTGTTTAAAGTAAAATAAACAACGCGATAAAATCCGTATAAAGTGTTTAATTTCAATGTATAACATTCGCGTAAACATAAGACAATATTATGTTAATTGACGAAGCTAATAATATAATAGTATCAATCTTGTTTATAAACTGTCACACTGCTTGCATTGGGGCCTCTTCTCAATATGAGAAGGGCACTTGCCGAATAAGAAGAAAAAGAAGGCCTTCTCATACTGAGCCTCTAACTTTGAGGGTCTTAGAACCGTTAGATCAGTCTACCGCGCTTGCTCAGGGTACGTTGGTAGACTTTACAAATCTTCGAAAACATTATGTACAACTCTCAGACATGCAAGATAGATCACGATAATTTTCCTTTAACACGTCGGCACCCAGACATAATATAAATAAAGATATTTTACAATTATATCAGGCATACCAACAATTGACAGGATAAAGAACGGCTCTCACATACTGCATAAACAACGTAACGAATATTTTTAAAATTGAAAGTAAGAATGAAGTACCGTGCTATAAACCACTAATTTACTTTCATCCCACGTAAATTGAAACGTTCGTTCGTTAAAGTACGATGTTTGAAGACTGGTTTTGCCGCGAGGTACAATGTTTGTAACGAGGAAACGATAAACACCAGTTGTTGACACTAACAGCTTGAAGCGAAGAGTCAACATCGTTGATTTCCCACAAGCCAGCTACGTAGCTGAGGGAATAAACCATTACTTCGAGTTCAGGAAAAATACCGCTAATGAAAGCAAATTCAGCCGCGCGCAGCACGGGTGGCGTATAGTTGAGTGATCGCCTCGCCACTGCCGCCGCGCTGAGTGTTGTGGGTTCGATCCCCACACGGGACAAACATTTGTTTGATCCACAAATAGTTGTTCCGGGGTTGGGTGTAGTTCCCACGCGACACAGGCTTTATTCCTACAGCGGGAGTTGTCTTTTATCAAAAAAAGGAAAGAAAAGAATAATTGACGTAATTGAATAAATTATTTTTGACTTTGAATGCGTCAAATAGTAATTATAAATGGCCATTGTCTGTTTTATATACTGTATAATTCTTAGGATGGTCTTGTGGAATAAAAATACATTGTCATCGCTGGCGAAGTCTGAGCATGAATACCTTACCGAGCCTAGTAACTTATTAAATTCTTTGTAATGTAGACCCTACATTGAAATTTAATAAGTAACACATATTTGCTAACAATGGCCCATTTAATCGAGAAAACGCTTACTAGCATCTTTTGCCCGACCTGAAAATGGAAGCGAGGATCGCAGTTAGCTCAGGCGCAATATTGCGCAAAATTATGTCTTGGAATCATAACGAAACTGTTGGTCTTTCAAATAACGTTTTCTTTCAAATAATAAACCAGTAAAATAAACCAGTGCGTACACCTCCATTATGGCTAAATTAATTTGAATGTGATTTACAGTAATATGATGTGAAAAGTTTGGAACACTACAGCTCCGTTTAAAGCGGTAGATAATTTAAAATATTTGACAATCCACTAATTGCATTATACATATTACGTACTTTATTGATTGACAAACTAAACGTAACCTTACACTATATAGGTTGTAAAATCGTAAACTACTCTCAGAAAAAGAAAATACTGTTTTATTGGTAGACAGCTATCTACCAATAAAACAGTATTTTCTTTTTCTGAGAGTTGTTATAGTGCAAATATCACCTAGCCGGTATATCACTAAGCCCTCGGGGATGCATTGACTTGCGGTACGGACATTGTTCGTGTTCTGTACATTTGTTACCAAGATTGGCTCATATCTGATTTTGTTCAAAGTTATTTATTCGATATTACACTTCTCATTTGGTTTTCTTCGTTCTTCGGAATATAATAGGAACCACATGGCTACACGATTACACGGTCCTGTGGATATTGAGATTTGTATATTTAGGACTAATACTTTTAGCAATTCTTCGTAGGTATATTGGACATGTTATAAAAACCATTTGTTAGGTACAATGTTAGATGTTCTCTTTGAGAATACTATAGGGCATTTTTTTAAAACAACAACTGTTGAATTTTAAAACGTTTTAGTCATTGCAATATTTTAAATAAACCTTTATAGAAAGGATTCGAAGAGCATGGCTATGGTAAATAAATTATATCTTTTATAAAGCTTTTGTTAAAAATAGGTTCACGTCGATAGTTCAAGGGGTGGGTCGATAGTGCATACCTACGACATGTCCATTGCGAGTTCAATAATAAATTGGAGTCTAGGGCTATCGCCGCTATGAATATTAGGAATGTGGTTAATCTATACTAATATTATAAAGCTGAAGAGTTTCTTTGTTTGTTTGTTTGGTTGAACACGCTAATCTCAGAAACTACTGGTTCGAAATGAAAAATTATTTTAGTTTTGGATGGCCTTTTTATCGGCTATATAACATTACGCTGAAACCCATACGCGGCGGCGCAGTAACCATAAATGCGAGTGAAACCGAGGGCACATCTAGTTATAAATAAATGTATGAATGGATTTATAATAAATTGAAATAACTTCTCGTAATATTCTAGTTATATAACTCTTTATTCTATTTATATTATATAATTCTAGTTATAAAACTCCACGATACTAAAATATCTCGTATCTATATAGATACGAGATATTTTAGTATCGTGGAGTTTGATATATAAAACACACAGTAACTAAATATTCCGAGTCAGACCCGTATATCTCAAACCATCCACCAATATAACCGAAGAGTTTTAACAATAGAATATTCTGTCGATATTTTGTTGGTAAAACTGGTTGACGTGATGGAAATCTTTTACAAACTGTAACCCGTCGACTGAGGAAAACCTCGCTAAAATGGCGGGCTGTGACGGAAATTGAGCGGCACTGACAGGATATGAAAACACGAACACCTGAGTAGGCACAAATTATCTCTGCACAAATACGTAGTCAAAAATGCCGCTGCCGTTGAATTGAAACTGACAGTTGAACTAAACCAATTTACCAGATTGGAGCTTGTCTGTTTAAAGAGTTTTTGGTAATTGGATGCAGGATTTATTCGACCGTCGTTATTTTTTATTAAGAGTTGATTGAAGTGTGGCTGAATGGTATGCAAGCAGTGTGTTGTTGTGAATTGCTTCCATATGACTCGCATTTTTTTTAGTTTATTTAAATGCACAAAAAGACATTATAATCGTAAAAATATCACATATCGAAAATAGAATATCCTCAGATAGTTTTAAAAGGAATAGAGGGGATGTTTCTTATAAATATTTTTACCGTCTGCAAATATAGATACAAAATGTGTGTGTAGTTAATATTGTTGTTGTTGTTGTGCTGTAATGCATAATGTATATGTCTCATCTCAGTAGAATTGGGTATTATAAATAAATAATTGTATTATTTGTAACATATCACCATCTTTTAAAGTATTTTGTCAGGTTCAGCCTCAGTCAAATACTGACATTTCCAATGTGTTTTTATTAGGTGCATGATAGGAGCCTCCATGAGCGACGTACTTCTAGAAATCCCATTACATCCGGTGCACCCTCGTAACAATCAGCGAGTTCACCACTTTCATTTCATTTTATTTCACGCTGGCAAACACCATCAGTCCAGCCCCAAAGCCGGCCCTGTGTGTAGTTTCTGTCAACATCGAAGGTTACTCAGGCGAAAAATCAGAGATACTCGCCGAATTATGTCGTACGACACGCTGTGATGTCCTGTGCGTCCAAGAAACCCACAGAGACAAATTACAGAGCCGACCACACATTCATGGACTCACGCTTATCGCCGAAATCTGTCACCCGAAACACGGTAACGCAGTGTTTGTTGCTCTCGACGTAAGCAAATAATATCCATAGATCTTGGACACTGTACCGTTACTTCCCTTTACAAGCCACCGAATATTTCTTTTTAATTTTGTCCTCCCGAGAACTTCAACGACCAGCCCATAAATGTTGTAATTGGCGACTTCAACAGCCACAATACGAGCTAGGACTACAACGATACGGACTTCAGTGGGCAAGCAGTCGAGGAGTGGGCCTAAGCAAATGATTTGGTGCTGATTTATAACCCTAAACAACCGGCTTCCTTTAGCAGCGGCCGATGGAACCGTGGCTATAATCCAGAACTTATCTTTGTTAGTGATACCATTAGCTCACAGTGCACCAAGACTGTATGCACCACAATACCCCGTACACAGCATAGGCCGATCATGTATACGATTCGGCCAGTTGTACGACCTATAAGCGTCCCACTAAAGTGCCCATTCAATTACTCTAAGACAAACTGGAAAGAGTTCTCGCAGTCCATAGATCAAGTTTTGTTGAATGTCCCGCCTATTCCACAGAACTACGATCGATTTGTCGACATAGTTGCTAAAACATCACGCCACTGTACACCTAGAGGCTGTCGGACATCTTACATTCCTGGGATATCGAAAAATTCTGTAGACCTGCTAAAAGAGTATGAGTTCCTATATAGCCAAGACCCATCCTCCGAGAAAACCACCGAGCTCCTGTCGCGTATCAGTGACACGAGACAGAAGAGGTGGATTAACTCCGTTATTGGCATAGACTTCACTCACAACAGTAAGAAGGCATGGAATACCATCCGAAAGCTGACCAACGACCCACCACGACCACGACCAATCTATTCTTGTTAAGTCACCGCGAACCAAATTGCTCATCAGCTCCTACAAAATGGCAAATCGTCATGCCAACTTGCAAAGGTCCCAAAGGCTAATAGCTGCATAAGCTCAAGTGACCAGATTAGCAAGTCATTCAGCCTGACCGACATGGTCTCTACAATGCGGTCTTAAAAGTGGCAAAGCCTCGAGGGTGGATAATATTTCAGTGGAACAAATAAAACATCTTGGCCCAGCTGCTGTGTCGTGGCTGCTGTTTCTTTATAACAACTACCTGGAATCCACTTTAATACCTAGACTCTGGCGAAAATCCAACGTTATAGCTATATTAAAGCCGGGCAAGCAAGCAGATAACCCCAAAAACTTTCTTTAAATATCACTACTGTGTCACACATACAAATTGTTCGACCGATTGCTGCTGGCCAGACTTACGAGCTTGATAAACCCAGTTTTAATTCCAGAGCAAGCGGGTTTCCGACCGGTGAAGTAATGTTGCAACCAGACACTGAAACTCACGCAGCAGCAGTGGTGTAGCGTAGTGGGGGCGGCAGGGACGGGCCGCCCCGGGCGGCACTTTTAGGGGGCGACCAAATTTCATATAATAATAATAAGTATTTGAACTGTATACTTAATACACAATAATGATGACTCTTCCTGCCGAAAAATTCTTTAGAATTACCGTTTATTACCTATATTCTTTTAAATTGAAATACTTAAATAAGAGGGTGGCAAAATTTTCTGCCACTCCGGGCGCTGACACCTACGCTATGCCACTGCGCAGCATATAGAGGACGGGTTTGAACATCGCAAAATAACTGTTTTCGTTGATCTCTCTGTGACCTACGATACAGTGAACCTCAGGAGGCCTTTGTGGAAGGTGGAAACCATGACCGGTGACTACAAATTTGTCATGATACTCAGAGAGCTACTGCATAACTGTCGCTTTCAGGTACATTTTCTATCGGATCAGAGTCGTTGGAGATCTTAAAAGAACGGACTGCCTCAGAGAAGTGTTTTGGCTCCGCTTGTCTTCAACATCTACGTTAACGACCAGCCCACCTGCCCAACACATCTCGCTTTATTTACGCAGACGATCTCGCCCTAAACTCCCAAGCTACGAACTTTGAAGAAATAGAGGCGAATCTCACTACGGCTCTTAACATCTTGAGTACGTACTATGAGGCGAACGCACTTAAGCCCAACCTAAATAAAACAGAGTCGTGTGCATTCCATCTGCCTAGCAACCAAGCGGATCGTACACTCAATATCATGTGGCAGGGTGTGCCTATAGCCCACAATCAACATCCCAAATATTTAGGTGTCATTCTAGATAGATCTCTAACATACAGAAAAACTGTGAGATATTGAAGATGAAGGTGCACACCCCCAATAACCTGGTCCAGCGTCTCACTACTACCAAATAGGGAGTCTCACCGCAAGTATTGCGAACTTCTGCCCTGGCGCTAGCGTTTTCTGCCGGTGAATACGCGTGCCCTGTGTGGAGTCGACCGGTGCATGCAAGGTCTGTGGATATAGCACTTAACGAAACTTGCCGGATTATCACGGGTTGCCTTAAACCGGCCCTGGTAAAGCTTCTGTACTCACTGGCTGGCATCACACCTCCGGATGTCCACAGGGCTCTGGCGAGCTCAGCAGAGAGAGCAAAGATGGATGGTGATGCACGACACCCCTTGTATGGATACAGGCTAGTGCAGCAAAGGCTGAAGAGCCGTAACAGCTTTGTTAAATGTGCCTGTGCATTGACCCTGGAGCCGAAGGCGAGATATAACCTGTGGCGAGAAAATATATCTCTCCCTACTCCTTTCTTGTCACCTGCTGAGAGCTTTCCATCTGGACATCAATTGCCATGGCGTGCGGTGCAAGACAAACGATGTCCTACGTTATATTGTGCCATGCGTGCTCGACAATTTGCACGCAGGAGGATCTGATGGCTGCCTCTAACAACGCAGCTAGCGTAGCTGCTTTCTGGACGGTAAATATATAATTTAAAAGTGTTTCAAACGATACGCTAATGAGAAGAGCGGTCTAGCAGACCCAACAGATGTCTGCCGATGAACAGTCAAACTTGCGAGGTTAAAATAGTCGTGAAGGTTATTGAAATTATCCAATAATATTTACTGCACAATTTTCTTAACTTTTCTTTTCGCAAGAACCTTCTACAAAGTACTAGAAAACTTATAAAAAAAAAGAAATATATCGGTAAAATCGTTCTCAAGTTATAGCGTGACCAAGGGAAACAGGGATTCATTTTTATATACATATTATATAGATAATTATAAAACACATTATAATGGTGTGGTGCTTATTAGGCAATTAGATAGCTTTAATAGCTTATTGTTTTTATAATACCAAATTTTTATACCAGTCGTCTATTATGTGGTGGCATTCTATGACGCATATTACAGGGTTTAACTTTTATGTTTTTATGCCACCGTTTTAATGTTGGTAATTTATTTCTTAGTATTTTAGGTATATGTTAGTTATATTATTAGTAGTATTAGTTTCGTTGTATGTAATGATTAATGATTGATTGTACATTATTTAATAACTAACTAACGTTGATAATAATAAAATAAAAATAAAATGCAAATCCATACATACATTTTTCATATTAAAACTTTTTATAGTGAGTACATTTCTAAAGAGAACTTCTCTCTTTTTTATATATTACATAGTTCTGTTTTTTAATTTATTCAGTACCCATTCGGTTTTCACGGCAATAGCATAACACAAGTGGATATACAAATCTAAATAAAATACCGAGCGCTGTTAAATTCTTTTAACGCTTATTGAAATTTAATCAAAGAATCTAGTTAGCTTTTAAATATAAGTGGTGCATTTTAAATTTGATTTATCTCGGTACAGTATTTTTATTATTTAGTTTTTAATTATTACTGCAGTTTCAGAATAAGCATTTATATAATTCAAAAGCATATTTTAATATCCGTTCTTTAGTAAGTGGTTATGAACAAAGAATTAAAACAATGGGGCTAAAGGAAGTCTACCTTTTTTTTTTTTTTTTTTTTACGTGGGGGAATGCTATGACGCATATCCCTCCGCGGTGGCGGGCGGAGGGATTATGTCGGACTCGCCGGGGTAAAAGAAAGATGGAAATAATAGTAAAGTACCTCCCGGAATACCGACTAAACCTACCACGGTGTTCCTCGACAAAACCACTATCGACGGGGCCGCGCGAATCGCTTTCGCATGCGGTCGCAACCCCGCCGAGGTTACGGCCCGCCGTATGAAACGGCAGGCCACTACTCAATAAGACCTACCCAATATAGGCACTGCTCAATAAAAGCCCTACTAGACGGACTCGACACAGAGGCGCGCGTGGGAACACGCACGCCGCCTCTCGGACCTGGTGCTGAACGGATGGCGGGCAGGCCCACAAAGCCCGCCACCCCCAGGTCAAACCTCAGGGTGGCTGGAGGTCGTCTCGCGCCCTCCGGCGCCCGGCTCTGCGGTTGGGGAGAGGGTTTAAACGCTCCCTCTCCCGCTCCGCCGCCTCCTTGATGGAAATTACTTCCTCACAGAAGGAGGCGACGGCGTTCCACGACCTCTCTCTCCGGACCATAGACTGAACTACGGCCGGGAGCGAGAGGGCAACCGATCCGACTGCCGCGATCAAATCACGGCGCTGCGATGCCCAGGCGGGGCAAACCGCCAAAGTGTGCAGCGCCGTGTCCTCAACAACGTCGCGGCAGTCGCCGCAGTGGTGACAACCGGGCGTCTCTTGCCGGCGTATACGACACAGGAACCGGCCAAAACAACCGTGGCCAGTTAGAACCTGTGTCAGCCGGAAGGTGAGGGCGCCATGCCGCCTCTCCAGCCACTCCTCAAAAACAGGACTTACCGCCACGATCGTGGCGTGCCCGGCACTGGGGTGCACAAGTCGTTCCTTCCAATTGGCCACTAGGACCTGGCGGAGCTCGGACCTCGCCGCCTTGATTGCGGCAAGACCCGGTCCTTCGCCCCGAGCTAGCGCCTCCTGGCGCCAACGGTAGAGCGACGCCAGGAGCGCCGCTTCCAGGTCCCATGGCATCGATCCGGCGAGGAGGCTCGCAGCCTCGAACGAGATCGTGCGGTATCCTCTAATCAACCTGACGGCCATGGCGCGCTGTGGTGCACGGAGCGCCGAAATGTTTCGGGCCGCCAGGTTGTTGCCCCAAACTGGGGCCCCATATAGGGCCATGGACCGCACGACCCCCTCGTAGAGCCTCCGGCAGGAGGTGTTTGGCCCCCCAAGGTTGGGCAGCAGGCGCGCGAGCGCACCTGCAGCGCCCCGAAGAATGGGGGCCAAACGACGGAAATGGGCTGTAAAGTCCCATCGGCTGTCGAGCAGGAGACCCAAATACTTAAGGGTTGGCTCGACGCCGATGCGGACCCCTCCCACCATGATATGGGCCCCTGGAGGTGGCCGGTTCCGAGGGCCGTGAAAACATACAGCCTCGGATTTCGACAGGGCCACCTCGAGGCCCAACCGCCGGATACGACCAACGACTTGTGCGACCCCAGCGGTCGCCAGTATGGCCGCCGCCCGGTGCGACTTACCCCTCGCCGTGACAAGCGTGTCGTCGGCGTAACAAATGACGCCGACGCCACGGAGGAGCGCACCTCGCAGCACCCAGTCGTAGCCGATGTTCCACAGGAGCGGACCCAGAACCGATCCCTGTGGAACACCGCACGACATCTCTCGCCGACTCCAACCGTCGTGACCCGGGTAGACGACTACCCTCTCCGATAAATATGCCCCGACTATGCGGCGGAGGTAGGTCGGCACTCGATGGAAAACGAGTGCCTCCCTAATGCAACTCCAGGGCAAGGTATTAAAGGCATTCGCGATGTCCAAAGACACCGCGAAGACGACCTCGCCCCGGGACACCGCATCCTCCGCCAGGCTCCTCACACGCTGGACAGCGTCAATGGTGGAGCGCCCGCGGCGGAAACCATATTGGTTTCCCGCCAAATCCGGGCCCACCGTGGACAGACGCTGGACGAGGCGCTCCGCGATAATAAACTCGAAGAGTTTAGCCACCTCGTCCAGCAACACAATGAGCCGGTAGGCGGACGGAGAGTCCGCCGGGCGCCCCTCCTTCCTGATCAGGACCAGTCTCCCCACCTTCCACTGGCGCGGAAACTGGCCCTGCACCAGACACTCGCTGAGGAGCCCCCTCAGTCGGGGCGCGAGCTCCTCGAGGAAAGTCTACCTTGTTCCAACAGTACTTGTTGTTGTATGCATTTCCACTCTACAAAAGATGTCGTGATGTGTCCAATAAGCAAGATTCCAAAACAGGAATAGTCTTAAGAGCTGCCTTTTCATTTCGTTGTTATTAGAGAAGCCGTGGTCCGCAGGTTCAGCTTTACGCGTAGTTGTTAGCAGCGGCAAAAGTCTGCATAAGTGCTTACTATTGAGCGGGCTAGCTTACCTACTAGTGGTATAAACACTTGAAGAGTAGAGGTTGAGCGAAAAAACTACTATTATGGTAGGTAGCGTCTTGGCTATGTGTACCCCTGCCATTACTTCTATCCCCCAGATAGGCTGTTATCTCGTCCGCCATTACAGCCAAAAAGGATGGCATTTGTCGTATTTGGTTTTACTAAAACTAGAAAATATATATAATATCGCAATTTTCGTAAAATTTTCTTCATGGTGTGAACCATTCTAGCTTATAGATAAGTTTTAGCTCTAATGCTAGGTATAATATCTGCCAGATAAGCTACTAATAGATGTGTTATCTTTATACGAGCCGAATAACGGCCCGTTCACGACGTTCACTGTGAACGGCAGCTAAGCGCGGGGCGGCGGGCGGTAAGATCATATGTATAATAAGGAAATTATAAACTATATTAGACGGGGAAGGAGTGCACAAACTGAATAAAAAATATAGCGAAATTTCTTCGCACAACCTTTTAATCACGTTTTTATATTTATGTTGAGGATGTTTTGACATCCCTATAAGCGATTGATTTAAAATTTCAGTAATAAACGCCTCGGTATTCATTACCGCCACAAAATCGTCTAATATATTTTGTAATTTGCTTCGCCGCTGAGATCGTCCTTTCTACACCGCTGTCCGTGCCGCTCTGTGTCGTCAGTCTTGGCGTCGCACTCATTCATTTGTACTTTTGTTCCCGCCGCATCCGGCACCGCGCGCCGCCTGTAGCGATTCGCTCGGAGATAACCGCGCGCGTTTTTGCTTTTTGCGGCGTCATGTGGCGTGCTTCAAACATTTTATACATTTGATCTTACCGCCCGCCGCCCCGCGCTAAGCTGCCGCTCACAGCGGCAAGATCGTGAACGGGCCGTTATAAGGATAACTGAAAATGTAATTAGAGATGAAAAGTGATAAAGAATTGACCTGGAATAATAAAGCCGAGACGCTAATCGATAAAAAAATTATATATTGTATGCATAATTAAAAGTGTAATTATTTCTTTGAAAAATGTTTTAGCGCTAGTATCGCTGAATTACACTCCACGGTATGCTTGTTTTCAGCAATCGTCACGTCTACAAAAGTGCACCCCAATAAAAGTGCAGTTTTTCAATAAATTACTACAAGTTCTTTGCATTCTATGCGAAGACATACCTACAGTTGTATCACTGCGTAGGTATGTAGTTTCACCGATCATCATCATCACTGGTTTCCGATGGCATAGAAAGACATGGATTTTACTTACGTATTGCGATAATTAAAGAACATTGCCGGATACCATACTACCAAAAATATGCTTTAAATCACTACGCTATCTGAAAATCTCACGATCAGCTGCATAATATATGCCGCTAGACCAAAGCGATAGTCTGACTGTCTAAATGATAAAGTCATTACATCTTATTAAAATGAATCTAACGAAAATTTTAACATTGTTTACTAATTTGACTGAATTGTCTCATGTTGTTTTCAGTTGCACTTTTAACCTAAGTTTTAATTCAAAAACACCTACGGTAGCTATTCCAAGTTCCATTTCGTAAAAACTTACATAACATTATGTTAGATATGCGTGCGATATTATAACTCCATTGCCTTGGCATTCGTTATCGATTGAGTGGTTCTGGGAAATGTTCTTTAGACCACGTGACCTTACGTACTTTGTATCATTAGGCTGCTTCCCAAGTAGGCTGACCCTTCCCTCACAAGAAGTACCTCATTGCATGAAACTGGGTCGTGACTTTTACAATGGCACTTGCAAATGGTTTAGTTAACGTTAAAATCTATACATATAGTAAAATTGTAAATAAATTGTATATTTTGAAATTAAACTATGTACATACTTTATACGGATTTTGTCACGTTGTTTGTTTTAAAACAGACAATATTAGTTTGTACATTTTTTTATTTGTTCATTTTTACCGTCACATAGTGAACTAATTTGAATGCGGTTTTCAATTATGTGTTTAGGTAATACCTACACGTAAAAGTAACGTGTACATATTATAAATATAAACGTTAAGATCAAAGACAAATATTTATTATATACATATATTGTATCACGTGTATATCTACGAAGGTGTGCGTAAAAATGTAGTGTCTCTTATTTAAGGTCTCCCGTTACAGGGAGCGAGCCTAATTCTGTTAACGGACAATGCTAGATTTCGTCGTGCTGCTACGCATTTCTTGATACAAGAACCAAGAATACGAATCTGCACGACTCTATTGAAAAACGTTGTAAATGTTCGAGTAGACCAAATAAAAAATAAATACTGCTCCGGTAAAAAACATACTGCTCCGGTAAATGTATAGAAAGTAAAAGAAGTTAAAAATCAAATATTCTCCACAACTGCGCCGTACCAAGCGCCGTTTCTGGTATTGCAACAAATTCTAGTATGAGAGGCTAAAACATCGTCGGCCTCGATGGCGTAGTGGTTAGTGTAACCGACTGCCACGCCTGAGGTCACGGGTTCGATTCCCGCACAAGACAAATATTTGTGTGCATGAACGTGGATGTTTGTCTTGGTCTGGGTGTTTCTATGTATAATATGTATGTATTTACAAAAAAAAAAAGTATATATGTATGTTTATCCATTGTCTAGTATCCATAGTACAAGCTCTGCTTAGTTTGGGCTAGATAGTGTTGTGTGTATGTGGTAGAATATTATTATTATTATTATTATTATTACATAAATAATTGTTCGCAGTCTGGAGGTGTAATTGCTAATAGTTCCAATGGTGGTAAAAACGCTTTTTACGGAGCCTATACCGTGTGTTTTTTTTATTTTTACAGTATGTATGTATACATACAATTATACATTTAACATGACCACCGTATCTTGTTACACACTTTATTTGTACATTATATAGATGACGTTGTTTAAGAGAACATCTTATTCATCAAGTGACATGTTAAGGCAACTCCGAATCTTTGACGGCTTGTAAGTCGAAGAAGGTTCACTACAAAAGAAATATGTTGGACAAACAAAAGCCAAAATAAAAACGTTTATTTAATGAAGTCAGGATTCCGGACAAAGAGATCAAAAATTTTTTGGACATAACTTATTCTGGATATCTAATTTTTCAAGATAAAGCGAAGAAGCCTTAGTGTACTTGAAGGGCCGATGAATAAATAAGTACGAATGCAAACTATTAAATGAGTAAGAAAAACGGAGCGGTGGTATGAAAGCGTGTTCTCATTTTGAATGAATTTTCTGTTGTTAGTGACACGTTGTTTAGTCGAAAGTATATCATATAAAATGATATTAGTATTTTACCAATTAATGTCTTCCAAAAAGAAAACAGCGCTAGATTGAAATATGTTGATAAATGAAATATGTCTATTAAGATGTTATGAAGAATTAAATTCTAGCTTGTGAGTTGTCATTGCAAACCTACAAAGGAAACAACAATGTGTTCACGCTAAAATATATTATAAAAAAATATCTTGTACCTAAAAATAATTGTTACTTGTGAAGAGAGGCAATGTAAGAACAAAATAAATATTGTTAAGTACTTAGCTATCTTATCACATTAGACGTTTTATAAAGCGTCCAGCATTTATGTTATCAGAATATTTTATTTGTATGAGACCTATTCTCGTGTATTAAAAATATTATTTATTTTTATGGCAATAAGATATAATCCTAAATTTACCAATCTTATTCTTAATATTAATTTTAAACTTTGAAAAAGATTCGTTTTAAAGGGAAGACTTTTCAACAGGCAGATATGGATGCATACGGATAAAAGTAGATGGAATTAACACCTTTACCATTATGCATTTCCTACTGTTAACTGCAAGTTCATAGTGAATTCATACCGTATGCTGCTGTAAGCACTTACTACTCTAAATGGCGATCATTCGAATACGCATCAGTTTTATTAACGCAATAAAACCTAATACAAAAGGGATAGTGTCTATTCACAAATAACACAACGATATACAATGCGCCATTGTCCACAGTTATCACACAACAATGCTTGTTATAGACAGCACTTTCAGCTGTGTCATCACTTACCAACCGTTTAAAGTTACGTACAAGCAATAGTGTGGCATTCGTTTAAAATGATCTGTTTCTGATCAAACTAACTCATGTCAGTGGAAGTGAAAATATATGTGTATGTGTTTAACGACAAAGGAAACTAATTTACAGATTATAATAGAGGTATTAAAATGAACTTCTACTTTCACAACGCGTTTTTTTTAAGGCTGGTCACTCATGAAAACGCAAACTTACGGTATGGGAGGGCTGAGTGTGGCTGAGTATTTGTGAATGGCAACACATACTTCATTGCTGCCAGTATTGTTCCTGATTCAAATGTATTTTTCTTCATCTGACAAGGTTCATAATATATTTTAAAAATAGAATATTTTTATTTTTAGGCAATCATAATGCACATTTAAAATTTAATAAATGTGTTACCATAAAGTAGTAAAGTGAGAGCCTCATCATACAGTATAATATTATTTAATTTTATTGCTACTGGTGAGTTAGCCGTGGATATTACTTTTGAAAACTGCCAACACTTAGTGTTGAAATATTCTGCGTGTTTAACTGATTTGCAGGTATTATAAGCAGCGTGTTTTTATTCCATAAAAGAAATGCTTTTAAAGAAACAAATTAAACTCCATTGACAAAACTAGAATCTTGTAAGACGTTATTGTGTGACTGGGTAGAATTCTACAAAGGAAAAAACACTGGGATTGTTATATAGCTAAACGCAAAGATATTTTGGGCACAAATCACGAGAAATCTCTTTGATATTTTGTACCTTTGCACACACTTGTACGGTTTTAGGTACTTAAAAGATGAGAGTCTACGTAAGAAAGCATGGTAACAATGTGATTACATAAACATTTCTGTAATATTTTATTCGAATTAAGAATACTTTTTACATACATACATCTTATCTTATCTTGTGTGGGGGCCAGTCAGTACAGACCGGCGACACTTCGACCCAGTGGGATCTTTTGTGTCGACTTCCCTATTAACGACTGCCATAGATGTTCATGGCAGCCGGGACCGACTGCTTAACGTGCTCTCCGAGGCACGGAGCAGGCGATGATTGTCAATCAATACGCACATCATTTTGAAAAGTCATATAACTTCCGAAAGTCAGAGGTGCGCGACGTGGGTTCGAACCCGAGACCCTCTGCATTGCAGTCTGTTGGTCTCCCCACTGAGCTATCGCTGCTCAACATACATACATAATGCCACGTGTTATTTCAGTTAACTTTAACTATTTCTTGTATGTACTTTTTGCTTTAATACGTTGAGATGAGTTATTGTAGAGAATATTTACTTGAGGCGGCAGAGCGGGAGAGGGAGCGCTTAAACCCTCTCCCTAACCAAAGAACCGGGCTCTGAAGGGAAATGCAAAGGTTGCAATGCAAGGAGGAATTACACCCGCATTTAGCCAACTATAATTTTAGGTCATACGTAATAGGGCCTATCACGATATATCTGGCATAGATGCAGCTTCCGAGTTGAAAACTTCAATAAGCTTGCTCCCTATTTCATGGCTGGTGAAATGTGAGCGTCATATACCTTTGGCTACTGCTTCAGGCATACAAGTTAGATATAACGTATAAAAATAAGCGCATAGGGGTCTATTCTACCTACTGTGTTCATGGACTTGATTCGCGGTTTAAGCAAATCTGTTAGCCCCAGTTGCGTACGCATGCTTACGGGAATATTGAAGCCTAATCTAGTGATATAAATGTGTATAATACACACTCTGATTGCGATATCACTCTAGGGTTTGTTTCCGATCACGTTGAGTTACGCTCCAGACAATCAAAAATATGAATGGTGAGCAATAAACTCTCCACGTGGATCAATTTATTCACAACTCCGTTAACAAGCACCGACTAATTAATCGCGACAACTTTTCCTCAATCTTATTAACTTTTTTGAGACAAAACAATGAAAAGACTCATTGCTTAGTCTTAAAAAATTTAATAAGATCAAATTCTCACTTTGTTTGACTGAAATTAATGTGAACAGAGTGTTCACATTAATTTCAATTATTATAGTATATAATATTTAAGTTTTTATAATTACTTAAAATATTTTTTATATGTTTGCAACAAAAAATGTGTGGTTTAGTTTTGAATCAGAAAGGAGGAATTTATTCGTTAGCTTGTTTAATATTCGTTCGGGAATTCAAAAATGTATAATTTGATAATCATTTAATATTGTTTTAGGTTCACACTAATGTTACCTAGTTATTGAGGGTACTTGAAACAACTTTACACTTCAAGATTAAGACGCACATCACCTGAGTATCCCTATGCTTGCTGCTATAAAACAGTCGATACTTTGGAGATAATATAAATAATGAGTGTTAATAAAGAAAATCGCTATAAAATCCGTAGTAGTTAGTTAGTTTATTTTAATTAATAACAGTCCCTAATCCTATGTAGCTTAGTATACGTAGTTTCGTCAAATATTAGAATTTGACTATATAATACTTAGAAATAATACAGAACTCATAAATCGCAAATGAACATTTCGTAGTCTGGTAAAATGTCTTTATGTGGTAGAGGTACAATATTGATATAAATACACATAAAAACATTTTGTAAAACCATTTAAAAATCCATTTATAAAACCAAACATAGAAACTTTCTACTTCACCATAAATAGTAACCTAATTTATCTCATTTATTATTATATTGTTATTAGCTCAAAATTACGACAACTTGATTGATTAGATATTCGTATTTTATGACATAATAAAGTTATGATATATTCTACGAATGCCATGATAGAGCTATTCTACCGTAGAAACGATTTTAAAGTGTTCATACAAGTCTTGTTTAAGGCAATTATTTCGAATTGCAAAATTGATTTGTCTACAACTGCGATAATTCTTTATTTCATTCTTTAAAAAGACAACTTCCGCACTAGGAATAATTCCCGTGTCGCGAGAGACTTTACAAATTGAATAACAATTTAAAAGGACTAAAAAGTAATGTACGCAAAAATAATCGACGGATCGTATGACATAGTATGATTTCCATTCATTCGTTTTAAATTGTACTGAACATCAGTTGAGACCGTTTTGGTGCTATCAAAGTGAGATTCAATTTGTAGTACAATGATTGCCACTTTGCTAGTTTCTTGGGGCGTAAGGTGATGGATGGCTAAGCAGAGAGGACCGGCCAGAGAGAACAATTACGTTGTGTGGTTACGTCACTGGTGACCACAACACATGAAGCAACCTCTGTGTCTGATATTAATTCTGACCGTTTGTTAACTTTAGTAGATAGTCTAGAAGTGAAACTATTTTCTTGAACTTTCGATTGCATACTTGATCAAATAACTCATTGAAGAGTAGAAATATAAAAACATCATCAATAATTGTGGATTTTTTAAATCACGTGTAGACCTTTCCATTAATTTGATTGATACTTGGCATACAGATAAACCATCTCTTGAATTAACATATAGTTTATCGCAGTATGCATTCTTGTGGGATTTAAGCTAGTGAAGAAGCAGATAGAAGCTTGTTATAAATAAAATAAACCGCAATAAGAATCAGTAAATAATAATAAACTACATGGGAGCTTCTTGGAAACAGCAATCTACGGAACGGAAACTCCTTTTAATTGCACACATTTATATAAATATGGGCCAAATGAAATAAAAAACATAGTATTAGTAGTAACAAAACAAACGCGAAAAGGTAATTGCGACGTTACTTCAATAAACAGTGTGTTTACACTTTATTTTATATACAACTAGCTCACCCGGCAAACGTTGTTCTGCCAAATTCATGCAATAGGGACACTCAATCACTTAGCAGTATGAAATATATAGTTAACGACGTTAGAGTTAGTTACAGGAAAGATATTTCTGAAAGTCGAATTTTAATTAGGTAACACCTACTACGTACATCATGCTACTCTCTTAAACCAGCTCGAATCTTACGAAATTAGAGAAATTGTGTCCAATTTAACTAATTCCTAATAATAGAAAACAAATCACTGAAATAAGTCAGATTAATTTGAAAATAAATGTGAAGAAATGTTTTGATCATCAGACCACTTGGGGTACCGCAAGGAAGCGTACTGGGGCCTGTCTTATTTATTTTATATATCAATCACCTGCCAAAATGCATAGACGAACCATTAACATTGTTTGCAGAAGATATCGCTTAAACTATAATCTGTTAACTTTTAGGAACATTTAAATGATAATAATTTAAAATACACTTGAGCAAAACAAAATACATTTTAGTTACCGAACGTCGGTCAAGAGTCCGTTTAACATACGCTATAATAATGACCCCGTACAAGAAGTAGATAGTACAAAATTACTAGGTCTAGTTATTGATAAATAACCGAATTGGAATACACATATTAATATTTTAAGTAAGACAATTTATAAGTCTGCTCTAATTACTCAAATAATATAAACCGATTCACTCCTTACAGCCTATTACGGTATAGTAGAATCTCACTTACGGAATGGACTTATATTTTGGGGAATATCATCAGAGAAAGAAACCGTTTTCCAGTTTCAAAAGAGATGCATACGATCGATGTTCAAACTAAAATCTATTTAGGGAATATAAAGTTTTGAACTTGCCTAGTCTCTATATTCTAGAGGAAGCTGTGTTTGTTAAATCGAATCCGAATCGTGTTAATCCTTTATCCGACATAGTCCCTCGCAATAGACGCGACATTAGTAAGTGATGTCTTCATACTTCTAGTACAGCGCTCATGTGTAATAGTATTTTCTGCATGGCACTTTGCGTATTATTATATAATGAAGTACTTAGGTAAACTTACTATGCCATTATATAATTCTTAACTGTTATAGATCATGCATTTTTTACGTTAAATTATATTAATTTTTGGCCCACTTTATACCTTTTGCATGCCTACTGGTAAAATATGACTGACTGACACCGACTCTACTTATATTTTCATTTAACACCATGTTTGCATAATAAAATATCTTATTTTTTTAATGTAATACATAAAAAAAATACGTATACCTACATTTTTCTTCAAGTTCTATGTATGTATGTATAATATGTTAAATTAAATCAAAGGAATTCTTTAAAAAAGTTCGTTGTGTAATATACCAACTTTATATTACTCAGATATTTTTTAGGAATTTAACAAGTGAAATGTTTGGCAGCAATAATGTTACCCTCAAAACAACTCAAGATAACCTAAGCTTTCTAATAAAAGAAATACACGTCTATCGCCTGCCAATAACAAGACACAAGTTGCTAAGCTACTAACGACTAGACGCCTTTAAGTTTAATCTAGATGAATGTCAACCTTGTTACCCGAATACTACGCTAACATGAAAAAATTACTTGGAAATCGATAAGTGTAAGTTCAACATTGTAAACAATTTTAGAGCGGAGCTAGCCAGTTATTAGTTTATAACTTCTGACTTGTATTGCATGCTACGAATTGCAAAAAAGATTCAAAAATATGTCCGTTGACTGTGTATTTCTGCTATGAAATCATAAAAATATGATTCGAACGGCCATTCCGTACTGTAGGACGGAACGCCGGCCGAATCGCGTTCCGTTCGACTCAATGATATCGTGAAATTGCAGTTCCGTATATTTATTGTATACGAGTTTATAGAGGGTTTGAATATTTTATGTTATAACTGTCTGCAGTAATCGCGTTAAGTCAATCTTTATTTTCATTTTACTTACCATTCGAGATTATTGCTTCTTTACTAAAGTTGTTTTTTTAATTAATATGGCTTAGTGGCTGTTTTAAATCGGTTTTATTTTCAATGTTTAAACCTTAAATAGGTATATAATCTTTGTGTTATAGATTCCTGTGTATTTTGTTGTAATATCAACGATAGCTGAATATTTTGCAACACATTTGATAATATTAATTTAAACTTATTGCTGAACCGTTGAAAGATAGACTACCTTCCTCGCCATTGTAAGTTTAAATGGAGTATAGAACCGGAACAAGAAGTTACTTTGTTACTATGTGGCGCAAAGAATTGTGTGTTCAATCTCCATACGAGTCACATATTTCTCTGGTTGTTCTTGCTGTTTGCTTCATTATTTGTTAATGCCTCGCGATACAGGAATGGTTGTACGATGTTGTCTTATCCAAAACAAACGTTATATTTTCAACAATTATGGCGCATATGTATATGTACACAGCTGGTAATTTTACATTGGGGCAATATTTTCGAACAGAAAGCTTAAACAGTTACTTTTATTAGTTTTACTTGTAACTAACGAACTTGAACAAACATTGAAAGAGATTGACCTACTTGTTATTGTTATATTGACTTGAACCATTGCAAGTATATCAGGATGATAGCACAATAATTTAGAATTGTCATAGTAAACTGTAGGCATAACATGAGAACGCTTTGAGCATCCTACACCCTACAGCGAAGTAGTCCGACAAACGGAGTAAAGTCACTTTAAAAGAAAGAAAGTCAGATAATCTTCACTGTAGGTATATTCTTAACTAGCTGACCCACGCAACTTCGTCTGCTTCACATAAAAGAATTTTATTTATTTATTCGGAATAACAAACAGCAACACGTTGTATAAAACTAAATTGTATAAACATGATACATGTACATAAATGTGCACTCACAACGTTATCCACTTAATATATTCATAATATAATTAATCAAGTAGTGAACATGACAATTTTTATTTATTTACCTTCAGTGAAGGAAACCTTAAATACAATTTGCAATCATAAAAGTAATATAAGTTTAGTGGGAATTATTTAAACATGATATCAAACTTTTCCGAAATGTAGGTGCCGACGTGGAAGTATCACAAAAACACATTCTGAGTGTGAATTGTGAAAAATGTATTATTAATACTTTCAGCTCTAAGAGACCTTAATACTGCCATGAGAACACCACCTCCTTCCTTTTTACCCGGTCACACGGTCCCGATCACACCGGAAAACAATATACCGTTCATCAATGAACTCATTGTCAAATATTCAAGGAGTTAACCACCTTTCCGTGAGAAGAATGTCGGAGGAGTTAGATAGTATATTTATATACACGTTGTTAAGTTAAGTCCGTATTCCACGACAGTTCTAATAATAATATATTGTTACCTTATCTAACATTAGAATGATAGTACTTACATATTAAAATTAAACAGAAGGTATTGGGCTCTTTATCCATAGCTCCCGAAATCCAAACTCTAAATATAAACCACATTGGAAAAATAATTGTTTGATTCAATAAGTATGAAGACACATACGACAACACCACTACAGTGAACAAATATTTTTGCATTATTGCAACGTAAGTTAATATCAAATTATTAAAGTTATGAACACTGGAAACATTACATATAATATAATCTGAATACACGTTTCTAAAATAATATACTACTATATAGGAGCAAAATAAACTCATATGATACAACGAGTATAGTTACAAACATAACACTTGATTACTTTAATATTTCTTTTAAAGGAGAAGTATATCTGGCTTGTTTCGTAGCCTTTGCGTCGGTCTTGATGTCAGTAATATTCTAATCGTACCTAATATTATTGTGATTTATTGTAATTACAAAAATACATGAATACTTTGAAAATGTATATACTGCGAGAATTGAAACGTAATAGCGAAGTATACTGGAACATAATATTAGCGAGGAACAAAAATTTGCTATAAAACAATACTTATATATATAATTTCAAGAATTGGTAATGTAATGGTCTCTTTATAATCTGGGAGAATGCATTTATGTATTTGTCTATGCAGGAAATAGGAAAGTGAAGAGGGTGTATCGGGTTTACCAGGTGAGAGATGGAAAGTTCCGGGTTCCACCGACTAAACCTATCACGGTGTACCAACTCGCTGCCTTGAATGGTGGGTGGCTAACTGGAACTGAAACTAAAGCAGCGACAATTATTTGTATACCTACTATAACATTGCGTACTTTTATCACCAAAGAGTAAGGCATTGTATTGCATAAAATAATGTACCCTACTTCATGTTTAGATTCTACCTAACTAGTTATACGCCACCCTATTAACGCATTCGTAGACTTCTGTCGAATTTTTCCCCAAACTGTAAATCGAACATGACATATTACTTATAAGTTATAATAAGGTTAGCATTCGTCTAATCTAAAATAAACTTAAATCCTGACTAATATTATAAATGCGAATGTGATTTTATCTTTTCTTTCACGCTTTAGTTGTAGTTACTCGACCCATCATCATGAAATTTTGCATTCACGTTGTCAGGGGTACAGACCTTCGATCCAGGAAAAAGTACTGTTCTTAAGGGAAATAAATGTATTGATTAAATCTACATTAATGCGAGTGAAGCCGCTGGCAAAACCTAATAGTTCATAAGAAAAAAAATACCTCAAACCGACGGACCGGGCTACCATGGAACATTGAAGAACATCCATAAATGTTACAGTATCTATGAGTAGAAAATATATATTTGAGGATAAACATTTTTCAGGGGAATATCGTCCGTGTAAAATGGCGTTATCTGTTCGTACGTCACTTACTTCATAATGTAACAGTTTACTTCCAATACCGAGAGTGTTTCAGACGTTTTCCAGATGCAGGTAGCGGTGTCTCGCCTCACCTTTCAAGGAATTTTCGTATTTTGCCCTTCTGCAGTGAGCAATATTTCTGAATTTTACTTCCATACACACTGATTTATGATCTTGTTCGCGTAGAAAATGGTTTATCATAGAGACGCTATTTTGATAAGGTTGGACCTATATTCTCGTCGACATCAATGTACTAAATGCGTTGGATTCGATATTTGTACGGGGTAATATGTGTGTGATGATCTCTTGTAACGTTCGTCGCATTTCAATCGATATGCTACAGTACAGTAACCGATGACCATAACGCGGAAAGTACGCTTATTTACCAACTGTGTTGTTATAGAGATATACAAATTGTAATAAATACGGTAATAGCAGTAGTTTAAAAGAATGCGCTTGTAAAAAGTATTGTGTTTTGTTTGCAGTGAAAAATATGACCTAATTAGGTAATATCATTAAGTTTAAAATTTCTTGCCCCGCCTCCTGCATGTCGACTGCTTTTCCGCGGCGTACGCCGCTGCATTCATTTGCGACCGCATGCAGTCTTAAGTCTTATATGGCCGATTAGACCATGGAATTTCAATATTTGATTTTGTATTTTTATAAGCCTGAAACAAATAATGAGTTTTGAAATGTAGTCGAACGACCCTTGTTAAGTAAGGTGTAAATAAGTCACAGGCAAATAAGGTAAACAGGTTATTAGTATATTTCAATTAAACCTGTATACATTATATTTACCTGTATTTTTAACAAATCTACTATAACGAGGACATACAGAAGAATGAACATGGATACATTCATATTTCGCCAACTAATTATAATTCTCACGACTCACGTGATAGAGACAGAATCCTATTGCCGTATACAGGACATGTTTTCAGACTCCTTGCTGCTAGCACAATGTCTGATAATGCCTAATAGAAAAATACAGTAGCACTTTGTCCGATCCGAATCTGAAAACTTATATAGATACATAGACTGCGAATTTAAGCCCCACCAAAAAGTAGTCTGCCTATTATACATTTAATCACGATATTCAATAGTTCTGTCAAGTTATTTCATAGCCGAAATCTATGGCCCGGTCATTAAATCCATAACTACTTTTATAATACAGTTCCGAAGTGAGCTAAGCAGGATATATAGCTAACCGACGAAGCGCCAGGTAAAGCCTTGACCCAGTTGTGGAAAAGTACAGAACTTCCTAGAACGTGGTTGGTAGGGTGGCACTTATATAAATTCGAAAAGCTGGATATTTTTATATTTAGAAAAACAGATTTTCAATAGCACGTAGTTGGAAACTGTTGCTCGTAGCAGGGTAAAGTAAGATTATTTGATATTTAAATGGAAGTGGTGAAATAATAAGAGCGTGCCTTTATAGTGTTTGTAAACGACGTAAGTAGCTGAGTTAAAAGTACAAGCTATACGCGCAGACAACATGTGTAAGCTTTTAACACAGGATTAAATATGCGCAAGATATTAACATGAGCTACACGCGCAAGCTACTTGGCGAAGAACTACTTACGAGAAATTTTCAGTAATAATAAATAATAATAATAAAGTTTATTTGCAACCAAACATGTATCATACAATATACAAACATCATAATGTGGTATTGTTCCCTGGACTTAGTGATAACCTGATTTCCTGGGAACAGTGTCTTCTCCATATTATCTTAGTTTTAAGTTTAACATTTATGTTATTTATAGAAAATGAATGGATGTAGATATGCATAGAACTAAGTTTATGAACCTCTGATTCCTAAACTAGGTAAGACCTGTATCTTAGGCATCAGTAGCAGTAAAAGGAGAAAGTTTGCTCGTTAGACGACAGTAGGATCGCCCACTATGACGTGGACCGAAACGATAGCAAGTGAATTAAGTTGTAAAACACCTCCTGCCTACTCCATTGGGATCATAAGCGTAAGACTGTATGCAACTGAAAATCAAAACGAAAACTTGCATAGCAACTACTAACTTGTGCCCGCGGCTTCGCTTGGGAACAGTATTTTTTTTCAGGATGAGAAGTATAGCCTTTATCCTATATCCTTTTCTGCACCCTTGACAACGTGTATGCAAAATTTCGTGATGGTTGGTCGAGTAGTTAAAGCTTGAAAGTGAACATGTTCATCCAATTTTGAAAGTATGGTAACCCTAGTTGTGGGTCAATGGTATCTGAGCGAGCAGGGGTGACGGTTACGCAGAGATATGTAGTTAGAGATTAGAGAATCTGTGCTTTACGAGTTTGTTGTTGCTTTATATCACTTGTCGACGAAGTGGTAATTACTGGCGCACAGCCTGCATAGCTCGATTGGCCATCGAGCTTACATTCTGCCGAAGACTGGATATAAATGTAGGTAGCACATACTTACTCTGTTTTTGTTGATTAGTAGTCTATTGCCTCGTTTGACTCTGATATACGTTTGCATTTATGCCTACAGGCAAGTGTAGGTTAGTATGCTAAATTTTGTAGGTTCGATTTTTACAATATCTTTGTCCTAGTTTACTTGAAATAAAATAGCAAGCTCCAAATAGTTTTTCTGAATTGGAGTATTTATTGTCTCCGTAGTTTCAATCTTTGTGAATTCCGTGTCCGTGTCATAATACCATATAAATACCCTTTAAAAATGCAGTCTATCCGGTAAGCGGCAAAAACCCACTAAGCTATTTTGCCGCCTAACTTATTCAAGACGCTGAAGTGTTGTGATTCTATCTTTTCTTCATAATCCCATTGTGTGGATCATAGAGCATAGGAATTGGGAACTTTACATATCTTACGCCTTACTTCTACGCGAATCTGATTTGGTATCATGCTACGAGGTGTGGATGTCCTAATTGTGCTGTTTCTCGTTATTGTTTTAAAAAAACAACATCTACTGGACTCCTTTTCTTGTGTAGCGTGTGACTTTTCAAATATTCAAACAATAGACACAAATAAACACTCAGAAGTGCAACAACTATTTTGGATCACACAACTTCTATACCTTGAGGCCCACAGCAATCGGCGCAGGAGCACTTAAACTACTACAAAATCCGTCGTCGTACAACAACAGTCGTATGTACAAGATCTGTTTCTAATCGCTTAAGTTGTTATTCGTTGTGTATTCGGATTTTTTATGAGCTGTCAGATAACTTCTTAAAACTGGTATTCCATCCCTATGCGTAAATATCTAATGAGATCAAAATAAAGAAATCTTAGCGTACTTGTTATTACGATAAATAACAGACAGGTCACCTAGCGCTCAGTAATACTTTTTAATTAGAGAGTTAAAGTATACTTAACAACGAGAGGAAAGTAATGCCTTAACTCAGCACGCCTTAATTAAATAGCAGTTAGAGCTTTTCTCCTTCCTTTCCGCATTTAAAATTAGAGTGGAACTACAAGAACTTTTTTTTATAATTTCGTATTAGATGCATTTGGTATAACTACGATCAATATTTATTATTTTATGAAAATACAAATTAACAATACATAGTACTTTTAATTATTAAACACAATTCAAAACAAGCCAGAGACTCTTATACCTATCTATCTCATTTCTTTCCTTTCATCCTATCTTTAATACTTTTTGCCTACGTGCAACGTGCGAGATATGTATAACCCTAGTATTATAAGATTTTATCAACCATCAGCTTGTTTGTATGCTTATTTACCACCTGCGATATATTGAAGACATAATGATTGTATAAGGGAAAGGTGTATCTAGCAGGTAAGTATAACGTGAAGAGTCTTAGTTACGCAACTGAAATAAAACTAATAAAAACTAAGCCATACAGCTTACTTAACGGAACGTTGACCGATGTGAATGACACCCTCCTTATGTAAGCAGTACTGCAATCGATTTTATAAGACTTTTCCGCTCGCGAAAGCCTTATGTTCTTTTTGCCACGGTGTTTCCCAGAGTTTACAGCTTGGACTTTATCAAAAATAATATGAAAAGGATTTACAGGGACCAGGAATATGTGCTTCAGTGAGTGACAACCCTGTAGTATTAAGCGGCCATATGCTACAGCAGTCGCTAAACGGGCACCTTACTACTCGTTTGAAATATTAACAAACGTAACGAAAACGCACACAAATGTATGCTTCCACACACACGCACACACTCATATATGTATTGCTTAGATGTGTTTCTTTCGAGCTAAATTTTGCAAGAAACTTCTTAAGTTAATATAATAATATACATAGATAACCAGTGCAACGTAGCAGTCCTAGCCTTCGTATAAGCTCAAAATCTCAGCTGGCCGTACTAAAATGCTCGATCCCGAATATATAACAGTTTATTGTTTTCAATCTAGCACTGTTGTGCCTCCAATGTGCTTTAGAAAGCACTTTCACGACATGCTAGTAAAATTGGAAAATAAATGGGGAAACAAAATGCATTTTATTTTGTTCACAGTTAAGAGGACACATCGGACGTCTCATTATAACACACTAGGTACGCAATAACATTGCAGGTACTAGGTATATGATTTTGTTTATTAATTTGTACGAATGCGAGTTTTAATAGCTTTAGTCCACGTCGTCAACGTTATAAATATAGTATTTACACTGCTAGCAAAATTTTTAAATTAATTATAAAGGATGGCAGTCATGTCGACGTTAATCGCAAACAAGAGCTACGAAAGCTCGCACTGTAGACGTATGGTAAGTACTTACTTGCTCGACTGACCCATACTGTCTTCTAGAGAACACTCCTCGTCTTGAGATCAGTTCGCTCGCTGACGATCTGTGGACAAACAAATAAAACTAATTAAAATGACATCACATTGCATCTTTTCGGTGCGGTTGGTTGTGTCTGGCGCAGGCATTCAGACCTTCTGCATTTGCGAAGTCTCTTAAATCTGCAGATACTGATTAGATATCATGTTTTTGAGCCAAACCGTGGTCAAACCGTCATAGGGTTTCAGTACTCGTGCTCTGTTTAAATAGAGAAAAGGCAGATCCACGCTTCTCGTAAACAGAAGTCTGGTAATAATTTCGCGACAAGAATAAGTATTGCCTTTCTACGTGGTAATGCTGGCAGTCTTCTGGTCACTCTACCTGTCGGCTTTGGTACGAAGGAACTCTATAACGCCTATTAGCTAAAGAGGGTTAAATTTTACTTTAACTTTTCACCGCAAATTTTAATATTTAATATATATTTATATCTTATAATATTGTTAGTATTAGATATAAGTATGTTAAATTCTTAGTTTAGTTTATATATGATAAGTATTGTAACTGGGATAATATAAGTATCAAAATGTATGAAGCTTCTTTATTGCTTAACATCTATTCGGTACTAAAATGATTCAACATCTACATATTTTTGCTAACACTTATGAGTACCAACGGCTATAATAGATGATTGATGATAATGAAAGGCTATTACAAATTCGGCAATGGTCATAACTATCACTATTGTAAAAATTATGATGACGTTCTTGATTAATTTTTTTAATAATATTTAACATTGATATCATATAGTGTATTTGTTTCTATGAGGTTGCATCAAAGAAAGAAAATGAGCAATGAAATAAACTATATAACAGTATATTTACCATGGATAGCTGTAAATATTTACATAAAATTATACAATTATAGGAAAGTATTGCACAGGAACATTTAACATACGGCCGAGCTAATGTCTGTTATTTATTTGCTGTACAATAAGTCCTCGGGTTGGATTACCGGGCCGAGCATAGTGTTATTAGGCATTTTTCTGGAGAAACTCTCAGTAGCAGAGCGTGTAGACATGGTGCCCAATAGACAACAATAAGGTCTCTCCGTTTTACGTGGAATCTAAAACAATATCTGGTGAAATGTGGTAATACAAAATACCTCTGCCTGCCTCTTCCGGGATGTACGCGTGCGACTACGGGCATATTATTAACACAAAGTAGGAATTTAGCTATCACTAATATCTTAGTGATATCGGTACGTAAGCTTAATATCTAATTATTCTATTAGATAAGTTTTATGAAAAACTGCATAAAAGCTTTAGCAAAATCTACTTTAAAACTTTTCGAATAGCCCGGTTAGATATCGTAGGAACTTGTGCTACAGTGGCTTTTTTTATTTGAGCTACTCATTATTTAAGGAAGGCCGCAATTCGGCAACGAGCGTAGCGTGGCGTCGAGCGTTACGTAAGTGCTGTACGATTTAAATATCGAATACGTGAGCGACACTTAATGAATCAATTAGTCAGTAAACAAAGCATTGTTGCTGTTTAAAAAGACAACTATGTACTAGAAATACAGTCTGTATCGCGGAGAACTTTACAAACATCAAACAACACTCGGTACGGCAGTGGCAAGGCGATCACTTTAACCACAGCTCCAACCATATACAACCTTGGATCGAGACACTAAGCTTTATTCATTGAAAAAGTATTGTGGCTGGGCCCAAGCGTTGGCTAAGAGATCTATTTGCCTCATTGATATATGTATATCAATGATTTGCCTATAGCTTTAGTTGACTCTGCTTGCTTTCGACTCTGCTGTAGCTTGTCCATAGTACTGATGTAGGTGACGATACTAAATCCGAGAAACCATGATTAAAATCGGTTAAAATCGCCCCGCTTATAGCTCCGCCATTTTAAAATGCGATGCCAGTTTGGAACGTTTAGAATTTTTATATCGTACCTGCTCGTATCTGAAATTGCCGCCGCAAACCTTGGTTGGTTAATAGATGAGTGCAACTTTGTGTTCCATTTTATAACGTTGCATGATCGCAGGGAAATTTAGGTTTAGTGCTAGAAAGAAACGACTATTGAACATTATTGGATAGTTTATGTATTTAACAGTTTAAGAAAGTTGATAGTTATTTACAATTAAATGAATATTATAATGAATGGTGAAAACATTTTATGCTATGTTGTTTCTAGGATGAAGGGAAACATAGGAAATAGGAAACTAGGAAACCTGCATGTTTCAGAATCCTCTAGGTATAATGTTTTTGAAGATGTGTATAATATGTCAACCTACTAAACCCTTCTTACACTGATAAGAGGCCCGTGCTCAACATTAGGAGGAATTATAAATAGCGCTGGTTCCTGGATTCCTTTACGGGTGTGTACAACTAACAAACTTTAATGATGATAGGATACAGGGTAAAGAAAAATATGCTTTATTTTCCTTTCGTTAATTCCTCACTAATACAAAATTGAAACAATCATGATACTTTTACCGTGGCGTGATCTGTGTAATGGACAACATTGAAAACGAAAATAATAGGATAAAATATTTTCACTACATATTTTCAGACCATTAGCAGCCTTAGATAAAAAGCTTTGCACCATAACTTTACAGCTTAAATTCCATTCGAGACCGAATGAACCAATGCTTAACAGATTCTAAATTCAAGTGTTTAACACCAGACCCTTTTGCTTCACCCAAACCGTACCGCAGCATCAATAGATACGATCAGGAATATTTAGAAGCCCAATTAACTCCCTCGAAAGTGAGTTTCCTGTAAGCAATTCGAAAGCCTATTTCGGAAGTTTGATATACTTATAACTAGTTTATCGAAAGGTCACATGTTTATTCGATAAACTCTATCCGAGTGTTTATAGGCCCATTTCTGATCTATAATTGATATTCTAATTGATCGTAATTAATATAGCATCCGACACAGTCATGACAAATCTGACCTTAAAGAAGTTAGGTACACTTAGGTGCAATTTGGGTTGCCTATAAAGGTGTTATTTTATTTCTGTGATATTCTGTCAGAATCTTCAGAAGACGCATAGTGTTTAGAATTGTACGCGGTAGACGACAAAATTCTTGCTATCAATTACGTAAGACCCAATACTATAGGAATAATCTAGTGGAAGACCATTAGTCTGCAAACCAGAGGTCTCGAGTTCGATTCTACTGTACCTATGACTTTTCGGAGTTATGTATGTATCAAATAGTTAGTAATCGCTCGTTTTAGCAGTGAAAAGAAAAACATCGTTAGCAAACCCAGGCAGGTTCTGACAGGCGCCTGAGATACAATATTCTCAAATATATGTGCTGGATCCGCTTTGGGTCAGTATGATGGACTATGGCTTAACCCTTCTCATACTAAGTAGCGTTTCATGCTCGACAATAAGACAGTTTTAATAGACAGAATCGATACGATCACCCCAGTGATGATTAGTTCGCAGTCGGCGCAGAATTGTTGTTAAAATAATTGGAATTATAAATACTTTAATACAACAACAATTAGGTATGGTAATTGTTAGTTGTTCTATCGCCCCTTAGTAACTTTTATCAGGAGTAATACACTATTGTGTATAAAGTGCCGAGTTTTCAATGTGTTCCTCTATTATCCTGACGGTTGATTAGACGCCGTCCGAGTGAGTAATGGTCCAGGGCATTATGTGCCGAGCTTTTCTTTTCGTGTATAACTAGTAGGTACGTTCGTACAGGCACAAATTAAACAGAAACTGTTGGTCGGTTTAATAAATAGCGCCAGAACTGACGCATACATGTAATATGTGTAAAGCAGTCAGGGATCAAGTTATGTTCAAACGAATGTTTTACGCATGCTTGTATATGTGAGTGTATAGGTTGTGTTAATTTCATTTCTTAGATATATTTTTGGTCTTTTAGTAGCTACATATATTACCAGAATAAAGTGCGCGGTTATTTTGTGCAGCATTTGCTGCGATAGACGTTCGCGGCAAACGTAGTCTGTTTGATGTATCTGCGTCGCTAAAGATGATATTTATTCGCGTTAAGCCTATTCTATTTTTTTTATGCGTAAAGAGCATACGTTGCATCCTTGTTTGATGGTAATTATGAAGATATTATGAAAATAAATCCTCTTATAATGTGCGCTTACGCTTCGTAATAGTGCTGCATTCAACGTAAAATGTCTTGGAGATATATTCGTTGCATATACCTACGAAATAAAATAGTTAGCTGCAATCGCAATGCATTTAACGTGCAGATAGATGCATAAAGAAATCGCATGCTTAAGTCTTAAGTTCGGGAATATGTTAACTAACTAAGATGATTTAATTAGTTCTACGTTTCTAACGGAAAATCAGATACGTAATACGATTGTAGGTGACGTTTAAGGAAAATATCGTATTCTCTTTTGTTATTAGGATAAAAGATATTGCCTTGTCATTAGAAAAACAATCTTGCGATTGACGTTCACTCGATTTCAGGACGTGATGGTTTGATTCGATACGAGTATTGGTAGGTATTCTTTACTCAAACAGATTGTTTTAGATGAAAACGTATGGGATTCGTTTATTTGCAGATAAAATGTATTAAAACTATGTAAAGGAGTTACATAGGATATCATTATTATATCCTGCTCCATAGAAGACACAACACAAATCGCCGTCAATTGTTACATATACTTGTTACGTTATGCTGATGGATACAGGTTGTCTCTTTTCAATAAAATATATTATTAATACTAATAAAAATGTACACACAGCGTTGGGACTACAAAATACAAAGCAAAGCTGAACTTTTGTGATACATGGTAAGGGAGTGCGAGAAATAGACCACGGCGATTGTGGAATTCGTACTTTTCTCATGTAAGGTAGGTGGTTTAAAAATCGACAGCAGAAATTCACTGTTCACTATTATTCTGTAACAAACGCTTGCAGATTTCTCACGAAAGTCCTAGGAAACGGTAAAACTTTGACTATCATGTACCTAAATTTAAGGAAATATTTATATAAGACTAAATACTATAATTTGGTGTGAAGACAAATGTTAGCATTACAAAGACGCCTAAACGGAACAATGAGGATGTCAAAGTTAAAAGTAATTAACAAACTTGGTAAAGTTAACATGGGATGTAATCAAGAGTTTCCACACACGCTTTTATAGAAGTCTCAAAACACATTATGGAATACATTCTACACACTACGTGTTATCTACATTACTGTTCAGAGCCGGCCGTACAAATAAAGAGTCCGTTTGCATAAAACAATGGCGGATAAACATAGAGATAATATCTGCGTAAGGCAATATTGTTCTGATTTACATATGTAGGTACATCGGCGTTTATTTATTTATAGTTAGGTATAGCTTTTAGGGCTGGTATCTACCGAAGCTAGGGAGAGATTTTCTATAAACATGCCGCTCGGTTAGAAATAATGTTTTAATTCACAAGGCTTTATGACACCAGACTATTTTCTGTTAAATAAATTTAGTATTTTCTTCGTTCAGTAAGATTGACTAACAAAATGGCGCTGTCGTAACTTGCGTAATGTTGCTTGAGGTCCAGCGTTTGAATGTTTTAAATTTACGCTGATTCGCTGATTGTTCCCCGACTAAATATTATGAGGTCGTTATCTATTTGCTTGGGCTAGGTTATGCATAGTAGTCAAACTCGGGTCGTACTCAGGAATCGTAAATCAGTGTAAATTATATTCAAGTGCTACCGTAGATACATAAAACAGGGCAGCAATGATTTCCTTCCTCTTCAGTTTAGTGCAAAGGGAAAGGTTATCCCTAAAATGGCGCTCGTCAATCTCCCTGTACTCATTTCTGCTTTGATGGATAACAGGATTTACGCATCGTATAATGTTTATGTCTTTGCTAAGACTCCTTAAGTTATCGGTGCAATAACACTCGGGTCAGATATCGTGTGCGATGTGACGTAAGCGTTTCTATGATCCTCGCACGCACGTGTTACTAATTCTGTTGGTAATGTATGAAAAGGTCATCGAACTTCAGTGAACTTGCGAATTACGAAGGGTTGATTCGCTAAGTAGATAGCGAGTATACTATTGTTGTGGATATGTTTTTCTTTATAAATCCGCTGTTACGTGGCACAATGTGCTTTAAAATCTATTGGGGTAGAGGGTAACGACTCAGGAGATTTGATATCTTGTACTTGTAGCGTGATAAATACGGTTGGTTTAAATCCGTGCAATTTCTTTTAAACATTTATTACATAGTAGTATAGTAGTGTAACAGTTTCTAAATTATGTAATAAAGTGGTTAATAAACAACGCGCTTAAATCCGTATATAGTAGTTTAATTTCAATTAATAACATTCGCGTAAACAGAAGACAATAATAATTATAATTAAATTTTATTCCTAGTTTCTTTTCAGTCTACCTTTGAAAATGTGTACTGTAGACGACAATTGGCTCGAACTTTATTAAACTGAAAAAGTATAAGTCGCTGAAATGGGGGTGTTTAATACATTTCCGTCTAAACTATCAGAAATATATAGGCGGGAAGCGTATCTCGAAAGCATGTTTGGATTTATATTAAACCGATAGCATTATCTGTGAGTTATTTTAAATTCAAGAGTAGCATTTATATATTGACCCTATGGTTAAGGCACTGAACTTAAAATGTAGGCGTCACGAATTCTTTTGTATTATCGACGTAAACTCATTATCTTATAGCATTTAGATAGATGAAGTGGTTAACAAAATACCAGTAAACATACCAAGTGTCAACTTTTAATGCGGCGCATTCAGCGGTTATCGGTACTTTAAAGCTACATTTGAAAGATCGTTTAAATTATAGACTAAAAGACAAATTTCTAAAAGGCCGGTCAATACAAACATTAGCTAAATCACGATAAACGTATGTCAACTTTTGTGACTAGCTAATTGAATAAGCAACAGCCAATGTAATGGCTCGACATCGGTTTGATTTTCACACGTCGTTGATAGGATCAAAAACCAGTTGTTCATCTATTTTTTATACCTATTCTCTATTTATAGCTAAGTGAAAAACTTCTGTTGCTCTTTTTTGCAGTGAAGAAAAATGTGGTAATATAAAAGATTTGTCTGTTGTTTTCAAGTTTTACAAAGTTCACAATAGCCATTCACCGTTCACATCAACACTTTCAAAGTCAAAAACTACGTTATGCATGCCTTTTACAGCGGCCATTTTGCTAATGAAAGTGAGTACAGACTTAATTCGATTGAAAGGTGTTTGAAATGGAAACGGACCGGCTGGGCCATCGACGTCGTTTCGTATTATACGTATCTTGAACCCTGTTTACGAACACTATGATTGCTTTTCTTCTTTTATACAAAAATATCTAAACGTGAATTTATTCTAGGCTTAGGATTTTTTATC
Source organism: Catocala nupta (assembly GCA_963675205.1). NCBI lineage: Eukaryota > Metazoa > Arthropoda > Insecta > Lepidoptera > Erebidae > Catocala > Catocala nupta. The sequence continues at coordinate 18,600,557 of OY776079.1, forward strand.
GCCATGTTTTCTTATTTAGGTACAAAGTTAGAATGGAACAGATATACTTTGCAAGGCGTTCTGGATTTATTCACACTATTAAAGATGTTACTTATTATGATAGAAATTTGATTCAGGTACGGAAACTTATTACGAACTTACACGTTATTAAACAAATTTCGTCCTCACTAGATCTCTTTCTTTTAATAGAAAATGATATATACGTTTATAGGCATACTAGATGGGCCCGCGGTTTCACCTGCGTTTCTGATTACTGCGCCTTCCCCGTCGGTCGTAGCGTGATGTTATATAGCCTATAGCCATCCTCGATAAATGAGCTATCCAATACTAAAATAATTTTTCAATTCGGCCCGGTGGTTCCTGAGATTAGAGCGTTCAACCAAACAAATAAACAAACAAACTCTTCAGTTTTATAATATTAGTATAGATTAGTCTTCTTACTGGTTAGTGTATACATTAAATGATTAATACGAAGCGAGAACAACATTATTATATTCGTAAAGCAATAGAGAATATCCTACTAAATGTTTATTAAACTTCTCTGCTCAAACGATAATATTTAACATAGTAATTTACGTAACCAACATTTACTAAAATACATATTGTGAATGTGTATTTAAATGTATGTTCTCTATATGAGTAAATTCTTTTTAAAGGTAGAATAAGGTCTACATTAACATGAAAACTCTTTTTATCATGAAGCGGACAAAGTAAAGGCGGCAGCTGGGCCTTTGTGTCGTGTCAACATGATTATATTTTGTAATATTTCTGACAAACAGATATTTTGTTACATATTTTATTCTATATATACGAGTTTTCTTTTCAAGCTATTCAGATATGTAACATGTAATGTTGCTTGTCATCCCACGTTAGCTGTAACTGAGAGCAATAGAAATAAAATAAATTGTATTTTTTGCCGCGAAAATCATTGCTGCGGTTCGAGCCAGACCAATCTGTTACTGAACGTGACTTTAAGACGTATTACGAGAAACTTCGCTTATATCGCTGTGAGTTATTGTAGTTCGATAGCTTGTAAGCGTCAGAGTAGACCCATATGTAACCCTAAAGTACTCTTTATTAAATGTAGTTTTACAATACTCTGCAATTTTAAGCAGCCAGGTGCCATGTTTATAACAAAAACCGACTGCTGTTGTATTTCAATGCTCTAAGTGCTTCTTCGTTAGTTATTAGTGACATTTGATTGTTCAAAATATGCTAACGTGCACCTACTTTACGACATGATTATATTTTTAAGCAGGGCGTGAAAAAGCACCTTCTCAGGCCGTCAAAGTAGAGAGAGACCTCAACATCGCCTCGGCTGCTATGAGGAAGGTGTGGAGGCCACTGCTCTTAGACCACACGATTGCTTACCATCAGGCGGTCAGGCATCAGTGTGGTCATTTTGATGAGCAAAATAAAAAAATAACATAAAAGTATTCTACATGATATATTAAAATGTTTTCTATGTTAGACACATTTTTTTTAGGAAGGGACATATAGTATAATTTTTTTTTATTGGTTATTTTTAACCGGTAGACAGTTATGTAAGCTATATAATACAAAAAATTACTTGCCTTGAATAAGCATAATTTTTAAACCGAAGTATTATTAATACGACTTTTATTATTTTATACCGGGTAAGGTAAAACGCAACGCACATTAATGAATAAAAATTTACTATTTCTATATTATCAACTGACTTATCGAGGTTATTTAATATACTAACAGTACTGTACATTAAATTATTCAATTGTACGTTATAAATGCGATTGATTATATTTATTTGTATTGTAATTTATCATAAGGAATTTCTGTAATAAATTATTATGTTATTAATATCATGTTACTTTATAAACATAGCATTGCAACATAGTTCACTACAAGTACCATTTTGTAAAGGATTTTGGTTGCAATTAAAAAGGAAAGAATTGTTAACACAACAACAGATGGGCAACAAAAACGATTAAGTGGTCATCGTGTGGTTATAAATGCTAATATTTTTATCCACAGAATAGAATTGTTGTATTTATAGTGGTATTTATGTCGGTTGTTTTAAATATTTGTCTTCTTCTTCCTAGCCTTCATTATTCCCAAGTCACTTGGGGTTGGCATTTCTAGTCTAACCGGATTAGACTGGATATCAGTTTTTACACGGAGTGGCTACCACCCGACCTCCGAAACCCGAAGGCTAACGATACCCTAAGGCTAGACCAGGGTATTATAGGGCACTGACTTCCCAATAACGACTGCCATAGATGTTCATGGCAGCCGGGACCAACGGCTTAACGTGCTCTTCGAGGCACGGAGCAGGCGATAGTTTTCAATCAATATGCACATAATTTCGAAAAGTCATATAACTTCCGAAAGTCAGAGGTGCTCGACGTGGGTTGAACCCGAGACCCTCTGCATTGCAGTCTGTTGGTCTCCTCACTGAGCTATCGTTGCTGACTATTATATCCTGAATATTTGTATTAGCTTATTAATTAGGTCCTTTAGACTAATCCTAACATAGACTGGTCATCTGTGCTAGATATGTCATAGTGCAGAAGTGTGTGCGCAAACACAAGTGCACTTGCGACAAAATCGAATAAGGATCAGGCGCGGGACTAAGAGCTTTGCGTGTTTTCCGAGGCACGGGGGTACGTCAGAAAAACCCAGTAGCTTATTGTTGGCCTCACCAGGGAACATAAGACCTCATGTAACGTGACTACGTTACATACACCGTTGAGGCATTCAGCCTGATAATAAAGTATATCTAGCACAGGTATGGCCTAAAACAAGTCAGGAATTAAGATGAATATTTTTTATTTATATGAACATAATATAATATACCAAGAATAAAGACAGAAGCTTGCGTACTCAGCAACTTATAAAATTAACGAAAGTCTGAAGACACAACGCTTTAATTTTTCGCAAACTAAAGCCTTCTCATTGATCCCAGCTGTTTTACTGTTGGTAAAAATTTCCAATAATTTGGAGTGCACTGCTCTGGTCCCCGGTGACCTCCGGGCTATTGAGATATCGCTTACTCCGCCGCTCGGCTCGGCCACTTGACACAACTCAAATTCAATGTGGAGTGGAGACTCAACTTCTTCGTCGAGACCGCCCAAATCTTAGTTATTTTATTTTATAACCTTTGTTATTTTACGCTGTTCGTACAAGAAATAAAATATAGTTGATGTATATTTTTTTGACTTGGTATGAAATCTTTACCAAAAGTAAAGATTTCATTATTTATGGACTTGTTACTACGATTTTTCGAGGTAGGTACTTAGCTTTTTTAAAAAATATAGCGCTTTTTATTATAACAAGGTTTTGAAAAGATGTACTTCGGTTATTTGTTTATAATATAATTTATTTCTTGTCTTGTCTTTCATATAAAAGACAACGCCCGCACTCGGAATATTCGCTGTGTCGTGGGGGACTTTACAAACATTCAAACAAAGGACATAAAGAATAGGTACCCAGACTTGGAAATACTATTTATGGGTCACACAAATTTGTATACCGTGTGGGGATCAAAATTACAACACCCGGCAAAATGGCAGTGGCGAGGTGGCCATTTAAAACACTACACCATACGTATATTTTTCTTTATAAAACATTTTCGATAAACTAGTTCATTTATTAATCAGTTATCTGTATGTAATGTTAAATTATGTCTAGTTGGGCGTACCAGTATAGCCATCAAAACCATTTACTTGATTGTATTATCGCGAAACTGTCTATTTCATGTCAATGTGATCGCCTAACTATCGGATTACATGTTTTATATAAACACGCTACCGTTTTGTTCAACAACTTTAATTCTATTTACATGTAAAACAAATTAAGAATTGATTAAAGTATGTAAAGCATAGTTATTCAATTCGCGCAATTGCATAGTCTGAAACTCGACTCTAAAGGCAACGTAGAATTTCAAATAATTGTGAAAATGTCCATTTTAATTATAGTTTGTGCGCTACATGAAGTCTAATTAAATAATAGAGCAATCAAGATATTTGAGACTTTTGTGTTTTGTTCTCATATATAATATACATCTAACAGGCCCGTGTGGTATTAATGAACGCCCGTATCTAAAATAATTTAGTTAATATTTATTTAAAATAAATAACTTACTACTTATTACACTACCAGATAACATAATTAACGTTCTCTTAAAAAAAAACAGACTGATCTCGAAATTTGGAAGTTTGAACCAATTTGAACTCTAACTGATACACTATTAGAGTTCAAATTGCCTAACTTTCAAATTTCAAGTCTGTTTCATCAAGATTGCGAATTATAACGACATCGATGTATCTCTGAAAGAGTAGGCAGAGGTGTATTACAAATCCATTTTGTACAATAGAACAGCTTTGTTATTAGTAGGTATTTGTTCTATTACTAAAAAGTCTTCGGGACCCAGAAGGTCACAGAAGATGTATGTAATAGGGCTGACGTAGTCTACAAGAACTTAGAGTAAACCTAACTAAATGTGGGATTTGCACGAAATAGAGGAGAAAAACGAGTCTACTTCGGATGAATAAAGTGAAGCAAAGAATACAACATCATAGAGATTTGTAAACTATCCCAAATACACCAGGTAATCCATAGAAGTCGCATCTCAATTTCACTACTTTTAGTCCTAAGCAACTGAGTTGTATTACAGGTTTACAAATGTCGTTTAAAAAAACTGCCCCATGTATAATATGGTGTTCAGGCAGATTTGCTTTTGTTACACACGATTATGTTACTTTAAATTCCAAGGCTGTGTTTTCAGATAGAAAGAAGCGATCCGAAGAAATGTTGAGCGATAAATACTTAAGAATAGGTTTGGAAGGAACTTGTGAATACAACGAATTGTAAGCCCCTTGTAAATTGCGTTAAAACGTCAAGCTAGTTCGCGAAACGGCGAGGCGTAATTAAGCTGCATTGAATACTTAACTAGATGTATTGAATTAATTCGTTGGTTCAGTAGCATAATAGTTAATGATTGTGCATGTGTCGATTGTGATATTCATGCGAAGTGTTATTTCATTTTCGCATTATGAATATAGCAGTGGTATCACGGGGTATGGACCTGCTTTTGGTATACCTATGCTCGCTTATTATTATGGGATATTATATTGAATATCCTCTGCCACAATCTGCGGTGCTATAACTTGACTATTGACTGCACGAATAGCGTATTGGTTTAAGTGGTCGCTTCGCCGCTGTGGCTGCGTTGAGTGTTGTAGGTTCGATTCGCAAACGGGACAAAAAATGTTGTAATCCACAAATACTTGTTCTGGGTCTGGGTGTACATTGTATCCGTTGTTTGAATGTTTGCAAATTCCTCCGCGACACAGGAATAATTCATAATGCATAGGGAGGTGAGATATAATTTTAAAAATATATTTTATGTTATGGGGATTACGTCGTATTTTTGGAAAATGACTAACATGTTTGTAATTTTAGAACTTGCGGCAACGTATAACTATCTAACTAGCAGGTGTTAGATCCAATTAGTAAGCATTCCATTGTTGAAACACACTATTGTTGCTAGGTAGTGCCTGTCGTGACGTATGTGTTTATCGACCTATGTAGGTATATGCTCGTCTTAATTGGGAATGTTTGAATTAATTGACTCATCATCACTCAAGTAACAATAGTTTGTTTGCACATGCTTCCATTGTCTATTAGATCCGTATTTCTGGAAATGCAGTGCCTAATATGCATGCAATCGTTATGTATGCGGTACGTGCCTACGCGTGCAGAGCGTATGCATGAAGTCACCAATGACGACGACGTATAGACAATATCTTTTAACGACCTGAAGGACAATGAATTGAGATGATATTTGCCAGGATACTGCAAATACTCTATATAAAATATCTTGACAAAATGGTGTAACTAGGCGCAATAAAAAGCTATAGCTCACCGTAACATAAAACGGGCTTTTAAAATTAGATCTTTAGCTTTTTCTGCAAATTGTTAGACATATATTAGAATATTTTAGAATACTGACTCTTTATATCGACTATTATCTGGAGACAAGAATAGTTACACGTCATTTTGACCTACTCGATATAAATAGATATTGCCTTTTACCTCAAGCCTTATGTTTTTTGCTAATATCTGTATTGACCCACGAGTTGTCCAAGAAAAATAAACCGATGATTGAATTAAAAGCGCTGCAATGTATGTAGTCTTTTGTAAGCAATGCTATTGTATGCTCTTCAAGACATAGAAGGTAGGTACACTGACAATTTTATTAACGGTTTGAATATCATATTCGTGAATTTCACACCATAGCAGTGGCAATAAGTTTCGATTAATCTAAATGGTCACCGTGGCATCACAGAAAACACATTTACGGTTATGAGGTAGTTAATTATATGAACTGTTTGACCAAGGAAGTAAATAGACATTTTCAACAGTTGCTCGGCTCATGTATACGGCTAATCACGAGATCCCGGGTTCGATTCCCGGGTCGCGCAACAAGTTATAGTGTCATTTTGTTGGGAAATTCTCAATAAAAGCGTAGTGTATGCCAATGTGCCTAGTAAACTGTAATCGGCTCGCCTTTTATTAGCTACGTGGTCCCTTAAATATACATGCCTTAGGCATACAGGGTACGCATAAAGAATGGAATTCTGAAACATTTTATATTAGAACTAATGGGCGCCCAAAACGAAAAATAAATAATTATGGTGTTTCAGGATTATCCATTCTTTAAGGGAACCCTGTAGACCCATTTATGTAGATCGGTCAAAATATCAAAAACAATATTGTTAGTCATATAACCAGAGTGCCAGGCAAAATGAAGCAATATTATATTTAAGTAATTTATTATTTTATTAAATTTAATTTCACGTTTTGCAATGTCACAGTCTTTCCTTCCTGACCGTTTTAACCAAACCATGTGGAGGAACATAATATTGTCTTACGTTTATGCGAATGTTATACATTGAAATTAAACACTTTATACGGATTTTGTCGCGTTGTTGTTGCGACAAAATCCATATAAAGTGTTTAATTTCATGTGGAAGAATTTATATTTTTGCTTCTAAACGTCACATTATGCTCCCGTGTTTCGTTTGCATTAAAATTGCTGTCCCTTTATGTTTGGGTTTCTCTTGAAAACACCCCTAACGAGATGGGTGTAAAAACCCAGGATTCAACCTCTTCGTCTACACGTGACCTTTGTTTTTCATCAGCTTTTTGTAATGTCCCACTGCTGGACAAAAGCCTCTCACTTGGACTTCCAAATCACTCTGTTGGTGGATATCCCTTGACCTTATGACCTTGTGTGCTCTCGGGGGTCTTTTGACCCACAGGGTCTATATTCAAACTCGACCGAGGGATGACCGCAAGGTTGCACACCAAGTTACAAGTCAATCGGTCCACCGGTTCCGGAGCTACGCCTGTCACTAACAAACTGTCACTAACAGTCAGACACACAGATCCACATAGTGTTTTCATTAACCTCTTCGAAGAAGACTTAGAGGTTAATAATGTGTTGCTACGATAACATGCTTGATGAAACTACAATGTTGCTTGTATAATAACAGTTTCCATAGTATAAGATTTGGATTAAGTCACGTTAAGACACACAAGTGGCCTGTTGTTATCGGCCATCACAGTCCACACATGTTTGGACTCCGCAGTCCAATTACTAAGTGTGCTTGAACTTCGTAAATAATGTATGAATTGCCTCGACCGCAGTTTGTTAAGACTACTCGTAGCTAAAGTGAGTGACAGTGAGTAAAGTTTCCAATTAACATCAGTTCAAGATATTAACTAGATAACATCAAGTCCAGATCTTCTATATCTATAAGAACTATTCATGGAAACTTCTATCGATTTCTAACTAAAGCGATCAGATGTCTTATAGGTACTTGATATATAGAGATAAGTTTTTTTAGTACCTGTGCCAGCTTATCTGAGTGTACACCAGTACCTCGGTGGTGCAGCGGCAGTGAATGCAATTGCTATCCTGTTAAGTTAGATCCATGGATCGATCAAAGTATTATGGGATTTCGTACCAATCAATTATCCGTAGCCGTACGGAGTCTGGACTTGTGCCGAGTAGATTGGCGTGGCACTATGCATATGTATAAGTATTGTTAAGACAAATAAAGTATTATCCATTATTCATTTATCTTCTAAATCGGTACTAAAACTTAATATCTACGTTTTCGATTAGTGAAGTTTTATGAAAAATTTTATGCATTTTTCATAAAACTTCACTAAAGCTTGAGCAAATTCTACTTTAAAACTTTTAGAGTAGCGCTTGTTAGATTGTAGTAGAAAGCTGTACTAACTTAATTTGGGTGTGGTGAAATGTAGGTATAATATACCTCTGCTTACGATTCTGGTAATATAGGCGTGGGGTTATGTATAATTATTACTACATATTATATGTAAAACAAAGTCTCCTGCCTCGTCTGTTCGCGATAAACTTAAAAACTAGTAAACGGATTTTCATGCAGTTTTCACCAATAGACAGAGTGATGCATGAGGAAGGTTTAGGTTTATAATTTGTTAAGGTTTTGTACTACCCGTGTGAAGCCGGTGCGGGTTGCTAGTGTATTATAAAATAAAGTTCCTGGCCGCATCTGTCCGTCTGTTCGCGATAAACTCAAAAACTAGTAAACGGATTTTCATGCAGTTTTCACCAATAGACAGAGTGATGCATGAGGAAGGTTTATGTGTATAATTTGTTAAGGTTTTAGCGGGTCGCTAGTAGATATACCATAGGACTCTTATTTAAACGTATAAATGAATTATGTGTTATGTAAAAATGCTATATATTGAAAAGAGTTAATGTCATATGCATGTCTTACCAGAGAACCTCAGGTCATTGTAATGTCATGCAAAGGTCCACTTGTGAAAATATATAAACCCTGGTGTGTGTAAAAATATCTGCTGTATTATTACTTTTATTACATTGAATGTTAAATAACTTAGTATTTTATATCATCACATCAGTCGTATTACTCAGAAATACATATGTATATAATTTCTAAAGATAGGTGACGTTCTATGATGCTTCTAAATTAATAAAGAGGTTTTAATGGTTGACTATAATAAGACATTTTAAGTCATATCAACTTTTAAAATTCTACATAACGCAATTATATGGTTTCACTAGGGTCAAACTTGAGTGCCGAGTCAGTCGTGTAGTTCTCATATCACTATACTAACAACAACTTAACTCTCGGTAACTTCGAGTCACCTTCTTCATCTCTCAAGATAAAGTTTAGGTATGAAATACAAGTAACACAAAACACAGTCGTTCTTAATTGTTTTCTTCAACGCACGCGAACTTGTGAAAACCTATTTGTTTATGGTTGTTTCACCAGCTGCGCAAGCGTGAGTGACTTAAGCGAGCCCGAATGAATTCGAGTCGATATTTTTTTGACTGATTCCTTTTTTACCGCAGTAACTCGCGTTACTCGAGCAAATTTGGCATCGAGTGACATCACTAAGCTACATGCATAAGCTTTTCGCGTGAGCTTCATTTGGGTACTCCAATCTGTCAACATCCACAACAATCAAGATCATAAGAGAAAAACGTGGCAACCATAATTTTATTCTTAGCATCTCTAAGACTGCCTAGTCACTGCTAAAATAAAATATGTAGTTTACTTTGATCAACTGCCATTGCACTACGATGACAGCTTCGCTCAGCTATAAATATACAACATTGGTAGGTACATAAATTTCATCGTGAAAGCTAGATGGGAATTGCCTCCTACTACGTTGTGTGACATTAACCTCAAAACTGATACCGACACATTGGAATGACCTCCAGCCCCATACATAATTTATGGACATAACATTGTCACGTAACAAGCTGTGCCTATGTAAATCGTAGGTATAATCCATTCGCATTCATAGCAGAATTAAAATTCCTCAGTGACATGTCCTCTGTAGAAATGAAAATGTTATTTAATGTTAAAATGACAAAGTATTTTGTATGCCATTTTTCATGAGGCTGACTGAACTCTAAAATTACAAAAATATTTTTGTTCTGAAACGAAAATAACTTTTATGTTTGACTCTGGTATCAGTGATATAAATTACATTCCATTTATTTTTATACATATATATTGCTAAAAGATTTTTTTACTGTAATCGTATGGGTTATTAACACTTCTTCGTATTAACAAACCTTCTATTATTTCTTATGTGATTTTGTGGCTAATAAACACAATGTATAAGTTATAAACAGTTTTAGCTAATTTACGTGCAAGGGAATGTTTAAATCATCTGTAACATTTAAAATATACGTTAGAAAGTATTTCATAAGTTCTTAGGATGTCTGGAAATGTGTTTTAATGTAGAAGACAATAAAAGCCTACAATATTGTAGGCTAACAGTAACATGTCGTTGTAATCACGTAATACTGGCACATAAATCATGGACGAAAACAAAAAACTAAAACAAGATGTATCGAAACACGCGGCGACAGCGCACCCATGCATCGCGCCTACAAATGCATATCGTTGTTCGAATGCCGCAACGAAGCGCGCTTCGAATGCCTAAACAATCGCATCGGTGCTGAAAAATTCATGCTGCGATGCAACAATTAAATTATCTCTGGTCTACGAGCTTCAGCGCAGTTTCTGCACTTTAATCAAGAGAATATCAAAATTACGAAGACGTTTTAAGATGCTATTGAGCTTGTGATATTTAGTTAACGTCAGACTGTTATTTAAAGTGTATAAAACTAAATGCCATGTCATTATAGTTTTTACAGGCAGCAGCTTATCTTACCTTTAAGTATTAATAACAAAAAAGGGAGCAAGGTAGGTAAATACATAAATCCTAGAAAAGTTATGATTTTCCATTGCGCATAATATCCAAGCTTTTTATTCTTTATCTTTTTAATAATACAAATCGCATTACCCTTAAAGTACAAAATAAGATTTTTTACTATAAGGGTAATGCGATTTGTATAAACAGCTAGATTTCCATCATTTTAGTAAAGCTAAATTCTTACAGAATATATTTAGCTACTTGCTGTAAAATTTTAGCTATTATGTAGATTGTAGGTACACGCTATAAGCGAACTCGCTAGATTAAAAGCGAGGTGCTATTTTTTATTTTAATATTTCATTTTCCTTGTAGCTGATGGCCTTACATATTGAATTGTTCGCTTACAAATGGACTTACAATAATCACTTATGTAAGTTATATAAAATTCAGATTTGATACTACAACGTAGAGTAAATTTCGTCTTGTACGAACCGTAAACTATTTGATGTTATAATGTATATTTATTATTTCGGAGAAATGTTCGGGTTTTGTGATAAAGTTACATATATTTTCGTAGAACCGCGGGCGCGAAGTTGTTGGTAAAACTAGCATAGAACAGACAAACATGTTATTTAAGTGTATGTACCAAAAAGCAATATAAGTAATAAGTAATACTGAATAGATTACAATTCAAGATGTTTATTAACACGTTGCTTTTGGCCTCCCCCTAGACACTATGTACACTTCAAACTTTAAACAAAATTGTGTCTCGGGTAAACTTGTCCAGTAGTTACGCTACCCGAGACTTCCACACGATATAATCTTAAACTGAACATGTTGGGCCTTATGTAGAGATAGTTTGGGGAAAACCGTTAAAGTTTACGTCGGTCCTTATGTTTTAATGAAGTCTCCACGCAACAAGATATACCTGACCCGGCTAATCAAGCCAGATATTTTCGCCCCCTATCTTGCTATTTATGACACATAATACATTTTCAATGCCTATAAAGGCTTCGCTTTTAATAGCATAATCTTTGCGCGAAACGATAATTCCCACTGGGTATAAATGCCATTAATATGTTATGAAGTAGGTGTACAAAGACATTTAATGGGATAAACGCGCTTTGCAAAACGGAACCATGGCCGATGAAGCGAACAACATTCTTTAATAGACTTTTCTTGTTCCACGCTTTATTTCCAAACTTACTAAGAGCTTATGGAATAATTTCCTCGGGTTCATATTCGTAGAAAGGCGAACACAAGGGTCTTGAAAGAAGTTAATCAAAGTACGGGCAATTAGTATAATATATGCTAAAAGGTCTACAGATAATGGTTTACGTTTTCGTATATAAAATATCACTTTACATTTTAAGGTTTCATATCATTTAAGCATTGAATATGAATGTGGAAAACACAAGATATTAGCTACGCTGACAACATAAATCACACAAAAATAAGCAGGCAGGCAGTATTGACCTTTTTAGCAACAAACCGACAGTTCTGGTTTTGTGTTAATTCGCCAAATAATCGATAATTTATTAGGGTAATCGATAGTTTATAAGAGTTTCATAATATGGCAATAATTTTGATAATTCTCTCTATTAGTTTTGGGTAAATCAAAATTCATTAAACATTCTAATGATAGGAATGCTAATAATGACTATATGAATATGAATAAATAGTTGGAATTGCGTTATTAACATCATGCTTGTTAATTTGTGACATATACCGATAAATGTTATTTTTAGCTATAATATTAAATAGTTACTTAGTTAATCTCTGACACATATTTTGAATTATTTTCTATAAATGTCAGTTAATGAAGTAATTACTCGCGATACATATGTATAGATTGAGGCTTGTTTCACGTTGTTATGGACACAGACTCTACTTATTTGTCTGGTTCCGTTCAGCTCATTCAGCTTCAGCCATCAGCTCTAATCGCATGTCAAAAGACAGAAAAAGAGTCATTACTCTAAATGTTGTATGTAAAACGTAGTAACCTTAAAATTTAAATAAAGATGTATTATTTTCGGTAGGAACATATGTATAAATATTTATATAATATTATACTATGGCGAAAAAGAGCTTATACAGATCGGTCGTTTGAAGAGACTGATCGCGTGATACTTGAAATGAAACTGAGATTAACAATATTTGATTTCAACAGATTTCATTTCAGACATCAAATAGAATTGTTTTTAATCAGTTTTGTAATTTTATATTGTTCATCTAAAAGGTACCTTAGATTCAGACAACACCTTTAAATATTTGTGAAATTTTATGGTTTATTTTATGCGAATTTGTTTACTTAGAATAACTTCTTTACAAAAACTTCGTCTGCGCTATTTATAGTCTCTGTTTTGCGCGCACATCCAGAATTGGAACAACGACTTATTGATCACAAAATGTTTTGTCTTGTTCGGGGACCAATACCAAACGCATATAGGCGCACTGGCAGTGGTTAGGGCGACCATATAAGCCACCGTGCTAGCCAGTCTGCAGTCAATAAAATATTTGAAATAACCTCTTGTAATAAAAAGTGATCGCAGCGATATTCTATATTATTTTCGTTCTTGTGGTAGATAACAATATCCCTAACATCAACTTATAAATATTTTGTTACAGAAATATAAAAAGTAATATGTTCCAGTGGTTTTTCGCGGTGTATTTCTAATAAGAAATACAACGTGGTTCGATTTTATCTATTCATCTCACGCAAGTGTCGTATGTTTCCAACTAAGGGTGAACTAGTATATTGTTTAGAGGGACGTAACCCTTGCCCAGTTAGATATATGTATCTATAAAGTGTGCTCTGCATCATCTTACAGTTTTGAGACAGTTTCTTTTCTGATTCCAATCCTGAAAATTGGTGTTGTTTGTATACCGTGGGGCATCATAGCCAGTTGCACTCATTGATCGGTAAACGATTAACGAGGTTAAACAACGTCGGGTGCGGTCAGTCTATAGATGGGTGACCGCTTAGTGGTATTTCATCTGAGCGTCTCCGTGCTTCGGAGGGCACGTAAAAAGTCGATTCGCGGTTGTTGCCAAATTGACATCAGTCGTTAAGCTATGTCAGAGACCTACGGGCGGCTTGAACAACTCTTGACAACAGGTTGGCCACTAACCACACAAAAAGAAGAAGAAGAAAAAGGAGCGTGATTATCTCCATAGCCCTTCCAACTTTCATATAATGCTTCTTTTAGAAATATCTTATAGGTAATTGTATTGATTTTCATTCTATCATGTTGAATAACGATAATGAGATTCGGTTTTTTGAATATAAGAGTAATTAATATATTTAATCTTTTGACGTCGTGTTTTTAATAGCAGCCACATTCTTGAATTTGACTGCGCATACGGCGTAGTATTTTCAGTGGTCGACACGGCACCGCCATTGCGCCGTGTGTGGTGGGTTCGATCACTAAACGGGTAAAATAAACTGTATGAATTACAAATAGTTGTGATGTCTCTTAAAGTTATTTGTCTTCTTTGTTTGAATGATTGTGTAGCCCCCACAACACAGTAATTATTTAATTATAAAGAAAATAACGAACGCTTCTATAAAATTATATATTAAACTATTTATAAAGTCTGAATAAGTACTCTTGCACTTATTTGCAGTACTTTTACTGGTACAGTCGCAGCAGTAATCCCTTAAGTAATAAGCAGAAGTCTGTGATACTGAGGGCAGTTTGCCAACTGCATTACCTAAGAGTATACCTACTACATGGCAGATACATTTTGTTGCACTCTGTCCTATTGTAAATGTAAAATATTAAGATTATAATTTGACTTTGATTTTGTCTAACGTGGAGTTTAAGCTGTGTCGATTTAGGAGCGATGATATATTACTATTTCATTCAATTGGCCAAAAGATTTCAAATCCTAGTATATAGATAATTTGGCGAAAGGCCAGGTTAAGAGTAACTTAAACGATAGTTTAGGGTGCGCTTAACCTGGCCTTCTTCCAATTCTGGCTTTCTTGTAATAATGATCATTTAGTCTTATCACATTTAAACGAGGTTGCATGATGAATGTTATAAGAGTGAATAAAGTAAATAAGGTGTGCCAGGATCGTAGCAAGTAAAGATCCGTAGTAGGTACTTGTCTGCGGGTCTATATAAACGGGCATATGAATAATGTATGTATGAATATAGACAAACGATTGTTTTTATTTTATTTTACTTATGTTAATGATCAATAACCTCTGTGGCGCAGCGGTAGTGAATGCGACTGCTGTGCATGAGGTCTCGGGTTCGAATCCCGGGTCGGGCCAACATAAAGGTATTACATATACACATGTTTCTTATATTATACCATTGTAACATCTATTTAACTTGTGGAGTGCAATAAATGTATTGAGTATTGAGTATTGGGTTTTTCTGTTAAGAAATCTGATAATCTGATATATTAATACGAGCCCGAAGTTGGCGGTGTTAGACACCCCCGTGCCTCGGAAAGCACGTAAAGCCGTTGGTCCTGCGCCTGATCTCTCTCCGGTCGTGTCGGATTATCCGTCCCATCGGATCATGAGGATAAGAGAACAGAGAGTGCACTTGTGTTTGCGCACATACTTATGCACTATAATATCTCCTGCGCAGATGGCCAGTCTCCGTTAAGATTGGCCGCCGTGACCGAAAATCGGTCTGGAAGACATTATACCTATCATTATACAAGGTGTCTATGACCGATGGGCATTAAAATGGACAGAGTATTCCATATGGGCTCAGTGTTAATTCAAAACGGTTAAAAACTCGATAAAGATAAAAATAGAAAATCACTTTTTTCAAACAAATTAAAACAATTTAATACGCAAACACCATTTATAAACATTTACACTAACCTGCGGTCACTTGCATAACAAAACGGCAACGTCGCATTCTGTTGTCTTTCATTTTGCCGATGGCGGGCGGCGGAGCCACAGATGTTCCAAGTGTGTACGTAGCTAATACAGTTTTACGGGCAGAACACAATTTTTAGTCAAAGAGAACACAATATTTAGTACCTACATAATTATTACTAACTACACAAATCACCTCAAATCTTTAAATTTTCAATATGTCCACCATTCTCATTTACACACAACTGATATCGACGTAAGATATTATTTTGGTCTTACAATGAAGTTATTGTCCGCTACCAAGCTTTTTAATTTATTGAATGCTACAATTATTCTATTTCTAAGTTCGTCTATTGTATTTACATCCGTGGCGTACACTTCACCTTTCACGTACCCCCACAAAAAGAAGTACATAGGCGTTAGGTCCGGAGATCGGGGGGGGGGGGGGGGTCGTACGGGGCCGAATCTGCCCAAACATTTCGGTGAGTCGCGCCCTGGAAGACACCACTGAATGTGGAGGCTCGCCGTCTAGCTGGTACCACAACCGCCGATATTCGGCTACGGACAGTTCATCTACGTACTCACTAACGGGACCATTTAATATGTCCAAAAACTTTGTCGTGTTAAGGGTGCCGTCAATAAAAATAGGGTCGATGACATGATTTTTATGCATGCCCGCCCACACGTTCAGTGAAAAGCGGTATTGATGTTCGGACTCCCGAAACATGTGTGGGTTTTCTTCACTCCAATATCTACGATTCTGTCTGTTCTAAATGCCGTTGCGCGTAAATGTACTCTCATCGGTCCACATAATATTGGATAAGAAGTTATCGTCGATACTAACGTAATTTAACAGCCACTGACAATAACTATTCCTAACCGGCAAGTCTCGGCTCAATAAGGCTTGGACTTTTCTAAATTTATAAGGTTTGCGCCTATTACGTTTTAAAACCGTATGCACGGTGCCACGACTTACTCTGAATTGTTGCGCGGCTCTATGAAGGCTTGTAGGGTTACGGGCGAAATGCTCCAAGATTTGTTCTTGCAGCTCGTGCAGCGGGTATCCGCTGTGCAGCTACTCCCTCTTGATGCGGCACTATGGGTTTATTTTCCCGTGTCCTTTGTACTGCCTCTACTATAGTGCGGGCATTGCTGGGACATGTACGGCTGTCTCCATACCTTTCTCTGTATGTTCGCAGCGCTAGGGCGGCATTTCCGTGACATTCACCGTATATCAATATCATGTCAGTGTATTCGGACGACGTGTACGTGACGCGAGGCATTTTATTGCATTCAGCGTGTCTAATCAAGTAATCACAATAAAAACAAAAAACAAACAGTGTGTCACAAAGTTAAAAAAGCCAAACACAAATACTATTTAATCCAAAGATCCGAGCGGCTCGGGCGCTGCGCTGTCGCAAACTAAAAAAGTTCTTTTAATTTTTGGAGATTTTAACTCGTTAGGATCCGGTAATTCCCGGACCCAAACAATAGGTACGATGGTCTTTCCAAATGTGGACGCCAGCCGTCGGGCTAATGACCGAGGCCCAATCGCTTTCAAGTGTGCATAGTGATCTATTTTCTTTTCTTTTACTCTTATTGAATAAGAGCGGGACGTTTATTATGATTTGATCACTCTCTTCATAAAAGTGCAAGAGCGGCAACATTTTACGTATACGTATGCTTAGACTCTCGGTCAGCTGTTAGGGCAGATACAACCCGTTGCCATTTAGCAAAAACTAAAAGTCTATCCTGTGGCTAAACTACTGCTACTATTGAACTGAAATTTGGTGTAGAGATTGTATGTGGTACATACTATATGTAGTTAGAAATAAAGCCTCACTGTTTAATCCACCCTGTATAAAGGCTAAAATTCACTTACTCATTCACTCACTGACTAAACTCGTAATCTCCTAAACTAAGAAAGGTAATAGCCAATATAACATGAGATGACGCTGCGAGTCACGGGAGCGGAGCAAATAATTATGATAAACACGGGTGAAACCGCGTTAGACATAGTGACATATAAAAATACATCATTCCTCTATTCGAGTAATAATATAATATTTATATATCATGGTTTTTCATTTTCACGACTAGCCTGTAGAGGCTTTTACTGAACGTGTAGATAGCTTGATGGCCGAAAAACGATTATAGGATACTTTTCAATAAGAGCTTTTTACTCACCGACATGACCTATTTCTTTTCAAAAGAATACCGCCAAACTAGAAATAAATCCTGGTTCCAAACATTGCAACAACGACCGAGAAAACGAACGACAAAGGGCTTCCAGAATCGGACCCATCCCCCATTTAAATTGATCACACTACATTTCTCCCGCGGAAATCGAACTTGCTACACTCGGCGCAGTGGTAATGGGGAGGCGACCACATAAACCATAACATTATTCAGTCAAACAATGTAACACGTACAGGCTTTCTAATAGAAGGTGTCATTCTGTAAGTACGTTTTTATTCGCTCGTGAGTACTGCTATTCAGCAGTATAAATATAAATGTAATAATGATCAATCTATATCTTTCAAATGACACGATGTTCACAAGCACTCACATAGAAAATAAACATCCATTTAATGGTCGTATATGTTCGTAAATAATTTTATAATACGGGCTGTAATACGGTTTAGTGTGGAGTGTTCGGATGTGATCTGGTTGGAATCGAGCCGTATAATCGAATATCGCCGATACAGCTTGAATTGTGAGCCTCCGATTATTTGATCGTTCGTAGCTTACGATATGGATAAGTCTGTATAACCAATTCTACTGATATATTATATGAACTGAGTAGGTATTTATTCGATCAATTCACTGCAATATTTTATCGATATCTATTTCAACGGTTATATGTAAACAGCGTATAGAGTTTCTTTATATAAAGATTTGTATTATAGAAGTAATAGTGTGTTATGATTATGAGTATGCCGAGACCTTTATGCAAACAATATAGCTGGATTAGTAATATCTAAACAAATTAATAGTACAAGAAACAAAGTTTAGCTACAAAAATTATGACATATGTTTATCTAGTCAACAAAATAATTTAACCTGAATGACCTAGCAAACAAGCAGTCGCCTCGCCGTTGTAGGCTCGAATCCCACAAAGAAAAATTATTTGAATAGTTCATAATACAAATGATTGTTTTGAGTCTGGGTGTAATTTGTACTCGTTTAGTTTTAGAAATTGTACCAAAAGTACTGTTAGATATATCCGTAACAGATATAAAAAGTTAAACCTCTTGCCAAATTTCGTAATAATGCAGATAAGATTAGCGTACTTTACCAGTAAATGAATAATCAAAAGAAAAATAAAAGTCACGATATTTCAATCGTAGAAAGGTAATAAAACTGTTACATAAAAATGCTTCCAAAATATTTCATTATTTCTGCACCTTACCTCAGCCCGAAAAGTTAATTTGAATTTCATCACGTTTCGTTTTAATTAAAATTGTCTAAGCGGAGTATTCTAATAATGAAACCTGTAAGGTTTGATCAAGCTTTTAACACAACTGACTGTTATATTACGATGAAAGCTTTTATAATAATGTTAGTTATCTAAACAAAAAGGGTTTTATAGTAGACATAAAAAAAAATGTAGTTATAATATTCTCTAAGGGAAAATATAATCAATGGTTTATAGGAGCTTATTTTTAATAAGTCAATATTATGTAACATACAATCAAAATTGTTCTTGTAAGGTTTCATTAGCTACCATCTTTAATCTTTTACAAGGGCCTTATTTGACTAAACTGGACATTTCAGTAACATTCTTGGGGTATATTATTTGTGAAAATTAATATTAATGGACTTTTCAAAATGTATTATAGTCTTGCAATTTTGCTAATCAGTTAATCAGCAAAATTGCATGTCTATATTACAAATAAGAATCGTAAACAGGTACAAACCTTGTTATAACTAATATTTCTAACACAAGTTTCAGCCTAAAGAAAAAGTGTATTTAGTTGTATCATTTAAGATTTAAAGAGAAACTTAACTGAATATATGGTAACATAATTAAAATAACGTTAATGGAATCTATTCTGATACCAAGACTAATCTATACTTCCTTGGTAGCACAGCGTTATTGACTGTAGTCACACATAGAAATAGAGTCCGGGGGGTTCTATTTCTCATGCGCAGTAGTCATTGTGTATGAGGTCTTTGGTTCATACTAGGTGAGCAAAGAGTCTTCTGTCCAGTAGCAGTAATCCACGGTAGCAGGACAAAGTTCAGCCTCTATCTTGCTACCGTGGATTGCTACTGTCTCCCGAAGATGACAATATAACGTGGTACCTCTAAATCTTCTCCCTAGTCTTTATTATTCCCAAGTCACTTGGGATCGGCTTTTCTAGTCTAACCGGATTTGACTGGATATCAGTTTTTACACGGAACGGCTGGCACCTGACCTCCGTAACCCGAAGGCTAACGATACCCTAAGGCTAGACCAGTGTGAGAATATTATAGGGCACTGACTTCCCAACAACGACTGCCATAGATGTTCATGGCAGCCGGGACCGACGGCTTAACGTGCTCTCCGAGGCACGGCGCAGGCGAAAATTGTCAATCAATACGCACTTAATTTCGAAACGTCATATAACTTCCGAAAGTCAGAGGTGCGTGACGTGGATTCGAACCCGACACCATCTGCATTGCAGTCTGTTGGTCTCCCCACTGAGCTATCGCTGTTCGGTGGACGTGAACGTGGTACCTCTAACTATAGCTGACGAAATGTGACGTGTAACAGCGGGTACACGTCACATTTCTGCTGTCTGCAACAGCTGTCGACAATGGCCTAAATTTGGCTTTGTACCATTTAAGAGACTATAAATAGTTCTTCGAGAAAATAGGCGTAAGAATAAAACCCATTTTTAATGGCAGGTAAGTAAGTAAACAGCCGGTCATATCAATAGCTCGGATTGGCGAACTGAAGTATCAACAGCCAATCATATCACTTGACATGAGTTTGATTAGCCTTTCAGAAATCAGGTGTAGTCCGACAATATTAATAATAACGCAAGCTACTAATTACTTAACTATGATAATAAACCTTGAAAATAAGACAACAGTTGGCGTTAGCACTTAACGCTAATGTATTTAAAATAGTTGTGGATAAGAATTTTCGCAGTGGGTAATGACGAAAGTTATTTTTCAAAGTAATAATATGTCGAATACTCTGCGCTGTAAATTATAGCATGGTCGATAAATTATCAGATAAAAACGTATAAACAATTAGCCTTTGCCCGGGAACAGTATTTTTTTCACGATGAAAGGTACCCTATTTTCTTTTCTGTACCCCTGGCAACGCATATGCCAAATTTCATGAGTTTCGGTTGAGTAGTTAAGACGTGAATACCTAACAAATATACACATTTATAATATTAGTTAAGATTTATAATGTTAAATTTTTTTGACAAAAATAGAATAGAATGGAAGCGTTTATTTCCAAGAATATGGTCATTACAGATATTCAATTATTCTTGTTCTGCATATTCTGCCAAATGTGGCGTGCAGAAATTTAACTAATATCTAAATTCTGTACATTCTATGGTAATTTACATAAATTATTACATAGTTATACATACTAGCGGTCGCCTAGTGGTCGAAATTCGACCATAATTGATTTAAATTTTAAGTTTGATAATTGTCAAGGTTTTATTGTCTAGAATTATTCTCTTATAATCACATTTCATTTAGATTTCGATCTATGCAGGTTAATTTACCTACCTTTGTCAAACAAATTATAACGTTGATATATGTAACCATAGTTACGAAGAATAGTTCTACATCAGCCGAACAATGCCGAAATACTACGAACGCGATTGGATTGCGTGTGTCAAATTCAAGGTTGTGTGCGTGTAGTATTTCTCATTAATTTAATGTATTTCTAATGCATATTTTATATAAATATTAGAATTCGCCTCTCCTTCTCCATATAAACTTTAACAGTGCCAAATTGCATACTACTCCACCCGCGCAATTTTCGTAAAAAGGGGTACAAAGTTTTTGCTTCATGTATTAATATATAGATAACATTCAATAGGTCATATATGCAGTATTCAATACAATAATAAAGTTAATTAAAAGTTTGGAATTATATTATTAATACAAAAATACAATATATTATGTCAAGGGTTGAAATGTCAATTTAATGCTTACATTTTATAGAACTGATTAATTAATTTGTCTTGAAGATATTCATTAATGTTATAAATTGTAATAGACTTTTTCTTGTAGTAGCTTGCATAATTCTCTACGATATTGTTTACACGTTAACTTTTTTAAATTATCTGGCAGATGGTTATATATGTAGTTGTATAGCCATACAGTATGAGTTGCGTTTATATAATTCTAAGCTAATTTGCAGTATTTCTAGATGATTTTTATGTCTGGATCGGCTACCTTCATTATCTCCTAATTTTTGAAAAGTGATTTGTTTTTCCTAACAAAGATACAGATTTTTAATATATACATACATGGCAATGGGAGAATTTGGTGTTTTTAAATAAGGGTATATAACTGTCAAGGTAGTCACAATTGAAAATTGTTCTGAGGCACTTCTTTTGAGCTACAAATAATTTATCAGAGTCCATTGAATTGCCCCAGACTACGATGCCGTATCGTAGTAAGGAGGATACATAGGCATGATAAGTCATTATTGCAGCCTTTTCATTTCCTGTTTCTCTAACACTTATTAAACGCAATCTAGTTTGCTTTTTTTCTAAGATGGCGTAATAAAAATAAAAATTATGAGTCAAGTGCTCAGTATTCAGAAATAAGATGTACCTTATTATATTTTTCCATTGACTCGAAAAATATTTGTGCACAGCATTTCATATAAAGCTAAATTCGTTTCATCGCAAGTTACAAAGTCTGGCACGACAGCAAATGTATGATAGCTTATAACGTGTGTTCGTCTCATCATAACTGTGAAAGTAATTTGCAATAAAATGTGGTAAAATTCTGTAAGCGAGTGTACGAAGAAACTGCATAATCTAGACAAAAGATTTGTTTATATTTTAGTAGAAAATGTACAGCTTGATTCAGCAATATAAAATGATACTTCTAAGGTATAAAAATAAACCTCCTAACGTATTTCAATTAAGACCTTCTAAACACGTACTTTACCATAAGGGATTATACAGGTATCATGTCATTATTTTCGGACGAACTCTCAATATAGTACATAAAATTATTTTATTTACACTCCTTAATTACAATTATGTACAGTAACTTTAGTATAGATTACCGAGTGAATTGAGTACCTAACATACAAATGAATACAAATAACAGAATTGGAACAACTATCTACCTGAAGATCACTCAAATGTTTGACTTATGCGTGAAGGACTGAGCTAAAATACAACCACTCTAATCTTTCTTTCGACTATAAGTTCTTTAATCAATTTTCCGTTATGTTAGTTTTCTTAATTAGAAGTCTACAAAACTTTTGCGTGCCTGATACAAGTACAACCTTCATACATGGTTTTTGTTTTTATAAATTATATTAATTACTTATTACACAAAATTTATTTGCTAATAGAATTGTATTAAAAATAACTGACAACTGAACAAAATAATTTCACTAACCCCTATATCTATCAGCGACATTCAATTTAGGTCTAAATTACGTCCCGAATTTTAATCATCGAAAACTCAAATCCAATTAAGGCATTTAGTTTGAGGTCAAATAGTGACATGTCCAAAACTAGACCGGGGTGTACATTAAAACCAGTGACGTAAAAGGTTTGAACAAAAGCCCCAGAGAGGAATTATGTTGTCCGAATGAAACCAAATACTCAGCTTTTGTTTAACAATTTATTACTGAGGTTTTTAACAAAGCTTATACCTTTAAATGTCGTAGCTCTCGGAATCATTCTGACAGTTCAATGGTTTATGTTAGTGCTAAATAAATAAATTAGCCTTATTGACCACCGATACAAATCTCTTTGCGGCCAACTCCCGAATCGATGACTGCGGTTCGCAGCCGCCTAACATTGCCAACTGCGGCTACACCATGCCTGATATACGTATCAGGCAACGTGACGTTCGTGCGATACTGCAGTCTCTCGATGTTCGGAAAGCCAGTGGACCTGACGGCATCCCAGCTGTGGTCCTCAAAAAATGTGCAGCGGAGTTGTCTCCCACACTTACGCGCCTATACCGGACGTCTTACGCCGCAGGCATTGTGCCTGAGGCTTGGAAGGAGGCGAACGTTCAACCGATTCCCAAAAAGGGGGACCGTTCCGAGCCAGGCAACTATCGACCCATAGCTATCACCTCAGTGCTCTCCAAGGTGTTCGAGCGGATTATTAACACCCAAATTGTCCGCTACCTGGAGGATCACTCGTTGATCAATGATCGCCAATACGGCTTTCGGGCTAAACGATCAACGGGTGATCTTTTAGCGTTCGTCACGCACCTCTGGGGTGAGGCTATGGACAAGCACGGCGAGTCTTTGGCTGTCAGCCTAGACATAGCCAAAGCTTTCGATAGAGTCTGGCACCGGTCTCTTCTTTCCAAGCTTCCGGCCTATGGCTTGCCCCCTCAACTGTGCACCTGGATTGCAAATTTCCTGCAGAAGCGTCGTATTCGGGTCCTTTGCGACGGTCGCGCTTCCAAATTTATGCAGGTCAATGCAGGAGTGCCTCAGGGGTCCGTCTTATCCCCTACGCTCTTTCTTCTGCATATCAATGATATGTTGAATCTCGGCAACATACATTGTTATGCGGACGACAGTACCGTGCATGGGCGATATCTCGGACGTCCTGGAGCCAAACAGGCTGAGGTTGTGGGGAAAAGGCAGGATCTTGTCGTTGAACTTGACCAGACCTTGAACCGCATCTCTGAATGGGGTGCCAAGAACTTGGTCCAGTTCAACGCCAAGAAGACCCAGGCATGCGCGTTCTCAACAAAAAAGTCTCCGTTCCTTTCCCTCCCTTCTCTGAAGAACACTCCACTGGTGATACGTGACAGCCTCTCCATCTTAGGTATGGATATTTGCCGCTCCCTTAATCCCAAAACCTACATCGAGAGCGTCATTAGGCAAGCTTCGCGAAAACTCGGAGTTCTGAACAGGGTGAGGCGGTTCTTCACGCCTGGGCAGCTGTGCCTATTGTATAAGGCACAAGTGCGCCCTTGCGTGGAGTACTGTTCTCATCTTTGGGATGGCTCCGCGCAGTACTTGCTAGACGCTCTTGACAGGTTACAGCGGCGGGCTGTCCGTATCATCGGAGATCCAGAGGTCACGAGTTCACTGGAACCTCTGCAACTCCGTAGGGATATTGCCTCTTTGGCATGTTTCTACAGAATATACCACGGGGAGTGCTCTGAAGAGTTATTCCACCTTATCCCGCCCTCCCCTTTCCTATCCAGAACAACGCGTGCTGGGCTCAGATGCCATCCTTACACGGTGGAGTCGACTAGAGTGCGTACCAACAAGTTTGGGTCCTCATACCTCTGCCGAACGATCAAGGCATGGAATTCTCTGCCAAGGCAGGTGTTTCCTTCTTCCTTCAATCCTGGGTCCTTTAAGCGGGGCGTGAAAAAGCACCTTCTCAGGCCGTCAAAGTAGAGACCTCAACATCGCCTCGGCTGCTATGAGGACGATGTGGAGGCCACTGCTCTTAGACCACACGACTGCTTACCATCAGGTGGAGTGTGGTCATTTTGACGAGCAAAATAAAAAAAAAAAAAAAAAAAAAAAAAAAAAAAAAAAAAAAAAAAAATGATAAGCGAATTCTATAAGTCTATACTAATATTATAAAGAGGCATGTTTCATTTTTTGTATGTTTGTACTTTTGTTTATAATTAATAAATTTTAAAAAGGCTACACCTGTTTAAAACGTAATCACCTTTGGAAAGCTACTTTATTCAGAAGCAACATAAAACAATTAACATAACATACAAAATATCATTGCATTTGTTTACACAGCCAACTGACGTCATGACCACAGAGCAATAAGGCGTCCAGCGTTTTTGTCAAATTATGCGCGAAATTTGAAAAAGCAAATTTGTAAAGCATTTTTATGGCTCTTATAGATTGAATAAAAAAGTTGTGAATTTTTTAGTGCTTCTTTAGCACTATAGAATCTAATTGAGACACTTCAAAAATGGGTGTAATACCCTATTATAACAACATTGTTATAATAGGGTATTACACCCATTTTTGAAGTGTCACGGTGACATCACCGTGAGAATAGAAAGCTGAATTATCCCATAATAGTCAGGCATCCCGACAATTTTGTGAATTCAATTCTAAAGATATTCCTTGCTTCATGTATTATGCAAACAGATAGTCTTGCGAAGCTTGCAACTTTGAATTGCTGTTAGGAAGAAAGTCTCAAATTGTAATATAATTACGTACCGGTCGGAAGAGCCGGACTCTTACAATGAATTTAATTAAAAGTGGTAGCTATCATTTGCGCCATTGAAGATAGTTCTAATAATAAGACGGATTTTAATCTGTTTGGCCGACGTTTGAGTTGTCTAAAAGTATTCGTAACCCAATTTTAATTGTATAATAAATGTAGTTTTAATAAGTTTAAATGTATAATAAAACCAGCGGCAGCTCATTATTTATTTTAGGCATGGGATGACGATAGGGACGTCGTGGTTGTCTGTATGTATGTGTGCGCATCATGCAAAACCTGTTGTACGAAATTGAATGCAGTTTTCACAGCTGTACTTATAATCTGGTGCACGTTTCATCTTTATCCGCCACCTAGAAGTCGATTATTAAACATAAGGCAATTTTGGTACGTCGTCTAGAAGGCACAACAACAAAAACATTTTGGAGGGTTAGTCAACACGTACGAAGTTGCTGGCAAATCTTATTTTTAATAAATAAGTTTTAATAAAGAAAATGTTATTTATTTAATATGTTGTATCGATTTCTGATTTGGCCGACCGTCAATAAATACTTACCTAAATCTTTTCTTTCCCTACCTGTATTACGGTTACAGCATAGAAGGAAAAAGCACTATTTAAAAGCAATATGTACTGATCTCCTTTGGTGGTCTTGCACTGTAAAATATTAATACAATTCTGAATACAAACATCAAATGCAATCATAACTCGTGAGCGAGCTGCATTTTTAACGAGTCTCGATGCAGATACAGTTATGCATTGCATCATGTATGTAATTCAAGACGTAGTAAGTGGAAACATATGACATCTATATTTCCCCGCTGTATCCATATGGATCACTCACACTATAGGGGCTTTCTGTTAGGTACCGGGTACAGTTTTAAGTTGCTCGACTAATTATTATTTGCTCGACGCGAGAAACGAACAATAGACCTCATAATCGTGACAGCGTAAACCAAACTTTAACCACTATTTCATGAAAATTCGTGAGATTTTGAATTGCTTTATCATTTACAATAATGAAAATTCTTCGTTTGGCAAGCAGTAACAGTTTAATCACAATTTATTACTGTAGAACAATAATAGGAAAATTTACATTAATAAAATACTGTACTAAATTGTCTAATGTTTAGCTATTTATATCTGTACTCATGAGACAGTCTTCTATGTTTATGTATTTTTTAAGAAATGCAGACATATGTTTATGTAATATAATTTTTGGCCGTGGCTTCGCTCGATCGGAACAGCACCTTTTTCGGGATGAAAGGTATCCCATGTCCTTTTTACAAATTTTTTTTTGTAACCGATCATGTGGTCTAAGAGACATGGCCTCCACACGTTCCTCATAGCAGCTGAGGCGATATTGAGGTTACCTAACCTACCTTGACGGCCTAAGAGGATGCTTTTTCACGCCCCGCTTAAAGGACCCAGGATTGAAGGAAGAAGGAAACACGAAAAACTTGTTGGTGCGCGCTCTTAATCGACTTTACCGTGTTAGGATGGCATCTGAGCCCAGCACGTTCTTCTGGATAGGAAAGGAGAGAGCGGGATAAGGTGGAATAACTTTTCAGAGCACTCCCCGTGGCATATTCTGTAGAAACATGCCAAAGAGGCGATGTCCCTACGGAGATGCAGAGGTTCCAGTGATCTTGTGACCTCTGGATCATCGATAGCGACCGCGGAGCCGTCCTAAAGATGACAACAGTACTCCACGCAAGGGCGCACTTGTGCGTTATACAGTAGGCACAGCTGCTCAGGCGCGAAGAACCGCCTCACCTTCTTCAGAACTCCGAGTTTTTGCGAAGCTTGCTTGATGACGCTCTCGGTGTATTGAAATTAAACACTTTATACGGATTTTGTCGCGTTGTTTATTTTACTTTAAACACTTTTCATGGCTGCTGTTAAGCAACCGAAACGTCGGGGCAAAGTGTAAATTAAGTATAAATAGTTTAATGAAATTAAATAGCATAGTAAAGTTCAATAATAGTAGTGTTAGAGTTTTCAAAATTATGTAATAAAAGTGTTTAAAGTAAAATAAACAACGCGACAAAATCCGTATAAAGTGTTTAATTTCAATGTATAACATTCGCGTAAACTTAAGACAATATTATGCTCTCGATGTAGGTTTCCGGATTTAGGGTGCAGTAAAGATTCATCCCTAAGATAGAGAGGCTGTCACGTATCACCAGTGGAGTGTTCTTCAGAGAAGGGAGGGGAAGGAAAATATACATTTTTGTTGAAAACGCGCATGCCTGGGTCTTCATGGCGTTGAATTCTGCTTTTTCCCCTCAACGTTAGCCCGTTTGGCTCTAGGATGTCCGAGATATCGCCCATGCACGGTACTGTCGTCTGCATAACAATGTATGTTGCCGAGAGTCAACATATCATTGATATGCAGAAGAAAGAGTGTAGGGAATAAAACGGACCCCTGAGGCACTCCTGCATTAGCCTGCATAAATTTGGAAGCGCGACCGTCGCAAAGGACCCGATTACGACGCTTCTGCAGAAAACTTGCAACCTAGGTGCATAGTTGAAAAGAAGAGACCGGTGCCAGACCCTATCGAAAGCTTTGGCTATGTCAAGGCTGATAGCCAAAGACTCACCGTGCTTGTCCATAGCCTTACCCCAGAGGCGCATGATGAACGCTAGAAGATTACCCGTTGATGGTTTAGCCCGAAAGCCGTATTGGTGATCATTGATCAACGAGTGATCCTCCAGGTAGCGGACAATTTGTGAGTTTATAATCCGCTCGAACACCTTGGAGAGCACCGGGGTAATAGCTATGGTTCGATAGTTGCCTGGTTCGGAACGGTCCCCCTTTTTGGGGATTGGTTGAACGTTCGCCTCCTTCTGAGCCTCAGGCACAATGCCTGCGGCGTAAGACAACCGGTATAAGCGCGTAAGTGTGGGAAACAACTCCACTGCACATCTCTTAAGGACGACAGCTGGGATGCCATCAGATCCACTAGCTTTCCGAATATCGAGGGACCTACGAGATCTCCGTTTTCAAAAATGTAAAAACACAAATAGAAAACACAAACATAAAACAATTTTCGTAATATAAACTGCATGTTTACCCGGAAACCTTGTCCTAGCTTGTTCGTTATTAAATTTTAGCGTTAATTCGACATGAATGCGCTTGATGAGTATAGCGAACATGCTATGCGGAGATCACGTATTTCATTGCTGTTTAAGATTCATGACATGTGCTGGTCAAAATTTACATGTTGCATGTGCGAAGTGGGCCGTCGCAGTAATTAATGTCAACAATAAACTTTCTTGGTAGGAATAAGCGCGAGTGACATGAAAGCGACGTATTTTCACGGTAATCCAATAATGTTAATGAAGTAAGTAATGTTATTTTTGACGTGAACGTGTTCACGTGATTTGTTTGCAATGAAAAAGAGTTCAATGTTTGGACTCTCGGGCATAAACCGGTTTTGCATTGCTAATGTTTGTAACGATTTCAGTTTTATCTGTATTGAATGCTAGCTGTTATATTTGTTTTTTGTTATCTTTTGAAATACCTTCTGTATCGCAGGGTACTTTACAAACATTCAAACAACTAACGCGAATAACACACAGGCTTAAAAAAATTATTTGTCGAATACACAAATTTTTGTCCCGTGCGGCAATCGATCTCATTGGCGCTGCTAAGTGCAGTGGCAAGGCGGCTACTTATACTATATACTACGCCATCCGTGAAGTCAAAGTATTATAGTATATACTAGCATTTATACGCAATAATTGTAGGTTTATACGTTGAAATCTGAATTTATTTAGGTATAAGCCTTTTGTTAAAACTGCACATACTTATTTGCTACAGTGTGTTGTAAAATGTGTGCATTAATTTAATAATATAATAATAATAATATTCTATCTCATATACACAACACCGTCTAGCCCAAGCTAACCAGAGCTTGTTCTATGGAAACAATACAATACAATATACTATTAATATGATTTAATTGTTAAAGATTTATGTACTTATTACTATACTATGAAACCAAGTTTATTATAATGAGGTCATTTTCTTTTTGTCGCGTGAATTACAATTCGGGTGGATTGTAGTTCTAGTGAACATCTTTTAAGCGGATCTCACTGTGTACCACTTAATGGAATTAAATGAAGTATGTCTTAAAATTGAAGCTGTAGTAAGCCTTTGAACTGTAAACTCCATCAATATCTATTCAGTCGCCTGTACGTGGTGCTTCATCGCTTAATTGGTTGTTCTGTAATACGTACCTACGTGACGTGAGGTAAAGACAAACGATCAATTAACTCATTAATCATCATTCGTCACCGATGTCCAGATACAATGCTTTTATCATTATGTCTCGATACGTTTAAACTGACAGGTTACATGTATTTTTACATTTATTGAGTTTCAAAACATCATTTTGTATTATCGCACAGTTGCTATAATTTGAATCAATGTGCAGAATTTATGGGGTTTAGGGTTACTGTTAAATATACTGTTGCGTGTATTTCTCTGTTACTGTTAATTCCATCTAAACTTATTAATAATTTGACTACTATGTCGGTCGGTAGCGTATGCAAATAAAATAACGTTTTATAGTTTGTGCAAATTATGAATGTTAATATCGGTGCCAAGCCTTCCGAAATATGCCTTGCGTAAGCGAAACACGCAGCGAAAGATATTATTTGTTGTCGATGCAGATTTTTGTAAATTGGATAATACCGAAAGGGTCGTGTTTGCCGGAATTGTCAGCTTTGCTCTGTTGCAAGTTTTGATACCTACTCCTTCCAATTAGATATTATATAACTAGATTTTCTCGCGACTTCGCTCGCATAAATGTAAGTTAGGTTACTAACAGTACTTTTTAGAGTTCGAAAAAACTCTTACAACAGCTTTGTCCGTCTGTCTGTTATAAAACTTTCACCTCAAGAACCGTAAGAGTTAGAAACTTGCGGTCAACGCCATTCGACTCAGCATAGTCGATATACCCCGAAATAACTATGACCTTTGACCTCTGACCTCAAGGTCATGTGATAATATTTTTTGAACTCTAAGATTTACGGCAATTCATTGCCGTTTCTAGCTTGTTTCTGGATAAAATGTACCTACCCTATGTCTTATTATGTACCCCTGAAAACGTGTGTGCAAAAATTCATGATAATCGGTCAAGTAGTTAAGGCGTGAAAGCGTAACAAATAAACAAACTCACTTTCGCATTAATAATATTAGTTAGGATGTTAGGATTAGAAAATTTAGTGTGTAACATTTAACTCTTTATAATATTATTATAGAAAATATTATAGTAGTTACTTACGTATTAAAAATTCAGTTCAGATTTAAAACAAAATAACATTCAGGATTTTTACTGGCACATAACCTACATATATACAGACGTGCTATACAAAAAAATGACCCAATTTAAAAAAATAAAACCCTCAATCCATTCGATGACAATCACGACGAAATGTAGCAATTTCTTTCAATATTCCGAAGTATTAAAACTGGAGTACAGTTTAACGCGGTGGAAAATAAAGCAAATAGGACGTTACAAAGGAACGGCTGGCATAAATAAAAAGAGATGACGACGTCATTCTGTGTAACGATCGAGAGGAATCGTGATAAGTGTCATTTAGTTGAACGTCAGCACACGTCGGGACTTCAGCGTTCGCATCAAGGCCTGAAGATTAACCTCCACCGTGTGTAGTGTACTATTACTGTACTATACGACGCTTGATAGTGGCGTAGTGTACATGCATATAACATACGTTCTATCACAACTGAATGGATAGCATGACATTGAGTACAATGTTGTTACTACGAAGAACACGTCATTTTTGTTAGTCTAAAAAGTTAGGCATATGCACATATATTGTACTTGGGTATGATATACATTACATAATGTGAATTTGATATAAGGTTTACTTATTATTTTAAAGACGAAACCGATCTATGTTTATTTTGCAGTGCGCAGCTTTACAGATATTAGAATGATATTATGATATATGCTAAGAATTAATTCAATTCAATTCAATTCGTTTATTGCACTCCATAATGTATATACAGCTCTAATACGAAGTCTCCGTCCAAGTAACCAGAAATGAAATAAAATGTGTGGTAAAAATATTGAGATAACAGTTATTTACATAATATTGTATTAATCTACTTTATTTTCTAAACCTATTTCTTTTCTAATAAATTCTTGTTCTAGCTTTTGTGTCGCTGTTTGTAAAATTGAAAGGATCCCTTAACTCTAAGGTAAACATACAAATTCTGTAAGTATAACGAATGTCAAAACAAAGGTAACTCTAATGTATGTAATACGGTGCTATCTGGAAAGTTTGCGTGTGCATTAGTACCGCTGAAACGATTACTGCTCCGAGTAGGTATGCTAATTACTTTATCCCGTACCGCGAGCCAAAACATTCTGAACTAATCTCTTTATCGCTCTACCTCAATCGTCGACCCCCAAACATATACCTCAACCAAATATACCCTTCGTAGTTAGTTTACTTTGGATTATGTATATATAAGATATGAGTACATGAACATGGTTAACACTCTATTGTATAATATTATCTTATGTTTACGCGAATGTTATACATTGAAATTAAACACTTTATACGGATTTTATCGCGTTGTTTATTTTACTTTAAAAACTGTTATTACATAATTTTGAAAACTCTAACACTACTATTATTGAATTTTACTACTATTTAAGCTATATATTATTTCTAATTAAAACTATTTGTATTTAAGTTTACACTTTGCCCCGACGTTTCGGTTGCTAAGAACTAAAGGGCACGACTATGGAATAGGCAGAGTAAGTGATGTTAAGCTAGCTTCCCGCGAGCATATTATAGTTAAGGCCTAAGATCTGAGTGCCGAGTGCGAGTTAATTTTACGTTAACGCGATCGACACGTTTATGACCTTCGGCGCTCCGACTGGCCTTTTTTTTTTTCAACGTGCTGGAATGCTTTGACTTATGCCCCTTGCCTCCTGCAAGAGTGGCTGAGGGGTTATGTCGGGCTCACCCGGGAAAAGATGGCAACATCCCGGTCCTACTGACTAAACCTACCACGGTGTTCCTTCTCGCAATCTGTGGCCGGGGCGCAGGGATCACTCACGCATTCATCCTGCAGCCTCGGCAGATTTGGGCCTCCACTTGGTCGTGGCGGTCTCGTCACATTTTTAATTCGACATAATTAAGAGGCGCGCGCGGAACACTACGCGCCGCCGTCTAGGGCCTGCTTCAGCACGGACGTCAGACTGCCCTAGTAAGTCGCCCCAGACCAGCGTTCATGGGGCCGAATCGTTTACGGCCTTCGGCGCCCAGTGCGTCGACTGCGGGCCGGGAGGCTGGTGTTCGTTTACCTTTCCCTTTTCGCCACCTCCTTAGCGAATATTACTACCTCGCAGTAGGAGGCGGCGGCTACCTATGCGCTCTCGCTCGCGATCATAGTCTCTACTATGGCCGGTAGCGAGAGACGTTCCACCCCAACTGCCGTGATGAGGTCACGGCACTCTTGCGCCTATGCTGGGCACTCGTCTAGCGTATGCTGCGCTGTGTCCTCGAGGCAGTCCCCACAGTGATAGCACCGGGACGTCTCTTCTCTTCCGATACGACACAGGTATTTCTCGAAGCACCCATGCCCTGAGAGTACCTGTGTCAGCCAATATGATAGGGCACCATGTCTTCTCTCGAGCCACTCCTCCATGATGGGTCTTACCGCCACTATCGCGGCGTGCCCTGCGCTTGGTTGCACTAGTCGTGCTCTCCAGTCCGCCACCGGGATCTGAACGCTCCTATTGACCTGCTCCAAGCTTTTAACTAAATGTTTCGATAGCGTTAACGTAACAACAACTCTCACTCGGCACCTTGATAGCTGTCAGGTCTACGTCATTTAAGTACACCTGATGTTTTTATAATATATTATGTGTAATGTAAATGAGCTCACACCAGTGAACTTGTGACCAAAATCGATGCAAGTTGGACGAAGCGTCGAGAAATGAAAATGTATTTACAATTTACATTAGACCAGATAGATTATTCTTTTTACACATAATATTGTTTTATGTGTACGCGAGAATTATACCTACATACATTGAATTTAAATTACTGTATGCGTTTTTTGTTGCGGTTTCAGAAAAATCTTTAAGTCGTGTTTTTTAAAATAAACCAGGATAAAAGCCGCATATGGTATTTTATTTTTTTACCTTGAAATAATTACCGATGCGATTAAGACTCGTTGTCTAATATAATAAAGTATGCGTACAAAACTTGAAAGTATAAAAACGTGTAATGTATACATATACATATACACATACATGCATATACATATATACACATACGTTGATTGATTATAGATTAACGTATAACTAACTAATATTAGTTAGCTTGAAAGTCGGTCATGCTTTATAGATTATTTTTAAAATGACGCAGGTCTCGCAGCTCTAGGATCTTATGCTATTAGGTTTCATGCTCCGCAGAGCTGCCTCATTTACGACTATTAAAGCGATTTTGGCGCTGTTTAATGCTGTAATAAGTTGGAGTTTAACGCTTTAATATGGGCTCCAGTTGAGACTAAACATATTCTCATTTTAGAGCACATACAGTATAAGTTCACCAGATTCATATCGATTGCACGTATGGCGTAGTGGATTTAGTGGTTGTCATTGAGCATTCTGGGTTCGAACCTCATACGGGACAAACATTTTGATGTTCCACAATGAGTTGTTTTGAGGTCTAGAGGATCGTTGTGTTTGAATTTTTGTAAAGTTTGCGCGACATAGGATATATTTCTAATGTAGATTTAACTAAGACATTAAAATAAGGAAAATTAGTCAACGATATATCCTTTCTACCCGTTTAAATATGAATTACTAGGTTTTGCCCTTGGCTTCGCTCACATAAATGCAGGTTAGATTAGGTTAAGGAGGGGTCCGCATCGGCGTCGAGTCAACCCTAAAGTATTTAGGTCTCTTGCTCGACAGCCGATGGGATTTTACAGCCCATTTTCGTCGTTTGGCCCCTATTCTTTGGGGCGCTTAAGGTGCGCTCGCTCGCCTCCTGCCCAACCTAGGGGGGCCAAACACCTCCTGCCGGAGGCTCTACAAGGGGGTCGTGTGGTCTGAGGCCCCTTTACGGGGCCCCAGTTTGGGCGGACAACCTAACTGCCCGTAACATTTCGGCACTTTGTGCGCCACAGCGCGCCATGGCCGTCAGGTTGATAAGAGGTTACCGCACGATCTTGTTCGAGATTGCGAGCCTCCTCGCTGGATCGATGCCATGGGACCTGGAAGCGGCGCTCCTGGCGTCACTCTACCGTTGGCTAGCTCGGGGCGAAGGACCTGTTCTTTCCGCTATCGAGGCGGCAAGGTCCGAGCTCCGCCAGGTCCTAGTGAAGAAATGGAAGGAGCGACTTGTGCACCCCAGTACCGGGCACGCCACGATCGTGGAAGTAAGTCCTGTGTTTGAGGAGTGGCTGGCATGGCGCCCTCACCTTCCGGCTGACACAGGTAATAATTAGCCACGGTTGTTTTGGCCAGTTCCTGTGTCGTATAGGCCGGCAAAAGACGCCCGGTTGTCACCACTGCGGCGACTGCCGCGACGTTGTTGAGGACACGGCGCCGCACACTTTGGCGGATTGCCCCGCCTGGGCATCGCAGCGCCGTAAATTGATCGCGGATGTCGGATTGGTTGCCCGCTCGCTCCCGGCCGTAGTTCAGTCTATGGTCCGGTAGTGATTTCCATCAAGGAGGCGGAGGAGCGGGAGCGTTCGTCTTGAACCCTCTCCCCAATCGCAGAGCCGGGCGCCGGAGGGCGCGAGACGACCTCCAGTCACAACACACAACCACCAACCAAACAAAAAAAAAGTTAGGTTAGATTAGAAAGAGTACTTTTTTGGATGAAATGTACCCTATGTCGTTTTCTGCTTCACTGTCAACACGTGTATGCCAAATTTCATGATGATCGGTCTCAACTGTTCGATACGTTTTTACGCAAACGTAATAAATAAACAAACTCACATTCCGTTTATAATATTAAGTTAGGATATGTTTAGCCCATTGCACGGATGCCGCTACGAGTAAGTGGTCGCCTCGCCGCTGGCGCTGCGCTTAGTATAGCTTGGATTGAATCACACACGGTACAATTATTTGCGTAATCCACAAATGACTGTTCCTCATTTTAAGTGTACTTCGTGTCCGTTAATAATAATAATTGTATGTATGTTTGTAGAATGGTTGGCACAAGGCACAGGGTTTGATCTCTAGAACAAGAGTTGCTTTGTTTACACTGCAAGCTATGTCTTTAAATATACAATGTAGGTGTAGTAATATGTAGTGGATAAAAGTACATATATTTAAGAGATTAAATACAAGAGATTCCAATATTCTCTCGACAAGTTCTTTGTAATATGTATAAATACTTAATATTTATCTGTGTACTGTAGCTTCAAACAGTCAAGGATGCATGTTGTGTGTACCCCGAGTAGGTACTTATTCACATTTAAGAGTGCAGTGGCCTCTACACGAAGTACAAGTAGTTTCCGTTTAGAATAGACATACATTAGAAGAAAACGTATAAAATTTCAAAATGGAGACACGAACGCAACTCGTCACCTGTTACATGAAACTCTACAACCTAATTGTCGGGCGTTTATACTTTCAGGATGTAATAGTAGGTTGTTAGAATAACAGCATTTTATAAGCATGAAAATTACCTTAATTATGTACAAAGCAGTGCAGCAAGATTGTTTAAATAGTCATTTTTAAACATTCTAGACAACTTTATTTCGTGATTGATACAGCGCGAAGTTTCATAGGTCATATTTGTTTATGTTTTGTATTTGTCATTACTTAATATTTGTTGTTAATAGCATAAATGACATATTCTAGTTGTAGGTGATATTTTCTTTGAACTGACCCCAACTGTCCTCCTCCCTTTGTAACACCTGTGTAGCCAGGTTTAGCATTGGTGACCATGGAAAACGCTGAGTTTTGACAATCATGAATTCCTGAGGTATACTAAACTGGTTTCCCTTAGAACATACAATAAATTAAGTCTAAAGTATATAGGAGGAGTTGAAAATTGAATTCTTTAAAAAAAAGAAAGAATACGAAAAAAAAAAGCTTCACGCGACTATTGCCGTTAAGTTTCTGGAATTACAAACCCAGAAACTTTACGGACATTAGTCTCCCTTCCTATCCATCAATTTCTGCAATAACTCTGCTGCTAATTGCTCAATCTGATTGTTCTGTTAAAGCGAGCAATTACCGAGTGCGGTTGTGTGGAGGATGTCAATCACTTGGAATTGGAATGTGTCAAAACTAGAACTCTAAGGGATAACGATAGGTCTGGTCGCTGAAGTAGTTGTAAATCCAACGATAACCCACCATTCAAGGCAGCGAATAAGCACATCGTGGTTGTTCTAATTATGGACCTGGGACTTTTCGTCTTTCCTCAGGTGAGCCCGACATACCCTCTCTGCTCTCCTTTTCCGGAGACCAAGGCATAAATGGCATGTCACGATAAAAAACAGGGCAGTCATAGTTTTAAGTATATTTTCAAGGCACATAAATAATAACAAAATATTTTTTATTATTTATGTGCTTTGAAATTTAGTAAGTAATACTTAACAATTATAACTTTGAAAATTATGATGCTGTGAGTTTGAACTCGAACTCGAGTTACACTGCCAAGTCGGTACTTGGCAGTGTAAATGTCTATACACTTGGCTAGCTTTGCTTTTGCCTTTTAAAATGTAAAGATGTAAACAAAAAGAGTAATTATTAAATCCGTTTCTATTTATAATTCATAAAGTTTTTATTTCAACAAGTCGAATGAGTCTAAAATATTGAAAAGATTTTATAGAAAATATTAAATTATCGGTTTCATGTAAATAATAGTACACACGGCGACACATCAACCTAGACTGTTTGGACTTTGAAACATTAGAAGTAGAACGCTGCGAATCGTACGAGAGAGTGCGTTATATTTTTGTTACGCTCTATCCTTATCATTACATCGACACCACTGTGCACTGTCCCTTTCGGACAATTCTCCTTTATGTATGTAGCGTAGTTATGCGTATATAGGGTGTCTAACTTGATGTGTAGCCGTGTGTACCTTCTTTTGGTTAAAAATATAACAATAGTTTTATAGAAACTAATATTATTAAAGTAATATATACTAATATTATTAATGTATACTAATATAATTGATGTTAAAATGATAAGGGTTATTTTTATTCTTTTCAATTATTATTTTAATTGTCAATGTCACATTGTTAGTATATTGCAAATACGCCAAATATAAAACGATATCAATTATAGCGAGCAAACAAGAAACAATGTACGAGCAATACAATGAAAACTTAAAAATTCGTTTTTAGGTCAAACAATAGCCGATGCAAACATTGGCGGCCATATTGTGGTCCACTATTTTTTATACCTATTTGTGCACCGGCACAGTACTGGACAAGTAGTATTTTGATCACCGTCATGTTGGTACCATGTCAACAGTTTATGGTTACGTTTATTACCAACCGTAACGTTTCTAATTCCATTTCCAGTTCGAACAATGTTAGTGCGTCTTTTTCAGTTGTTATAAATAGTAGTTGTCTTAGCCTGTGATGACCCACTCGGTAACTGAAATACTGCCCAAGCTAACAAAGAATTATATTATTATAATAAAATCCTTTTGTGAGATTATACAGTAGGTAATCTCATTCAATCACGCTAGTAATAAGACTGTCTTTATACGAGATTTCACAAAACCCCAAGCGATTGCCCGTTAACACAGATAACGCGTTCCTTCAACGACATATATGTACATACAGTACAAGTAGCCTGTATAACGAATGCTATTCAGAGAGAACTTCGAAGCTATTCGCTATGCGATACCAACGCTTGTTATATAATAATATTGCAATCATTGCTATACAATAAAGCGAGGCAACAAGGCAGCCTTATTTGAAGACAATGTGCTTTGTGGCTGCAAACCACATGTGAACGGATTGAAGTCAGGGTTTACTCTTATTATATGCTATAGCTGTCTTTATGGTACATGATAGTGTATTGTGTTGTTCATATAAGAGGTAATGTTCTTGA
Source organism: Catocala nupta (assembly GCA_963675205.1). Taxonomy (NCBI): domain Eukaryota; kingdom Metazoa; phylum Arthropoda; class Insecta; order Lepidoptera; family Erebidae; genus Catocala; species Catocala nupta. The sequence continues at coordinate 18,639,602 of OY776079.1, forward strand.
ACCCTGCATAAATTGGTATGTACAAGGATGCCTCTACCCTAACGCAAGATTTGTAGCAATATCGCTAGAGCAGTGTTGGTAAAAAGACAGTAGCTAAAATCTCATATATTGGTCAAGTCAAAAATAGAACCGTAAAAACAAAGCTTATATAAAATAGCTAAGCTTAAAATAGTTCGCTGTGTAGAAACACGTGTAACAAGGGTAACAAGGGCCATTATTTGAGATTTGATAAAACACAGATACAAGGATGTACCGCGAGAAAACAAATAAAAAATATCTTATTTAATATTGAAGATGTTTGGAATATACCACCGGCCAGTCCCTAATTTATTTAATTCGAAAAGCTGTAAGATGTAATGCTTATATGCTAACGTCCAACTTGAAAGATGACATTATAGAGCGTCAACGTTGTACGCTTTCTGCGATGAGTAATATGCTTGCCGTGCGGTTTTAAAGCCAGAGTACAAAGGTACATCTATCTCTGTAGAATGTATTATGAAAGATTTTACACGTTCCAACTGTATATACAAAGAGATCTCATGTGTTTCGTATAACAACATCTTTAGGCTCCTCATTGGCTTAAAGTGTCACTTTAGTGCCGTCGGAATGTTCTCGGAAGCGAGGCTCTCTAAATGTGATTCAGATGGCCCAAATTGCAACATAGAAAATTTTGCTGACAAATGCAATGCAAATATTTTATTTATTATATTATTTAAGTAATTTATATTAAATTTCTGTGTGCGTAAGTAAAATCACTGTTAAACTAGTTTCGAATGGTATGAAAATATTTGTTGGAATATGGCTTTTTAAAGGTATCTAACTAATACATCGGAAATAGATTCACGGCTGTCCCCAGAAATATAGGTAGGGACTACGGATCGCCACTTTCTACAATCATTTCTTGCAGCGTTAATTCTTTTTACAGTCTTTATACCGGCCGTTGCTTTAGAGCAGTCTTCTCCAAACCACCTCTAATATGGTTAACAAGCGATAGATTCAAATGTATAGATACAATTGTAGACAAAATAAACAATGATAAAATCAGTAAACATTTGCAATCACTTTTATTTCGATACGCATAAGGCAATAATGAAACAACTGACTGGATAGTTTAAAGTTGAATAAAATACAGATTATAGATTTATTGAGCACGTAAACCAATTATTAGCACATGTAAAGTATTTTATACACTGTGGAATCAACCTACATCGGATTTTATATGGCTTGCGCATAACAGGATTTTGTATCACAACCCTTTTATGTACAGACTACTAACGAGTAGGATAAGTGCGGATAACGCGACCTTTTTAATTAGTACTTGGTGCGTCTGGCCGCGTTATCATTACTGTGAAATTTCCTTATAACAACAGCTTAGGAGGAAAATGAAAAATAAATGCGTGTCGTTTCTTATGGGTCTTGAACTTGGTTACCTTTCTTCCTATTACGTGGGACCTAATATCTTAGCTGGCGAGATGTTTGTGAAATAGATATTTCTGCCTACCACTTGCGGGAATCAGGCGTGAGATTATGTATGTTACAATAAATAGAGTGCTTAGTGCCTATTGAACGCTATTATGATGGTTCAGTTCTAGTAGAGGTATCTTTATATTCACAAGGATAGTATAATTTATAATAAATTATGAAAATTATGAAATTTGTATTTTGTTTATCGTTTTAAGTTACAGTTACTTATTTAATTAACTACGCTAATGCATGAGGGAAAAAAACCCGTGATAATATATAAATAAATGCATCGTTTGGGCAATATTTATTTCGATAGTATGAATAAATATATAAATAAATATTGCCCAAACGCTGTCTTGCAGTACTATGCATCAATATGAAAGTGAACTGAAGTATATAAGGAAATGCAGATATATCTCATTTCATTTACCGATAAAAACATATCGATCTTACTAATGCTGAAACCCAAGGTATGCTAATAAATTCAGTGCCAGCTCTTTTCATACAAATTCTATAATTACGTTACGAGGCAGATTAAATGTTTAAATGCATGTTACCTACTTGAATCATTTTGTAATTTGTAAGTTTAGCGCTCCAGCTACATAGTTATTTTGCATCTGTGATCGTTCAGTTGAAAACTGGCTAGGGTAACTCCCTAGCCAGTTTTCGGAACTATCAGAGTCTAGTGACCCACGTAATGGCGATACTCAGTAATTTTGTTATCGACTTCAATGTAAACAAAGATTATATCGCTCAATACCATTTTGATGCACTTTCTGGACTTTGAGTATTAGTAATGTATTGGGTATAATTGCATATGCAATTTCAAAAAAGGTACATGTCTGAAAATGTAAAATGTTCAGGAAAGGAAATAAACTAATTATTTTCTAAAGTATTGTAAGATTTATAAAATTTGTTTTTGAGTTACAATTTGGGTTCAATTAACAATGGAAATTTCCTAAATTTTAGATGTGAAATGATATTTTATATATGTATAGATGTGCCCTTTTCGAAATTACCCGTATTGAGCACATAAAATTTAAAGAAAAATCCATATACATTTTGCGAATCTTTTATTTTAGGTATCTAAATTAAACATAATACTTAAATCAAACATAAATAACAGACGTTTTTAAAAAATCTTCTTCTGAAAGCTCGCTTTTGTTTGTAGTTGACTATTGCAATATTTCGTCATAAAAGTCTGTAAATTCTGTCGGTATGTATTGTTCCACCTTTGCAATGTCTGCAATTGTCAGATGGTTAATAGGTTCTAGAGTTGTGACCTTTTCGAAATTATATCTGTACACACCATGACGTGGACAGTAGAATAAATACCAGAGTTGTACCCTTTTCTAACATAATAGGTGCAGGAAAGCATTTAGATTACATTTACATGAAAAAACGTATTTGTTAAAATATTTAATTCAAGACATTAAAGTTTAACGTATTAGTAATTAAAACATAAAAAGAACAAAATAGCTAGAAAAAAAGTTTGTCGAGCAAAAATCTTATCGTAACATGCCCAATTACAGTTAAATTGAGTAACGCAGATAAAACGTATGTATATATAAATTTAACTACTTTATACGGCTTTTATCGCATTATTTATTTTTAAAACACTGTTATTACATATTTTTGAATTATTAAACTCCCCTTGACCATGGCTCCTGAAAAGCAACCAAAACCTCAATTTAAATTTAAAGGGCTTTAATAATTTAAATAGTCGTTAAGTTTACCAGTACCTAGTAGTTTCAAAATTCATAGTGGTATTTTAAAATAAACAACGGCATAAAATCCATATACAGTAGTTTAATTTCAATGACAATATTATGGTAGCAGTTTGACATGGAGCGAACCAAAGATTAATGACAGGAACACGTTTCAAGTGCTTCTTAGTTTAAAAAGCAACTCGTGCACTAGGAACTATTGCTGTATCGCGGGGAACCATAGAATTAAACGACTGTGCCAGAACGAGTGAGCCTAATTCCAATAGTTAATTTTAAATTTTATGTGGGATATGTTTTCAATAAGATATATAGATAAACGGATAATAAAGTAATCCTATTATACATTTTCACGTTTAACTCTCATTACCTTTTTCACACATAACAACAAAAATGGCATTAAAACACGTCACAAACAAAATATATGAACGCTGTAAGCTCGACATGTCAAGTCACGCTACTTAAACTTTTAGTAGGTTTCCATTTCCACAAAAATACTCGAAATAAAGCCTGCAGTGAAAAGTTATAATAGCCTTTTAGTCGCTTACACGGCGCAAATTGGCAAACATTTTATATATGCGTAGAGTTTAAAAAATCAGATAATGCTGACGTAGACTGTAATAACAAACTTGTTCATATAATTTTTATTTATTTGTATAGTCTTGGTGACCGCTATTAGTATACAAACTCTTTAGTGTATCAATAAGATAACACGTTTGGTGCTCTAGAGCTAGCATGGCCATAGTTACTGATGGAACAGATATCGAAGTGGTTAGGTGGTCACCTCGCCACTGCCACTGCGTTGAGTGGAATGGGTTCGATTCTAATACGGTATAAAAATGGTGTGCTTAACAAATAGTTAGCCCGAGTCTGGGTGTTCATTGTATCGGTAGCTTGAATGTTTTTAAAGTCTTCTGCGACACGGTAATTATTCCTAGGTTAGGAGGAGATATTTAAAAACCTGGAATCTAATTTCTATTTATTTGTTTATTATGGTTCACCAACAATTGTTTACATTAAAATTTAAAATTTAAACTAGTCTAAAATACAATCGACAACGCAACAATCTCTTATAGGTAAACACCACTTGAGCATACAAGAAAGTGTTTGAAACTTATAATTAAACCTTACTCGTAGTTGTACATACACTACTTGCATAATATCATATTTATTGTGTTTCTAAATCCGTTGTTTTAAGAAATATGGACTTTATTTTCCTAATACTAGAATGCAGTCGCTCAAACCATTCAAGATCTTAGACATTCTTGCGTAAGGAGAAATGGCACCAAGAACTGTTCTTCTTAACGGTGGACAGAGTGGTGTGATTGATTTGCGTGGCAGTCTAGCAGGAACGCGATACTTAAAAAGAGCCAACAACTGTGGGAAGTCAATTTACTGCTTGAGGATTTTAACAGCAAACATTGCGTCATTAATACTTCTACGATTTGCTAAATGAATGAATATCAAAGTGCTTCAATCTAAAATCGTAACAGCGCTTTCTTTTTCTTATAATAATAATAATAATAATAATACTTTATTGATAATAATAATACATAATTACAAAGCTTAAACAGTTACAATGAATGAACAATAAGTGGAATAGTGAAACTTTGTAAACAGCTTGGGAACATCTGCAACCGAACTAGGTGGTAACCTGTATCTCGGTATACAACTCATCCCCTTGCAAAAATTGTACAAATTTAAAAGCCAGTTTCTAAACGTTATGGTATCTACTTATAGCAAACTAATAGGTTGCCGAAGCATAGGTATGATGTATATATAATGTGTGTGTGTATGTGTGTGTGTGTGAGTGTGTGTGTGTATGTGCTTGTGTGTGTGCGCGCGTGTGTGTGTGTGTGTGTGTGTGTGTGTGTGTGGATCATGTATGTCCTGTTCAATAACTATAATAATTAAATTACTCTGGAATACTGATTATAGCCTCAGTTTCATCATATGAGAGGCCCATTAGATAGTCCTGTATTCTCTTTTTGCAACTGAATTTATTAAGTGAATAGATATTGATAGCTTTGTTAATTTTATGGTATAGGTAAGGTCCCAGGAAAACAAAAAATCTTCTAATAAATGAGGTTTTTGGGGAATGTTTGCGTAAGCACACGTTATAGTGTCTCCGTTTACTTGAAACGCATGGGTCGTATATTAGTTCAGCATGTTGATTAAGCAGAATACATTGAATAAAGAGTTGTCGGACAGAAAGAACTTTACAAGATTGATACAGCAATGAAGTGGGATAAAGAATAGATTTAAAAGTCATTATTTTTAGAATAGCACGTTGGGCAATTTCCACATTTATCATAACAGATCTTGGTGCACCTCCCCATGATGAAATGCAATACGAAATAATAGATTGGCACAGAGCAAAATAGATTTGTTTTAACAGAGTATAATCTGCAACATGTCTGAGATTCTTAAAAACATATATTAGTTTCCGTACTCGGCCACAAAGTTGTTTAATATGATTTTTAAAATTCAGGTGATTATCTATAGTGATACCGAGATACTTTATGTTGTTCACACGCTCGAGAGATGTACAAGAGCATACCGCCCCAGTGAAGCATTCATGTGACACGATGTTAAGATTATCGTTAATTACATGAGAGCGAGCACTGAAAGTAACATATTTTGTTTTGGCAACATTTAGGGTCAGAATATTGTTACGAAGCCACTTTTTCACCACATTGTACCCATCCTGTGCAGCATCGAACACATCTTCCCAAGTGTTGGCGGAAAAAAGAAGAGCAGTGTCATCTGCGTAGGAGATCAATTCGCCTTGAGAAAGATTGAGGTTGCATAGGTCATTGATATACAACAGGAACAAGGTTGGGCCTAAAATACTACCCTGTGGGACTCCGTAACTGACTAGCAGGTCGCTACTAATATGGGTACCTAGTCGTACACACTGCTTTCGTCCAGAGAGATAGCTTTTAAAAAGCTTAAGTTGAGTGCCCCTGATACCAATTCTTTCAAGCTTATTTATTAATATGGAAACAGAGATCGTATCGAAGGCTTTAGTTAAATCAAGGAAAATAGATAGACATTTCTTTCCATTATCTAGGTTCGTAGATATAAAAGTGGTCAGAGACTTCACTGCCTGATCTGTAGACTTACCCCGACGAAATCCAAATTGTTTATTTGACAATAGGTTATTTTTTTCAAGAAAACTGACTACTTAATCTACTATTAATAATATTTTCTAAAATTTTTGACATTGCGGACAAGATTGATATCGGCCTATAATTGCTTATTAGATTTTTGTCTCCACCTTTATGTATGGGTTGTATTACAGATTTTTTTAGCTGTTGAGGGAAAATACCAGTTTCAAGACATGTATTGAAAATGAACGCAAGTGGTCGAATTAAATAGCTCTTATTTTCTTATAATATTTTGTTAGAGATATTATCCCAACCTACTGAAAAACTAGCTTTAAGTGCAATAATCAGATGTTCAATTTCCTCTTCAGTAACACTTGTCATCATAAATGAATTAGGATTATTCGAGAAGACTGTATCAACTGGGTCAGATTCTTGATTATGACCCGATTTAATACAGGTTTCCGCTAAATGTTTACCTACAGTATTAAAATAATGGTTTATGTCATTTACAGCTAATTGTGGTGTCGAGCGTATTTCTAAAAGCTCGTCTTATTCCATTGGAGAACGCCAAATGCCATAGGAACCGTTTCTGAATACGTTCAAGACGTAATGAGTGGATATAATGTAGTCGCGAGACTACGCTGCAGTATTCCAATAAGCTACGGATTAAGACATTATAAAGTAGAACCCTGGTGTTTGAAACCCAACATTTTAACTTTTAGTGAATGTTAATGGTGTGGCTCAAAAGATAATATTTTATAATATAACACCCCGAGGTCCCGAATTGTTTCCACCTCATAATAATTAAAGTTTAATTGATTATGCTTTCGCGTGAACTTTACATAATAACAATTATGGCAATTTAGAAGCATATAGTTGTTTCTACACCAAAGTATATGTCTGTTCAGGTCTTCTTGTAGAAGTTTGGCATCTTCATTTGAATCAACTTTACGTACGAACTTTCAATCGTCAGCATACATATAAACATCCATGAAATGGAAACAATTCGAGACATCGTTTATGAAAAATTAAACAATATGGGACCTAAATGAGAGCCTTGAGGAACTCCCGATGAAATGTGTTTGATCGATGACAGATGCCCAGTTACAATCACAAAGAAAATCCTATCGTTTAAATACGACGCCAACCATTCAAGTAAAGTGCTTGAAATGCCATATGCGCGTAGTTTTGAAATCAGTATAGAATGTGGCACCCTGTCGAATGCCTTACTGAAATCCGTGTATATGACATCTAATGAGACCTTTGACGTATTATGTTAAGCGCTCTTAAGCTATGGTCACAGATTAAAACATGGCTTACCATATGCTGTTTACTTCTATACTAGTACCTAACTATTACTAACTATCATATAAAAAAGATGTGATAACATACGAAGCTGAATTCTCGTATAGTTAAAAGTTAAGATTGCGCCGTGCGAAATGTGCCAAAACAGGCGGTCACAGTTAAGTTGATTTAATCAAGACTTTTTGTTTAATACAAATATGAAATATACATTTACCATAACAATGAATGTGTTTACAATTACTCCGTCTAAAAACTTAAAATAATTAATATTTTCGCCTACAAAATTACGTAAATTTGCACGAAAAATGCAAGTGTGTTAAGTGATTTTTAGATTATAACAGTAGAAATCTATCCTATTTTACAGCTTAAACGAAACATAAATAGTTATATTACAATTTTTCCGTCCCAAATATTTAAGTTATTGGTTGACAATAAAGATACATATTTATCAAAAAACGATTTCAAATCTTCCATACAATTTTACTATGGCGGCCGCGCGCCGCCACCGATTTGAATATCTGTCATTCAGTATAAACGCGTCCTATGCTCGGCGCAGTCTTAATATTGTCTATATTCACTTTTGCATGCATTCTTTCTTATTTTAATTAACGTATAAGAGATATGCAGGTGACAAAACATATGTATAAGAAAATAACAGTGATTTGGAATATCTATACCAACATTATAAAGCTGCAGAGTTTGTTTGTTTGGTTGAACGCGCTAATCTCAGGAACTACTGGTTCAAATTGAAAAATTATTTTATTGTTGGATAGCTTATTTATCGAGGAAGGTTACATGTATGATATATATTTAGCTATATAACATCACGCTATGACCCACGGGGGCGGCGCCGTAATCATAAACGCGGGTGAAACCGCGGGCACATCTAGTGTTTTATAAAATGGCACACTTGCGGCCGTTTTTTATAAGCCATTGTTAGTCGCACGCCTATAGCCTCGGAATGCTAGGTGGAGGTATATAACATCCAAATTTCATCAGCTATGATTATAGTCCCGCGTAATTGGGGACACGCCTTTGGGATTTCTTGGCAGGAAAATCCAAAAACACCTCAACACTAATAATGTGCCGAGTGCTGTGGGTTCAATCTTAATACAGACATAATACTTTGTGAAATTTATAAAATGTTTTAATTCTGAGTTTTTTGTTCGTTTTTTTAATGTATATAAAGTCACTCGGAACAAAGGGTTGCTTAGTCCCAGAGTGATATCTTTTTTAAATTATTAAGTCGATGACTAGATCGATCTACGATAGACAAAGAGAAAAAACAGATAGTTGTAATGACGTCCTCTTCGTTTTCCTCAAACGCAAACTTTTTGTTCTCTTTATAGCACCCGAGAGAGTTATTAGGATAGCCCATTTGTACAGCTCACTCAGCTTAAAAGTAAAGAAAACCGTTAACGTTAATATAATGACCTCAATTCGAGGCATAGCCCAGTCTTCTATCAAAAATAATTGTACTTTCCGTTCGCTACATCGTCTGTAAATTACTTTAATATTAAGTTAACAGTAACGAGCTTTATAAAAAGGCAGTAAAAAGAAAATGATCACTTATTTATATCTACGTAATCGCTGTGGTCTTGGCTACTAAAATATAATCTCTGAAATAATTGCTATACAGATTAGTTTTTTAAAATGGTAACACGTTAGTAGGTCAGATGTTACTGGGACAGGTGGTCCAGGGTGAAATTTGCCCGAGTCTAGTTAAAATCAGGTCTAATAAATACAAACAGCATGTGTTCGTAGAAAGTCGACATCTGTGATATGTATATGGTTTATTAAGTTGTAAAAAATAAATTTATAAATACGACTGCCTGGGTGACTTAGCGGTAGTAAATGCGCCTGTCGGTCGTGCTGGTCGTGGGGTCGACTTATACATCGGGCAAAGAGTTATTGAGTTTTCCTGTCAAGAAATTCTTAGTAGTACGGAGTCTGGAGTTCAGCTCGGTAGACGGTAATAGGCTCGCTCCTTCGAATTGTGCAAGTGATACCTTCGAGGATATAGAAGTGTGACTCTGTATTTATAAGTACATACCTAATATATACTGATAAAACCTGTCTTGCTTCGTAATACACGAGATTTCCTCTGAGTTACCATATTGTATGAAGTATCATATCGACTAGATTTTGCCAACGGGTTTGTTCGCCTTAATGTAGATTTCGTCAATAAATTTATATTCCATGGAAACAATACTTTTTTACTTTCCCCTGGATAAAAGTTAAGTCCTTTTTTGTATCACTGAAATTTTATGATAATCAGTCGAAACTACTCATGAAAGCTTAACAAACAAACAAACTCACATTTGCATTTATAATATTAGTAAGCATTTGCTAACTGCAATGCTATATATATATATATACTAGCTGACCCGCGCAACTTCGTCTGCTTTACATAAGAGAATTTTCTTGCACCATTTTTCATTGATGCTCCGCTCCTATTGGTCGTAGCGTGATGTTATATAGCCTATAGCCTTCCTGGATAAATGGGCTATCCAACATTAAAATAATTTTTCAATTCGAACCTAGTAGTTCCTGAAATTAGCGTGTTCAACCAAACAAACAAACAAACTCTTCAGCTTTATAATATTAGTATAGATATACATATACATATATATGTATATAAATGCGAATGTGAGTTTGTTTGAACTGTAGCATCAAAGTTATGTTTATGTTATGATTGAGTAAAAACATGAAACATCCAAACATATTCAAAAACTCTAGAATTGTTCCATAGACGTTTCTCTTATTCACATACCTGTGTTATTCAATAATGACAGATAACATGTTCAAAGGAGCAGGTTAATGTTATTTTTATTTGTAGCTAATTATATCGCATTTATGTTTCACAAACGTTGTATGAAAACAAGAATAATACAAAAAACTCTTTCATGATATATAAAGGACCCTAAAGTGAGGAAAAGTATATTTTCCTCACTTTAGGGTCCTTTATTCGTCAAGTAACATTGGATATAGAGCAGAATTGCTACACAAAGTACAAGCTTCAGGCCTGTCAGACGCAGCAAAAACTGTTTCATAATACAAAATGAAATGAGAACTGACACGAACAATTATAACTATGATAAGTACATTATACATGGATATAAACGGAACAAGCTTATTTATTATTGTAAATGTCAAATTTTTTTTTGCCTTGCTCTCTTCTTAATAGTAAAAAAGCAACAAGATTTTTCTTAGGGAGAGCCAGTAAATTTTCTTGAAATAATGTGGCTGGAGGACCAGGATTGCTACATATTGAGCTTAATGCAGCCAAATAATCGAGAGTTTTGTTAAAAAGACAACGCCTTTACTACGAATAAATCCGATGACGCAGGGAATGGACACAGAAGACATCCAGATTCAGAACAATTATTTGTGTAACTCACAAGTTGTTGTCGCGTATCAAACCCACAAACCTCGGCTAGTGATAGTGGCGAAACGATCCACGATTTAAACCACCAGTGGTTTAAGTCGTGGATCGTTTCGTCTTCATCTCTTTAAGAAATTTTAGGTACCCTACTCATACACATATGCGTGTTTGAGTAGGATATCTAAAATTTCTTAAAGATATGTTTTGTGTCAGTTGGGATCTTTTAAATTGGCTTTGTCGCTTTACTGGAAGTACAGGCACCCTATTTTATAGGCTCAGTACTTAATTAAATAATTAAAAAATTAAAAAAATAATTATATGCCTGGATTTACAAGTACTCGCAGATTACAATAAACGCTTTATACCAGGCGCGCCGTTTGCTTGTTTGACACCATACAAATATTGCTTAAGAGCGATGCTACTATTTGATAATAGGGATAAGGTACATGTCTCAAGTATTTAATGACGAGATGTCATGGAGAAACTTATACCTATTAGTTGATGGGCGTCTAGAGTCCAGGGTGAGTATGGCACTTAATAAAAGTGTCGGTCTTATTGGTCTAAACGAGATAGACACCTTGATCGCATGTGATAGAAATAAATGGTGAACGCAACCTAACAACTAGTCTATATTATCGGATAAGGTTTATACAAAAAACAACAAGAAAAATGTTTGGTAGAAGATAGCGGCAGATTTTGGGATTATGTTTCGATAGAAGCTAAGTCTTGATGTGCCATGTGGACAAAACTACAAGTGGCACCTTGCATTAATAAATCAGTACAGTAGATCTACTTTTTATAATATGATACTAAACGCAGAAATTGAAATGGAAGCGAAATGACAGAAAATGAGGCGGGTAATAGGTCGCATCTTCGCCGACTAAGTTAAAGAAATTGCAGGCCTTTTAGCTTTTAAATTATAGTATTACGAGCGAAATATTTGTAAGCAAATGTAACAATATCGTCAGTTTTGTTGTATATAGTCAGGTATCTCTTTTATAAAATATTAATAATAATAATAATAATAATAATATATTTATTTATTTCTCCTCACAAAACGTACATAAAATACAATTTATTACAATCGAGTAGGTATATCTTCAAAATTGTGAGGAGCTGGTGTTTGAATTAGGCAAAAAATTGCCTGTAGGACAAATCACCAGGTCCCCACGCCAGACAACCAGGCGTTACAAGATATAGGTATGTATAATAAAATGAGATGTACACATCAGTTTAATGAAGGAGACACACTAACGTAAAACATAAGAATAAAACGTAAATAGGTATACATAAAAGCGCCTTAATTATATATATGTGTGTGAGTGTGTGTGTGCGTGTGTGTGTGTGTGTGTGTGTGTGTGTGTGTGTGTGTATGTGTGTTTGCGCGTGTGTTTGTATGTGTGTGTGTGTGCGTGTGGGTGTGTGTGTAGTGTTTGTACGAATGTGTCTGTTTTGTGTGCATATGTTATGGGTATGTATTATGAATAAGATTTTCTGTGAGATTATAATCTAACCCACGCAGCCACCCTATGACCAATGATTTACATTTGGAATTTGACAGTGAGTAAATAGATAAAGCCCGGTTTAATTTATTGTACAAGTTAAAACTTTGGTATGGAAAAAATCGTTGAGCAAACTTTGTATTAAATGGATAAGTTTTGCAAACTGCATACTTTCGACGTTGGTCTTTAAATTTATTTGGTTCATATTCTATAAGAGAGTGTTGCTTCATTACTGTTTGTAGAATAAATAGTTGCCGGACTGTCAGAACCTCCCATTTCCTATACAGGTCTGTGGTTGAGTGGTAAAATGGTAGGAACAAAGAAACTTTTAGAAGTGCTCTTTGAGCTCTCTCGATTTTAAGGAAATGTGTTTTGCAAGTACCTCCCCAAGAGGCTATGCAATAGCTGAGTTGTGACTGACATAACGCAAAATACACAGACCTAATCACATCTTTTTGACCTACATGTCGTAATGCCTTAAATATAACTATAAGTTTGCGAACTCTAGCTGATAGCAGATCTATATGATGATGGAAGTTTAGGTTTTTGTCGATCATTACTCCTAGGTATTTCGTTACAGCTACGTTATTAATAATAGGACATAAACAGTTCGCACTGTTAGGGTTTGTACACGAATGTGAAATAATACGGCTTGAGGGGTCAGGCCTGTCATTAGTCGCTATAGAAAAAGTAATATAATTAGTCTTTTTAACATTTAGGGTCAAAACATTTTTGCGTAACCAGTTTGTGACAGTATTCATCCCTGTCTGTGCATTTGAGAAGGTCTCATCCCACGACCTACCAGAAACGAGCAAGGCGGTATCATCTGCGAAGGTAACGATTTTAGCATTAGGGATATCCATCTCACACAGATCGTTTATGTAAACTAAAAAAAGTGTCGGGCCAAGTATACTACCTTGGGGAAGTCCAAAAGTCACTGGGATCTCCTCACTTAATACATTTCCTATTTGCACACACTGTGTCCTATCACTCAGGTAGTCACTCAATAGCTTCAACTGGATATCTCTGATCCCAAGGCTTTCTAGCTTTCTCAGTAGGAGCGGAACAGAGACTGTGTCAAATGCCTTTGCTAAGTCCAAAAATATGGCTATTGTCTTCTCTCTGCGGTCCAGATTATTGACTATCGAATTAGTTAGAACAGAGACCGCATCAGATGTGGACGTATTTGTCCTAAATCCAAATTGTGCCTGTGATAAAAGTTGTTTGCTTTCCAAATATTTTACAAGTCGTTTATTAATTATACGTTCTAGAATTTTTGAGAGTGTCGGCAGGATTGAAATTGGCCTATAGTTATTGACACAGCCTCTGTCCCCATGTTTATGGATTGGATGGATTCGAGACTTCTTGTAGATGTTCGGAAATCTTCCAGTTGAAAGCGCCAGGTTACATATGTATGTTATCGGCTGGATCAGGATATCCTTATTTCTCTTTAGAGTTTCAGCAGATACTGAATCAAGACCAGCGGAGCAATTCCTTTTTAAACCAGCTATTAGTGTCCCAACTTCCTCTGTGTCAGTGGCTAATAGAACAAATGAATGACAAGTCGATTTTAAGGTAAGTGATTCAGTTTGGGGAATATTGCTTATATTTGCAGCTAAAGAATTGCCGACATTAGCAAAATAGTGATTCACAATATTTACTGACTTCTGCGGATCATGGGCGCTAATTAGTTCATGTGGGATATCTTTCTGCTTATTGGAATAAGTGATCTCTTTAACAATTTTCCAAAGCTTTCTGCTATCAATGCCAGCACTTTGGAGTTGATGCCTTTCATATCCCCGTTTTAATTTTTTCAGAAGAGAAGTGCAGAAATTCCTGTAGCGTCTGTAAGTAGTCTTAAGCGTTTCATTTGCCGGTTCCCTTCTACATTTCCTATACAGATTATCGCGGTTTTTTATGCATTTGAGAATACCAGGTGTAATCCAAGGTTTAAGGATTTTCTTACGATTTGTTATCTTCACCACTTTCATGTTTTTTATTATAGCCGAGTGAAGTAAGTTATGAAAGTAATCAGCAGCCTCATTAACATCGGTAATCGTATATAATGGACTAAAATCGATGTTATTTATTTCGGTATGTAAACTATCATGATTAATATACTTCATTATTTTAGCCGGCTTTTGCTTAGAAGTGGTAGCAATATATAAGGCAACACTATTGTGGTCGGTGAGGGTTGTTTGCAGGATAAGACAGCGAGCTGTCAGTTTAGTCTTTAGCAGTACATGGTCCAGACACGTCCTATTATGCGTCGGTAGCACATGCGCAGGCATCATTCCATGGAATGCCAGCATGTCTAAATATGAAGAAAGATTTGTGTCCTTACTTTGACTAGTTATGTCGATATTAATGTCACCCAACAACATAACATTTTGCTTATTTGAATATTTTAAAAAAATATTATTCAGAGATTGGAGGAAATTACTAGTATTTCTAAAGCTTGGTGGTCTATAGATAGCAAGAGCTACAGTATCTTTATTAAAATTAATTACAAGGCAGTTACAGTCAGATATAATCGGTTCCATGATTGAAATAAATGATTCTTTTTTGTAATAAACAATTACACCTTCATTCTGTGTACTATGATTAGTAGATGCAAAACTATCATAACCATCTATAGAAGGTATAAAATGTGTAGAAGGTAACCAGCACTCGGATAAAATAATGCAATCCCAATCTACCCCTGTTCTTACGAGAATAGGCAATAACCCAGGCAAATTGCAGTTAACACTCCGGATGTTTTGTTGAAAAATTTTTAAACATTTAGTAGTTTTAGGCAACAATGATAAACAGTCTTCTGCATCACAAATAGTGGATTCAGCTATAGTGAAGGTGTCGATATCGTTTTGTATATTGATTAACTCATTGAATTTTTTATCAAAAGGTTTTGAACAAGGTTACTAGTTATTATCATTATAAACAAAAGAGTTAATACTATGAATAAGGAGATGCGTGAAATGGTTAAGACCAATGCTGTATGATGAGTGTATGTGAATGTTATCTTATTGTAGCTACAACGTTTTGAACCTAGCAAAACATAAGGTCCCTTAAATTTTCCAAGTGAGTTAATCTGTGTGTTGTGTAATGTAGTGTGTTTCTTAATAATAAAATAAATAAATGTATAATTAGTGGTTGTGATTGATATGTGAATGCGTGTGTAAATTAATTTTGTGGGCGCACTAACAATAACAGTATAAATATAAGAGTTACATTGAGAATATAAGTATAAAAAGCATGCATTAAAAATAACTGTAGAAAGTGTGAATAGGCTGACAAATTCTAGTCAAATATTTTTCTTGAGGTTTTCAATATCATTTTCGCAGCTAATTAATACACGAGTCTCGTTAGGATTACGTTTCAAATACACCTTGCCAAATGATGTCCAACAGAATTCAAAGTTATGACTCTTAGCAAACACTCTAGCCAAATAGTGGAGCCGCCTCGCTGATGCAGTTAAGGACTCTGTTATATATATGGGCTTGACGGGTCCCGCCATTTTAATAGTAGCAGTATTCAGACGTTGCTCCTTGTTAACTTTGTTATAAGTTCTTGTAGCTCGTATATACTTCTTAATCCTTTTTTAATCGTTATTGTTTACGATGTTATCAAGATAAATAAACAGTACGGGAAGGAATATTTATATACTGACATTTTTATAGATGAATATGGATGCTCCATCAATATGTCAAATTTTTTTTGCGACCAATGACCAAGGTATCGCATGCGAGACGGTTTGATTCCGGTTTGACCAGAATGGGCAAAATCTAGTTAGGTTAATCAATCAAGAAATTTTCAATGGCTACACTGAAACTGGAACTGTACACTGTGTAGGACCTAAAACCATAAATGGCTTAATATATGTATCTATAATACACCTTAGCTTACCCCTTCAGTGACATAGTCGTGAGATAATATATCTGTATCTAATTTTATATAATTACCTTTCATGCATATATCAGTGAAATCGCATACAAAAATAACAGCCCATATTTTCAACCCATAACAGCATAAGTTAACAAAAACAATACGACATCATAAATCATTCCGTCATACAAACACCCTAACGAAGCCGAGGCTTTGTGTTCGCAGTCCATTTTCACGGGTATTGGGCCAATTGTTCGCATAGCGCTGTTTGAATGCATTATTACCTATTTACGTTGGCAGTGAACTGGGTTAGCGCGATATCGACAATTGATTACTGTTGATGCAACAAGCAATTGTTACATCGATACTTTGTGTACGTATCTCTTGCAGTAGCACGTATTGCAAACTGGCTCTGTTTAGCTGGTAAATTGCATTGTGCGTTAGCTACGTTCGTGGAAAATAATGCCGATTGTCAGGTTATGTATGAAAGTAGTAAAACCTTGCTGGTTTCGGGAAGGGACTCTGCTTGGCCCAGCTAGTACTAATCTTTCATTCAATAGTAATGCACGTAATAGAATTTTATTATATTATTCGAATATTTCGATAGGAATAATATTCGAATACAGTTGGGCAAATTGCGATATTTACTTTCTATTGTAAAGAACTTAAGTTACATTATATAATATATAATATCAGTCCTGTATTAAATTTTTCCCACTCCTGGGCACGGGCCTCTTCTCACTGTGAGAAGGGTTAGACCATAGTCCACCACGCTGGCCTGGTGCGGGTTGGCAGACTTCACATATCTTCGAGAACATTATGGAGAACTCTCAGACATGTAGGTTTCCTCACGATGTTTTCCTTCACCGCTAAGGCAAGCGATAATTAACTATTTAATATGCATATAACTTCGAAAAGTCAGAGAGCCCTTCGGTTCGAACTCGAGACCTCTGCGTGGCAGTCCAACGGTTTCCCACTAGGCTATCGCTGCTTTTTTAGTTATATTATTTTGATTTATTATTTCAAATATCTTATCTACGTTTAATTTAATAGATAAAATAACATATTTTTATTCGTCCCAAAAAGAGAAATAGATATTAATAATGTGCGATGTTATTAATAATTAAGATGATGTCTATATTATTGAAATGATAACAATTTATTTTTTATTATATATAATTATAATATATAATTAAATGTATTACAGATTATTTTTATAAAATAATTGGTAAGGAATTGTAATATTTCTGACACTTACAAATTACTGGCTCATAAACTAGAATTGAGAACGTGGCTTTTGTCAAAAACTGCACCTTTTCGTTCAGGTCTAGCCAAGACATCGAATTCTATACATTTTTGCTTAAATTTCCACAAGCTTATTGTTCCAACACCCAAATCCTATAATCAGCCTTATCATCACTGTATCAAACTGTAATGCATAATATTTCATTAACTTACAACACTGTCCACGACGTCGTTACGAAAGAGCTTAGGTATACCATCAATTTCAGTCTTTTAATAGATTACTCTAGTAGAAATCCTAATACCATAAATCATAAAAACTAAGTTGCCTGCAGAAAGTTGGTAAGTTTGTGTAAGTAGATTTAAAGTTATAGCCGTTAATGTTCGCATTGCTAAAGTGCTACACGTGGATTATTTTTCTTTTATTCTTATGGCAATACTGAGCTGTTATATGATTGTGTAAATCCATTAAGTTAGTAATGTAGCATACTATATCATCTATAACGCCCGAAAAGTGTAAAGAGTACCTACAGTTTGATAACTCTGTTACGGTTTATCTTCGTCGGAATACTGTATTTCTATAGACACTTTGTCTTTGCTAGACCTGATAACAGAACCCGGAACTTACTTTTTAGTTAAGTAAGTGGTCGGCTTATATTATTGGATTTACCAACTAAAGGGCCAGTCATAGAAATGATTCTATACTCGAAAGTGTGATGACAATAACTTTATCTATAGTATATTAGTCACGTGGTACAAAGAACAGTGATTATGCTACAAAGGTAAATCAGATCGCGTTCATATAGTAAGAATCTTAATAGTCGTATAAGGTGCTATTCAGAAAGAAAATCTGTGCGGAATGATTTTTGAGTAAGTGAATAACACTTATAATAAATCCTACTTGGTAGACTTACTTCATATCTAAGACCTGGTAGTTTATGATATCCGAGGCTTTGAAACTAGTATTAGATTGTGGCCACTGGGATTGGATAAACTAGGTTAATACTTGTGTACTTACCCGGTTTATCCAATCCCTTAAGAATACAATCTAATGTGATTGTTCACATTCCCTTGCAACGTATTTAAGAGGTATAACGAGACGAAAAGAAACGAATGAATTTTTATTTTATTGGCACTGACTCAATGAGTAACGGTACTTCCGAATTGAATAAATAACAACAAATTGCCAATTAAATTTGAAATATTCTCTGCATTATGACGATTGCGAAGAGATACTTCAAGTTATCGAGCAGCTCGCTAATTTCCTTGTTTGTTTTTATTGTCATTGCCATAAAATAGTTTTGTTGCATCGTTCAACTTTGAGCAAACGTAAAGACAAAAGCACTATACATTGCAATAAGGGGATAAAACAATTAAGTCTTTTTTACGGCCTCATTGCTCCCGTGGCATAAGTATGCACTTGTGTTTGGCGCCGGCCATGTGACCATGTGACAATAAATAAATCTATGTACGTATATAATTTAATAATGTTGCCCTGATTAATATGTAAATAGGTTTTATCATAGACAGATTTTGCCTTCTGAATCTAGAACATATTTTATTTCCTAGACCTTTTCCAGTGCCCTTCATAAAATTTTCAAGCTATATCTGAGCAACACGACAGCTGAGGGCACAGATTCAGCTCTTATTTTTTCGACGTCATTTATGATTTATAAATTTGACGGCGACTCTGAAAATAACGGCTCAGACAGAATATTGATTCTTACTTCGTAAAAAATAAGTACATTTTATTTATCAAATGTGTAATTCAAAATTTTATATAAATATGTATACTAAGACTGCAGGTTTATAAAGCTAATAAATGTATAACAGACTCAATTAAATGCTTTCATCGCGACTAATATCGGCCGAGAAAATCTTATTAGTACGTACTCATGAAGATTTTCTCGATCGATCTATGTAGATATTCATCGATAAAATACAGCTACATAACATTATTCTAGTGGCGAACACTTCTTATCACATTTGTGCACCGCATGCAATGTTAATTACTCTCATTTCAGCGTGTGTGTGTGTGTGTGTGTGTGTGTGTGTGTGTGTGTGTCTGAGAGACTACGTATCATGTCATAGCGTGTTCTAACGACCCTTAGCAGGTAAAAAACACGTGAGTTATTATATTGGATCGGTAAAACTCGGCATCTTCCGTGAATATTCGTGACACTTGATAGACAGGCAGGATAAAGATCGAAATAATGATTTGAGATTTCTGTATGATAGTAATTTCTTAAGTGCGTAATACACACGTAATCACGTTTTTCCCGTATAAATGATTGAAATGTCTGCGCAAGTAGCACGTGTGATTAAATTGCACACCTAGTACACTGGCAACCTACTTAACAACTTGTAACGATTACAAGCACTATTAGCGTAGTTCTCTTGAACCGAAAATATTTTGAAGGAGCTATAAGGTTAAATCGGCATATTGAAAATTTAAAACATCATGCGAATCCGAATTTGACTATTTCGTATAAACCATTGTAGCGAGCCACTCGTGCAAGTAAACTAAATGATTTACTTGCACGTATAGTCCACGTGTGTAGCTTGCATACATAGCCCGTGCAAGCTACTTCCAACAAGGACAATAAGGTTAAGCCATCCAATAATATTTAGACGGCGCTTTTGAGGTCAAAACGCCATATTATATGTAGATTTAATAACGTCTCACGAGTTTGATGTGGTCGAGTTTATAAAATCATGTTTCTTTGCTACAAGCTGTTTAGCTTTCTAAAACGCGTCATTCAGTTTGGGGAAGAGAAATGATTTCAAGAAAAGAGTTTTTAAATAGAAACTTGCACTAAAAATGGTGTAATTTAGTTAGCGTATATTGTATTTGGTATAACCATGCGCTTATCATTTGATTACACGGATAATGTTATGGTTGGAGTAGCCTGGCCTGCATCAAATATGTGGTGTTCGGATCCCGCACAGAACAAAATTATGTTGTATTCACAAATAGTTGTTCCGAGACGGAGTGTTCTTTGTATACTTTATTTGAATGTTTGTAAAGTTCTCTGCGACACAGAAAACATTCCAAGAGAGCAAGTTGCATTTAAAAAAAAAAAAACAAATTAAAAATTCCACACAGGCTATGTGATTTTCTTTAAAGGAGTGTTAAAGAGAGTATTAGTATTACGGTAGGCAGCAGCTTAACTATGTAAGTTCCTCTATGTAAGATCACCACTTACAAGCAGGAGGGCCGTTGCCTTGTCTCCTACTAGAGCCAATATAAAAGGGTAAACCCCAAAAATATTATGTGATAGATATATGTTCCTGCTCTATTAGTATGCACTGTGAAATTAAGAACAATGACATCATGTAACATTCTGCGTAAAAATATACGTGTTTTGCGGTTATGGACTTGCACTTCCAATCAACGACTGAAGTATGTGAATGAACAATTTGTTTGAAGCGTGTTTGCATGCTCACCGGCAATTAATCGTACATGTGTCGCGTGAATCTAGTACAAAGTGCTATATGAACCGGTGCACATGATTATAGGTCTGCTATCAACTTATGTGCACTGATATTTTTATGTTTATTTACTACGAACTATATATAACATCGTCACATACATATTCCCGAAGGGGTAGGCAAAAATGTGATACACCCACATTTCGTCAGCTATGGTTTCAAGCCCCGCGTTATACTCCTATTAGCTTTTGCGCGCGGCTCCGCACGTGTGGTACCTACATACATCAATAAAAAGTAACTTATGTCCTTCCCTAGAATTTAAACTGTATCTGTACCAAATTTCATTTAAATCTGTTGAGTGGTTTAGCCGTGCAACGGTAACAGACTGAGTTACTTTCGAATTTATAATATTAGTAAGGATAACGCGGGGCTAAGCATATTCCCGTCTAGTGGGCACAGCTTCAGACCTCATGTTACTACTGAGAATATAAATATGATAGAAACACACAATAATACTCTGCCAGATCCGGTAACCGTACCCGATACCTCAAGCAGTCTCACTTAATATCGCTGCGCCACTGAGGGATAAAATCTTAAATAGAAATAGTGCCATACATTAACTTACATTTTCCATTCCATTTACCTTCCCATTTCACACTATATTTGTGATTGATTGTCCGCTGTCTACTTATACTAATAATATACAAGGCACTAGGATACCCAGCTAACATATCAAAGTGAAGGACTTCAATTAAATTGCATTCGCGTGTTATCAATAGTTATGATCAAAATGTCTGGTACTCTGAGTTATATATGTATGTAAATAATTATCACATAATTTTTCAAATTTTTATTGCCCTCACAATGACAATATACATTTCTACACAAAAATCATAACTTATATTCTCACTTGATGCCGACATAGACTTAAACATTTTATATAATCTTGTGTCTTCATTTTATGGAAAATAAATTAAATTTTCAGCGCCATTCGTTTATCAAAGAAAATATTGTCAAACACGTATTAATGATTAAGGCAATTTATGTCGCCTGCCAGCTAGGGGACAAAGATTTGTATGATCGAAAAAATTTTGTTCTGAATCTGGGTGCTCTTTTGTGTCCGTTGTTTGAATGTTTGTAAAGCCACCCGCAAAATAAAGAAGATGTCTATTTATACATATATATACAAAAAATAATTTAGGTATATTACTGGCGATTAATATCGATAATGTTAGTGCTCTTTTATTGTCAAGTCATGTATCACACTTAAAAATGACAACAGTATTAATCAATTATTACATAAAATTCCATTTCGCTTCCATTATAAACAACGAATCACGATAAAAATAATTTTCGTCGAGGTATACTTTATTGAAAAGCTGCCGAAGCAATTTTCAACACTTGTACCCTATAATGAACATTCATGCACATCAATTTAGTGGTGTACACATAAAACAAAATTGTAAAAGGTCAATCGCTTGTTTACGCTGATGAAAATTTATATTCGATGAATTTAAGATACAAATTATGAAATATTTTAATTCATGCATGGGATAAATATTGAAATAGAACTATTTTATGCGAATTTTACTTCAATGGTAAACACGGATATACTGTAGCGCCTAAAAAAAGGTTCGACTTCCAGACCAGGAATAATTTTATAAGAGTTCTCAAGGTTCGAGGCGAGGTTTGGCGGCGGCCCATGTTGTGCGGTGTTCCGCAGGGATCGCTTCTTGGTCTGTTCCTGTGGGACATGGGGTACGACTGGGCCCTACGTGCTGTCCTACCTCCCAGGCTGAGTGTCATCGGTTACACTGACGACACCCTCGGCACAGCCCGTGAGGGTACCTTTGAGGAGGCGGCCCGTTTGGCCAACGTAGGGGTTGCCCAGGTGGTCGGGCGTATCGAGGCGCTGGGTTCACGGGTGGCTTTTAGCAAGACGGAGGCCCTGGTCTTTCATGAGCCCCTTGCAGTGCACCTTGCCTCGATAATGGTGGGCCCGACGCGAGTTCCCGTCCAGGCCCACATGAAATATCTGGGCTTGGTCCTGGACGGAAGGTGGCACTTCGACGAGCATTTCAGACAGCTCGCCCCGAAGCTTCTCGGCACTGCGTCCGCTCTTGAGCGGCTATTGCCAAATTTGGACGGGCCCAGTGCTGGTTGCTGGTGACTATACACGGGAGTTATCCAGTCGATGGCGCTTTACGGCGCACCGGTGTAGGCGGACTCCCTGACCGCTCAGTGCAGGACTCTTCTACGGTGACCGCAGCGAATCATAGCGATTAGAGTCATAGCGATTAGAGTCATAGCGATTAGGGTCATACGAGGTAACCGCACGGTGTCAGCTGACGCAGCTTGCGCGTTGGCCTGGATATCCCCGTGGGATTTAGAGGCTGAAGTGCTCGCCGAAGTGTTTACAGTGAGTGAGGAGGTGCGGGAGGAGATGGGTTGTCCTCCCCTCCCGGCAGTGATAAAGAACAGGCGCGTTCGAGCACACCAGGGCATGACTGGTAAGTGGAAGGCGCGGCTGGAGGCGCTATTGGCCGGTTTCATGATCGTTGGGGCCTTCCAGTCGGTATTGGACCGGTGGGCAGGGCGGCAGCATGGGACACTTTCCTTCCGGCTGGTGCAGGTGTTGTCAGGGCACGGTTGCTTTAGCAAATACCTGTACACGGTCGCTAGGAGGGAACCGAGTCCCATCTGCCACCACTGCGAGTGTGAAGAGGACACAGCGCAGCACACGCTCGAGCAATGTCCTGCTTGGCCGGTGCAGCGCCGTGAACTCACTGAGGTTGTGTGTGAAGACTTTCTGCTGCCGGCCGTGATCAAAGCCATGGTCGATAGCGAGAGGAAGTGGGGAGCGGTCGCAACCATCTGCGAGGACATCATCTCGCAGAAGGAGGCGGTGGAGCGGATCCGTGAGGAAAGTACTCTTGCGAATCCGAGACGTCGCCGGCGAACCGGGCGGCGCAGGCGCGCGTTTGCGCGCTTTATGCCACCATAATGAAGGCCGCGGGCGGGAGAACAGGGATCTCCCGTCCGCCGGCCTCTGTAGTGCCGGGACGTCGCCCAGGAGTTGTAGTCTACTAGGTGGGTCGCTGAGGTAGTCTCTTTTCCAGCGGCCCATCCGCATACAAGGAGGCGAGTAGGCACACCGTGGGGATTTGGTCCGTAGGCACGAAGTACGGAAGAGCCGGAAATAACCCTTTCGCCTCCCCTTGTGGCATATGTGCATATGCAAAGGCAAAAGGCGCATGTCCCGAAGTTGAAAGAAAATTGTTATTTTGTTATAGAGGTTGTTGCTCGTTGTAACACCGTGTGGCATAAGATACTATAAGTTTAAAGCTATATTAACAGGTGCATTGTCTGATGTATCACGTATGATACATAAAATATATTTTCTATTGTGTCTTTCAGGGGATAGGGAAAGGGTGAAAAGATTTTCGAGATTTCTTCATATTTTTATACAATCTTACATCGCTTTATTATTTTTAATACAATACATAATCTAGAACCAACAGATGGCTTTTATGTTAGTATTAACTATTTAAAAGGACTAGTTTATGCATACTCACTAGATTTGGCACGATTTTTTTATTTTGCGGCTTCAATACTTCTTAGTCATAATGACGGGCCATCATATAACAGAAAACCAAAAGTATATATATATATATATAAATGAGGTCATACCAAATGTCGGCATATTTAGAAGTATATTATATACTTACTCCTATAGCGTAAATGTTTACTTGTAGCGGGCACAATGGTTGCAACATTAAAGAGACCTGCGAGTTGGTTTGTAGATACCGATGTTAAAATTATCGAAAGTGTATGGAATAACCATAATATAATCGCGTCCTTGCTTTTATTGAAATACTTCTAAACTGTGAATAATCCATTTACCGGACAAGTAGAGTTTACTATAATTTTAGAATCTGTTTGATGCAGGAAAGGCATCAGTCTTCTCTTAAATGCGGTACAAGCCCCTTACTTCTTCGTTATAACGATTGTAATTAAAGCTAAAATAGAGTACAATTTTTCTTTTAAATATTAGATCTGTTTCAAAAATGCTCCATCGGAATCTGGAATAACAAAACGCTCTCACACAGAGTCGGCTTGCAAATATTTTGTTTACGGATCGCATATTTTCGAGCGGGCTTCGACCTTTTAGCGATATGAGTTATTGTGAAATACGTACAGTCAACAAGATTGACAAACATAAACAATCACAAAATACACAAATATCTACAAAACCGTCCGTCCGTACAGGCGTAACTATTTACCTACATACATAGATGTAATAATAGCATCCCCTTACATTAAATTCGCAAGGCTAAACATCGGTACTTTGCCGAGTCTACAATGTTAATTAAACCTTTAGTTCAAATCAACTAACTTAATTTGATCATGAATGCCCGTGAAGAGAGTATTTTCCGATTGACATCACAGGCGATGGTGTGGTCTGACCGAATCAATACACAACCTGCCCGTATGAGGCTTTGACGAACGTGACTCAAATACCGATCACATTGATCCGACCGATCCAACTGTGTCACTATTACACGATACATTTTCCTATCTATACACGATACGAGACGAGACGACACGATATGTTTATACATATATCTATAATACAATTGTAATGAGACAGATATGTTTTTGTTATTTGGGGTTCATTCTTGCCAGTCTGAACCCAAAAACAACGGCTTTCGGAATGTTTGTATGTCTGTCTATGCCAGTGTCTAAACAGATTTTGACACAGTTACATACTTTGTTGTGTTGTTTCACAATTTCCTAGCTTAGGGTTAAACTTAGAAAATTAGCCAAGTTTTACCTTATTCTGTTGAGTAGAACCAATGATATGCTACGTACTTACTGCTGCTATGCGCCGAGTGTTGTAAGTTCGATCCCCACACGATACTAAATATTGTGTGATTCACAAATAATAATTCTGCCGTATCTGGAAGTTCTTTGTGTCCGTTGTTTGAATGATTGTAATAATTTAATAAATCGCGATACATATGGTGGTATGTGGTGCATGAGTTGGCTGTATAAAAATAATAGCTAAAAATATAAGTGTCATTCACATACATGCTAGTAATATATTTATGTAAAACGTTACCTACTAATAAAACTTCGATAAAAATGCCAGTTTGCGCTCAAAGTAATGCATTGTAATATCTCCTACTCAGATGATGAGTCTCCGTTAAGATTGGCTAGCGTTACTGAAATTCTGTCTGGAGGATGTTCAAAATACAACGTTGGTTCTTATATTGATCAGTCTCAATTAATCTGTTTATCGAATAAGATAAAAATATCCATGTCGTTCTAAGTGATTATGGGAAATCGTTTGTGAAGAGATTATCCTTGGCAAAAAAGAACACAGCTGTTCGACTTCACTATAAACATATCAATCGAACAGATTGAAAATATACGTAATATCGATAAGAATATAGGTACTTACAAATACTTGTTACTGGATAAAATACATTTGTAGTATTGGTATACACATGAACTCGTATAGTTTAGATGTTAAATTCTTTGGCAAAATTTTATTCAGTGTTGTATAAGAGTTTTGATATTGTAGGTTGAAAATTTTAAATAAATACAAATCCACTGGCACGCGCCTTTAGCTTGGCAGCATATAATTGTGAAAACGGCAGCGTAGGTGTTTTCCTACGTTGCCTTGGCTCAGCGTTTTCAACTCGATCTTTGATTCGCTTATTTTTTAGTAAACTTGGAGAGGGTATGTGTCCTTTTTTAGAGTTTTGTTGGCATCAGTTTCTTACGGCGGAGACTGCATGGCTTACATTTACTATACACCATTGGTACAATGGAGTGTAAAATTATTGTTACTTTTTTATTCGTCCAGTGGCATAATATTATATACGCGTACTTTTTGGATCGGTCATGTAGTCCCAGGATTAATATGAAATTTGGTATAATGTCTATTTCGAATGGATTAAAGAGAACGGAATAGACACGCCGCTTATATTAATATCATACACAATAACTTCTTTATATATACATATTTAAGAAGGAAAACGTGGCATAAACTTTAATAAAAATATATAATTATGCTATTAACATCATTATAGTTTTATCTCGGTAGACCACCAAGTAACCTAGTTCTAAGTGTTTATGAGAACGCGTACAGTCTCAGCTTAGGTAGTGGGCTACTTAAGTAATTAAGTTATTGGCCTGGTGGAGGCAATAGAGTGGATTACCTACTGAACTGTTTATGGTACAGCAGGTGTGCTAGTAAATATGAAAGGATTATATTATTCGATTAGTATGTATCACATGTAAATTGTAAATTTGTTCAATCTGTGCAATATGTCAACCAAAACTCATTTCACCCCATAGATTTAGTATATTTTAAATCTATCTTTCACACTTTCCAGTTTTGGTGACAAATAGTAATTCCACCCATTGTACGTAGTTCTAAATTTGAAAATAGTTCACCTAATAGTTTGTCAAATAGGTCACTTTGGGTGCTATGCTAAAGGTAGGTTAAAACAAGGTGAGACTTCGTTTAATACGGTTGAACACGAATATTTGCGGGAGTCGTAGATGGCAACCAAAATTCAATGCAGTCACCTTGTGGTCTAAGATATTTTGTTATTTATTTGGTACCTACGTTGTGGCTGCATTATTTATCTATATTAATATTGTAAACCTAAAGATATTAATTGTTTGAACTGTAACTACCAGTCAACTTAAAATTCTTTTTGCATTTACTGCGTATTTATGGACGAAGGTTAAAGTCTATCTAACATTACGCTCCGACTCTCAGGCGGAGAGGGTAAAGCCGCAAGGGACACCTAGTTTATTATATGTATTCGTTTCTCCATGTGTTCTTTTCTTCTATTTGGCATAGTAACCAGCCAACTGACAACGGGTCGTGGATTGTTGTTTAGCCTTTAATTTATCGGCTTTACTTCGCTTCAATAGATAGAGTAATCGATGTATGATTGTAATAAGTATAAGATAGATAATTGTCTGGTAGTATTATGTTTTCATTGTATGAATTTAATCCTAACAGCCCATAGTGTTCCATTTTAGATTTAAGAACATAAGCTGCATATTTTTTTGCATTATTGACAATTGTCTTCTGTTTAAATAACATTATATAATAAATAAAATAGCCATACGAAAATGTTTAGTTCAGAATCAGTCTCAATTACGGAACTCGACGAAATGTTAAACTTTAATGTGATCAAAGTTCGAATCACTCGCTCTTTGTAATTTAATTACAGACTCGGTTACAATACATTATGTAGCTTAATGCCACATTAATAGAAGAACTTTGAGTTGATGGCATCTGTCAAATATATTTAGCTACTTTCAGAGGAAGGTGGGGTTAGATACCAGCCCATCTGACCCTAAAAGTGGCTAATTTATGTTAATTTCAAAAAGTCGCAACTTATTTTTATTTTTATAAATACAACTCTCCGAATAGAAATAATTCTGGTGTTGGAGACAAACATTCAAACGACAGCACGCAATTCTTTGGACAAAGTTTTTTGAGATTGATTCCACGACATGCGGCATACTAACAGTGACAAGGCGGATATTTTAACCACTATGTCACTAACAGAAAAGATATATTTATTATTACCTAGCACAATAGTCCAAAAGTTAGGAGAATATTAATGAGGCCAACTATTCACTTGCTAAGTTCAAGTTCTGCGAAATAATTTTATCTATTGCAGTTCATAATTATGCACTGATACCGAGAAGTTCTATGCATAAACCATTCTCTAAAACATACAATGTTCTGCGAGTGCAATTTAATAACGGTTTCCGGGTGTTGTTGGGGCTGCCTCGTTTCTACAGCGCATCAGGCATATTCTTTGAATATAGAGTGGATTGCTTTTACACCACCATCTGTAAAAGATGCGCATCGTTGTTCTGCAGAGTGCGGGCCAGCCCAAATCGCGTCGTGGCAGTAATTGTTGATAGGCTTGATTCTCTTTACATGAATCAATGCTTCCGGATTCATGTAGAGAGCAACTAGCAGCAAACGTAATGTTTATTGTCTTTAGTTATAAGTATACTAACATTAAATTTTATAAATCCATGTAACTAACATTTTTGTATGGATCTACGTTGCATGAATAAACAAACAAATTCTTATTATTAAAAGCGCCAACTGTTAACTTTACGTGTCGTAACATCAGAACATCACAGTTAAAATAAGACTGCCTTTTCGTACGACGTATGTATATACGTCGGCCTCGATGGCGTAGAGTGTAACCGACTGCCACACCTGAGGTTGCGGGTTCGATTACCGCACAAGTCAATCATTTGTGTGCATGAACATGGATGTTTGGATTGTTCTGGGTGTTTCAATGTATAATATGTACAAAAAACAGTATATATTTACAAAAAAAAAAACATATGTTTATCCATTGTCTAGTACCCATAGTACAAGCTCTGCTTAGTTTATGCTAGATGGTGTTGTGTGTATGTAATAGAATATATATTATATTATTATAGTAGCAAGGGATTATCGTTGTCTCGTCTGAGAACCGTTGGAATACACCTGTCTCCATAAATAATGACTCAAGTTCCACAATAGAGTTTACTTAACTACTGTTAATTTACTAGTTGTTAGTGGTAGTCGGTGTCGTTTAGTAATGTAAACAGACATTACGTTGGTCTCCGTAGGCTTGCTTGAGAACAAAACCAATCCTTGTATAAATTCTTTGGTATCAAGCTTGCGAATAAAACCCACGCTGTATATATTTCTGTGAGTCAATTTACTAGATTACGATGACTTAGGTTGGTTTTATAAGAATGTATTTACAGAATGACACTCTATCACTATAGAGTGATAGAGTGATAGAGGGTACATTACAAAACACACAATACGTTTATAGAAACGTATTGTGTGTTTTGTAATGTACCCTGTGTCAGATAATCATTTTTTGGTTTTAAAGAAAAGTCCCCCATTCTAGGCTTAAATTCTGTATCGCGAGGGGCGTTTTATTGGCCCATGCAGGATTCGAATCCACAACACTCGTCACAGTGGCAACGGTGAGGTGACCACATAATCCATTACACCGTCCGTGCAGTCTGTTTCCGTTAATATTAATTAGCGTATGAAGTATCATCCATATTGTTCCCTTTTAAATCTTTAATTTCATTTTAATGTTGAAGACGAATGACTTCGGTAAACTCACACTGACGGTATGCTATTGCTGGTATATTGAATATAATAAGAAATTATATATTTTGGATCGAGCACTTTAGTAAAGCAAACTGGGTGTTTAAGCTTACTTAAACCACTGGTTATATTTAAATTCATTTGGCGATACTTGCCCGTTACTTGATTAGCTATATACTATAAAATATACTTGAGTCGCTGCGGAACGCTGGCTGCCGGATACAATAGGTTTTCAATTATGTCTAGCATATCAACTATTGACAGGTTAAAAAATCTAGATATTTTTATTAATATAATTATACAAACTATTGACTGATAATGAGTAGATCGATAATTATTGCTGCAGGTGAATGACCCTTTCAAATCCTTCCAATTCGTATTTATATGTAATCGAAATATCCTTTAAAGACGCGATACCTCTCTTCAGCAACTGGCTGAACACAAATAAAAATAATTAAAAAGCGCTCATTAACTTAAATATAATGAAAGATTTTCCAAAGGCAAACCATTTTCCGCAAATGGGTTAGAGCTGCGAAAATTCAGATTACAATCAACCAACCTACTTAATTAACATTTGCGATGTGATTGTTATACGTACACGTATGTGTATATACCATGTACAATAGATATGTATATACATATGTATGGCGTCATGCGACCTCTATGTGACATTAGCGATCGCGACAACAAAGCGTAATTTTTGCTATTCCAGAGTATTAAATTAGACGTTTTCGTTTGCGTGAGTTCTTTTATGGAAATTATGTAATTGTAGGCTAGAAGTATGTTTGCTTTTTGCTTGGTTGAATAACATCATAGCCGAATTGTTTTATAACGCTGTGATATGAAATTGATAGACCTTTTTTGGTCGGCAACTTGAAAATTCGCCAAGATAACGTAACATTTTATTGTTTATTTTTGTACATTACTTATCAGACTATATCTTTAGTGTCGGGGCAGAAATTAGCGCTTTAATTTGCGTGCAATTGTGACGACCCGCTATCGATTTCTGGATCAGGTAAAATATTATTAAATTTGTATGCAAAGAAACTCTTACTTTCCCAGTAAAAAGGTCATATATAAAAAACTAAGTACATACACTTAGAATTATTAATATATATAATATCATATATTATAAAATTATAGCTTTAATATTATATTCATAACCCGGTATATTTCTCTTTCAGGATATTTGAATAAGTCCGTCAAAGCTAAAGTACCTACGATCCCCAGTAAATTAATCTGTCGTCTGCAGCTACGTAAAGCTCTTCGATACTTTATTTTACAAATAAATTACTACAAAATTATACACTCTGACATTATTGAGTGTTGATAAACTTGAACACGGACTTAGTTTACTAAACGTTGTATTATTTAATCTTAAATTTATGTATGACAGTCCCTTGCCTAATCTAACTTGGCTTACTATTAGACTTTAATTTTTCTAGCTGTTTAATTATACTCATAGGCAGTATGTTAAACTTAATAAGAAATTATCATAACAACATCTATTCTGCTTAAACGCTATTCCAAGACGTACCACACTATACTGATCATATCAAAGGTGAGATTAAAAAGTCAGGCAGAGACACCTAGCGTACGACATCATTATACATTTAAACTTATAGATTTTCTATAAGTTACTCTCCCGAGATAGGCCCGTTCCTTTAATTATTTCTGACTGAAACGGCATATTGTCTTGTTGCTTCTCTTCGAAATATACATTTCTTATATAGCTATGGTTTTTCATGTTGCTTTTTAATTATAATGAATGCAACGACGCTGTGAACATTCAAAACAATCATTTTACTAAAGTTACGTAGTTTGTTGAACGGAGTTAACTACGAAGTTTCGGTCGAAATTTCGTGCCGTTTACGTGTTTTGTTTGTAAATTAAAAGCGATATTTGTAGGATAAATAAACACGGTTTGTATAGCTGAGTTATTAAGTTGTTAATTAGTCATATTGTGTGCAGTAAGTAGCTTTATTTATGTTGTAGTAGTAATTATGTAACCTTTGAGTCCGCGTAACGAAACCATGTGGGATTGGTATGCGATATTGTTTTGTAGTGTTAGTGCATGTGGTAGTGCATAGCACGTATGATGCTAGCTTTAAATTTATACTTCGGGAACATTACGCTTTAACAATCTGTGTAGCAAAAGCAGAATTTTGTTTGTTAATAAAAACGTGTGGAAGAATACTATTTGATCGAGTACTTCTGAATGTCATTGTGGATTAAGATATGCATAATTTTCGTCACAGAAATATTTAAAAAAATGCGCAGGCAAGTAATAATATTAACCAATTTTTACCTCAAGAGGTTAGTATAAGATAGCATTACACCCATACGTATCATGACGATTATATATGAGCCACGATTCGAGGCTGGCATTATTAGGTCAATAATGTTAGAATTTGTGAATATGTTACTGTCCTATTGGCATAACTCTACGTTTGTTTCCGTGCGATCATGAAGCCTCGGATTCTATGTAAGGGTAAGTATTAGGCAATCCTAGGGCTTGATTTATGGTAATATATGTATATGCCCGATAGACGGCAATAGACACTCCTACACCAAACTGGCACCTAAAAAATAGCAGGTGAAATGTGGACGTTATACTCCAGACATTAGCGGGGTATAGGCGAGAGTTTACATATGTAGGCAGATATATGTTGTAATATGTGTATTTTCTTTATCTTATCTAACATCGCGCGCGATATTCTAATTATTTATTTTACTATATATGAAACTGTATTAGCCGAAAGAAACAGCCGAAGGCGATACAACAGCTGCTTGTATTGCCAATATACAATCTTGTAGGTAGACAATAATATATGTCATAAAAAAATAATCCATTATAATTAATAAAGCAGGCCAAAAGATCGCTTTGAACAAAGAATGTATTACTGCTATAATACTTTATTTAATAGAAAAAAGAAGACGACTGAAGACTTTAAGCATTTCATATGTGATTTATAATAATCTTAAAAACCAAAATACGTGATGAAGAACTTCAAGTGAACTTCACTACGTTTTTGGTGGCAGTTATTTTCCTAAATTAAATTAGTCATCGGATATTCATTTTATTGTCACCGCAATTACTGTCAGTCGTGAATATTTTGTTTTAAGTTTACCTACAACAAATCATTTGCAGATCTATTATACATATTGACGTGCCTATAATACCATTAATAAAATAAACAATTAGTACAAGGGCCCACCGATGTTCATTTCTTTGGTGACAGGACAGTACGAATGAGCCGGCTAACGAGGCTAACTAATAAATGAGGTATAACGCTGTTACTATATATGGTCTCGTATACCTCTACCTCTGCTATCTATTTATTTCATTCAATTTTTAATTTTTATCTCTTAAGGCCAGGGTCGGTTACGGTAACCGCTTAACATAATTAAAATATCATAAATAAACAATAGAAACATGATGTCAAATTTTAATTTCTACAGTTGTCTATATGTCTTTTACGTTTTATTCTTAAAATGTATACTATATATCTAACACCGACATCAGAAATTCACATCCAATCTAGAGAACAAATGAAGCAAAACCGCAATACATTGTTTTTTAAATCGAATTGAAGTGTGAACCCGACACCCGTAGTTACAAACAAACGACGACCGATCGATACTGTGAGTTGTGGTGGGATTCCGTTCAACTAGTTCCTTTTGCTTATTAAATCTATAGGAATTCAACAGCGTGCTATTTGGTTTCTGTCAAGTGATGTTCGCTTTGTTGTGGTTGTTACTCCGCAATATTTGTATACGATTACCAACCAAAGTGTAATGTATTCAGTGTGCTTGTACGAGCCAAGTGAGTTTTTGTATTCCCACGGTATAGGCGGCTTTGCCGATTTTGATAAATGGCGTTCGGTTAGACTTGGAAGATTGCCAAGTTACATAGTTGAAGCAGAAGACCAGCATGCCACAATTTGTGCATTTCATAATGTAAGTAATGACTTAAATAAGGCTAAACACACAAAACTACTAAAAGCTAGAATCTACGTCTTTTATGCGTATGAAATTGTAAAATTTCACATAAATTATACCTGAAACATAATCTGCATATTAAAGTGTTTTTCATACAAGAAAGGTGTTTGTAGCCTAAGATTACTTACAATACCAAGGCCATCACTCGCCCTTTGTCGAGACCCTAGGCAAAATAAATTAAAGATGGAATGAACAAGAAAGTTATATTAGCTGCCGGAACTATTGTTCGTTATAAGCTATTAAATTCTTACTCGTCTGGTTAAAAGTCAAGGGCTGGTTAATGTTAACATAAATTATAAATGTGAATGTTAGCTTCTTTGTTCGTGTGTTTGTTACGCTTTCACGGCTTAACTACTTGACCGATCATCATGAAATTTCGCATACATGTTGTCAGGGATACAGAACATGATATGATTTTCTAGAAAAATGTGCTGTTTTTAACCTAATCTACATTTACGTGAAAGAAGCCACGAGCAAAATCTAGATTTTAAATATTTCTGCGGGAAGTCAGTTAATGTTAAAAATTATCCAAAATGTCGTATAATACTTACAAGAAAATTTTAGGTAAATAATGAATCACTACAGATGTTTCGCTCAATATTGATCATAAAACGAGTATTTATAAACAACATCACTTTGTAAAAGTAACATTTAGTATGGATAATAGACACAGCATGAGTTCCCATAAAACGTGACTTTACTGTAGAACTACATGCCATAATGGCACTATATCAGCACGAGCTGGCAGCTATGTTAACATAAGAATATGCAAATACAGGCAAACTACGAGTAACTACACACGCACTTTGTTAAAGTCGTTCGATTGAAGTTTATGGTCTTTTTAAACGTGGGCTTCTACAATACTTACTAAACATTATAACGGATAATTTAGTTATATGACTTGTGGTGTCTTTTATATTCTGACTTTTAGTAAGTACCTATATAAAAAACTCGAGTTTCAAAAAATTCTGCTTCAACTAAAATTATAACTTAAAAAATTAAAACTTAAATTTAAAAAACGAGTTACCTGGTGTTACTTGTTTGGCGAAATTGGGCTATTAATTAAAAACATGATTACAATGCTTGTCAAAAATTGAGTGCACGTGCTATATTGTTACAAAACTACCATTAATATTTTAATCGAAACACGTCACGAATTTTGCTTGGACATTGTTAAAAGTTGTTGCCATACATTTGGAATATGTTATATAGTGTGTAACATAATAGTGTGGTCATTTTAAAAGCATTTTATGCATCCACGTCTTCGAAGCCTGAATAATCCCAATTACTTTTTATTTCTACATAGTCAAAGAAGTAAGTCAGCTAACTAACACACGGATCCATCTGATAGCAGTCTTAATTTATGCTAGCGTCCGCTAATTAAAAAGCGGTCAAGTGATATCACTTAACCACTTTTAACTTAGAGGACGGTAGTATGGTTGCGGCAACACCACGGCTGCCACATACAAGTTGCCGATTATACGCACTCTTTAAAAGCGGCAATTGTCACATTGGCTGCAGGGCTTACTCTCAAGACACCATGTCATCATGGAGCTTAGATACCCTACGTAAAGTAGGAATACGATATTAGGTTGTTTAAGTGGCAATTTTCTGTAAGGCGGTGTTTTCTCCCAAACCGCCCCAGTTTAAGCGAAATCCTAATTTTAAGTAGGGTCTATTCGTCTTAAAAATCTTTTAAAGTATATCTGAGATGTGTTTATATTCCCACAGTTGAGCATAAGTTACCGAACTACCACAACAGCTCATCAGAAGTTAAATAAATCATGTAATGCGAAAGTACAAAAGCTTTTAAGATGTAGCCTGAAAATCACACAAACATGATTTTCAGGCTTAATGTTCTTAAGCACTCCATAAACCACCATCTTAGTCGCGATAAATTATATCATATTTGTATAACTATAAATATATAAGAAAATATTTATGATATCATTATATAATCTCTAAACTAGACGGCTGCTTTGAGATTAAACTACTTGATACAGAATTTATCTCATTGTTTATTTAACATATTTATTACATCATTTTGAAATTGTTTCACTACTACTATAAATCTTAACTACTTTTTAAGCTTTTGAGGTTATGAAACTTATTAATATTTATTTTTTTATTCGTATTAATCCGTATAAAGCAGTTTAATTTTAATGAATAACATTTGCGTAAACGTAAGACGGATGACTGCTATTAAATTCGCCTTTAGAAAATTGCTTACAAGTAATTCTAATCCGACATTGTAACAAATGGTATTACTGCAAAAATGCGTTCTTATTATCAGTGTGTCATTTCCTTGCTAAAAAAGGTGTGAAAATATGTCATCATTATTTTATACCTTGCGAAGGTATTTATAAAAATAATGTTGGCGGTACACCAGACATCCATAACTTTAAATTTGTATTTTTAGCTACGCTGTAGGTTTTATGTCAAAATCAATAGATTTTATTATCAAAAAGGTAAAAGAACCAACCAAATACGTGACCTTCATAGTAAGTTCTAGCTAGGATATAAAATCTAAATCTAAAATAAGATACAAATATAACCAGAAACAAAAATATACAGGATTACGTGAAGTATTCCGTGGACGATATCCCAATTCAATTTATGTATCGTTTTTATGAAAGTCAGCGTCGAACGGAGATTTATATCTGCGATTCGTAGTCTCCTCCCTATCTCCAGATAAGTGACCTTTCGGTCCTTACACCCCGCAGAACCTACAGGAGGGTGCTAACAAATTTATTTCTAAAACACCGGTCTTCTCAATTTAAATTATTTGTTCTGTAGATGAAGTATCTATTTCAAATATATTAATTAAATGAAAACAATTTCAGGGACTGTTATTATAGGTAGATACTTCATTTTCTTTTTGTTTGGGTAGTAATTCACCTACGTAAGTTCTCTGAGCTTTCAATTTAGCTGAATGACTAAATAATCAAGTTAATTGTTAGTATATTTTATTAAAACAGGTAGGAACTGCGTTACTTTCTTATATTCTGCAAATAGGTTCATTTATATAACATTATTTTATACTATTTTAATATTATTTAGTTTTCAATCGACAGATAGATTGCCAAATTAGTCAACTTGATAGTTGGCTTATACAAAACTGTCATACCCAGAAATGTGCGTCTTGATTAAGCTATACCTGGTGATTATAAACTATCTCAGGCTATTTAATATAACTTAATTCAAATTAAAATGAATAAATTATTAATTTTATATATTATTTATATATTAGATTAAAATTCACATCGTTGAATTGGATTGAAACAAAAGTCT
Source organism: Catocala nupta (assembly GCA_963675205.1). Classification (NCBI taxonomy): domain Eukaryota; kingdom Metazoa; phylum Arthropoda; class Insecta; order Lepidoptera; family Erebidae; genus Catocala; species Catocala nupta. Next base: position 18,677,113 of record OY776079.1, read on the forward strand.
TTAAACAAATGAACTATTGCAAAACAACACGTGTACTTCAGACGCTCTAGAAGAATAAAATCAATGCAGGATTCAAACTTCGCCACCTAAAACAGAACTGTACTCTGGAGGATCGTTTACCTGGACGCGGATCCGTGTGCCAAATATTGTAGTGAAGATTGACGTCTAGATTAACTATTTTTGTTTGGGATACACCGGCATCGTGATCTATCTTCCTGGCTCGATTGGTCTTTCAAAGTTTGCGAAGACAAGCGAAGAAGGATTACTTTCAGGGTGACAACTGAAAGTCGTACCCTTGCTAATAGAAATTATCAATAATTGTTAACCGTTGAAGGGAGACTTATTGTATAGTAATACTAGCGACTCGCCCCAGCTTAGCACGGGTTGTACAAAACCTTAACAAATTATACACCAAAACCTTCCTCACACTCTGTCTATCGGTGAAAACCGCATGAAAATACGTTCAGTAGTTTTTGAGTTTACCGCGAACAGACAGACAGACGCGGCGGGGGACTTTGTTTGATAATATTATGTAGTCATAAATATGGTTGTAGTGGAGATATAGAACGGGTAATATATATTTTTAAGAGAACGGTCTTGTTAAATCTCTGTGCCGCGGAAGATTGTATAGGCGTTGAAACCACAGATATAACCAGACTCTCAACAACTATTTATGGATTATACAGATGTTTGTCCCGTTAAGGAACTGAACCCGTAATGCTCACCGCATTGGTCGTGGCGAGATGACAACGATTAAACTTATAAAAGCATGTTAACTGCTCGAGTAGCATAGTGGATGCTAGTAGATGCTAGCAGTTACCATGCTTTTATAAGTTTAATAAGCAACGCGAGCTTAACGTATCCTTTTTATTTATTGCAGCTCTATATAATTTATAACATGTCTGATCTATTATTCTGACTAAATTATTGTAAGATAGTAGCAAATATTAATTCTTACTAGCGGTCGCCAAGTGGTCGAAATTCAACAATAATTGAAAAAAAAAAAAATTTTTTTTTTTATTGTATATGGTGGCAAACGAGCAGACGGATCGCCTGATGGTAAGCGATTACCGCCGCCCATGGACACCTGCAACCCCAAAGGAATTACAAGTACGTTGCCAGCCCTTTAAAAAGGAATGAAGTAGGGAATGGACAAAGGAAAGGATAGGAAAAGGGTCGGGGTAACTGGGCCTCCGGCTCTCTCACTCACCAATACGAAACGCAACAGTACGGGTACCGTTACTTCACGCCGGTATTCTGTGAGAGGGTAGTTCTACCCCGGTCGATCCAGCCCATTCATGCTGAAACCATTTGACCGTCATTATATATACCGCGAAATTGCAATACGTACTTAAGGTATGTATCCATAGTTACGAAGAATTATACGACATTGCCGAAAAACAACCATGCCGAAATACTAAGAACGCGATTCGATTGCGTGTGTCAAATGCATGGTAGTGTGCGTGCGGTATTTTTTCATTAATTGATTGTATTTCTAATGCATGTTTTATAAAAATATTCACCACTCTTCCTCCATATCAACTTCAACTGTGCGAAATTTCATACTCCTCCGTCTGATTTTGCTTCACGTATTAACACGAGTATATAGATATTCTATTAATTCTTATATTCTATTCTAATATCTGGGAAACGTAGTTGGGTGTATTTTCCCCCGTTTTGTTTTGTGCAGTAAATTTATGTAAACTGCTTGGTTTCGCCTAAGCTAATGTTATTTTCCTCTAGGAAAATAAATGAAAATGCATATTGAGTTGAACAACATGAACAATGATAATGTATAATAATAAGCACAAAACTATTATAACAATAGTAAATTAATAACTATGTGGAGTGTGGATGCAATAATATTGATAATGTAGTATGCTATTATTAATTATATAATAATTATTAATTATTATGAATTCTAATTATTGAACATAATTACACAGTAAATATGTTACTTGAAAAGCAATTATGACTCATATGTTAGAATAACAAACGGCAAATATCATGTTTTATGTAAATCTAACGTTTACGTGAAACAAAATATTTACTATTCGTTAGTATAAAAACGTTGTATAACATTGACCCGAATAAGAAACTTTTTATAATGTAGCTAAGTTTTGTATTACGAGGACTGTAATAACTGAGTTGATTTGGTTTTGATTTGAACGCAGACAAAATATTTTCATAGAATTTCTTTTTTAAAAAGGCTGTATCCGCACTAGTAGTAATGCTTGTGCTGGGGGACTTTACAAATATTCAAGCAACAGACACAAATAACACCTAAACTCGGTGACACTATTTATGAATCATTTTTTATCCCGTGTGGGCTCAAACACACAGGTGTCAGGAACACTCGGCGCAGAGACGGTGGCAAGGCGACCACTTGCAGTCGGTACAGTCAAGTATTTACTCAATAATAAATAATTAATATGGCGCTCATAGGACGCACGTTACACATCTTCTAACTGCTCAGACGAAGTGTAACTTATACAGACTTACGTTTATACATTTCATCCTTATTACTTTCATTATCTGAATTAATTGTAATTATAAACGGAAGTGACTTCACTATATTTATTTTGTATTTTGTTCAAATTGCCCTCCAGAGTATTAATAACAGCGTCGGAACTGAACAGAGATCAGCACAAACATAAGAGCATTCTTGGGGCGGCAATCTGACAAGACCGGAGAGAGAACTGGCGCAGGACGGCTTTATATGATTTTCAAGGCATTTGTAAAGCCAGTAACCAGTGTGAAACAACATTTTGTATACCGGCCTCGAAATCAAATCCAGCATCTCTTGATCGGCAGCCGTATGCACTAGTCACCAGATCAACCGGGCTGCAATAGATTTTGGACAACTGTCTAAGCGGATATTTTTATACCTAAAATTAAACACTAATGACTTGTATTAATAAAGGCATATCTTGTTTATAATAAGATACATAACAACAAACAAACAATAATTTATATTATCTATCATGTGACAGAGAAGGATAAATAGGTATTTTCCACTTTATGTTATCCCGAGCGGATTGGTAGCACCGTTATGATTGTTTTGATCAAAACTTATTATTATGCTTATTATGCCTAACGTCGAATGTACTTAGCCAAGTAAGTGGTAATTGCTTACTACCAGCGCGCTGGCTTTATGCTTCCGTACGTGATGATTATAAACAACATAGATGAATGCTAATTTATGTTTTGTTACCAAATAGAAATAATATTTTCAAAATTGCCACTATGCCGGTTGTTCAGAACCATAGTTGTGAATCAGATAGGTAAATAAGTGGACAGCAATACGTAAGACTGTTGGTTTCTCTTCTACGATGAGTGTATAAAACTACTAATGGAAACAAATCTAAAATAAGTGCGGAGTTTCCCGCGAATTTTGTATAACTACTTGCCGATTTCTATCTACCTAATCAGCCCATTTCTATTCAATGTTGAGTGTAGGCGTCCTTCTCATTACGCCACTTTTCCCGTGTCACTTTCGTCTATTACCGCCACGAAAGCTCAATGATATTATAAGTCCGAACTACTTACTTTAAATTCTATAATTCTAGACAATTAGATTGACTTATTTTTATTATGAATAAAACAAAAACAGGTGTTAAACACCCACATTACGATAGCTTTTACTAGACTTTGACTATACCTTTTTGCTACTAAGAATTCGTGATTGAAAATCTATAAATATGTAGATATTGTGTCTATGTACTCACACCTCGTAGGAATAACCAGGCAGTCTACACACGTATAGTTATCACGTCCTTGTGTGCAACTAAATCTTGCTTTAACGATGAGCAAACTGTCAAAGAGCCTAAGTTTACTGTGGTTTATTATTTCACTACAGATAAAAAAGTACTAAAGGTTTTATTTCAACGTGAAGTCATAAACTAGAATAGTTGTAACGGGGCAATTTGTAAGGGCTCTTAAGACAATGCACACGATTAACTAAGGTCAAGTTTAGGTTAGTCCAAGTGCTTTACGACCCCGTCAAAGACTTTCCTTAATATATTTTCTTTTTGTTGTACTGGTCTACAGAACATTAACTAGAAAAATCAGTAACGACATAAAGTAAGTCTTACGTATACGCAAATGATTATTCGTTTATTATGTCAATATTTACTATTTTATAGTAGTTTTAGCGAGATGTTTTTTCTTAACATCTTTAGAGTTTTATATATTTAACGAAATATTTCGATTTACTCTATTTTCCAAGTTTATAGGGAGTCCCTAAAATCGAGTCGCCTTCTAAACATATTGGCTAAATTGACGGTACATTCTGTATATAGCAGTTTAATTTTAAAACATCATATACATATATGAATATGGACTAGGCCTACCCTTCTCACACTGAGAAGAGGCCCGTGCCCAGCAGATCCCTCTGCTAGGATGTTTAATACAGAGCTGATATTACTATTATATTTATCAGTAAGTGTATTCCCACATTACGAATTTCATAAGCTGATTTAACTTGAGTATATCAAATTTAGGTCTAAACCCAGAGTTTAAACCATTTCAAAATATACAAAAGCAATGGCATTTATGCCACTCAGTATGCAAGACGGCTTTGCTATTTCACGACGAGGATCGGTTGTTTAACAGCTGTGGCGTCGGCAGTTTGAAAGATGCTACTGCCGAAAAGCCTTAGTTGTTGTGAATCGGTGTTAATTCAAGTTAGTGTTCTGGAGATAAACACTGAGCAGTTTCTAGTTAGGCACCTAAGTTACACTACTTTTGACAATGATTATCATTTATCTTATATAATATTTTCTTTTCTTAACCAAGCTGCCCTATAATTGTAAATTCTTTTCTTCAAAAACTGTGGTGAACCGTAATCAGATTCCAAATTAACATGTAGATTATCTTTATCACTATTATGGTAGTTGTGCCTATTGAATAAATAAATAAACACTAATGACACATCACATCGTAATAGACAACAACATTCATTATTATTAAGTGAAACTAAGGTAAATAAACAAAGAAAATATTGTTCCTCATGGAAGAAGAATACTCAATCAATGTACGTAAGAATGTATGTGATTAGTCACATAAAAGTCGCAAATAAGTTTGTGGACTCGGGGACAAACAACTTGTCTGAGGATCGAGATACGCAACCTAATTTATAGAATAATTTACACATTACATCCTTGCTTTTGAAGTAAATATGTAGTTATAATATAAATATAATATTCTATCACATATACACTTTTTTGTAAATACATACATATTATATATAGAAACACCCAGACCAAGACAAACATCCATGTTCATGCACACAAATGTTTGACTTGTGTGGGAATCGAACCCGTGACCTCAGGCGTGGCAGTTGGTTAGACTAACCACTACGCCATCTAGGTATAGGCCATATAGGTCTATTAGATATATGGCATGCTTAAGCTTGGGATTCCGGGTTGCTAAAACAGGGAGATTTCTCAATTCTAATCAATAAAAAGCGTAAAGAGAGTTTTCCAATGGATTTCTAATTCTTAAAAAAAAAAATCCGTGTATTGTTTTTTACTACGGTGAGTAGAGCAGTTTGATATTTATATACATTTTGTTAGAACTAAATTATTAAAGTGTTTTAATTTTAAGACACTAAGGTATCTAATTATATTTATTACATAATAAGATAGCGTTGTATATCATATCGATTATAGTGGAGTAGACTTAGCAGACAATAAATATTTGTATTACGACTTAGGACACATACTTTTATATGTCTAACGACCGATAAAATAACATATCAGTTGTCAGATTGGAACATTTAAACAAGGAATCTATCACGAGTTTAACACTGCTAGCGAGATAACATGCTTCTAATAGCATATTAGAAGCATGTTATAGTTAAAATTATAAATGCGATTATAAATGAAAGCGTAACAAACGAACAAGCTTATTTGCTACGCTTTTACGCCTAAACTCCTCGACCGCTCATCATAAAATATCGCATAGGTACGTTGTCAGGGTACAGAAAAGGACATACCTCTCATCTAGAAAAAATCTGTTCCCGATCAAGCGAAGCCATGGGCAAAAGCTAGTGTTCCATATATGTAGATAGGTTATTAGGAATGGCCGTTTCCCAAGCTTAATTAATAACGTCAAATTGTAAAAGATGAATATTAAGTTATTAATGTATAATTAAAATACGCTATAGATTAAATATGATAAGGCAAATATTATGTTAGGTGAAACGATGATTTAAGTTCACTAATAAAAAAAAAATATCATATCAGCATGCTTCTCATTTGTCTTATCGTATTCAATCTGTTAATTATTTTAATTATGCATTTATAACTGAATAAATATTTGTACTATATTCTAATTTTAAAAAACTAGTTATAGTCATAAAAAATTAATAAGCCTATTATTCAAATTAATATAGTCTATAATGTTAACTATATATACAGCGATTAAATATATTTAGTATATATAAATATCAATTATCTAAAGGTTAGATAAATCTCACAGGAGTGTGAGATCTTTCTAACCTTTAGTTTACATAATTTGTATTTATATTATTAAAATTGAAATGAGAGCTTTTCGATAATAATTATATTAATTCTCATATATGATAATTTCTTTATGTTTTCATTTAATATATATGTTTAAAGCAAAAGCCTTGTGTGAGAATAGCTGTTCTTATATTGCAGGTGCCTTAACATAGCTTCAAACAACGTGCACAATGAAACTAAGATTTGGACCGAATATAGTGCACGAAGCCACAATACTCAGCACACTGGCCCATCTATGTAATCAAGAATTGGTAGTGAACGCGACACCTGCGCCTGAGGTCCTACGTAGGGCTGCGATTACTAGATCGGGCAAAGTATCATTGGCTTATTGTATCATGATTTTTTAATAGCAGCTTAATAATAATAATAATATATAATAATAATAAACGTTTATTGCAAGTTAGCTCAGTGGGGAGATCAACAGACTGCAATGCAGAGGGCCTCGGGTTCGAACCCACGTCGCGCTCCTCTGACTTTCGGAAATTATTTGACTTTTCGAAATTATGTGCGTATTGATTGACAATTATCGCCTGCTCAGTGCCTCGGAGAGCACGTTAAACCGTCGGTCCCGGCTGCCATGAACATCGATAGCAGTCGTTATTGGGAAGTCAGTGCCCTATAATATCCTGACACTGGTCTAGACTTAGGGTATCGTAAACCTTCGGGTTGCGGAGGTCAGGTGGCAGCCGCTCCGTGTAAAAACTGATATCCAGTCAAATCCGGTTAGACTAGAAAAGCCGACCCCAAGTGACTTGGGAATAATAAAGACTAGGGAGAAGTTTATTGCAAGTTCACAAATCTCATAGTTGTTAGTAAAACTTAGCCTAAGTGTTAGTTATTAATTATTTAATTGTTGTCGCTACGACATAAATGTCGCAGCACCTTCGCATATAAGGACAGTCTAACCTGTCCGCAATCATTGCTAGCACTGTGTTCGAACTAGCCCGCACCCTACGAACTAAAGAAGTGCAACGCTTGCGCATCGTAGTGTTAAAGCAATTCCTATTACGTTGCGCTTAAAAATCTATGTAGCGAAATCTGTCATACAAATTTGTCTACACCCTTAGTCTTCAGTGATATAGATGTAAGAGTATGTATATATGCAATAATAAATGACTTATTCATATATACTTCACATTTAATCAAAAACATAGGCTAAATAAGTAACTTATCACACGAACATCTCAACATAAATGTATTTAAATAAGTTTTTAATATCCAACGAGAACCCTGGTACCCAAAACTCAAGTTAACTCTTACCTTGGGTACCAGAGTTTCAACAAATGTATGCTGTAACTTGTTTTTAGATTGTAAGTTTTCTCTGTGTTCATACTGTTTGTAACCTTTTTGAGAAATAAATTATTATAATTATAATTAATTATTCTTTTTCGGTCAGATTGAAATTAAATATTTGTGGGCAAACTGAATGTAAAATATGGACTGAAAAACATTAACATAATCGTTAGGTGATCAATCATTTATTAATCGCTCACCACAATCTTGGCATAATCTAATGATTTTCGTCGGCATAGACTGGTTTTAGGTATAATGGTCAAAATTAATTACTCATAATTAACGCGAAAATGTACCACATTACAATTTGTGCACAAATTTAGCCATTGTACTTTAACGACCCATACTTCTACCTAACAACCTATTAATAACCGCATGTACGTGAATTATTTCATGGAACGCAAGAACCACATAAATCATTTTAGGACACCCAAATAAAACCACGAAATAGAGTTAACCTTGCAGTATAGTTCTACTCACTAGACGAAATTATTCAAGCAGCTATGACCTCTATATTTCACCTGACAGTGGTGACAATGGCGTGCAAGTAATTCTAGAATGTTCATAACCTGACACTGCTGAATATATGAAATAGCTGAGCGTTCACGTCAGTAAAGTAAAGTCGCGCGTGACCAAAAGCTGTAAAGCTAATTTAGAAATCAGCATTTTGTCCAATTACTCAGTTTCGTTGCGTCCTGTCAGCCAAATGTGATGTCATGGCTATTTTTTATTGAGCCAGTTATACTCGCATGTTAAAAATGACTAAGAGTTCACTGGAATATACATTATCACCCATTGAATATAATTATTTATACACACACATATTAGTGACTAAGTTGATTTCAGCAGTTAGGTGAATTTTACTTCGCACAATAAAGTCTACACACTAGAATTGCATCGCTATTTTTGAGTTGCGATTAAACTAGATACCGCTCGAAGTTGTTAGAATTATTTTTTTTACAATGCTTTCATATGCAAGGAGTCGTGAATAAACGTTGTAGAATCGACGTCATTGCAAAATCATTGATTGACAATGATAAAAAGCAATGCTTGGTCTAGCCCTCAGGCATAGGCTTTCATCAAAGTTGCAAATTATGTGAGAATGCTACAACTGCACCTTATCAGTGAAAACGGAGTAGCATGCGCCCGTCATGTGCCTGCCACAATGCTGGTCATATAATAAATTTACAAACATTGGCTTAAAATATAGAATTGTATGTGTTTTTAGATTAAGGTTTGTTCCATAATATTAACTCTTTGGTTTTTTACCATTATACCTACGCCCATTTACTACGTGTTACTAACAGCTGTGGTTGCGCCATACATATGACGTTTGATGTCATATGCATACTATTTTATTGCCTGTATCTTGGCCTGTGCGTCGCGTTACTCTTACTGCTTTGCGCAGATTATCCTTTGCTGTAGTATCCGAGGAATTATTTTGAATAAAAAGCGTAGTTGTATTTACCTTCCGTGTGTAGTTGGTCATTAAATAGACCATCTATTCAGACTAGAATGCCAAACAAAAGTATTCATATAAAAGTTTTTTATTAAACGCGATTCATTGTGTAAAAAGAAGAGGACTTATTCTCTATTTTCCTGTGCCTTGATTTTTATTACATGTTGCAACAACATAAACAGGAAAACGGGTAGTCAGGACTGTCCGCCTGTCCCATCACATTATCATCGACAAAAGACTTAGTAAAGTCACTTTCTCGTTTATCACAAGTTTATTGATACTTAGTTTGTTTTTTTTATGTTTGTTTTATGGCTTGAGTATTATATCGTCTCTTTGCTTAGAAGCCTAAACACTTTCGAGAAAAGTATGTAGTGTTTGTCAGGAATAGTCATTGAGTTGAGATTGAATGTACTGACTATAGTCTTAAATCTTGTATTTTACTAACTATTACTTTCATATCCAGTATTCCTAAGTCTGGTTCCTAAATGGTTCTGTTTTACTATTACGGTGGCAAGATAGCATGCAACTCCAGGAGTATAATTGGAACCTTGTAACGCTTCAAAAAGAGAAATATACAATAATAATAAGAAATGCCTGGAATTAATTATATTCAATTAAAAAGTGCTTTCATTTATAAAGATTAATACTATTCCTAAGTAACACAGGTTATATTTCAATAGCAATAACATTCTACGTGAGCAAACCACGGTTAAAATCTAGTAGTATATAAAAGCCAACTTCTCTAAATTTAATACCTACACATTTATCCACAGTCGTGGTCACAACAAATGTTACTGTATTTCGTGCACAACAAGGAAAACCACATAAAGATTCATATACAAAATTAATGAATAGTAAATACTTTACATTATTTAAAACGAATGCCCAGCATGCCTTCTAATGCCTTTTCAATCTATCGATTTTTTTTTGTCAGTGCGATGAAGTACCCGATATTTCTGAGCTTGTCTGCAAAACTTTCTAATTGTAAAGCAAAGTTTAATTGCAATCGGATTGATAGTATAGAAACGTATATGGTACAAATAGATAGACAGATGTTTATTGTTTTATATATATACTAGCTGTCCCGACAGAGGTTGTCCTGTAGAGGAGAAAAAAAAAAAAAACCTAATCTAAACCATCCTCAAATCCACTTGAACACACACAAAAAAATTCATTCAAATCGGTCCAGCCGTTTAGGAGGAGTTCACTGTCAACACACGTACAGAATCATTATATAATAGAGATAATTATATAATTTTGTGGCCTAAATTAATGAATGATTTTGACTTTGAATAACATTGATAGAACATAGGTCTATTGTGTAAATTTGTTTGACATATAGTGAATTATTGCCTAGTTGTCCAGTCGTGTCTGTATAGACGAAACCTATACAGAGACGACGATACGACGACGATTGATAGACCTACGTTCTATCGATGTTAGTCAAAGTCAAAAATCATTTATTCATTTTGGGTCACAAAGTAACACTTATGCACGACAACGTTTATAAGTTAGGGAGTTTAGTGAATTTGCATTTATGTTATTACTATGTTTAGGTTGCTTACACAAAGAGATACAATGGTAATATTACAATAATTTATTTACCACACTAAGAACCTGATCTAATCATACTACACGCACGTACGCTTATTATAAAATCTCCTAATAAACGCGACAAAATAAGTAGGAGACCCGAAAAACAGGCGCGTTCCACTTGTTTCAGATGTTCCTGTACATTGCGTGGTATAGATGCATCGTTGTGCGTCACGGGCCTATCGACGCGAGAACTGGGTCGGACATATTTGTCATTTTGGCGGCAAACGGCGTCAAATTGCCGCCACCATGGACATACGCCACAATAAACACCCCTTTATATGGTAAACATTTGTATTCTGTCATCATTTCATCGCGTACGATTCACTAATTTCGAGTATTCTGACATGCGTTATCATTAGATCATATGTGTTTGTACGGAATAAACAAACGCTTTGTTAAGTAATGAGTGTCGTGATTTGAATTGTTATGTCTTCAAGGATATGAGTGACATGTAGGAATCGTTTATGCTTTCTTATAAAGAAAGCTTCGAAATAAAAATGTTTGTTTTTAATATGGAATAACATAACTAGATTCTCGCCAGTTTATATTAAATGTAAGCAGTGGCATATTACACCCACATTACGCAAGCTATGTTTTTAGATCTCACGTAATAAGGGATTAAAACACATTGCCCGGAAAACGAATCTGGGATTCCATAATCGGCATCAGGCGTAAACGTATGCTGTGGTTCTAACTAGGTCGTGCTAATCCAATAACTAACCTAATCTTTAAGCGAGTTTTATTAGGTCTCATATTTAACGTTAGTTTAAACTGCCGAGGCTTATTTATGGCTAGTCATATGTCATCATAGTGCAGTCGAGCAGACATCTTGGTACCCCACTTAAGATTATTATTGCGTTAAGGCGGGCGATCAAAAATCGTAATTAATTAATTCTGGCAATTTCGCAGCAAACACGTTGCGTGCTCGACGCTGATACGTCGGTTTCGCAACGTCAAAAAATCAAGTGTAAAAGAATCTTTAATGGTAAATCTTTCTTCTTCTTATCGATTGTCGGTTTAAAAGAATATCGCAACTACTTAAAGTACGAACATTTCTTCTATAACAATAATTTCTACAGACATATTGTGTGACTCGTTTATTATTCGTTTAAAAATACTGAACGATCATTATCATTTTATACATCATATCAGCGGGGCTAGACGGATATGAGATGTTCATATATTTATTACTCATATAGTTATTCCCAATATATGTATTGTATAAATATATAAGTTTATAAAGACTTTTGGATGAATTCTCAGGATTCACGTAGGTGAAGTTTTACGCAAAAAACGAATGAAGTAACCAAACATTTATAATTTACTTTAAAGTTTATAGTAGTCTAATTTTATTTGAACCCTAAAGAAAGTTCAGGATTAACCTACTTTTATCAAAAAGTCTCTCGCACTGGTATCCAAGTTATGTTATGCGGGGGGCTCTACAAACATACAATAGACACAAAGTACATCTAAACACAGACCAATAATTTGAGGACCGCACAAATAATTGTAGCGTGTAGGTTTCAAATCCACAACACTCCACGCGGCAGCGACGACGAGAGAACTTTTAACCGTTGCGCCATCTGTGTCAGACATTCTATAGTCTCTTAAACATAAGCATATGTTACTATAATAGGTTGTAGAGAGCAGCGGTAGCTCAGTGGGGAGACCAACAGACTGCAATGCAGAGGGTCTCGGGTTCGAACCCACGTCGCGCAACTCTGACTTTCGGAAGTTATATGACTTTTCGAAATTATGTGCGTATTGATTGACAATTATCGCCTGCTCCGTGCCTCGGAGAGCACGTTAAGCCGTCGGTCCCGGCCGCCATGAACATCTATGGCAGTCGTTATTGGGGAAGTCGACACAAAAGATCCCACTGGATCGAAGTGTCGCCGGTCTGTACTGACTGGCCCCCACACAAGATAAGCTAAGATAATAGGTTGTATATTGCATGATTCAAAGCCATGCTGGAGAATATGCAATATGTAACCCATATTTCTTTTGAGATCCATAGCGCTCCATGGATCTAATAAATATTATAAGCAATACAGTTGTCCCAACCGCTGTTGGGACAACTGTATTGCATGATTTGATTAACTATCCTTTACACCTTTCAAGCCTTCAAGTTTTAACGTTATTGCTGATGTTTTTAAAGGAGCCGGATTAAGATTCACATAATACATATTCTCACGCCCATATCATACACATTTTGACAACTAGGGCCAGTTCTTATGTAATAGGAGCGAGCCTGTTGCTGTTTTCTGGACACTGTTTCAGAGTCGTGTGGCTACTGAGAATATCTAGACAGAAAAACCCAAAAACGTTTTGTCCGACACAGGAATGGACCCAAGACCTCATTCAGAGCAGTCGTATACACTACCGCTGTGCCACCGAGGCAGTAAACATTCACAATGGCTATAATATTATATTACCTGTGAATATTACGTAGGTATACGAATTTATGTATTTAAAATGATTATTTGTATTTTTAAAATCTTGGGATTAAAAATGTGGGAGCCAAAGAGAAGCTTTGTAAAATAATGGTAAAACTATGTTAAACTGCATCATTTACATATACTTTATCCGACATACGATCAGATAAAATTAAATCAATATTAAAATTACTATTATAAATAGCTACAAGGTATGTTTCCTCATTTCTTTCCTCATTCGTCCATTCCATTCCACAAAAACTGTTTAAAGATATACGAAACTACGTTTCACCTGCCGTACAATCATGTTCATTGATTATTTTTACAAAGGTATAACTCTACATACTAGCTATTATGGATATAGAAACATTTCAAGGCTTGTGGAACGAGGTCAGACGTGCTTGTAGACCATCAGTACAAGCAGCGGTGATCAATCTTGACAGGGAAGTTTTAAAAGCCTTCAAATATAACTTTTAAAGTGCTTCGTCAAAACTTTACATTGAGTGTAATTGTAAGGATCCTGAATTAGATCATATATCAATGTACGCGCGTAGCTCTCTTGATCTCAAGAAGTGTAAAACAAACTAGTGCCAAAACAAATAATGTTACTCTTCGAAGTAAGCTTTATTGGATGTTCATTCACTTTTGCTATACGATAAAATTATTGTAATAGACTTCGCATGACCGTAGATCAACTATAATCTAGTGTACAAAGCTTTAATACGACAAACAAAACCTTCGGCTAACATTGTATGATAATGGTCACAAATATAACCACCTATAAACATTTAACACAACCGGCGTCGCTTGTTCGTATTCTAGAAAACTGGTTTTGCTTTTTTCCATACCCTCCAACTTCTGTATAGAGTAGGCGAATCTGAATGTATTTTGTAAAATATTGTTACAGTGGTCTTTTGTGAGTAATATTTCTTTATCAAGTCGAGGCAAAATTATGTGAGGTGACTTCAAAAGTATCGGTGTCGTCGCTGTGGGAGTTTAAATTCATGCCACGAGCCGACGACGCGTGATTTAATTCCGACTTAGAAGCTATTTTTCAAAACTGAATGGCGTAATGCGTCGAACGCTTCACGGGTTGCTGCCCCTATCAAATACAATACCCACTGCTTCTGAGTTGAAGGTTGTTGTCTATCTATTTTAAAACGGAAAGTTGAATGTAAATTATTTTGGCTATTTTAGGATAGGGGCGGACCATTGATTGGCAGAAAGGTAACCACGAAACTTTAGTGGAATGTCAAGACACGGTGGGTAAAACTAAAAGACATAGAGCTTAGTAACTTTTGTGTCTATTTATCGTTCTATTATTATTATAATATTTAAGAAATATTAAGCGTCATATGATATTGCTGTTTTACAATAAACTAAGTACTATGTACGTAATATGTCTACATGAACTGATTTTTACTTTAACAAAAGACAACTCCCGCACTAGGCATAATTCCTCTGTCCCTTACGACATAATACACATTCACACAACGGACACAAATATCACCCATACTCAAAATAACTATTTGTAGATGAGACAACTATTCCTGCGTTGAGATCGAACACAACATTCGATGCAGTAGCGGTAGCCAGGAGACCACTAAACCGCTACTCCACCCGCATACGTAATTCCAGAAAATAAAGTCGTTATTCCTCCTTCCTCCCTGAGTAAGAAATATACGCGGTAAGATAAACAGCTACCAATCGCTCAGCAGTCTTAATAGAGACTTTCAGTTTTCTAAAGCAAGTGTATTTTTATTTTATAAAACAGAGAACTCCTACACAAGTGCCTCCTGTGAGTTTGTATATAGAAATCTAAGAACACCCAGCAAAGTATGACAACAATATATGAACCACACACATTTTCTATCGTGGAGGTGTTTCTTTGTGGTGAGTTAATAGTGGCATTATAGCTCTTGGCGGTTCTTAATAACCGAGCTATCTGTAGTTTTTCTAACTAGCGATAGTTTAGTTATTTATTAATAACTTCCACCACTACTAACCACCCTTAAACAACACCGTCTATAGTCCACATAGCGGTACTTGTTTATTCTTAAAGCCCTAAAGTTTCACACCGATTAAAAAGACGAGGTACCTATTAGGTTTCTTCACTATTCATCAAAATTTACAATAGACCAGTTAAAGACAACAAAACATGAAATTAAATATGATATATCCATTATTTGTCATATTTTATTATACCTAACTTTATTGTGTCTAGATTTATAAGCGAGTCTATCATTTATAATGACAAAGCAAATAGTTTCCTGTTTTTATTAATAATCAATAATATTCAAAGTTTAACATATAATGTAAATGTTTCTGTTTACATTTAATTAATATCATAATATTTATGAGTCAACTTCCTGTCAATAAATTAAAATATTATGAGACACTCTCTTTGTTTAAATGAATAGGATACGAGTATAACCACCAACCAATACAACAATATTACCATGCAAATGTCTAACCGAAACATTAGTTTGAACGAAGTAATACGAATATACCTACCATGAAGATTCTTTGGATTTCTTTCTTTCGAAGTAAAATAGCTTTGTTGTTCGGACTATTACATGATAGGGCTAAGGATAATCAAAACATTACTTCATGTTTTTTATTTTGTTCAAGTTCAGCATTTACGTAGCATGATACTCATGTTCTTTTTCATACCGGCTGTATATACCGGTAGTTGTTCTATATATTTGCCACCTGCAATATACATACATAGAACCACGTCTTTCCCTAAGGCTTAGATAGAGATATTTACTTTCATCACATTTTTCAAGGATACTCGTCGGTCACAATACTCTTAACTGAAGATTACGCTAAAATGTCTCTGATAGCCAGATTAGAGAAATTCTAAATATATACAGGACGGATGTTGTTTCGTAATACAATGATTACGCCTCATTGAAGTCTTTTATAAATAAATATATTTAAGTTTTATTTTATTGATCGTAATATAAGGACCGGCTAGGCTGCACGGTAGAGGTCGCCTCGTGACTATGATTTTTACAAGGGACAAAAATTTGATTTGTCTACAAATGGTTTTGCCGATTCTGCGTGTTTTTGTGTCCGTTATTTGAATTATATTATATCTATAAAAATACTATATATACACACACAGCTGTCACCAAACGCAGTAGACAGCATGTCTAGCTTTAATTATTACGGCAAACGCCTGATAACAGTGAAATACCTTTTTTCTACACAGTCGTGAACTTGTGGCAAACAATGAACTCTTTCGAACTGTTATCTAATCTTTATTTTATCCAATAAAAAAAGCCACATATGTTTTATTTACCGACAAAAATAGTTTATAAAAAGCAAATCGCTTCATTAGGCAATATCGAGTAGGTTTATCTGATAAAATTGATGTCGCTCGAGTGGCCATTGGAATTAATGAAGGCCCGATTGATTACTTTTATCGCATTGATATGCTAATTTAATACTCCACGTCTGCGCATCCTTTATTATTGAGCTATCGAATGCAATCTATTCGCCTGTACAATGTTTCTAGAAATGCTTATTTTTCTTATTGGATTTTTATATGCATCGGCATGTTTGACCTCTGCTATAGATTGTGAACTCGCACTATGAAATGTTAAAACTTATTTTGGTAATCAGTGAAGGTTATTGAACTTTAAATTTAAATAATATTTTGATAAGTATGAATCTTCAAATATATTTACTGCGATGTAAATATTATTACAATATTAATGATTTTCTAATAGAAACATTGTAATATTTAAAATATTTAATTTTTTTCTTTTTTAATATAATTTCATAGATGTTTATTTTATCCTTAGTTCTTTGAATTATTTATATATTCTTATTAATTAATTTAATTTGCGTCAGAACTGCCTTCTCATACTCATATTTCAATTAAAGACTTTTATATATATATATATTTGAACAAGTAAATATTAATAATAATATTCGCATTGAAATGAGTATATGAAGAAAGAAGTTTCAATTTTAAATAGAAGGGTTGGTTAAAGCTATATGTTTATCTAAATCTAGTCTTTAATTTTATCAACGTACATATGTTTTATTTCATACTTATTTTTATTGTCGTTTTAAGTACTTTCAATCTTGATATTAACGTGTCTTCATCTCCTTAGCCTTTATTATTCCCAAGTCACTTGGGATCAGCATTCTACTCTAACCGAATTGGACTGGATATCAGTTTTTACAATGAGCAACTGCCATCTTACCTCCGCAACCCGAAGGCTATCCTTATAAAAAACGTTGTAGTTACATAACTACATAGATACATAGTAAATTGTCTTTGTGAAGACAATAGGCCGCCTATTTAAGCGGCTGGCTATAATCAACATCTTCATCAGTCAAATGTTAATTTCTCAACTGGTCTCACTTTCAGGGATACTTTTGAAAAGGATTTTGATTTGGGATTTGTTTGAGTAGTAGAGCCTCGCTGATTTCAGCATGAATGGGCCGGCTCGACCGGGGAAGAACTACTCTCTCACAGAATATCGACGTGAAAACGCAGTATTCCTACTGTTGTGTTTTGTTCGGTGAGTGAGAGTACCGGAGGCCCAATCACATTTTTCCCCCTTCCCGCTCCTTCTCCTTCCCACCTTACCCGTAGTTATGATCTTGAAAATGACACTTCCAACCCCAAGCATATAGCTCTAGCGGCCTCTCTCTGACCGACCGACCAAGGCAAGCCAGAGTTGAGAGTTCTACGGGCGCTCTTGAACTTCCACCCCAGCCAAGCAGTAACGGCAAGCCGGAGACGAGGCCCTAACCGACTCCCTGAGGCATTCAGAACCGCAGTGTCGCCACTCACATTCATCTCGGCATAAGCTGCCCTGCGGTTTGTGCGCTTTTATTTAACCTGGTGATACATCTTCTGTTTATATCACGAGGCGAAGGCGATCTATTATTATTATTATTATTATTATAGAAAGAAGTATAAACAATGCGGGCGGTAACTGTAAATAGTATTCGTGGCGTTGTTTAGTCATGACTTCTTATTTATTAAATCCTGCGGCAAAAAACCCTGCACGGAACAATAACTTGGTAGATCGCCAGATTTATTTTTATTTTTATTATTATACAGGTTGACTTTATTTTTATACAACTAAGGTGTAGTTGTATAAAAATAAAGTCAACCGGTTTTTCTGCTGTGAGCTATACTAAATTAATGTCGTACATTTATTTATAATGTATATCAATAGGGTTCACGATAACGTCACTTTATTAAAATACCTTAGCATAAAAGAGATGTTCGAAAAATAACTTTATATGAAAAGGTTGCCCTTGTATTTCGGATAAAAGGATTTTTTGTTAATCAAAGGTTTCAAATATAAACAGGGTATTATAAACTCGGTAAATATAATATTATATTTATAAATGTACGCGCATGTTTACTACGAAAATAACATGACGTACTGCAGATTTTCTTTACAATCTAAAACTACGGAAAGCTACTTAATAGGCACTAAACATACATATACTTTCTTTTTTACTTATTACAAGACAGAGACTAAACATAGTACTGGACTAATGAAAATAACTAAATAAAAATAGTTAAGCTATTAACAAAAAACTCAGTCTAACTTTAAACCAGGTACTACCTATGTTATTAGATTTAAACTATCGTCCTCCTTTAAATCTAAATTAAGTCGTTAACGTCACATGGTCAGTCGTAAACTTCAAAATCTCTCATAAAAGTCAGTTTAAGTGATGTCAAGTTATGATTGATTAAATAATGCATATTGAATATGGTAGATTTGATGATACAGACAACTTTGAGTTACTTTTTTAATTATGAATTGACTTTCTTTCTTCGTTGTTCAGAACTTGGCGGGGTCACTTCAGCAGATTATTCGGATCAGCAAAGGCCATAGGTACTAGCATAGTATTATATTATCTGTGCCAAAGGTTAAATCAAGATGTGCTTCAGTATTCAGTTTAGGCTTAGCGACTCTGATTTGCGATTAGACGATTGCATTATTGATCAGATAATTACACTCGAATAACAGATAACTTTGGAGTATCCGTCTGTAAACAGAATATACTGCACGTTGCTCACAAGTATCAAACAATGTATATTAGGTTCTCAATTACGGACGTTAGTTTTATCAAATTGTATACTTCTTTTACTTGTATTTATTAGATACTGGCTTTAAAGTCATACGTCAGACGCCTCAAAATAATTTAATCATTTATGGCTAGTTTCTAAAAACGGGACTAATAAAATCCGGCGATTGTAACTGAGGATGTTAGTTGTCCATAAACGACGTCCGCATGAGAAGTAACAAAGCGTCATTCATAAATCCCGTTACACGAATACTCTAACGTTACATAAAGTTGCAAACAAGTTGTAAGTAGGGCAAATCCTGTATTCCACGGGCCGCCGGTCATCGTGCCGACGGAACGTTTCCTGTGGGAAGGACTTACAGAACCGTCATTACTGCACGAATGTTTGCCATAATTAACGGCAGATTCTAGCAGACAGATATAATTTCAGCTTATTAGTGTGTGCGCTGGATGATTTGTGCACAAATGATGTGCCGCTGTATCTATTGCATGTCATAAGTTTAAAATATACATAACAACAAATCTTAACTATCCTACATAACTAATATTATAAATACAGTTCTGAGTTTTTTTGTTACGCTTTTACGCCTTAACAACTCAACTGAGCATCATTTCATTTTGAATACACGTTGTCAGGGGAACAGTAAGGGACATAGGGTACCTTTATCCAGAAAAACGTACTGTTCCTGAGAGATAGAAACTTATTAACAAAATCTTCTACATTAATGCAAGCGAAGCCGTGAGCAAAATCTACTGCTATAATTGTATCCTTATTGTTTATAAACATGATTGTGTGTGCGTCTATGTTTAGCAGAAAAGTAAGTAGGAGGCACTTATGAAGTATTAGATCTTTTATGTTGTGAGTTTGAAATCAACAACAAAGTAAGTATTGCGAACGATGTAGTAATACAATGGCTTTACATATATATATATATATATATATATATATATATATATATATATATATATATATATATATATATATATTTTTTTTTTTTTTTGTTTTCTTTTTAATTTTGTGGAAAACACCAATGTTTCTTTGGTATGGGGAATGTGTGTGTTGTGAATCCACAAAATTCGGCGCACGCAAGCTGGCGAATGCATCATCCATGTAGTAAATATTTTTTGGTACAGTTTTACTATTCGTGTGTTTATTGTATTTAAATGCGAAAATCATAACATCAAATGTTTATATTTACATAACTAGTCGAAAAAATGGTCCTATAAAAGTAAGAAAATCCTCCACACATAAAACAATGTGTTTTACGCGTGGATTCATCGTTACCGAGCAAAACATGAGTGTATTGTGTAAATAATTCAACTGTGCTATCTGTGTTATTATTCTCACTGCAGTGCAGGCTTCCTCGCAGGATTAGAGTGAAGGGTAAGACCAGAAGCAGGTTAGAAAGCTTCCATTTCTTGGAAAACTCTTAGTTGTATGTCTTAGTGTTCATTTAACTAAGATAGTCTAGTTTCATAACCTTCTTACCCGATTAAGCGAAAATTTAAGCCTATCTTATATAATAAAAATATATGAACATTTTTATTTTGTTATCTGCCTTTACTATGCAGCTATATCGTTGACTGCAAACCGAAACGGTCACGTGACATTGGAGTTGATAAAGATTCCTTTGTTTTGTCATGCCATGAAGATGTTTTGACAGATATTATAGCGATCTATTGATCACCAACAGTACACGCAACATGATCATCTCAGTTAGGTTTTTATGAGTAAACATAAGAGTTGTTATTCCACTCGTGTATTATGTGACTGAATCTGTTGCTGTATTGTGTTACACACAGTTTGTACGTGTTCCAGCTGTGCACGAGTTGCAGTAATTAGATTGACCTGCATCCGACCATTGTGTGCACTTTGCCTCGACTCTACTATATTGGGATTTCATAACAGCCTAACTTATAGTACATTGGAAAAGTTTAATATTTAAATGCAACTTTTCGTTATCAAGTATTAATATACAAATTTAAAATTTAACAGAATATCACAAACTAAAATTGTAATAAGTAATTGAGAAATGAACAATATGAAATAGTTTTAAATGCAAAATTTAATGCGC
Source organism: Catocala nupta (assembly GCA_963675205.1). NCBI lineage: Eukaryota > Metazoa > Arthropoda > Insecta > Lepidoptera > Erebidae > Catocala > Catocala nupta. The sequence goes on from OY776079.1 coordinate 18,698,570, forward strand.
GTATTTTAAATGAGCAGATGAATTATTGTTTTCCTTTTCGTTGTAATATAGAACAGTGACAAAGACTATTCTAAAGAAACAGAACATAATACGTTTGGGTATTAGAGCAAAATTAGTAACATAGACTATTACTAGAGTACGTACTTGACGTAGTGAAAACGCTCTAGTAATAATGAAAATATTAGATTAAAATATTATCCATTTTAAATGGCTGCTTAAATTTTGTGATATACTAGCCACAAAGTGTGCAACCACATGTTTGAGGATTCAAATACAAACTATATAATTGCAAATACTTTACACAAACCTAAACGTTTTTAATTTTATAATAGACGCGATTTGACATACTTAATATAATATAAGAAAACATGTTTGTTTTTGAGACAACTCATGCAATAGAAATAATTCCTATGTCGCGAGGTACTTTCCAAACAATCAAACAATGGATCCAAAGTCGGGACAACTATTTGCAGCTTAATTTTTTGTCCTGTATGATGATCAAACTCACACCACTTGAGGCATTGACAATGGCAAGTCACTTAAAGCTTTACGCCATCCGTGCAGACTTAGACAGTTTATCGATCGTGGTCGCAAGTTCACACGATCGATGCCGGACGGTCAAAACGCCAGATAATAAGTAAATATTAATTACCTTTAATAATTAGTAACGCAATTGAGACTCGTTGTCTAATATTATATAATGTACGATTTCACGAAGCTATCATAGCTTTAAATATATATTTTCGTTATACAGTCGAACACGCGAGCAGTAGCTAGTCTTTTAAATACTTAAAGACTTTATTGCCTTCCTCGCAGGCGATAAAAACAGTGACGTCGCAGATTAATTCGTACCAAAGTTTAAGCAAATTAAATGGCCGCTGTTTGACTGTCGTCCCTGAACTATTAATCACTGGCCCGAAGACAAATGCATCCGATATTACTCTTTTATTGAAAGCAAAGTTTTATTTGTACACTCTCTTTTAAACGCAGTTCCTGGAAATGAAAATTCTTTATGCCTGGCTTTTATTGAAACGTAATAATCATGCCGTACTGACAACGGTAAGGGAAAATCAAGTTGAAAGATGTTAGGTTAAGCTTCTAAAGATGAAGACTGTATACAAAAAAAGTTTACCAAGTTCTTTTTATTATGAGTATGTAAATTAGTTACGTAATCTAGACATCCTAGCAAAATATTTTGCTCTATCATGAGTACAACTTTGCTCAACAATGCCGTCTTGATTTAAGCGGTCTATCTCAAAAGGAGTTCATCAACACAACCTATTTGTAACTTATTATATGCTGTGTAAACATGTTTTGGTTACATATTATTATAATATAACCTACTTTGAACGTTATACATATGTACATACATCATTTCAAGCCTTTATGCCTGAAGGTGTAAAGGTATATTCCACCCGTGTATTACTATGGTTTTAAGTACAGTCAGCGACTGATGGTAATGAACACAGTGATATATTTAAAACTCCATTTTCTTTTTCAATCCTGGTGTCCAATCTGAGGCCTATTGCGCAACAGTCGCGTTTACTAACGTTGCTGTATATAGAAGGTCCACACTCCACCCTACGGCACATTAGTCCACCTTATACCGTCACTATGCCAACATATTTTATTGAAACTAGTTTCTGTCTTCGCTTGTGTTTATGCTATGTAAACGGATACCAGAAAAAAAGTATTCGGTATTAATCCAGGACAAGTTTTATCCAAATGCAAAGAAACATCCATACATCTTCACAATGTCCCATTTATAATATTAGTAAGAAAACCCTTCTCACATAATTTTGTTATACTTCTGAAGCAATGTCTTTATAGCTCTTTGATGTTGGTTTATCAAATAATATAAACTCCTACATATTGTATTATTGACTTGAGGCGTGAGTAATTAGTTTGTTAACCGCATCGAAAGCGGTGTAACCATGTTCAGAATTATGCATGGCTTAGCCCTGAATTCGATAGAAGGTTTAATAAATATATTGTATTAATATCGCAGTACTAGTTACATTGTGATGACGAAAGTAACCAATATTCAAATAATCTTACCTTGATAAGCAAGAGCTGAATCTAAGAAGATTGGTGCCAACTTACCAAATATGACCTCGGTTTCTATAAGGTAGATCAACAGAAAAATTAGTTTACGGGTATACAAACGCATGATAGCTGCTGTGATTGGCCGACTGAATTAGCAACAGCCAATCAAATTATTTGACATGAGTTTGATCTTGAAATGCCGTTAATTAACTCTTTAGGAACCATGTGTAAACATCTTTCTAGTAGTGACGGGTGGTGATGGTTTTGGCTGACATGAAGATTTTCGTTGTCTTAGGCTAGCTATTTTAATATGTGTTGGTGTCACCTTTTTGTCTTATCGATTGATTTGATTCGAAGATCGAAAATAATGGAGTTCACTATATTTTAAATTCGGCATTATTGAATCGACAAGCAACCAGCAAAAGCGTTTACTGCAGACAATATACAAACAATAAATAATTATGATCAATATGGGTTCAATTTAGTGTTGATTCCCGGGTCATACATACATTATTTAGTTAGTTATTTTTTGTTAGCAGCATGGTGTCTGTAATACCGCGTACATAGCAATGAGTTTGTTATTTATAATGTGGTGCAATATGTCGGCGTAGTACCTGGTGGGTGCCTATAGTCTATAGAAATTGCAATTATGTGAGACATAAGAACATAAATGTTCAAGTAGTATACAACTGTTCATCCCTTCGGGAATATACAGATGTACGTCTATTTATATCCACAAATATATACATAGATAATGTAATACTACGCGTAATAGTAATATTCCTTCTTAAAACATATTTGTTTTTCTATATTTTTCCTTTTCCATACATCACGCTTGCTATATGTTGTGAGAAGATATAAATATATCCAAGTTTATTCTGTGCTCTAATAAAATACAATGTAAGTTACTACGGAGCTAAATAAAATATTTATATAAAACTACATTTTTTATTACAGTGGCACATGTGTGTAGTGACTTGGTTACATAATTATTCAAGCATATAATATATGGATATTCAAAAGTTATTTACAAAAATGTCTGCTGCATTTTCGTAGTCTTCGTAGATGTTGTAGGGCCTCTACGATGCTACACTATATTACGCTTAATCGTTACTGTTCTTTAATTTTCTTGGACCGAAAGTATATTTAAATATCACATTTACATCACAAATTTAAGCATTTGTGATATATGTAAATGTGATATTTAAATATACTTTCAGCCCATACATACGTATTTTCAGTTCCTAAAAATCGAATTTAGTCGCCAACCAAATATTTCACCTTGAAACTTCCTTTATGAAATTAAAAATGGTTTTTATAAAACCAATCAAAACGGATAACGTTGTTGGAATATTTAAACACGTTTCAAAGTTAGTAAATTACATTAATATTCAAATATACATTGATTAAGCGGCATGCAAAGTACAGCTGATTCGTAAAACAAGATGCTAGAATCATAGCAAGTGAAAATCCGTAGTTTTACTCAAACGCCCGCAAAACAGGCAGTATATGTATATTTTTAGTTATAGTATAATTAACGTACGAAATGTTCATTTTTTACACGACTTAGGAGATCAATATGAACACACGTCTATTTATTTATTTATTCGTAAGTACTGAAACACAAATGGTATCTATACAGTCGCACTATGTGAAGCTTATAAAGAAGGCATCATTATACTGTTAATATAATAGACAAAGACAATGGCTTTGTCTTCTAAAACTATATTCAGTTTTATCATCGTTATTTTATTACAATTATCAAAGATCACGTAAAAAAGATTCGCATCGCATTACTTGAAACAATAATACTATATACATGGCTGGCAAAATTATGTAAAACACTTCTAAAGGGGGAGGCCCTGTAGAGAAATAGGCGTGAGGAAATGTATGTATCAATTTAGAACATAAGTTTGCAAATACAAACATTTCTTATGTTGGATTGATAAAGACAAGGTGCCGTCGTTCCGTATAATCGTGAGTACGTTTTGTTTAGTTTTCAACACAATTGAGTAAGTTTATGGGTAGCTATCACATTAAACTAATTTTGGTCTATTTAGTCGTCTAACGATTACGATCCTTTAAGAGCTCTCTTCATCAGACGGCAATCAAGCCGCTTGGGAAAAATTAAGGTTAGGAAAGAGAAATTACAATACTTTAAACGAACGTTGATATAATTTTGTGTTACATTTACTTGAATGTTACATGTACCACTTGAACTGCGAATTTCCCTTATAGCGTTGTATAACATGTGTATTATGGGTAAGCGTAAATTTATAAGTTATAAAAAGTAGTTTAGATTACAGCAATAAATTTTTTTAATTTCAATTCTTTGTTTCATTTACTAAAAAGTCACACGACGCAGTTAATATGCGCCATAAATTACAACGCTTATGCGTCCTGGCAACATTGTCCCACAGGAGTTACATACTTGCGCATTTGAACAATATGATGAACTAAGCATAGCATAAGGCTCGCGCGAGTAGCTCACGCATGTACCTAGTTATCTACTTACATCGTATGAACACCTAACTGATTAGAACATTTTCAAAGACTTTTTCAAAGATAATAATAATAATAAGGGTTATAGTATAAAATTGCCGGTGTATAGTAATAGATACTTTGAATTGATATAAAACCTTCATGGTGTGAGATTTTCGATCGAAACTCACATGATACCTATACGATTCTTCTTTTAAAAATGGTCAAATTTCTACGTGATATAAAATTTTCTTACCAGGAGGCAGTACAAAATGCTTTCACACAGTTTGTCGAATCTAGATCAACGGAGTTCTATTATAAAGGCATAAATGAACTTCCGTTTAGATGGCAGCAATGTATAGATAATGAGGGTAAATATTTCGATTAAATAAATATGGTACATCTTAGAAAAAACGAGTTTTAATTTTTCAGTACAAATCTGCAATTTCATACTTTAATCCCTAATAATATTAGCCCTGTATAAGAGGTCCGTGCCTCTTCTCAGTGTCAGAAGGGTAAGGCCTTAGTCCACAGCGCTGATTCAGTTCGGGTTAGCAGACGTCACATATCTACGAGAACATAATGAAGAACTCTGAGACATGCAGGTTTCATCACGAGATTTTCTTTTACCTCTAAATTGAGCGATAATATATAACTATTTAATACGTAAAAAAGAAAAGTCAGAGATGCGCGCCTTGGGATCGAACTCGTGATCTCTGCCTGGCAGGCTAACGGTCTCCAACTAGACTATCGCTTTACTTCAAGGATATACTTTTCAATAATACGTGAGAAGTCCATTTATTCAAGTTTTCTCACAATTGCCACCGAACAAGACTATCAGCAAAACTAAACGGTCTCGCAGATTTATAGCTTAAGTTGTAGTCAAAATAGTTAGTTCTATTGGGATATAATAACTAACATATCTAAACTTCCACACGAAGTAAACATAAATGTTGGATTAAGTTTCCCTATCAACTTTATACTCACACGCATGTGAAACATTTAAGGTTGTTTGTGATATCCAAGAGCACTTTCATATGACTATATTTATATAATCTGAAATCGGCTATGTTCGTGTTATAGTCGGCTAAAATAAAGTAAGGACAGAGAAATGACTAATAATCAATTACACCGGTAGTTTTCATTAATAGCATTATCTAGCTTGAAGTTTTATTTTAAAATCTGCCCAAGAATATACTTAATAAAATATTTTGTATTTGTTGTAATTAAATTAACGCCAAAGGTAGAGACACATATAACGACGATTATTAGGGGTAATTCAAAAGAGAGGAACATTCAGAAACCTACAAGGTATATTTGTATGTTTAAGAACTATTAACTAGATGTTTCTTAAAGGTAATCTCATAATTTGAACTTCAAGAAACCTCTCAAAACGAAGCTTATATTTCTACTTAACGGAGTCAAAGACTGCCAAAGTATGAGACGCTCCATTCCAATGAAATTTATTACACGAACTTCACACACGGCTTTAGCAAAATCGTAATTTAAAATTATGGTACCGTACAAAATAATGTTAATTTCGGGCTTGTAACTTCTCATCTACGTGCTCGTAAATTATTCGCTTGGTAACTTGAAAATTTAGTGGTAAACCTTATTAATACGTCGCTATCATGCTTTTTCATTTACATTAAATGAAGTACTAGGTTTTCCCGCGGGGACGTCCCCGTGGACTACAGTCTGATCAGAACTTCACATACGTAAATCACTCTATACACAAGTCTTACTTATAATCTACTCTCAAATATTTAAAGAAGCAAAGTATTAATTAGCGGCTAATCAGAAAAATAATTATTTACTCAGTGTTCAGTTTTAGTTGAATATTAATTGCGGTGGGCTGTTGATCAGGTTAATCATTGATCAAGGATTTGAGAGCTATTCAGTTAAGAGGTAGCTAATTATTAGTAAGCGATATTCATAAGTAATAAAGATTATATCAAAAACAATTATATGAGTAGTGGAGCTCTTTAGGCTTTGCCATTTCAATATTTGACAATCTAATATTGAGAATTTGTTGACAGATTAATATTTAATTCGACTTAGGAATTGAAATCACTATCGGCGGTAAGCGTATACACAATCGTACGCTATTAAACCACACGTTAATGAATATACAGTTACATATAATATTAACTGACAAATTAATATACAGTGCGTTCCATTGTCTGAAACGAAGCAGAAAAGACCCTATTTCCCTAGAAACCTTAGACTTGCCGGAGTTATTGCCTAAGTTCTGAGGAAACGCGTACACACCGAAACTCCACAATCTCAATATAACTTCATATTACTCAATACTGAACTTTGCGGCTTCTATTTCTCGTAAATCTAGTAATAGATCATATAACACGTGACATGACTTACTGAAAATGCGTATATACTAAAGCTCTACACTTTAATTTGCATAAAATATAATTAAACGACCTAGGCGAACGTTTCTTGATCAGATCGGAGACGTTCTGGATAAAGGCCAGGTTAAGAGCACCTTAAACCGGCGAGCGTATATGAGGAATGTTATGAAAGTGAAAGAAGCCAGAGAAGTGTGTCAGGATCGTAGCAAATGGAAATCCGTAGTCTCAGCCAACCCCTCTGGGAAACAGGCGTGAATCTATGTATGTAAAATATATTTTCCATAGGTAAAGCTTTATTTTAAAAGCCTACTAACTACTACTTACACTAGGAATAATTCCTATGTCACGGGAGACTTTACAAACATTCAAATAATGGGCACAATGAACACCCAGACTCAGAATAATCATTTGTGGATCACACTAAGTTTTGTCCCGTGTGGGATTCGAACCTGAGTGTTGTACTCGACTTAGTGGCAGTGGCGGGGCGACCACTTAAAGCACAGCGCCATCTGTGTAGTCATTATGGTTTGCTAACACTAAAAATTTACAATTCATGTAATCATATATATGTATGTTACTAATGTACGTAGCTTACTTATTACCAATAGGTTAAGTCGAGTTGTATAGCACCCATATGTCGGCAGCTATTTATGTGTTACGTAATTGGAACAACCTTTTTAAAAGATAGCTGGCACATTTTGAGATTTCTTGCTTTATTAAATATTATTAAAATGGTAATCCTGGCTATTACATAAGATATTGGTAATTAGATTTTGTTTTTTGTCACAAAATTATCAACCCCGGAGTTAGAAAATTGGCGGTGTGCGTATATCCGTGCCTTCGAAAGCACGTAAAGCCGTTGGCCCTGTGCCTGATCTCTATCCGGTCGTGACGGATTGCCGTCCCGTCTGATTATAAGAGTGGAGGAATACTTTTATAGAAGCACTAGAATGGTGCTAATTCTGTTGTCACAAAATTCTCTTATCTTAACTAAAAATCTCTAAAATTTAGTTTAGTCCTGTCACTTTTAGCGATTTCAGAATGAAAGAACGAAATGTCGTTTGACAGGACTAAACTAAATTTTAGAGATTTTAGCTAAGATAAGAAAATTTTGTGACAACAGAATTGGCACCATTATCTACTGCGAATACTTAAATTCATTATGGAGAAGTAACATTTTAATGTTTAATACATAAACATGTTGACTAGTTGGATCTAACTAAGTACATCGTTTACTTCGTAAACGTGCAAATCGACAGAAGGCCAAACGATCTAAATTGTATCTTCATTTTTAAAGATTTACAACATCTTATATAGCCTTTGCGGCACAAATGGTTTATTAACATTCAAACAACGGATACAAATACCATATAGACACGAAACGATGTCTGGATCAGACAATATTTTGTTCATAGTGGAACCTACGACTTTGGATGAAAGTAGCCATTAAACATATATATTGAGCCAATTTTATGACTGTGTGAGGTTTTCTGGAGGCATGTGTAATGTGTATGATCGTAATAAACAGGTAATTCGTGAGAAATTATTGTGTTTGTTTACCTATAACACCACTTATCTCTGAGAGTAGTCAAAATTTAGAGTAGTCGATGATAATATTATTAAACACAATTATTCAAAATATACAAATCTATCAACTAAAATTAAATAAAACAGTTCACTAACCTTCAATAAATATAGTTAGCTTTAAGTCTGATTGAAATCGCTATACCAATTATAAAACAAACCTTAACTTTAAATCCATAAATATTTCAATTTAAGGTGCGAAAATGTGTTTTGGGTAATATTCATAAAAGTGGAACATGAAACAGGTATAAACCTAGTTTTGTGGCCCCGAATCGTGTCGTTGTAACCAGGTTTTATGGCGCGATCCTACCCTTACCTTTTAATTACAGCGTTGGTCAATGAACACTGGTTAGTGTTTACCTCGGTGCTTGAGGATTTTAAACATAAACAAACTAGATTGCGTGTGTTTATGGTAATAGAAGATTATTTATGAAGTTTTTTTAGTAGCGTAATTTTTGAGAATAGGTGTATAATTTAGTAAAATTGCTTGTTAGTGACTTTGACTGAAGGTTATTAACATTCAACGAGATGAAAGAGCTTAGATATGCATTGTAATTGCACAACACTTTTAAAGCCATCTTAAATGATGACATACTAATTCGTACTCAGCAGTCAAATAATTTTAAATGGCTATCATTTCTCATAATACTTAATGCTTTGATGAGTATCAATAGATTTCTACTTGCCATAGCTTGCGTAATATTTTTAACGTATACCTATCAGTTCATAGAATGATGATATAGGCCATTGGTATAGGCAAATTATTATTTAATATTACAAAGAATCAGGTCAAGAAGGCTCTTATTTTCAATTCTAGTCTTTCTATTGTCTTCGCTAGCAAAGAATTATGATTAATTAAAAAATGTATTTGGCTTAAGACGACATGAATTTTTAGACCTACAAGTAAGATTAAACTGTCTGAAAATTTTCTTGTTATTCATTTGGCGGGTATTATAATAATTTTTATTTAACATAATGAGCCTTTTCTTTTTGCTTAAGAAATTAATTAAGTTGAACGGATACTTGTACAACATCACATGTAGGTAAGTCACATTATGTTTTCTAAGTACACAACTATAGGGTACCTATATCAACCGTTATAAATAGAAGTTCTATAATATGATAAATAGAAAAGTTCTGTCTCTAGTGGCCTTACCCGTATACCAGTGGACTGCTGAGTTTATAAAGTTATTTAAATTGGTATGCGCTGACACCTCGAATTGCAACGCGTACGAAATGTAAAGTTTTAATGTAAAATGCACAAAACCACGTTCTTCTTAAAACTTGGTAAAGTTATTGGTTCGTGTTTAATACAATTTATATCAAAACCAAGCGTCTAAAGTCACAACTTAAACTTAATCCTGTTTACTTAATCTTCAAACAAAAACAACTTTCGAAGCGGAAGAAGTGCAACCGTATGTAAATCGTATGTATGCATACACAATCAGACAACTTTGCACTAATGCTTTAAATGCAAATAAAATCTTGCCGTTCCCTAGGAATTGTAGTTGTAGTGAGATTTGCGAGAAAGAGAGTTAAGGTGCGCGGGGCCGGAGCGCTCATTGTGACTGCGACGAGTCTCGATCGTGTTTTGTTCGCCGGGATATCTGCATCTCATTGCCGAAATGACCTAATTTGCACAGTAATGAAGTGGGACACCGTCGTCATAAATATTTGTTTCCAGCGAATAGCGGATTGCGCGAATCCTGTATTTTATTTTATGAGTTTGAACGTACTTTTAAGAAAATATTATAGTACGCGTAGGAAAGAAGCCTTAACCGAGTTTGTTTTCGGTATATTTTAATATACTGTTATTCTACGTTGAAATAAATTATAAATCTATATGGGTCATGTTCGAGAATACAGAAGCTGTTTTAATTAGAGACATACGATACTTTTTTGGCATTATATAAAACATCTCGTTATTTTTTTTAGCAGCTTTACCATTAGATTATTTAATCAAATATAGAAAGAACATTCGTACACATTTATTAGCATAAAAATATCGAAACAGATAAAAATGTAGATAGAATAATATAATTTATTAAATTATTTATCATTGGTTTAGAATTATGAATTATCTAGTTTATAGGCTTTAAAATGAGTTAATATCAAACGATCATACATATATTTTATTAAATATAAATCAAATAAATGTTTCGATAGCACCACATCTATACTAATATAGAAGTAGATAGAGGTCGCTTTATAAACATGATTATCATAGATTAGGCTGAGATAATTTGTGGTACAAGAGCGATCGTATCACAAAATGCGATTAGTTTTAAACAACCATTGGAACACTTGTTATGGTTACAAAACATATAATTAGAGAACAACAAATTCAATAGTGCTTTTTTAATTACAGATACCCCTCGTCAAAGCCATGGTCATTCAGCGGAAGTTTGCTTAACTAATCACGAACAGCGATTATCTTGGCAGAATTAATGGGTCGGTTGGCCATTGTTTATTAATGGTGGTATCCTTTAACGAAAGGCCAATGATAGGCCCGTGTTCGTCCGTAGAATGCTTTTTTAAAGATTGGAGTGAGCCCGAAGCAAACCTCCTTCAAATGGATATAAAGAAATTCTTTGCTTTCACAGCTGTCGTGTCGTACCTATAATTATAGTGAACCTACTTTCTTTAAGTAACAAAAGTGTGTGATTATAATTAAGTTTTTAAACATAATAATATAATATAATACATAATTATAATCATTTATAATTATGTCGGCCTCGATGGCGTAGTGGTTAGTGTAACCAACTGCTACGCCTGAGGTCGCAGGTTCGATTCCCGCACAAGTCAAACATTTGTGTGCATGAACATGGATGTTTGTCTTCGTCTGGGTGTTTCTATGTATAATATGTATGTATTTACAAAAAAAAATGTATATATGTATGTTTATCCATTGTCTAGTACCCATAGTACAAGCTCTGCTTAGTTTGGGCTAGATGGTGTTGTGTGTATGTGGTAGAATATTTATTATTATTATTTATTTATTTATTAAGTATGGGTTTTACAAATAAATACAGTTCTAACATTGAATACTATAGGTGAGAATATAATATAGCTGTATTAGGGTACATTTGTGGTAAAAAACATATGTATAATCCACCTCTAATGAAGATAGCTAACCATAGCAATGGTTAGCTATCTTCTTGACACATCAATATAAGTGCAAGTGATTGCACAACTGCTGCAAGATTGTATTCGTTTCCTGGAACGAACAAAATATAGTAACGCTATATTGTCTTATGTTTACGCGAATGTTATACATTGAAATTAAACACTTTATACGGATTTTATCGCGTTGTTTATTTTACTTTAAACACTGTTATTACATAATTTTGAAAACTCTAACACTACTACTACTAAGCTGGTGGTACATTCCAACCATCCTCTCTATTGAAATTAGGATGTTTTTTAATTTCAATAGCCTCGCGAAGCATCCTTGGACACAGATCTGTGACAAGAATAGTTTTAATTAGAAATAATATATAGCTTAAATAGTAGTAAAATTCAATAATAGTAGTGTTAGAGTTTTCAAAATTATGTAATAACAGTGTTTAAAGTAAAATAAACAACGCGATAAAATCCGTATAAAGTGTTTAATTTCAATATAGTAACGCTCTTTTTCTCTTAGCCGAATTTTGCCACTTTATCTAATAAGCTCTAGACAATATAATTATGTGGCATTGATACACCTCTGCATCACCCTTTTGGGAGATATAGGTGAGCGTAATGTTACGTAGATAACTGTGTAATATTCTTCATAAAGACCATTTGAATTGAAATACTTATCTATCAGCTCAAAAGTTTGATGTTACGCTAAAATGTAAAATAAATCTTACAAATAAAATTATTTAACATGCATATTTACACCGCTTGGTTTATTTATGATATATAGAAGGAAAATCTTTTACCATAGTCTTGTATATTATAAATGACAACAATATTAATATATATATTTTTATTAACTAAAATTAAATTGCTTGTTGTAACACGTATGCCATCATTATAATAGGCAATGTATATTTAGTACTAACTCTGTTACCAGATCGATAAAAAAATTATAATATGTTTGTCATATGTGTAGTAGACTCCTTTGTATGGTTGGACACATAAATAAGAAGTGAGAATAATATATGAACAGTGCGAGAATCAAATTAAAGCTTTATATTGCATTATTTCTGCACTTTAATGATAAGCAGGTCCGTTACTCATTTAATCAGTAATAACTTTTTCTTCTAAGGTAAACATAAGGTAAAGATAATTACATATATTACATACTATTTTTTAATATAAAAAATTATATCAGTCATATATGTAAACTGTCCTACTGCTGGGCATGGACCTCTTCTAAGTGTAAGAAGGGTAAGGCCATAGTCCTCTATTTCTTAAAACTTAAACGTTTTATTGGTTTGTATAATAATACTCAATCTATACTTAATATAATAAAGAGAAAAGATTTTAATTTTTGTTTGTTTATTTGTACCGATATAACTCAAAAACAAACGAACCAATTTAAAAAATTCTGTCATCATTGGAAAGCTATATTATCACTGAGTAACATAGGCAATATATACCTATATATATATTTTTTAATTACAGTTACCTACTCACCTAACCTAACCTATTTTTACACGAGCGAAGCCGTGGGTAAAAGCTAGTGTTACATAATTACAGACATACCAAATGGTATAAACAAGTTAAGGGCCTACTGGCAGCCCTGTACTGGCGTCATATTCGAGCATATATCCTTGTTTGTGGTTATGAAAACGTACTGTTAAACCACATTTCTCTGTTCTGTGTGCTACACGCGTTACTGATCATCCGACTGTTAGCCACATTTTACCTAACACATGTATATTCAGTAACCTAAGTATCCTGTTTCACTTTAGTCATAGCGTATTTTAAATTATTTGCATGGTCTCTTTCCGCTAGCTATAGTTCTAGGCCCAAGGCCAAGGAACCAAATGTATGCCCGACCCATCGAAGCGAAAATAAATTGAACCCGAGACCTTATGTATATAAGTCGCAGCCAACATCGTTGTGCCCAAGAGGCAGTGAGGCGAATCAGGCATATTTTAAAGTGTATTATTAAATATCTCATATTTGCCTCCCAATAAAAACCAGAAAGAAAATTCTTAATATTTTTGATGAATTAGACTGGTCATCTGTCTCGTCCCTACGAGCGATTCTAAAGTCTCCGATCCGATTTCCGGGCCGGCCAGTATTTTATTGGATTTTCCGGGTTATCAAACTTGCATCAAGAAGTTTGGAACTGTGCCATAAACACCTACAAGCCCGTTCCCTATTACACATGAAACCATATAAGTAAACGTAGTTGGTAAAATGTGAGTGGAATTTAAAAAATGTATCTCTATAAACAGGTAGCATAGGATATCCTATCCTACGTTCAGATGTTATACGACGATATGCTGTTTTAAGTTCATCATAACAAAATAATTCATATAATAATGTCAACGTTATCAAGTGACGTGACGCGTTAAATCCAATATCCTTGTTGTTCTGAATTTGAATTCGGAGTGACGGCCTGATAAACATATTTTTTTGTAAACAAGCCAGTGTAAACACAGCTTGTGCAGTGCTATCAACTTACGGGTAATGCGGGGAAAATGAAACTACATTCGCTGTGAACAACAGCTGGGTAGCTGGCATAGACAGTGGCGCCCTCGCCATAGTAAACTGAGGAATAAGTTGGTTCGCCAGTTGGTATTAAATTTTGATCGATGCTTAATATTGTATTTTGAGTATAAATAAGGTAAGTTATAGAATTATTCTATCCGGTTGTCCATTAGTGTAATGTTTCTTGTATGTATGTAGTACCCAATATAATTGAAAATATTATCCATTAGAGTGTAAGGAATGAAAACTTTAAAGATTGTAATAGAAAATAATTGGTTCTACAGGATACCTCTGTAGTCAGTCAGGTATTCCCATAACGACTGTTTTATTACTTGAGAACAAATTCAAGTTTCTTTTTGTACAGGAACAGAACACAAAGTTGCTTGATTACTATCTTGTGTACTTTCTCAGTCGGGCTCCCTCATTTTGCAGCGTAATCACAGGTTATATGGTGATTTGGCTCTATCTTATATCCATTGTCTAGTAACCATAGTACAAGCTCTGCTTAGTTTGGGCTAGATGGTGTTGTGTGTACATGTAATTGAATATTATAATACATAGATACTGAATATGTTTAATATATGTAATAAATATATTTATATGTACGTTATTGGTATGGTAAAGGCCGTCACAGACACAAACATTGTTCACATCATCAATCAAGCATTGTTATTGCTCACTCATTCGAATACGCGACTAATGACTGCGCGATTGACGTAAAAGTGGTCGCCTCGCCACTGCAACTGCGCCAAATGTTTTGAATTCAAATATGGAGTGGTAAACCAATAATATAACTGGGAAACAAAGAAATAAATGTTTTCTGCGGCATTCATTTTGTTACTGGTTTTAATAAACACCTTCATCAGTGAAAACCGAAATGTATTTACTTTGTATGGATTGACTACGGTTCTTGAGATATTCAAAATAAAGAACGGTTCCATCAGGACATTAGAACAATGAAAGAAATATAGGCCGATGGGACAGCCATATTATGATAGCAGACTATTGCTTGAGTTTAATAAGGGATTGTCCTAAACATAAACACAATAGAAAAGCTTACAGATAAAGGTCATGCTAATATTTTTTTAAGAGTTTTTGTTAATAGCAAATGTATTACTAGAGTCAATTTAACAAATCTAATATTTTTTTCGTATTCAGCATACTGAAGTTACACAAAATTGACTTCAACTTACCATGCCGCAAAATTACTGTTCCCCAATGTATTGATATACAAACAAGGCTACATCGATTGCAAAGCTGTAGTGAATATGACTGATGTGGTTTCAGGTGTAATGACCGGGAAGAGCAAAATGCTATTTGATTTAACCATCACAAAATTGCTAATAGTAGCACGGAGTCTAGCATTATGCCTGGTAGACGGCAATATTCTCGGCCTCTACTTCGTGGGACGACAAATCATAGCTGGCTAAATCCTAACTAATATTGCAATGCGAAAGTGAATTTGTTTCTTACGCTTTCAGGCTTTAACTACTCGACGAAAATCGTTAAAAAAGAAATTATATGAATTTTCGCATACACGTTGTCAGGGATACACAATAGGAAATAGGCCACCTTTAATTAAAAAAAAAGTACTATTACTAACGTAAAGTAACCTAACCTACATTTACGAAGCCGAGGGTAAAGCCGAGGGTAAAGCCGAGTCTAATATGTAATACACCTCTGGCTATCTGGCTATATGTGGCTGTGAGACAATGCACGTATGAATATAAAACAATAATAATTATGGCAATAGTATATAAGCCCGTCACGCGACTGCCTTAAAAAAACAAAAATCAAGTCAAGTGTCGTCATTTGACCGAACCGGTCATTGGGCGACATCTGACGCCAAAATTTTCTGCGGCCAGCGTCTGGGCGCATGTCGCGTGATAGGTTAGTGTACAAATTAAAGAATACAACTGTGCATAGTGGATTATAACACGCTGTTTGGATTGTTAATTTTGCTATAAATTCGTGCCAGTTATTAATTTAGATTCTATAACAAATACTTTTGTGTGTCATTTTAACCAGTATTAACCTGTCAATTGTATTTGTAGAATGCCAGACATCATTGTAAACCTATTGTGCCTTGCCGCAGCCGCCGTACCTCTGCGACTCAGTAGGTTAGTCGATTAGTTTCATACCAAACTAACGCCCCAATATTTGATCCACCAGTAACTTATGCAGATATAAATTATAACAACGCAAAATTTAGAGCAGTGCAGTAACAGCTTTAAGATAAATCCAATTTCCTCGAAACTCGCAGTAGTTGAGCTTGTCTTTTTAGCGTGTAAGTATTAAAGTGCTTTACATAAGTAGGTAGCTTAGCTTTAATCGCTAATTTACTAAAACTTATTTAAGTCATAGTGACTATAAACATACATACAGATAAATAGTATCTCTATGAAAGGGCGTCAGAATTTTCTCCGCAGAGTTTAAGCTGAATTTAATTCTAGCACATTTGAATAGGACTTACTTAATATTGACTCACTTTTTTATTATTTAAATCAAATAGTTACATTAGACAAATTAATTTTTGAAATCTACTTACAAATGGATAAGATACAAGCATTTTAAATCTGCTAGTAGATGAATTTGTCAAATTACAGAAGAAGGATGTGCCATACAAACTGTGACGTAGCCGCTATATAAATGCACCTGTCTTAGGGTGGCAGCGAGATATCCTCACTACACCCCACTTTTTCTTATATCCAGATTTAAAATATGAATTACCCCCTTATTTTGCAACCAATTTTGATACTGTTTTCCCAAAAATACTTCTTTTGATAGCTATTTGTTCTTGTTGACACACGCAAAATGCAAATAATCTTTTCATTTATTGCATTAGTAAGCTGGAATAGGTTAAATACTAGATTGTTTAAATTAAAATATAGCTGTATGCCATTACTCAATATCTTGGGTTAGTCGATGGATAACAAAGTGAGTTGATAAAACTTTTAGAAGTGCGCCACCAAAATTAAAATAACATGAATTCAAAAAACCTAATCAGCAGGAATAAACTTTCATGGCAGGCTATCAGTGTCACGTATAACCACAGCCCTCAAGCCGCACGGCTTTTGTTTTAAATTTGTTGAGAATACGTATTTATACGTAACAGTCACGGATGTGGGGACACTTTATTAGTTCATCTATAGTGAAAGTTTGACAGGTTGTTTGGGTGTTCGGTACTGAATTATGAACCTGTGAAACAGTTTTGGATTAGACTTGGCACACAGGTAGATAGTGGTACATGGGTACCACTTATGGCTTATACACCTAAAACATAATATTTTTTGTCCCGGCATCGTACCCGAGCAGTATCACGCGAGCAAAGCTGCAGGCAGATATAATAATAATAATATTGTACTACATACACACAACACCATCTAGCCCAAACTAAGCAGAGCTTGTACTATGGGTACTATACAATGGATAAACATACATATATACTTCTTTTTTTGTAAATACTTACATATTATACATAGAAATTATTATATAATTTATTTTTTATATAGTACTATTATAAAACTAAAACAAGGCTTGCTGTACAAAATAAGTCATAAGATTTTTTTTTAATTATCGTACTCGGTTAGCTTCAGACCCAAAATATTGGATCTTGACAGTTCTGTCTTAATGCTCGTCTATCTTTTGATCTGTTTGTTTCAGCACCACTGACGAAATACTAAAAGGATTTTGATGCAGCTATTTACAGTAGTTTAAATTTTAAATCTATGCCACGTTTCATCTATGTTTTACAGTACAACATAAAGTATTATATAGTACATAGCGTGATCCACACAAATTAAATCGCGAGCAAACGTACACGGACGAAATCACGGGCAAATTGTACTAAAATTATAATTACGATGTTTTATTATGAGAAAACCAAAGTTAGAGCGAGAGAGTGAAAATTGCAATGTTTAATGTAAAACTCTGTATCTGCCAGTTGACTCCTGATACTTAAAATATATGAAACATAAAAACTGATTATAAAACTTCGTAGTTTAGTCGAGGGGGAGCAAATTTGAGAAGTAGCAACAACAGTGCATTGCTCGGCCGGCACCCTACTGACCCATTTCGCCTTGATGCCGTTACGACTGTCGGCGCAGATAAGCAAATAATACTATATTCGATGCTATGATATCAAATTTATGATCCCTATTAATTTTGTACTATTTTCATTCACCCTTTCTTCGATGTTTCAACCGCTTTTCAGCAGCCATGGTCACGGGTAGACCTAGGTAGTTCGGATCTCATTCTTGGGTTATTTCAAAGTACTTGAACGATCTTATTGTTCAACATCTTTAAGCGGAATTAATTTAAACAATCATGGTATAATCATGCTGTTTGGGATTTGGTAAATCAATTACTTAGTATCCCAAGCTGCATTCAACATCGGGGAAAGTATAAATAAAAATAGTCAAAAATTGTAATAATTTTAATAAGTCGTGATAAAATCCGTAATACGTAGCTTAATTTTGATCACCAACAGAAAAAATCAAATTGCATTAAAAACAGATTGCAGTTTTATCATAGTATAGATAGATACATACATGCATAGTCTTACGCCTTTATCCGAAAGGAACAGGCAGAGATGTAGGTAAAACACCTACATTTCGCCAACTATGATTTTAGCTCACACGTAATAAAGGGCAAGCTTTTTGCTGCCTACCGAGCACATTACCAAAAACCAAACAAAACAAAACCCCAAGTGAGACCTCATGCTCAGCAGTCGCAACAAAACTTCAGGCATACATAAGCTCTTTACTTGCTTGCAAATCTTTTAAAGAGACAATACGTACACTAGGAATTATCCAATAGCACGAAATGTAACACATCGGAATGACTATATGGATGACGTAGTGGCCTATGTGGTCGCCTTGCCTCTAACTCTACGCTGAGTGTTGTGGGTTCAAGTCCTACATGGAACAAAAATTTGTTTTTTCTTTAATTAGTTGTTTCGGGGCTGGATAGTCTTTGCGTCATTAGTCTAGGCAGAAGTTGTCAATGAAAGCGATAAATAATAGGATTCACGAAACCCATTTGTATGCATCAGGGATCAACACCGCCTAAGTAATGTAGAACTTGTACGGGCTAAATCCACCCACGATGGTCACGCAGGGGAATTACAGGGCCGGTGACGATTACTCATCGAAGCCCCTTGCAAGCGTGTTTCGCTTAGGCACGTCGCAGGGAAAGATTATCAGTCTGTTTCCATGTCCCTACGGTATTAATGACACACACTCACGCAGTCACATGTCACACACATAGTCGCTAACAAACTCTCAAGGATGGTTTTAAAAGGTGCTTTTTGTGCTCGTAGACCTGATGAGCTATTTATGACGCCTACATCGATTAGGCACGAGATACTGTACTATTTTTGCCACCTGTAAGCATTCATGACCGCGAAGCAAGCACATTTCTCACTTGAATCAATTTTAAAATCTATGATTTTGATTGGTCAATTCATTTCATTTATTTAAAAGTGCCTACTGTTCGTGTCGGTGAAGCAATCATTACTCCTATGTATGCTCTTTCTTTCGATTCTCTCTTTCGTCGATTCCAAATAATGGAAGACTAGCTTTATGTTGCTTTAATGTTTTGTATTTGTAATTACTTTCATAAGAATAAATTTTATTATTATATAACCTTCTAATATGTTTTAACTATTTATCATATCGTATCAACAGCAATTTTAATTCCCACTCATGTTTCTTATTATTAACAAAAGTTATTTTTGCTCCTAATTTCATTTTAATTTGAATAAGCAATATTTAATTTTGTAGCACTATTTTATTATGAACATAGGCAAGAAGTAGGCTGAAATTCTAAAGAAAACCTTGAAGGAATTGACAAAGACTATGTAGAAAAAGTATGGATCTAAACTGTGGCAAAAGGTTGTGAGCCGCCTATCTACTTGACCCTTTTCCTGGGTCAAATTTTATGACTAGCGTGGGATGATAAAGTGCAGATACCTTTCATGTTTTGTGTTTTTTTTACTGCCTGAACATTGTGGCAGCGTTTATATCTATTTTCTCGTCGTAGCCCAAAATAACATCAGTGCAGTAAAGATTGTAAGTACAGATAGTATTAATATAACATAACTTCAAACTTGTATAAACCAAATGGTT
Organism: Catocala nupta; assembly: GCA_963675205.1. NCBI lineage: Eukaryota > Metazoa > Arthropoda > Insecta > Lepidoptera > Erebidae > Catocala > Catocala nupta. Next base: position 18,718,824 of record OY776079.1, read on the forward strand.
AAATAGAGCTGAATAATGGCTACATTTTGTTAGTTATATTTACATGCTGTGTATAGGAAACTATTTCAACTTTGAAATGAAATATACATTCCCTTGCGGAGCACTGGATACCTATACAAATCGGGAACAGGATTTCACGAAACTTTCTACATGTTAATAGCTTACGGTTTTGTAGTACAATATCGTGGACGCCAGACGCAACTGCTGTAAAATTTAAACTATATAATGTAGAAATTATCAGAATGAACGAAGTATAAACGAATGGATATGATATAGATCATAGAAGTAACTATGTCTATCTATAGGCCTCCACGACGCGGTAGCAATCGAGACTATTCAGTTATGAAGTTAAGCAACAGCTTTGCGATTAACTCCTTAGATGGGTCAGTATTTCTATCTGATATTATTTACTTATTAGAAAATAACTACCGCTCTAGGGATCATATCTTGTATGGCGCTAGACTTTACAAACATACAAAGTAAGAAACAGATTTCAAGAAGGCTCCCGCGATATGTCTTGTTTCGCGAGAGACATTACAAACATTTAAACAACGGGCACAAAGAACACCCAGACCCAGGACAATTCAAAAGATTCAAAGATCACAATTTTTTGTCCCGTATGGGATTTGAACGATTAATTTTACTTGGCTTAGTGGCAGTGTCCAAGCGACTGCTATATAGGTTATAACAGTACACTGTAGCACCAAATAAAAAGTAAAATATGAATGTCAGACTGCATCTTTATTGTAGGTTGATACGATACCACTTAACTTTTAACAAAGCAGTTTTATTTTTAGTTTAAGTTCTGATAAACCACTACGCCGCTAGTACAGTTAAAGTACAACCATACTCTCAACAATCAAATTTAGTAGATTGCATAAATCAATTTTTATCGCGTGTAGTATTTGTACCTACAACATTTAGTGCGGCGACAGTGACGAGACTAGTTTATGATGCTAATAATATAAAAATCATACATAATATTTATATATTTTATAATACATATGATTATAAATAACGTACCTACACTGGCTCCTAATACTTACTAAACCTGTTATGTATATCGAGATACGCAGTTCCGCCTAGCAACACCATCTACTTAATTTTATTATAAATAGGTATCTTATAAACTAGAGGTAGCTTTTTATATTCACCAATTTAAGTAGTAGTATAACAGAAAAACTACAATCCATGAAGCAGGACTGGCACCTGCGATAACGACAAACCGTGTCGTCAATCTGTTGTCTTAATTTATTTTTGCTAAATTTAACACGTCGAATAAGCATACGCAGTAAAGGGTAGGCAGTGGTATATTATACCCACATTTAGCCAACTATGATTATAGGTACCACGAAATAGTGCGCAAATATTTCTATTGCCACCTGGAGTAATTTCAGACTAAGAATTACTTGACAAAAAGCCAATAACAATTTACTAGTCGAAAACCAAATCTGGGACCTCGTGCACAGTAATAGCGTTCACTACCGATACACACGTCGTATTGTTCCTTTATATATAAAAAAAGGGAAAATTTCCTAATATTTCTTATGCGAATGTGAATTTTTTTGTTACGCTCTCACGCCTTAACGACTGGTCATCATAATATTGTTGTCGTTGTCAGGGGTACAGGAAAAGAAATAGGGTACTACTTTGGTCCAGAAAAAGTAATTTTCTCGAGAAATAAAAGTATATTGACAAAATCTTAAAATTTAATTACACTAACACAAGCAAAGTCGTGAACCAAATCTAGTATATTTATATTTGTAATATGAGTTAGGTTAATGCCAAAGTTCGTGTAACATATAATAAGTATAAACATACCTGCATTTTGTCGACATGCGCCGTACTTCACCGTGGTCCATCCAAGATTAATAGCTTGTGATTTACCCAACATATCTATTCCCTGGGGTCTATTTCACTGATAAATACCGACACTTTATATGTATGCCTGATGCGCCCCGATGTAGTATATATATATATGTATATTGAAATATGTCAAAGTGAAATACTACCTAAAGCCTACACACATTCATATTTCAAACACACGAATATTTGAGAAGAAGAGGCTTTTTTTATTAGTAGACAAGATCATACTACCGACTGCATATCGATAACATAGAATAAGTATTCGTAAAATGGCATTAAACTCATTCATACAGTTTTTATTACAAATATGTAGTATAGCCAGGGTCGTTGTTTTGCAATAGGTAACTTCTCCACTAGGTTTAATGCCTGTGTCACGGAGGACTTCGCAAACATTCTAACAATAGATACAAAGAACATCCAGACATAAAACAATTATTTTTCTATCACATTATTTTTTTTACCGTGTGTTTAGTGTGTGTGTGTTACCATTAAAACGGATACGCCATCCGTCCAGTCTTTAAAATAAACCTAGATAATTATTATAATACAATAGTTTTTAAATAAGTGTAGATAAAGCCCGTATAGAGTTTAATTTAATTATATAACTATTTATAAAGCTTATACATTACCTTATGGCCTTTTCCTTGTAGCGAAATTATATTGTTACCTCTTACACTAATACCTAAAATAGAAAAAAATACTATAGTAATAAGCGAGAATACAAATATGGCATACTTGTATGTACTCGTATAGTGTTAGAAACACATGTTCTTTGATGAGTAACCTTCAAACAAACTCTAATCTTTCCAAAACAGAGAGCAGTTCAATACGTCTTGCTCCCAGCTGTTTTGAACATATAAAACAAGGCGACTTAGATGTTCATAAAAGCCGGAAATATGGATAATAAGTAACCTGTGAGATTGGGTCTGATGGGATTGACATATCCAAACCCTGAGGAATTCAGGCTTCTCCCTCTGAAGTGTACGCTGCGGCTGATGCAGTACATTCATAGGGAGATAGCTAAGGGATAAATCTTGGGGCCGACACAAAAGATCCCAATGGGTCGAAGTGTCACCGGTCTGTTCTGAATGGCCCCCACAAACAAGATAAGACAAGATAACCTGTGAGATTTAGGTGGTACAATATTGCTATTGTTATTATAATAGTTTAGGCAATGACTCAATGAGTGAAGTCAAGAAGTGAAGAGAGCTCAAGAGTGTTTTATTAATTTATTTTGAATTATACTAAAATATTTTCTCCTCTCAGGGTTATTATTTGCAAAGGCTATAAGAAAATTATATATACCTATAGAATGTGAATAATTATTCTAATATTAAAAAAATACCCAAATGGTATATATACATATATAAATTTAATGTAATCATTTCGTTTACTTGAAGAGTAACTTCAAGTAAACGAAACGATGACATTACATTTGCAAAATTTGGTATGGTGATTTTTTCTAATAGTACACTCTCTTTTAATTTGATACTTTTCGTTAATAACTACAACCTATAATCTACATAAGAGCGGGTTGGTAGACTAATAATTAATTTTACGGTACCTAATTAATCTGACAATCAAATTTAAACACACTAACAGTTTTAAGTGTGTCCTAAACAGCTGAGATTCTTTTACCAGGTCGAGTCGACTTAGACCAAAGACCTATGCTAAAAAACTAGACTATACTTCGAAGTAGACTAAAAAGTATTCAGGCAAAAGTTATGGACCCAATTACTTTTTAAAAAGCATCCTCAATCTAAATATTACGTAGGTATTTATAAAATTTAAATAAAGAACACAGAGTTCTTGTAGTCGAAGGTTTTGTTCGATTCATTTATAAACACATAATATTTTTGTTCTGAGAGCATTGATAGATATTTGACGTTTGATTTTATACAGTAAAAAATAATCTAGAAGAGACATAAATTAGTTTCTTATGTATGACATAAATATAAAGTACGCGTATATACGAGTATAAATGCATATACATTACAAAAACCATCGTATTACGGTTTAACATAGAGTTTCAACTGTAACAGTTGTTTTACGAGACGTTGTAAAAACTACATATTATCGAATGATTTAAAAGTTTCTGTGCAATGCCTATACGAGCAGAAGTTTATGTAAGGCCGTTACAATTCCGACAGCAATAGCAGTGCCGTGGCGGCGAGAATATGACTGAAATGGTGCTTTTTAATAGATGCATAGTCATTCGAGCTGTATCACTTAATGTTGCCGCTACATGTAATATGCACATACATAATAATGAACAGTTTTATATTATTATGCGACAAATATAGTTGCTCTATATTTTATGCGCCAGTTGTTAATGAGTCAATCAATCTTAATATCATTAGTACTCATTGACGAACATCTCAGCTGGCGCCCTCACACTAAAGTTCTATGCAGTCGAATTAGGAAACTCATTTATATATTTAAAGACCTTAAACATTCAGCTGATCATGAAATCCTGTTCCTTCGTGACCAGAACCACTGTGTTTCTGTCCTTACTTATTGCATCCCTGTTTGGGGGGAGGGAGCTTGCAAGTCGCTACTTCTTCGAGTCAAACGAGCTAAGAAGGCGATCCTGAAGGTAATGCAGTTTGACCGCAGAGACTACCCTACCACCCTTCTCTACTCTAGTTCATCTACTACTAGTTGGCTGCTGAAATTGATATACGATAATAATGAAAGTGTCCTTACCGTCAACATTTAAACACGTTGCCTAGGTACTATTATATACTCTCAATCGAATTAAAAATATCACACAGTGAATACAAAGAAAATAAATAAATTATATACACATTATATTCATACATAACCACCCTCTCACCCACACATACACTAGTATACACATGCATGTACGCATGCACATAAGACACACACACAAACAAGAAGTACCTTTCCACAGTGCATACAATATTAACATTGTATATACTATCATTATCTTAATGCTAATACACCTATGCATAAAATCTAGACTTTTTTGTCTCAGGGTGGAAACCTGGTATCCTATAACATAGGATTTGGCCTAGCTTTGGCTCCATTCTCCCACAACGTTCCTTCTGTTTTATTTTTAATATAAAGCAATTTGTATATTTTGTCAACATTGTAAATTTTGTGGAGAGAAATAAACATACTTATTATTAAATACTATTTATTAGGTAAAGCATTTAGTAATATTTATTAATGTCAAAGTATTATAACTAACGAGTTAAATGAAGTAATAATTATTTTGCCGGGTTTAGGCAAGGGGACGCATCGATAAGAAGGCACGTGTTGTGTCGTTTTTAAGTGGAACTTACATAGCACTGCTAGCTCGCCTATGCAGTAGCTGCAGCAGGCTGCCATCCGCGCCGGAGGAGCAGAGACTGCGCGAGCGCGCGCGCCGCTCCCCCTCGCGTTCGCTGCGCTCGCGCCACCGCGCCATCAGCGACTCCAAGCACAGCATCGCGCCACCATCGCACACCATCCGACCCACCACCCACCCCTCAACACTTCACACATAAACCGAACACCTATACTTTTTACAACACGCTGTACTTCCCACCCAAAACCTTTCCTTGTTTATTGCCCGACTAGACCGTACCCACGAGCACACTTAATGGCTTAAGCCGACTTCAGCCGTACGTGACTCACTCGAATGTACAATGTCGTTCTTCTGTTGCATTAAAACTGCATTATCAATCCCGAAACTAAGCACTCAGACGATTTACCGTATGCAGTAGTCTTATATAATATTTAATTCAAACTTCTGAACTTCAAGCTCAATTTTATTTTATTTATGCTTCATGTCGAACGAAAATTTCTTTTTAATTTTGTCAAGGACGGACGCCAAATCCGATACGGTGGCGCATAGAAAATTAAAAATTCACCGGCACAATTAAAACTTTGTCAGGTCTCTCTCGTAAGTTAGAGATGCGCCAGTTCACGAACAAAGTTAATCACAGAGTGTTTATCGGTAGACGCTGTGCGATAAGTTTGGCTTACACAGGGAAACAATCGCATTAGTAAATGGGGCAAAGTCGTTACATCACGCGAGAAGGTAGGCTCCGCGGTAACTTAGTGAGACCGACGGCAAGTGCAGGAGAACTGATTTAATTAGCGGGCGCACTCATATTGTGAGTGGTTTCGGCGGTAATAGACGGGGACGAGAGAGAGACGTCGGGATGTTTATTTAGAAGTTTCCCGCCGGAGCGCGGTAGCAAGCGTCCGCCGGGCGGAGTGGTGCCGCAAGGAGCGCTGCTCGGCGACTGAACGGAGCGCAGTACTACGACCGTAGCGCGTCTACGTCGGACAGCGTTGCGACGTCGCGTCCTACCTACTTATACTTATAGCGCATACTCCACTTTGTTTGACGTGCCTCGCCGCCCAAACTTCTCTATAAAGTTTTGGTGTTATAAATCATGAGCGGTTTCATAAGTGTCAACAAAACTAGTGCGTAAAATTTAATCACCGGCTTAATAGCTTACATTACTGCTTGCGTGTATTATGCTTCCGGGCACGGAATGTTTGATAAAAATGATTTGATAGCATTGATAACAAGTAAAAACTCAAAAATAATAAACTTCTCTAACTGTGACTATATTTTAGTGATATTAGACGATAATTTTAATAAATTACTAGCTGTTGACCGAATTTTTTTTTTTATATTGCTTGTTGTAAAGTTAGTATGCCCTTTCCCAGTTTGTAAACTATCTCCATAACAAATTTTAATAAAACGACGTATGTAACGTACGAATCGGCGGCTAAGCCTACGCCGTGAAAACGTAGCGCATTTATAATATTAGTATATATAATGTTACAAGGACGTTTAGCGCAATGATATCTGCCTGGCCTGTTACAAGTTTCGCCCAGATTAAAAACTTATGTGGAGCACACAGTTTGTTCGGCTAAAACTGAGTATACTTTTGTGTTCGTGTTGTACCAATATTTGTAAAAATACTAAGACACACACACAGACCTTATGGCGATAGTCATTTAAATATAAATATGAATCCGATGTTTATTTTGGATTTTATTTACGACTAGCTCGGACTAGCCTGAAGCTATAGGCATGTGACTCGATCCTAGCAGATGTTGTTCTAGTCTTTTCGATGCATTACAGTGGCCGAAGATTATGGTGCCATCAGTCCTTGTTATTATTATAATATCACAATTTTACCTTATTTAACGCAAAATAAATAATAATAAAATATTTGACGGTTTATTATTTATACAATACCATTATACCACTCAAGGTTCATCTAATATTGTGCAGCAAAAAAATATTATCCAACTATGTTGAATTGGTTTGTAAGGAAGCTGATAGCAATGACACGTCAAACTGTACCTCAGAATCTACTAAAACGATTTAGGTGAAACATTAAGTGATATTATAATGGCCTGAGATACACGCTATGCTTTTCTTATTAACTTACCCTTAGTAATCAAATGCCTTTGCTATGCTATGCTATTGCTATTTTTATATATTCAAAAATACAAAAAAGTTGGATTCTGAATATTTTAATTATCTATTTATATGTTTTACATATATAGGTATATAAATTATAAACACACAGCTAATTTACATATATATTATACATACTACAGATACAAGATACGAGAAACATTACATTTTATGTTACTATAAAATATGTAATCACCTAATAAAATTTTATGTATTTTTTTTTATTTTAACATTTTGCAGTAAGATATTATAAAGGTACATAATTATCCATATTTCCTCTAGCAAGTGTTAACCTGGTAAAACTTAATTAATCGCAGGTTAATATCAGGCAGAGGTGTTAATTATATCGTTGCTATTAAAAAGCTGGGGCTGTCGTTAACCTAAATACTGGGCAGATAAGGTAAAAAAGTTAATTTTGGTTAATACCTTATTGGTCCAATAGTATAAGTACACTTAGCATGGCTGAAGATCTTGTGGTTGTGG